>CM029378.1:24671733-25271733 GCA_017165825.1 Hepsetus odoe
CACGACTTTGCTTTTTTTGTTCATATTTTCATTTGCTTTTTTAATGTATTCTTCGTTTTTAAGTTACTCGCTTATTATTTGGTAATATTTGTTTGAATACAAAACACTTTCTTCCGTGTTCAAGCTCCCGTTGGTCAACGAATCAACCAGTAAATGAATCAAATTAAAGAAGAATTTTATAATAAACCATCACTTGTTTGAATCCATTTATTCATTTTTTTTCTCCACATTTTAGTCCATTATAGTTCCGTGACGACGATTAACAAAAAGAAAGATAAAAGTCCCCCCCTTGTATTTATTTATTTTTTTGTAGAAAAGAAGTTTTTTTCTACCACTGACACAGCATTATGGGAATTTAAAGTTGTTCTGGAGGGGGCAAAAAAAAAATCATATATATATTTTTTTTCCAGCCAGTCTGAGAAGCTTCAATTGTGAAAAAAGGAGTTCAGCTCCTCATAAGGTGGCCCATGCACATCGTGAAAGGGCGGGGCATTTTCCGAGGCCCCGCCACGCGCTCCAGAGGCACCGCCATATGGGACAGGGGTGCGCTGGTAGTGCATAGAGTAGTGATGGTGGTGTTGGTGGTGGAAGGGCCGGTCTGCGTCTGGCGATACTGCGGGGGCGTCCTGTCGAAAGGCAAAGTTGCCATTGACGCAGAGCGTTGGGCTGTGGGGGGCACCATCATACTCAGGGCTGGCATAGTCCGGCGAGGCAGCATAGTCGTACGGCGGGCAGTAGGAGTGACCTCGGAGGGCATGGGCCGCTGAGCATGGCGTAGACGGCAAGCTTGGGCCTTGGGTTCCCAGCCGGGCACACTGATACGGGTACTGGAAGGGCGCCTCTGCGTGAAACGCCCGAACAGCCTCCTGGCCGCCTGGCTCAGTCAAGAAGTTGCGGACGCTCAGTTGGAGGCAGCCCGCCACCAGGTTGGTGGTGGGCTGTGACAGGCCCTTGCACAGTGTCTGGACGTAAGAGACCACGTCGGGCCGCTTGCCATTGCGCAAGATCTCAGACAGTGCCCAGATGTAATTCTTGGCCAAGCGCAGCGTCTCAATCTTGGACAGCTTCTGGGTCTTGGAGTAGCATGGGACGACCTTGCGCAGGTTGTCCAGCGCAGAGTTCAGGTCATGCATACGCGTCCGCTCCCGAGCGTTCGCCTTCTGCCGCCGCAGCTTGGAGCGTTCCAGCCTTGCCGGAGTCATCTTCCGCTTCTTGGGACCACGCTTCTTAGGCCGGTCTGCTTCACCGTCGTCGTCGTCGTCGTTGCCACCTTCGTCGTCGTCGTCGTCGTCGTCGTCGTCCTCCTCGCCTGCCCCTGACCTCCCGCCTCCAACACTAATGCCCTTGCTGTCGCCCTCTTCGTCCAGGTCCTCGTCCAGGCCCAGGCTGCAGGGGTCCTGCTCGTCCTTGTCGTTAGTCTTGGAATCTTCACTGCCGCTGTCGTCTCCCCAACCCGGGAACTTGCGTGCGTCCGCCAGCAGCGACGGCTCGTTGAACAGTCGCGTCAGCATGGCGCCGCCAGCACTGCAAATGCAAACCAAGAGTGGGTTTAACTGGCAAATGACGTGCTTCTTTCCAGTGGGTTCCCCACAATGGTTCTGGTGGCCCTGCGTTGCAGAAAATGCACAGAGTACCTTTGTCTCCACAGAGACAATCCTGTGCTATGCTCTAGCGCAACCATGTCAATTTAGCAAGAAGCAGATCAGGTGTGATAGATGTGAAAACCCCAAAGTAGACGCTCCAAAACCAGAATTGGGAACCACTGTTGTAAGCAAATCTGAGCCATTCCTCAATTTTAGCTGATTCAATGTCAGCAAAACGCCTCCAAAATTGGAATGACACACACCTCCGGCTCTCAAATTTATAACGACGTCACAGAAGAAGTACAACAAAGCCATTCTACACGAATAAAGAGTTCATCAACACATTTCAGATGGAAGGGAGCGATGCTGCTGGCAAGGACAGACGACCGCCAGACGGCCTCGCTCCCCAATTCCCCACACGCGTGGCCCTCTATGGCCCTGCCGGCCCCTCCGTGCACGGGCCCTATTACGGGGTCCCGAGGGGCGTTTTGAGCACCGGGTGCCCCCTTTACCCCTCCTTCATCCACTCTCCACCCTCTCTTTCCCCCTCCTGTATCCTGGCGGCATTCCAGCACAGCTAATACCAGGATGGGCCAGGAAAAAAAAAAAAAGAAAAGAAAAAGAAAAAGGAAAACATCAGATGAAAAGATCCATCTTTTTTCCAGGAATGCCAGCGAATACCCGTTGTTCATGTAAAACTGAAAAGCATAAAATCTCACAATTGACAAAAACTGTCACTTGTCAAGTTCATGGCACGGAGAGACAAATATTCCTACCATGAAAAATAGCTCAGATGTACTTGTCAATAAACGACCATGTTCAGGTTTTGCCCTGATACGGCGGCCACTCTGTTCGAATTGTTTCGAAAAAATGGAAAAACCAAGACGTGTAAAAAAAGTGGCTCTTTGCCCAAAAATGGTCCCTTACTATAAATACGTGCCTCTAAAAGACGTTTTTTCACGATCACTACACATTTGTAGAATGTCCCTGCGTTTCCTCACTTAACGTGAAGAAATGTCCAAAAGAGCTGTAAGTTTGACCTTGCTAGGGAAACAAAAAAAACCTTCTCCGTTAGGTGTGAAGTGAGGCAAAACTGCCTAAAAACATTTTCCGAAGCCCCCCTGCGGTTCCTACATCTTCTTTTTCCTTCTTCGAACGCTTCACACATAGAACAATGAGAGCCATCTGCCTTATCGGAGCAGAACCGAATGAACTACATGCGTCCCGGAGAGTGCGAAAAAAAAAAAAAGGAAAAAGAAAACAAGGTGGTAGAGGCTGTCGATTCTCGCGGACAGGTTGCTGGGATTAGACGCCTCGCCTCGATTAAATCCCATGGCAATGTGCAGATTAATGGGATTGCTTGGGGACGAGGGAGCCTCCCAGTAAACATGACAACGAGCGAAGATGCCACTAAATCGGACGAAAGGAACTGTCGGCATATTCCCAAACTCACCTTGTCGGTGGTGCACTTGCTTGGGCAAAGGTACCTCCGTCTACATCATCTTCAGGGACCGAAAACCTAGCAGGACTTTCCGGGAAGAGTGGAGGCGAGGGTCCCTGGGTGTGTGTGTGTATGTGTGTGTTTGCGCGTGCGAGATCCGACGTGAGCGCTACTCCTTCCCTGGCCACGCGGAGAGACGGTGTGGCATGGCTAGCAGGCAGGGTTACATACCCGCTCTGATGCCAGGCCATATGGTGGGCACGTCACTGGCAGGAGCCATCACATGAGAGCGGGTGATTGACACGCAGCCGCATTCGCCGAGATTCTGCCTTCCCCGGGGAAGAGAGGCCCGCCATCTGTCGCCGCCGCACACACACACAAGCTCGCAAACACACACACAATCACACGAACGGACACACATGAACATCCTCTACACACAGGCTCAGAGAGAGAGAGACAGAGAGAGAGAGAAAGAGAGAGAGAGGGGGGGAGTCTATCTACATAAATAAAACAATTCCCACTCCTTAGCACAAAAGGTTTAGAGATACATACCGGAATAGGGAAAAGGGGCCTTGTCCACTTTTGGGCATTCCGTCATTCAATGTGACATGCATTTTACAACCCCGGGGCAATTTCTATCTGCCCCTGGCTGATGAGATACTGGACGCCAAAGAGGGAAGGAGTGTATGTGGTCTAATGTTTTTCTCTTTAGGGCTGGAACACAATACATTCTGGTCCGCGGGACCTTTTACGTCCTTCCAGCGTGACCTGAGTCTGGGGGTGTTTGTCCACCCATGGGTGTTGAAATCCTGGCGCCAAATGGGAGTGTGTTTTCCCCTGTTTGGTGGCAAGATGTCTCCACGAGGAAAAAAACTTCAGTATTTAAGGGTTGCAGGGACAGGGACAGGGACAGGTGGGTTTTCCCACTTTGCCTCCAAAATCAGGAGCTTCTTTATGGAAAAGTTAAAAAGGTCAAAGCTGATCTTTTGTTTAGGGTTGTGTAAGATGAGTGTGTGTGTGTGTGTGTGTGTGTTGTGTGTTGGATGGGTATCTGTTTACAGATGCGCAGAAAGGTGTCTGTGGTCAAGGGCGGGAAATGAGAGAGATTATGAATTGGCATGTTGCAGAACTGAAAGGATGCCAGGCTTGGAAAGCATCCCCCCTGCTCCGCCCCCATTTCTTTTTTTTCTTTTTTTCTCAAAATGAAGCCACATTTCCTTAACAAAAATACTTTTTTCAAATAAATATTTTATACATCATGTGAAAAAGGATCGATCCATGTCTGCACTTTTAATGGTTAATGCAATCTTTTAAATGGACAAATTTAAATAAATTTCTTAAAACACACACACTCCACGATGTAACTACTGGTGATATAATCACCATTCATGAAGGGAAGGCACATGCATCATGCATTACACAGTTATTACATGGCTTTTTTGTCTATTACATTGTAATAACTTGTGTTTGTACTCATGTACATAGAGGTACATTGGGTGTGCCGTTGTGATCGAGCTGTAACAGTGAATCCATCAGTAGTTACATTGTTATTACACCCACAAATGCGTTATTACAACCATATCATTTTGGATCCCTGCCATTTATGTAGAATCATCCCATTTTGGAGGAATATGATGATACTGTCAAAAATCTCCTCACCTCCAGCACTGAGAGCAGGCGCATTGAGCAATTTAACAATGCAGAACATGATTTAGCCGCATTTATTTCACACCTTCAAATCCCTTTAAATCAGTTTCTACTTTCTTTCATTTTTACTCATTGTCGTATTTGCTGTATTAGACTGGCCCATCGGCTTAATCTAAAATAATATAAATATATATATATTTATAATATAATATAAAATAAAACATATTTATATTTATATATATCTGCATATATATATATATATATATATATATATATATATATATATATATATATATATATATACTCAACATAAATTAATTGCAAGTCAAGAAATGTTGCTGCATGTTTAAATAGGAACTGTAGTAACAGTTAATGGCTATTTATAATTAATATAAATTACTATCTGTAAGGATAGCAGCATAGCTACTTGATATGCATTTACTACTATATTTATTTTTATGTTTATTTCCATTTTAAAACAACAGAGACAGACAAAGGAACAGAGACAGTAAATACATTAGCTATGATTAAATTAATGTGCACTTATTATTAAACACAAAGTAAGTAACAAAGAAGTAATTTAACTGTATTATTAACTTTTAACTAATTATTAGTTAATTACTTTGTAATTAGTATCATATTACTATTTGCTTCTGTTCATACATTAATTACTTGGTTATTAGAGAGAAACAGACAGACAGACAGATAGATACATAGATACATGGAAAGACATATAGACAGGCAGACAGACAGACAGATAGATAGATAGATCGATAGATAGATAGATAGATAGATAGATAGATAGATAGATATATTGACAGACAAAAGGATAGATAAAGAGATAGATATACTCATAGACAAACAGACAGATAGCTAGCTAGCTAGCTAGAGTCATAAATAGATCGATAGTGTATAAGTGAAAAGTGACTACCCTTGTCGTTGCGAGGTCACAGCACAGCCAGACAGTGAACACAACAAATTGGACCCCTCTGCACATTGTATGCACACTCAAACACTGTGCAGCCCAGTGGCAGCTATTGAAAGTGCCCAGGGAGCAGTGATGAGGACTGCACTTGCTCAAAAAAGGAGTACTCCAAGGCAACCTATTAGGAAGGGTTTGAACCCCTGATCCTCGATCATACAGATAATGCCTAACCTTTAGGCCACCGCTGCCCATAGAATAAAAAAGAGAAACATACAGACAGACAGACAGACAGATAGATAGTTAGTTAGATAGCTAGATAGATAGATAGAAAGATAAAAAGACACACAGACAGATAAACAGATATACTGATAGACAGACAAATAGATAAACAGATAGATAGCTAGCTAGAGTCATAAATAGATCGATATATATATATATATAGATAGATATAAAAAAGAATAAAAAAGAGAAACATACAGACAGACAGACAGATAGATAGACAGATAGATAGACAGACTGATAGATAAACATATAGATAGCTAGATAGCTAGATTGATAAATAGATTGATAGATATATAGATATAAAGAATAAAAAAGAAACAGCATCTGAACAGACAGATAGATAGATAGATAGATAGATACATAGATAGATAGATAGATAGATAGATAGATAGATAGATAGATAGATAAAAGACACACAGGCAGATAAACAGATAGATATACTGATAGACAGATAGATAAACAGATAGATAGCTAGGTAGCTAGAGTCATAAATAGATCGATAGATATATAGACATAGAAAAGAAAAAAAGACAGATAAACATACAGACAGACAGACAGACAGATAGATAGACAGACAAACAGACAGATGAACGGGCAGAGCGAACAGACAGACAGGCGAACCAGATAAGTAAAATATAAAAATTAGTAATTGGCAATTATTATAATAATTATTATACTATATACTATAATATACAATATACAACTATATCATACTATAATAACTATTAGTTAATTAATTTGTAAGTAGTATCATATTACTATTTGCTACTGTTTATACATTTATTACTTGATTATTACAGAGAAACAGACAGAAAGACAGACAGACAGACAGACAGATAGATAGACAGATATGACAGATAGAAAGACATACAGACATACAGACAGACAGTCAGATAGATAGATAGATAGACAGATAGATAGATAAACAGATAGATAGACAGATAGAAGATATATACAAATACAAATAGATAGCTTATTAGCTAGCTTGATAAATAGGTCGACACATATATATAATAAAACAGACAGACAGACAGATAGACAGACAGGCAGACATGCAGGCTGACAGACAGACAGACAGACAGATAGATAGATAGATAGATAGATAGATAGATAGATAGATAGACAGACAAATAGATAGATAGATAGATAGAAAGACATACTGACAGACAGATAGACAGACAGATAGATAGATAGATAGATAGATAGATGAATAGTCAGACAGACAGATAGATCGATCGATAGAAAGACATACTGACAGACAGACATAAACAGATAGATAGCTAGCTCAATAGATTGATAAATAGATAGATATGTAGAATTAAACAGAGAAGGATACAGAGACAGACGAGACAGATAGATAAGATATATATATATATATATATATATATATATATATATATATATATATATATAGAAGAGAGAGAGAGAGAGAGAGAGAGAGAGAAAGAGAGAGAAGAGAGAGAGAGCGCGAGAGAGAGAGATAGATAGATAGATACATAGGCAGACAGTCAGACAGACAGACACATAGGCAGACAGTCAGAGAGACAGACAGGCAGATAGACAAGCAGACCGTAGATTTTTCTTTATCCTAATACTGTATTATACAGTTAATGTTAATGAAAGAATAAAGGAATACAATAATGTATTAGTATATAAAGAATGAAATAAAAATGATAATGTATTAATATATAAAAAGAATGAAGAATAAAGGAATACAGTAGTAATATTAGTATATAAAGAATGAAAGAGAATAAAAGATACAGTAATGTATTAGTATATAAAAGAATGAAGAATAAAGGAATACAGTAATGTATTAGTATATAAAAGAATGAAGAATAAAGGAATACAGTAATGTATTAGTATATAAAAGAATGAGAAATAAAGGAATACAGAAATGTATTAGTATATAAAAGAATAAAGAATAAAGAAATACAGTAATGTATTAGTATATATTATTACTAGATCTTTATTAAATGCTGTTATGATGCTCCTTTTCAGCAGGACTCCAGTCACTCTAGACTGGCCGCCCTTTCTCCATTTCTTGATGTGTCCCTCCGTAGTCTCCAGTAAAGATGAGAACAGGGTTTTCGTCGGAGTGATGTACATTAATGTGTTGCAGATTCTGCTCTCCAGCAGGATGTCCAGCAGGCTGGCCCTCAAAGCTCCCTGTGAGTCATTGTGCCCTGGCCAGATGAACAGCTGCCACGAAATGCTGCTACTCCTTGCTGTTTCTCCAGCTCTAGCTTGAAAAGTGAAAGCACTTTGCCATCTGGTGGCAGAGCTCTAACATTACCTTAAAGTCCAAGATTTGCTCCAAGTCCTGACAGGTAGCCTGAACAGTTTCTTCTTTACTTTATTATCTGCTCAATTATGCTGTTAAAATCACCAGCAATGTGTATCACAGCTGCAATAAAATACTGTTAAGTTCCTGTAGAGCAGAAAATGAGTCATGTACAAATAATATATACGCATTGTTTTGGGGGCTGGGTGGGGGGAGGCTAATGAGATGCAGTCTACTTAAACAGCAACAACAACAACAACAATAATAATAATTAGTAGATTGCGGTGAGAGAGGACATGGTCAATCTGAAAGAGGGAGATGCAGAGGACAGGAAGAAATGGAGACGGATGATCCACAGATCCTGAACGGAAGCAGCCGAAAATTACGTAGATTACAATTCATTGGCTTATCTAAATGCCATTTTTACAACATTTTTCATGCAAAAAGTTAATAATAATAATAATAATAATAATAACAATAATAATATCATTAACAGCTTAGGCTTTAGATGATGTTGAGCGCAAAAAAAAATTTTTCTCATTCTGTGGACACTCTTCAAAGAACGCATTTTTTAACAGATAATCAAAATTTGAACTGAAATTCTAAAAGAAATACTTTCCAGTTTAGTCTGAACATAAAATCTAACTAAAATCCAGTTCTGAGCAGCATATTAATTCATCCTGTTTGGTGCAATTCTTCTTATTTCATTAGAATGAGGGAAAAAGATGCCTGAGTCTATTTAATGCAGTCCACCAAAAAAAAAGACTTTATTGTAGACTTTATTCAAATACAGAAAAAAATGAAAATTATGCAGATACTTTGGAGTAAATATACGCTATAAAAAATTTGTAAAAGTCTATGTTGGGTAAAACAATCAATTTTTTACCTGCTTTCTGGAGACTAAGCGATGTTTACAAACTATTCATCATTTCTAGTCCTTAATATATAGATGTTGCTAATTCTTAAATGCAAACTTTCAAACCAGATGCACTAATATTAAATCCTGCTAATACTGAATCCAAGAACAGTAGGTTGCCCGTAGGTACCCTTGAGCATGGTACCATCACTGTTCCCCTGGTGCTTTAAATATCTTCCCCCTGCTGCTGAAGCAGTTCGTGTGTTTCATTGTGTGCTTTGTTTCAGAATTGCAATTAGTCGCTTCACTTTCATGTCACACCGATTGAAAAGTGAAAGTGACTACCCTTGTCATTGAGAAACGCAGCACAGTTCAACGCAACGAAACTCAACCTCTGTGTTTCACCCATTGACACACGTGCAGCAGGGGGCAGCAATTGAAAGTGCCCGGGGAGCAGTGACGGGGACTGTACCTTGCTCAAGGGTACCTCAGGGCAACCTACTGGTGAGGGAATCGAACCCACAATCTTCTGCCTCTGAAACTGAACCCTTTGAGTATATTATACAAGACATTTTGCAGCTGTTCATTTTTACATGATATCATGCACTCAGTAAAAGATTTTATGTTTAACTCCTTTTTTTTTTTTACAGTAAATCGGATGACAGAATATAGCTCATTCAATATGAATGAGAGAACCCATTTCATGTAGAATTTCTGCAGAGAATGATCTTGTATTTATGACACCCAGAGTAATGAATAGGCAGCACAATTGTGCAAAGTGTGGGTGTGGAAAATGCAGTTCAGTGGGTGGACCGGAAATTGTTGAATGGGATTTGATTTGATAGAATTTTTTTCTTTTCGAGACATACTGTTATTTCTGCCTTATATAGAAACCAAAACAATCATCGCATGAGTTTGTGGAAGGTGACAGCCACTCACATAACGTGTGACATCTACCACCAATGTAAAGTGCCTTGGGGCAACTGTGTTGTAAAAGGCGCTATACAAGAATAAATTGAATGGAATTGAATTGAATTCAATAACAAGATCTTAACAATGGAAACTCAAACTGAAAATAACTAAACATGGGAAATGACACATGAAGTGGTGTCTAGATGCTAAACTACTGTAAAAAATCACCTTCTGAAGTCTTATTACAGGCAACTTCCTTTAACTCCACTTTGCTGCTGTACAGTTAGAGACTTTAGCCCATCTGTTGATGCACAGTTCTTGCCAGCTTGGAGGCTCAGAGCCTAGAGGACCACAGAGCCACTCTTGGCTGGATATTTTGGGTGGTGGACTGCTCACAAGCCAGCATGGACAGTGGTGTTTGTAAAAACTCCAGCAATACCATTGTGTCTCATACCAATGGCCCACAAACAACAACCATCACAGCGTCACTACTGAGCTTAGAATTAAGGCCTATAAAGATGCACTGTAGGACCTACAAGGTAGTGGATCCATGGACTGGACTAGCACGCATCAGAGATACACCTAAATCCATTTCTGAACCATGTTTCCAGTGTGGCAGTACAATGAATGAGGCCACTACCATTAGGGAACACTGATCCCATGAGGAGGTGAATTTGGGCTGCAACAATGTTTAGGTGTCAAGGTTGCATCTACATAAATGCCAGGGCCCTGCAGAACATCGCCCAGAGCATCATGTTAAGGGTGAGCCCAAGAAAGTAAACAGAATAGTTTGTTTTCTTTTGTTGCACTTTCTTTATCTAATATATAATTTGTTCATTCAAACCTGATCTGGGAGACTGAGCTCTTTGACCTCCCAGTCAACCAGAACTCAAAATACCATACAAATCATACAAAGCTTCAGCAGCAGCTGTGGTTTGAGCTGCTGTTTTAAAGTGCTGAAAGTTGGTGGTCTAGTGGTAGGATGTTTGCCTACAGACCAAGTGATTGCCAGTTTGAATCCCACCTCCAACTCTACCACCATTGGGTCCTTGAGCAAAACCCTTAACTCCATGTTGCTCCAGGAGGATTGTCCCTGTAATCAAGAAATGTAAGTCACTCTGGATAAGAGTGTCAGCTAAATGCTGCACTGTAGATGCAAATGTTAAGTTGTCGGCTGTGTTTCTCCACCAGGCAGGAGGAGGATTGTGCTGACCTCTGCTGGTTGGTGTGGGTACTGTTGTCCCTGCCCTAGATGGCACCCTTACACCAGCATTGACTTTTTCAGCAATTTGTGCTTAGACTTCATGACCATTGGTGAAACCATTATGATTTGTACATGCCTTTGCTTCTGAATATAATCCAACCCTTTACAGTCACTATTATAATAGGATTATCTTATCGAGTAATAATCAAGGGATGTTGAGGGTCTCTTAAATTCTAACAAAGCCCAGTTGCTTACTTTGTAGGTAACCAACTATTTATTTTTTACACTGCTGTGACAGATTCCTAAACAAAGCCAAATGTTTACCAAGCATATGGTAAGTATGGATTGAGGTATCCTACAGGGGTGCGTTCATAAGATCCTGCTGGTGTGGGTTTCCTCTCTTTGAATGAAAATATCTGCCTATTTTTAGGCTTCAGCTTTCAATTTGAATCATAGTCATAGAGGTCACTGTATAGACAGAGTTTAATATGTTTAAAAGCCTAGTGAGTTCACATTTTTCCAAGGTCAGTTAAGAAATTGGAAAAGTGTGCAATATATGCTTACTACCATCGCATAATATAGTCTAAGAAACTTAACATTTACGGCATTTAGCAGACACTCTTATCCAGAGCGACTTACATTTCCTAATTACAGTCCCCCTGGAGCAACTCAGGGTTAAGGATCTTGCTCAGAGACCCACTGGTGGTAGTGCTAGAGGTGGGATTCGAACCAGGGACCTTTTGACCCAAAGTTCCATAGGCAAGTACCCTACCACTAGACCACCGCCACCCTCTACTTTAGCAGTAAACTCAATTTTGCTTCAGTTTTGTACTTCTTTGTGGTAACAGGCGATTTAATTTAAGGCTCTTCAACAGTAGCTTGGACAGATTGCTCAATGTACTTAATTATTGTAGTTGAACACAGTTTGTAAAACAGTGAAACAGTCCGTAGCCCAAGTCTGTATCTGTAGAGGGCCTGGAGGTGCTATTGCAGAAAAGGTGGCCTATCCTGAATGAATGTTGTCAATTTACTAGTAACACCCTTGGTTGTGCCAATATTAATACAATTTGGGATCTTAGCTGGATCTTAGGTGTAAACATGATGTCTTCTGGATCAGTGAGGAAATGAGTTTAAAACACTTTGGCTCTGGACTTTGCCAATGGAAATATGAATTAATGTTTTAAAGACTTGTCATTGCAATCACTGGCTTCCAGACTTTCAGACTTTTGCCTATTAAGAGACTTGGTATGATGCATTGCTGTTGGCAACATCTAGAAGATTTCAAACACAATTTAATTTTAAAGAATTTAAAGTGAAAGTGACTACCCTCGTCATTGTGAAACGCAGCACAGCACAACACAACGAAACTCAACCTCTCTGTTTCACTCACATACACGTGCAGCAGGGTGCAGCTATTGAAAGCGTCTGGGGAGCAGTGACAGGGACGGTACCTTGCTCAAGGGCGACCTACTGGTGAGGGAATCTAACCCACAATCTTCCGATCCGGGGTGACTCCCTCACTACTAGGCCATGGCTGCCCCAGGAACATTTCTTAAATGGACATGGGGAGGGAATTGGGTGGTTTGTCACAGTACTATCTTCTCTTTTGTTTTTTGGGCCTCCTGAACAATTCTGGGTTCGTGCCATTTTTTTATCTTCCACTGGACCAGTTATATTCCTACTTTGTCTCTTGGTACACAAATTGTGAAACTACAGTTGATTTATTTCCTGTTCTATTTTGAATAAAATATGGGTTTGTGATATTTCCAGGTCATTGCATTTTGTTTTTATTTTGTATTTATTTATTTTGTTTGTAGTTTTGTCCCAACTTTTTGGATTTGGGGTTGCAGATCAATAACCCTTTCTGGCCACGGATAACTGTGGCAGGATAGTGACAATTTTTTCTTTTAAGTGGAATGTTATTATGAATGTGATGCTTGATATGACCAGGGACACGATGGTCCGTTGGGTCAATTTGGCAGGTTGACTGTGTATTCTTGGTGGCGTGAACTGCAGGTACTTCCCCACAGAGTGTTCTTAACGTCCTTGTGATAGGCTGACATTTTAGTTTAAATGTCAGTATAGATCCCTCCGTCCCTTTTTCTTTTGCCCTAGATGAAAGACCACTAGCATCAGTTATGCGCTGCTGGGTGGGTCTCCTAAACATTATGCTAAGGTCTCATTAAGGTAAAAAGAGAATAATAAAAATGGCCAAAATTGCAATCTATTTTGTCATTTCTTTCTTTTGTTTCCTCCATAAATATGCTAAGGGCATTTGGAGGATGTGGATTAAATCTGAAAAAAGCACAGTTTCACCCTAAATTGCCAAAAACATAAGACTATATCTTCACATGCATTTTTGATCCATGCTGAAAATGTAATTTTAATACAAACGTGCTAGAATCACATTGAGAAAGTCCTCCACATACGTAATTTATCTATTTTTTCTTTATGTGTATTTATTCCTATAAATAAACTTTCAGTGTCACCCCAAAATTATGTTTAAATTTAAGTTTCAAATTCACTAAATGTTTTCTTCTCTAAAAAAAGCACCTTCATTGTTCTGATAGTCCTTGAAAACCGACATAAAACATCTGAAATGAGCAGATTCAAGCCAAATAAAGCATATGTTTAACCTAATTTTGAAACTAAAACAATGATGGCTGAATACAAGCTCAAGCAGAGCAAAGCAAGCTTTTTTCAGTGCTTTTGTCCATTTAGGTCGAAACGGGTCATTGGATGTAAAATAAGTGCTAAGGAAAATAAGAGTAGGAAGTATCAATATCTGTGTTCAAATTAAATTAAAATGAAAAATAAGGAATAATTCTAATTCATTTTACTCTAAAAACCTAGGGTAACCTTACTCTTCTATAGCAACATATGGCTCACAAACAGCTAAGCCCCCAAATGACTATAAAATCATTGGTTGGCCTATTATGGGTATGCTTTGAGGTGTGTTATTTTATGTAAATTCTACATGTAAATACTATTATTGCAGTCTTCAGGATTGATATTTGTTTGGTAATCCCAATAATTATTCAAAACCCGCTTAGAAAGTTGATTACTGAGTTGAGTTAAAGCAAAGCAGAGCATCAGTACTTGACAAGATTACACTTCATTGCGAGCGCCAGTCACCCAACTATTTATTTTTTACACTGCTGTGACAGATTCCTAAAAAGCCAAATTTTTACCAAGCATATGCTAAGTATGGATTCAGGTCTAATACAGGGGTGCATTCATAAGCTCCTGCTGGTGTGGGTTTCCTCTCTTTTAATGAAAATATCTGCCTATTTTTAGGCTTCAACTTTCAATTTGAATAGTCATAGAGGACAGTGTATAGACAGAGATTAATTCAATGAAAAGCCTAGTGAGTTCACATTTTTCCAATAGAGAGTTAAAGCAAAGCAGAGCATCGGTACTTAACAAGATTACACTTCATTGCGAGCGCCAGTCATCATCAGCTTAATGTGGTACTACTCAAAATCTCTCTCTCGCTCGCTCTCTCTCCTTCTATCTCTCCACCACCCTCCCTCCTCTGTTCCCTCCTCTCACTGCATGCTCTCTTCATTCAGGGAGTAGCAGCTCCCCTGGATTATTCTGCAAGCCTACGGCTACAAGGAGGAAAAAACAAGAAGACGTGACTAAGTGCCATCCAGCGATAGTGGGAAAGGGAGAGAGAAAGGAAGGAGATCCACCCAAACACCTCCACCCAAAACTGCATAAATTAAACCCAACGGACTGGAAGGAGAGACAGAGGACGAGACTTGTCTCACCGGCCGTCTGCTTTTGGCTCTTTCCGACCACTGTTTATGATGGAGGGAGAGATGAAGGAGAAGAGGAAGATCCAGTTCTCCGTGCCCTCAGCCGTGCCCACTCAGCTGGACCCCAAGCAAGTGGAGATGGTGAGACCACAGGATTGGAAGTTCTTTCTTTTGAATTAGGCAATGCCAAACTCAGACCATCTTTCCTAAAAAGTGGTCTGAAAAAAGGAGAGTCAGAGAGTCAGCAGACTGTATTTTCCAGTTGCTTTTTTCTTTCCCAAACACTGTAATTCCTCAGCCTGAGAAAAATACAGGACAGTTCCTGAAGAAATGCAAATGCCTTGGCTTCGAAAAAGTTTAGCTTCTATGAAGAGTTTGTGCCAAATACAGTGAGAACCTCTAACACAGGAATCAAACTGCCTGTCTAGGACTGGTGAAAAAGAGCTCTGTTAAAAAAGCAATCCTAAAACTGGAATGAATGTGGGACAGTGATTTCAAAAGAAGCGGTTTTTCGCAGCTAAATTAGAAGCCTGTGGATTTAGATGTCGCCTCAGCGTGAGAAGGTTCTGAGATCAGTTCCTCACCTGGGTCATTTCTATGTGGAAGGTGTATAATCGCCATGTTCCTGCATGGATTTCTTCAAAGAAGTGTACATCAGGTGAATCGCTAAATTGTCCCCTAGGTGTGAGTTTATCTGCTCTGCGTTGGACTCGGACACCACTGAAGGGTGGTGTCTATCTTTCCACCCTCCGCTCTAAGTGCTGGGATAGCCTCCAGATGTTCTGTTTAGGATGAGCATAGATGAATAAATGAACTGTGGAAAAAAAAACCTGTTTAAAAAAGTCATTTTTAAGGAATCTGACCAGATTGAGATGATGGTGGTTTTGGTCCAACTGGAGTGATCATTTTTTGTTTTTTAAACAATAATGGTTTACTTTTTGCCCCACTGCGATGTTTCTATGTGGATTATTCAGATGCCTGCTAGTGGCAAACTATGGCAAAGTGGCTCCTGTTGTTTGAATCAAAGTCTCTGAGGCTTGTTTTGGAGTCAGGTGTATCTGATCCATCTTCATTTGTGACCTGCTCTGCTGCTTGCGGTCAGATTGTCTGGACCGAGCATCAGTCTGCCTGAGAACAGATTATGTAATGCCATGTGCAGCCACTTTCAGTGTGTGTTTATGTGGGTTTATGCCTGTGTTTGTGTGTTTGTTTGTGCATGGGTGTGTGTGTATATTGGAGAGAGAAAGTAATTCAGCTGCTGTGAGCAGGTGCCATGACCCAGTTTGACTGAAGATGAACATAAGAGAGGAAATGGAGAGATGAAGAGAGATGAGAGAACACACACACACACACACACACACACACACACACACACACACACACACACACACACTTTTGGCCACTCTCCAGCCAAAGGACATGGAGTGAAATGAAAATAAGGTCAGATTTCCCTTACAGGGACTGTGTCTGCATTTATCTCATCCCCCAGGATGATGAGCATTTTATGTGGGGACACAGGGCTAGTTTCTTTTGTTCGCTGAGGTTGAGGTCAGGGTTGGTTTTAATTGAATAATGGCAGCCCTTAATCTTCTGGTTCTAGTTCAGCTGCTTTGGACATGTTTGGAAGCATCATAGTTGCTATGACTTGAAATTCAAAGAAACTACCTTTCTTGGTTATTTCATGTGTACAACTCTAAACATCCACTGTTGAGTTTTTCGGTAGAAACGGGCTTGGCAATCAACTGTGAGTTGATCACAGTGAATTCAATTTTCATGAGCTTTACCACCGATTTGTGCCTTTGACCAGTCTTTGTAAAGTGAAAGTGACTATTATTGTCATTGAGAACCATGACACAGCACAAAGTGAACCACAATGAAATTACACCTCTGCATTTTACACACGTGCAGCCACACCCACACATGGGACTATTGAAAGCGCCCGGGGAGAAGTGACAGGGACGGTACCTTGCTTAAGGGTATCACTGACTGGTCTGGGATTCGAACCCACAATCTTCCGATCCTGGGGCCAAGTCCCTAACCACTAGGCCATGCCATACTCCTTTGGTTGACTTTTAAGCAAATTAGCAATTTTTTTGTTGTCAGTCTCCACAACCATGGCAGTGTAAATTGTTAAGTGTGACTCTCTCTAAAATTTTATATATTTTATTTTATTTTGGCTAATTAGCTATTTTATAAAAATTTTTTATATTTTTAAAAAAGCTTTTTTTTTTTAATGAAATAATAAGAAATGTGTGCCAACCATCATTGGCTTCAGGAGCTTCAGGGTTACCAAAGACAGAAGAGAATTTCCTGTGAAGGAACTGGCCTCGTTTGTGGCTTGATCATACCAAAATCACACAACTTGTCGTAAAAAAATGTCAACAGTTCCAGGTTTTTAGGTACCAAAGGTTCAAAGTCTTGTAAAGAAAGGTGTAACTGATCAGTCACAATGAGTCGTGAGTTGGATTCCAGAACTGAGACCAAAGAGGTATACCATATATATTTTCTGGAGTTTTGATTCCATTTTTCCACAATTTACTCACATTTCTGTCACATTTTCTTATGCGGTAGTGCATCACCATTTGATTTCCACATGTACAGGCCTCCCTGTTGGGGTCGTGGGGTTGAAGTGGTGTCTCCTGAAGGAATAAAGCAGTCCGATTGGTGGGAAAAACAGAGCCTGTGTCTGTGCTTTTGTTCGGAGGGGATGTTCTCTGAATGCTAATGGATTTGTAACGCTGCTAAGTGACCCTAACCACATTATGGGAACGTGTGCGCGTGGGTGTGTGTACGTGCTCGTATTTAGACCGCTGCTTAACATTACCATACAAATAGGCCCGGCTGAATAAAGAGAACAGGGTGAAGGAGGTAATTATAGCGAAAAGTGTTCTTACGCTGTCTTTTCATGTATGCAGCCATGCAGTGTGCAGTTAGCCAACTAGTCCTAAACAGATGATTTAGTGCTTATTTGAGAACAATCCAGTCATACAGGTCATTACTGCGTTCAGGGTCTGAAGATTCCTTCTTAGTTTTGCATTGGTTCATCTCTATGTCAACATCCAGACCCCCTCCTAACTGAGCAAACTTGAGGTGCCTTATTAAATTTAAAAAAAAAGACTTTGCCACAAGAACTAGATGCTCTGGAGCATATTTGAAGGTCACCATATCCAACGGCAGGCTTGAGCAGGGTAGAAAGGTCCTTCGGCTCTCGCAATACATTGGGATGAGCTGGAGTGGCACTCAAGAACTAATCCTCAAACACCCAGAACTCATTAATGTTCTTGTGGCTTAAATTCACACATGTTTTTCTATGAGACTTACTCATAGGGCTGGTCTCCTGGACCCAGATTAAAACTAAGCTTTGACTAAAAAGAATTTTAAATGGTCATTTATATATCATTATAATCTTTTATATATATATCATTATAAGCCTAGTGGTTAGGGCGTTAGCCACATGATCAGAGGATCGGGGTTTCAAACCCCTTCCCAATGGATTGCCCTGAGGTACCCTTGAGCAAGGTGCCGTCCCCGTCCCGCTCCTCCCTGCGATGGGCTGGCGACTTGTCCAGGGTGCATCCCCTGTCCTCGCCCTGTGTGCGCTGGGTTGGACACCAGCGTGACCCCGTTTGGGACAAGCAGCGATGGATGGATGGATGATCTTTTAGCTCCAGGACTAAAGGGAAACAGCAAATTTTAGACATCAAATGTGTCTCAGTTGATTGGCTATATGGTCAGTAAGCTGTAAAAATCATGTAGAATTTGGGCCGAACCATCTCCCATACGATAAAGGAATAAATTCTTTTGCTTTTGTGCATCGGTGAATAGAACAAAATTAAACAAAGGGTTAAAGTAAGACTTAACTGGCATCGTTGTTTCTTTATTGATTGATGAGAAGGCACCTGGCGCAGCTGGGGTATAAATGTGTGCCAGCTAACACTCACCTTTGAGCTCTGCTGAGCTGTACACTTGAGTCTCTGCTTCAGGCTTTTGTATGATTTTGAGTATGAGTAATATTAAAGACCATAAGAGCTACACTCCCTTGTTGGCCACCCACTTCAATCGCCTACTAGGTTGGGAATAATTGGCGGAGAGTAGTGTTCGTGACTGTTAGCAGATAGACACAGCATGGTGAACATATTTTGTATTTGTGGACAAACATATGTGATCGTGTTTCAGGACCTTTTTTGCACTTTTGATGACCTTTGCAGAATGTACACCACACATACACACATACACACAATGCTATACCTTCTCATCTATCCATCCATCCATGAAACAGCCCTATTGGCACACATATAGTGTATGTCAATGATGCGGTTGATGGGCCAATTTGTTCCCGTCCATCCATCCATCCATTTTTGAGTATAATCAGGGTCACTTGTGGATGTAGGCTTTCGAAAGAAAAGAAAGTGAAAAGCTTTGGACTCATCACCCGTCCATCTCAGGACACAATAACTTTTATGTTATACATCAGACACTCTAACCCAGAGCAACATATTTTACCCAATGCAGTCTCCCTGGCGATACTCTGATTGTTTAACTTAATCATCTACCTTGTTTGCTAGTTAGCTTATCTTACTGGTAATACGAACAGATATACAGTACTGTCCTAAAATCTTAAACCGCCCATCATTTCCTGATATTTTGTTTTCAATTAGCTAGATTCTCCCGTTTCTTTTAATGTTGCGCAATAGCATTCCAGGCTTCCTGAAGGAAAACGTTTCGGCTCTCATTTTCAGGCCGGTTCATTGTACCTGACCAGTTTCAAAGGAGTGTTTCTTTTGGATTATCTATGTAAATTCCAGCAAATCCATCAAGGTCACTTTGATCACCATTCTTATTGAAATTCCAGCAGGTTGAGCAGAGCTGCTGATGGACACTGAACCCTGAGCCCCATTTCCTCTTGCCATCTTAATTGCAAATCAAGGTCAGCTGTTGTGTCGACATGTTTTTATGCAATATGTCCTTTGCTTTTTGCTCAGTTTTTTTTGTGTACGTTCTCAGTTATGACCTTTTTTTGAACTGAGTCAAATGTTAATCGGAATCCACAATCCACTCAGCTAATCACAGCCCAGTCAGTCGAGAAGCAGAAACACCACTCAGTGTGATTGGACCACACTTTTTCCTCATTATTCTCATCGTGATTAAAGTGCCACCCCCTCAAATTAATATCCATGATGGTTAAACAATAGCAAACTTTTATACACTCAGTGGTCCAATGAAGGTGCGATCTCCATGCCAAATCCGATGCAAGAGCATGCTCATCGTTGCCGTTCATTGTGCTGGCACAGATCCCTGTGCCTTTGCTGGTGGGCTTACTCTAGAATCGTAACCAATATGTGAACTTTGGCTAATAATAGACATGGTTGAAGTCATGCATCAGGGGCAGTGTGGGAATAATGGTTGGCGTATGGTTGTGTTACATATAGAAAGGTATATTTCACATTCACATACTAAAAGAAACCCAACCTAAAACAATGAAACAGCCCTATTGGCACAAATTAAAGTGTAAAAAAGAGTGAACGTGTATGTGGTATGTATGTATGCATCCATCCATCCATCCATCCATCCATCCATCCATCCATCTATCCATCCATCCATGTATCCATCCATCCATCCATCCATCCATCCATCCTGTCCCTGGACAGGCCATCCAACTTAGGGCAGGCACATAATTACTCTTACATTACACATCAGAAGCTTATCCAGAGCAATATATTGCCCAATGACAGGGCAAGTCAGTTGCTGGTGTACTGTCCAATTTAAAAAGAAGAACATTTAAAAAGAAGAACTGACCTAAATGGGAACTGATGGAACCAAAAGCTTGAGAGACTGCCATAACAAATTAAACCAAGGTTTAACTTGGCTGATCATCTACCCTGTTTGCTAGTCAGCTTAATTTCCTTGCTAATCATCTGGGACACTTTTCCCAACCAGACATGTGGGGTAGGGTTCAATGCATATGGACCAGAGAAGGTTAAAATAAATATCTAAATCAAAATAAATATTTTTTTCAATTTGCATGACATTGTGTTTTTGATGAACTTGTGAAGAGCTTTCATTTTAGCCAGGAAGCTGGACAAATTTGAACAGCTTGTGGAAGATAGCAGATCATTTATACGTTGTACTCAAGGATCTAGTTGACAAGGACGTCCAGAATATACGCCACATCTCTACATAACAATATAATAGAAGATTCTGTTGTTTTCGCACTCCCTTCACTGGATTACAAGGGGTGAAATTTGCCAAACAAAATTTGACCATGACTGGAAAAGCAACACGGATTAGGCCCAAGGCATAACAGAGCAAGATTAGGAGAACAGGAGGAAACAGGAGCCAGGCTAATCCCTCCATCTCTGTTATGTTTCACCCTCACTCAGGAAGTCATCATGGATTTATGTAACCCAGGGTGCCACAAACTCAAATGCGTCACTCCGTTTTTCGTCACATTTTCAACTGCTTTGTTTCCTTGGTTACTATATGCTGGATGGGCATGCCCACTGCATTCCATCCACACAGTGAAGGGATTATAGTCTGGTGCTTATGAATATGGGATGACGATGAGCCATAAGCCTGATTTGGCGATTGTGGTTTAAAGCAAGCCTGCTTCCTTTTCAGATTTGATCAGTTATTAGTTTGGCGCCAGATCATTTGGTGGAAAGAGATTATTAAAAATTTCAATATAGTGATCTAATCATTACATAACTAAGAGGTCCCAAGGTCGGACTGAAAAAGTTTTAAGCTGTTTTATTGTGGCTTAAGACATACAGTCACATCCACTACAAACATCTTGTACGTCCACTCGCTGGCCACTATATCAGAAACACCCACCTCATACCTAAATCACTGGCCAGTTTATTCCAAACACCTACCTGGTACTTCCACTGACTGGTCACTTTATTAGAAACACCTACCTTTTACTTCAGTTTACTGATTTAATAGAAACAGCTACCTTGTTCTTTAGCTTCATTTATTTAGAAATGCAGCTGTGAGGCTTCAATAAAACACCCAAAACCTGCATCCTGATCTTCAAAAACATGGACATGTGATTTTAGGATGCAGTTCAACTTCTGCATTGTCTGCACTGCACTGTCTGCATTAAAAAGGAACCAAACCCACAGCTATGGGATGTCATTCCACACAACACAGCAGTCATTTCTAACCTTGCTTCAGATTATTGAGTATTAAGAAGCAAAAACTGATTCTGGAACAGCACTTGTACTCCTAAAGTGGATAAAGAAAACTGTTGTTAAGAAATGACCTGCAAGTTTATGGATCAGCATATTGTGAAATATAGTACATGTAGGATATACGTCTTGTAAAGATTAAGCACTTAGGATCATGCAGATATTTTAGCATTTCTCGTAACAAAGTAAAAGGACGGTTGTTTTCCTCTGATGGTTATCGTACAGCAAACGTTTATTACATTACCGCTGGCATATAATACATTTACTGGAGCAGTAAAATATTATTTCTGTTTCCAAATTAGATTCGGCGACGGAGGCCAACGCCGGCCACCCTTTTCCGCCTGACTGACCACCCATCTCCAGAGGAAGAGAATCCAAGCCATCAGGTTAGACCATCTAGCCACAATGCGTTATGCTCTAGGGTATCCTCTTTAAATTCACATTTGGAAATGTGTCTTTTTTTTTGTTTTTCTTTTACCGTCCTCCAGTTTTGCATAATTCCTGATATTGTACACCAGTGACATCACCTAAATGGATAAATTGACTTTTTTGCAGTTGGCTGTTTGTGAGAATGGCGTTTTAAAGGTGAAGCGAGTCAACACAGCTGTCTATCAGCCCCCATCACTTAAAGGTAAAGACACCAAACAGTTCCATTTACCTTCACTGAGGCAAAGCACTAGGCAGAAAGGAGGATTGGGCCTGATTTTCTTAGACTGGCATAAATTTGGGCATTTTTTCACTGTGAGCACAGCACGCAGTAATTCAGCCCATTGTCAGTACAGCAGTGGGCATCCATATCCAGTGCCCAACCAGCAGTGATGGGGACGGTCCCTTGCTCAAGGGTACCTTAGTGCAGCCTACTGGTCTGGGACTATCACAAGGACCTCCAATAATGGGGCCCAGTCCCTAAGCACCGCTGCCCCAAAAAGATCAAAAGCAAACAGAAATATATGAATTTCCACCCACATTGGGGACAGCCAGGTTGTTGGGGCATCCATGGCCTAATGTGACCTTGGACATGGCGCAAAACCCCATAACTTCCCACAGGCTGGGTCAAATTTACTGTTCACTGTGAATTTCTCTTTCAGTTATCACATTCTTTCTACATTCACTACTTTTCTCACAAATACATAACCCAGAAAAATGTCAGGTTGCTTTAGACTAATGAACACTAATAAAACTAAAACTTATTTTCTCAAAATGAGCTTTTCTCCACATCCTCAAAAAACTTTTGAGGATGTGCATTTGTAGTACCATCCCTTCTGTGGTGAAAGGGATGGAAGTTGGCTTTAAAACAAATAGATGTCTGCGTAGCCTCATAAACACTAAAGTGTTACCTTCTAGAAGATGATCACCTGATTAGTTTACAGCTGATGCTGAACAGTGTTTGGAACCCCTTTATCTAGAACCTTGTATCTTTAGGCACTTTAGGCACAGCCTGCCACTGTAAAAACCTTGTGATCTTATTTCTTCAATTTAATCTACTCACTATGCCAAAAATTAGATAGTTTGACAAAATGTAATGTCATTTTATACAAATGATTTGTAAGAACATACTGATTTCTAAAGATTTGCTTGAAACTTGCACAGCCATTTTCAGATCTCTCCAGTGATGTTCAATAGGTTTCAAGTGTGGGCTCTGGCTGGGCCACTCAAGACATTTACAGAGTTGTCCCGAAGCTGCTCTTTGTGATCTTGGTTGTGTGCTTAGGGTCGTTGTACTATTGGAAGATGAACCTTCAACCCAGTCCTAAGTCAAGCGCTCCCTGGAGCAGGTTATCATTAAGGATGTCTCTGTACTTTGCTGCATTCATCTTTCCCTCGACCCTGAGTAGTCTACTTGTTCCTGCTGCCGAAAAACGTCTCCTCATCGTGATGCTGCCACCACCATGCTTCACTGTAGGGATAGTATTGGTCAGGTAATGTGTTTTTTCTCCAGACATGATGCTTGACTTTCAGGCCAAAGAGTTTTGTTTCTCATGGCCTGAGACTCCTTTAGGTGCCTTTTGGCAAACTCCAGGCAGGCTATCATGTACCTTTCACTGAGGAGTGGCTCCCAGCTTGCTACTTTAGGCCTGATTGGTGAAGCACTGTAGATATTATTGTCCTTCTGGAAGGTTCTCCTCCCTTCACAGAGCGATGCTAGAGCTCAGCCCCGTTTGCTCAGATTGGCCGGGCGGCCAGCTCTAGGAAGAGACCTGTTGGTTCCAAACTTCTTCCATTTATAGATGATGGAGGCCACTGTGCTCAATGAGACCTTAAATGCTGCATCAATTTTTCTGTAGTCTTCCCCAGATCCGCACCTCCAGACAATCCTGTCTCTGAGGTCTACAGACAATTCTGTGGACTTCATGGCTTGGTTTGTGCTCTGACATGCACTGTCAGATATGGGACCTTATATAGAAATGTATGTGTCTTTCCAAATCATGCCCAATCTACTGAAGCTACCACAGGTGGACTCCAGTCATGCTGTAGAAACATCTGAAGGAAGATCCGTGGAAACAGGAAGCACCTGAGCTCACTTTTGAGCGTCATGGCAATGGCCATGAAAACGTATGTATATGTTTTATTTGTGAAGGGAAGAGGTGTGAATACTTTCACTGTAGATGCACTGTATGTCATCTGACGGGTTTCTGTTACAGGGCTAGTCTGTGTGTGCATGTATGTGTAAGAGTGTGTGTGTCCAGAGGGCTGGATTAGGAGGCTACAGCCAGCTGTGTAGTTGAAGTGTGAGTTCAAGCAACTCTGGGATGATCTGGGATTACTGCAGAGCATACACAGCTGACAGCTGTGACACACACACACACACACACACACGTACATATTTGGGTGCTCTAGTGAAACGACATGCTGTTAATTTTTGATTCCTAGGCATAATTTTTTTGGTATTTCAGTCACTGAAAACCACTTTGGCAATATCTGCATATATCTTGTGGAGAGTCCCTCTCCTTACACAGCTGTTTTGGATGAAGGTTTACAGAAGGACAGACTATGTGGGTCAGTAATACTGCTGCTTGGGAAATAAGGTGCAAGTACCTTAGCTGTTGACGTAATTGTGGCTACATCCCAAACTGCACGCTAGCACATTATATCGTGTGAGAACAGTTCACAGCCACTGGACATGCACTCAGTAATGTAGGCTGCAGAATATTAAAGTGTGTGGTTTGGGACAACAGCCTGTCCGTTTCGCTAGCATAACTTGTCAAGGCCACTTTGTCCAAAAAAGAACCGTGCCAGAAAGTTGCGGAAAAGTTGCAACAAAAAATACGATCATTACGTGAGCTTATCTTTGATTAAATCTAACTTTATAAATCTGTGTCCTGAACGGGCACACCTGACAGCAATTGGGACTTTGTGGTCATACGTCATGCGTTTGTAATTAATTAAACCCCTGTTCATGATCCTGTGAATATGTCCAGTCACATCTGCCACAACTGCAAAAACATGAGAGCTGTTGATTGCCTTTCTCCCATTACCTCTCCAGAGACAGTGACATGTGTTATAGCATAGATCAACGGTCTTCACCTCTTGGCTTTCTTTCTCTGTTGAGTTTTGGTAGAAAATCAGCCATCATTCATTAATGTGTCCAGTTAGACAACAACTGCATTTTAAACAACCCTGGTAAGAGTACATGGTGGCCAGTAGATGGAAGCCACTTGCCTCTTCTGGCCTGGGACATACAGTACTGTGAAAAAGTTTTAGGCAGGTGTGAAAAAATGCTATAAACAAAGTACGCTTTTGGAAATGGAAGTGTTAATCATTTATTTTCATCAATCAACAAAATGCAGTGAATGAACAAAAGAGAAATCTAAATCAAATCAATATTTGGTGTGACCACCCTTTGCCTTCAAACCAGCATCAATTCTTCTAGGTACACTTGCATACAGTTTTTGAAGGAACTCGGCTGGTAGGCTGTTCCAAACATCTTGGAGAACTAACCACAGATCTTCTGTGGATGTAGCTTCCTCACATCCGTCTGTCTCTTCATGTCATCCAGACACACTGGATGATGTTGAGATCAGGGTTCTGTGGGGGCCAGAAGAACTGATGCTGGTTTGAAGGCAAAAGGTAGTAACACCAAATGTTGATTTGATTTAGATTTTTCTTTTGTTCGCTCACTTTGCATTTTGTAAATTGATCAAAATAAACAATCATTATTTATATTTCTGAAAGCATTTTATTTACAGCATTTTTTCACACCTGCCTAAAACTTTAGCACAGAACTGTACCTGGCTTGGGAAATGGAAATTAAAAATGGACCTTACTGACTTGGGACTTTTTTTATTGTATTGTAATGAGAATTACCTTCATTGACTCGAGACCTGACATGCCTGAACTGACTTGAAACTTGCCTTCACTAACAAAGTTTGAGCCTCTAATGCAAGAACAATTCTCAGTTGCAAAATCCATCTCACTGTTTTTGTCTTTTTCAAGGGACATTTTAAGAACATTAGAAAAATGATTCATATGATTCATATGATTCATTTTTGTTAACATTCAAGACAGTGATGTCCCTGAATTTTCTTGAAGAACTGAGCCAAACTCCAAGGTGACTTTGACCAGTGATTGGTCTGGGATAATAAAAAAAGAGAATAAAAGAAGAGGGGAGGGTAAAGCTGATCTTGTGAAATGAGTTAATGTCTCAGAGACTGAAAGCAGATCCATTGAGACCTGATGAATGAAAGTGATGACAGACTGGGGATGAAGCAGTAATTAATAACCAGCTAAAGCTGCTCAGCTTTCCTCCGGGCCTGTAATTTTCCCTCTGCTCTCTGCTCCCTCTCCCTCTCCCTCTCCCTCTCCCTCTCCCTCTCTCTCTCTCTAAGCAAATTAATAAAATGAGCTGGGAGTCCACAGTGGTGCAGAGGGTAGCACAGTGAGAAGGTCCTGGGTTCGAGCGGTCCAGGTACTTTCTGTGTGAAATGGACTTGTGCTCCCCATGTGCCTTAAGGTGCTCCAGTTTCCTCCCACCATCTAAAGACCTGCACATCAGGTGGACTGAAGATGCTAAGTAGGTTTGAGTGTGTGTCCGTCCTGTAATGGACTGACGTCCTGTCCAGGGTCCAATCCAGGGTCCGTTCCAGGATCCGACTTTCATTCTGTGGGAGCTGGGATAGGCTCCCGTACCGCCCTCGATTCTGATCAGGACAAGCAGAAACGAGAAACGAACAAGCGGGCTTGGAGTCCAAAAGATGTGATGCACAGGAGTAATTTAGCTGATAAGTTAGTGTTCTCTTTCAAGTTGGATGAATCCAGCGTCATTGGCAGTTTCTTAAGATGTGATTGAGCTTCCTGCTAGCTTTCACCCATGGGTGGAAATCAAAGGGGAGACGGGGTGGTGTGGGGTGTGGGCAGGATCGACGCATCAGTGTTTAGTAAAGACTACATTTTCTTTAACAACCTCCTGATATGAACTGGAAGGACTTTATAAATTATAATTATAAATGCACAAAAAGACACTTTTTTAAGTTTACAAAAGATTTTGCACCCCTCTGGCTCATGCTGGTTTGGTCCACAGTGGTGTGTGACCTCCAGTAAGAAGCTGCTTCTCCTTACAGGTTTATATTTGTAACCAGATCATCTTGTTGGCTCTGTGACCTCACTGATAAAGGACTTAATGCATGTAGCCCATATCTGTGAGAGCAAGAATCCAGCCACGCCTCGGCAAAAACTCTATGATTTTGTAGTTGTTTGGTTTGTTTCAGTAAACTGTAGTACCAGTTTAAAGCGCAAAACAGAGATATACATCTTCAGTCTTAAGTCTAATGCTCATCTTCATTAGCTTTCAGATCAGTTAATGGGTGCTGCTTCATAATAAGGCCTTGTGTGTTCTGTCAAAATATCCGCTCATGTCTTCACCCTGACCCCCCCCCCCCCACCAATCTTTAAATATAAATAAATATAAATTAATACATAAATACTCTTGGAACCCTCATTACAACAGTGTCAGTGGATGAGTCACACCATGATAGGCTGAATCTGTGCATATATGGACAGTTCTGTGCTAAAATCTTGAGTTGTCCTCATTTCTTCATATTTGCTTCCAAAGAGCCTGACTTTCTTGCATTGTTGGGAAAAGCTTCCTGCTGTTTTCCAAAAAGAAAAAGCTCCCATTTTCATTCCAGTCCCTGTACCTGGCCAGTTTCAGCAATGGAAGCACTGCAGGATTATCTCGACAGAGAGTGGAAAATAGGCAGCCATTGTCTGAACAAGAGCTTCAACGCTTTCCTTCCAGAAGACTGGAGAACTTTTGAATGACTACTTAAGGAAATTGCAAAACGTTCGCCTAAGAGAGTTCAGGCTGTGCTGAAGAATAACAGGGGTCATACTGAATTTCGACCTTTGATTTGATTAGAGCTCCACTCTTTTTATCTTATAGACTGTTTTTAAATATATGCTTGAACATGTCACCTTGTCTATTCTAGCAAAAATGGTGGCTCAAGACTGCACATCACAAAAATGATTTATTCAGTCATCAATATTCGTTCATGTCAGGAGAAAATGTTAATTTGGTCAGATATCATTTTTCAGTAGCACTTCATGCATTATGAAGAGCAACAGGAAAAGGAATGAGTATATTCAGTACATATCAGTCTTCATTCTTCCACCACAAGCAGGGGTTTAATGAACTTTGCAGACATCATGGCTCAGATGAAGAATTCGTTCTCATTGATGATTAAAAATAACCTGCTCACATTCATTTTTCTGTGCCTGGACTATGTTCTGCTATATTGCAACTCTTAGCAACAAATAAGCCCATATACTTCCTGTTTGGTCAAAATAGTTAAACTTTTTTTCATGCAGAATCCCTGAAAAATCTATTTTTAACACATTTTTAAGTTTTTTTTTAAGTCTTAAAACTTTAGTTTAGGTCATAATCTGATTTAGGTGTGTGATGGAGTTGGTAGTGTTTTTGCTGTTTGCAAGTTGAGTCTCAAGTCTCAACCTTTTACTAACCTGGTTTTTGTAGCTGTTCAGAAGATGGTGGAAGCTCACATGCAGTCTTCAGAAACAGGCCATAACAGTCATTCTTCGGAATCTTCAGACAACGAAGAGGTTTGCCCAGACCCTGACAGAGGTAATTCATTTTTTTCCTTTCCATCCATCCATCCATCCATCCATCCATCCATCCATCCATCCACCCACCCATCTATCCATCCATCCATCCATCAAGCTGTGTATGTGAATAAGCTTTCTTGACTTGAGGTAGACATTAAAAGCCTTCTTCTCTACTCATATACATTTATGGCATTTAGCAGACGCTCTTATCCAGAGTGACTGTCCTAATTACAATTATGGTAAGTCAGTCCAGGGTCAGTCCCCCTGGAGCAATGCAGAGTTAAGGGTCTCGCTCAGAAAAAGTGAAAGTGACAACCCTTGTCATTGCAAGGTCACAGCACAGCACACAGTGAACCACAACAAAATTGGACCTCTGCATTTAACCCATGCAAACACCGTGCAGCAGTGGGCAGCTATTGAAAGCTGCCCGGGGAGCAGTGGCAGGGATGGTACCTTGCTCAAGGGTACCTCAGGGCAACCTACCTAAGGGAATCGTACCCGCAATCTTCCGATGCAGGGGCAACGCCCTAACCACTAGGCCACTGCTGCCCCAGTGGAACCCAATGGTGGTAGTGCTAGAGGTGGGATTAAAACCTGGGACCTCTTGATCCATAGGTCTGTACCACTAGACCACTGCCACCCTGACATATACAAAACAGTGTTGCCCAAAGAACCCTTCATTGAAAGATTTTTTTAAGAAACAAGAATGGTTCTGCAATGGCATCATGCAAAAAATCCTTTCTGAAGAATTAATTTGAAACAGTTCATTAATCTATCCATTAATATATCCATCAATCTCTCAGTTAATACATCCATCTGTCTATCTGTCAGCCAGTCCCATTAATTTATCCACAGTTCCGGCTCTCAAACCATCTGTCAGTTCATCCGATCTGTCCATGAAACTGCTAATAAGACAGTAGTCCTTAGATCCAGAGACTCTAAAAAGTCTTAAGAACTTGCAATTTTGCCTAAATAATGATTTTTAAATGTGTACCAAAGTCCCACCAGGTGACACCAGAACTGATCACTCAGCCATTCACTCAGCAACTGGATTTATGGATGAAAATTCTAACCAGCGTGATGCTCCAGGAGAAGAGGACGAGGGGATGGCTAAAACCAAAGAAGGGTTGGGCAAGTGTGCAGGTAATGGAAAGAGTAAGAAATGGTTTTATCCAATTGGGACACAATTGGGTTTATAGGTCTTACTCGGCCAGGCTTAAAGCAATAATCTAATGAAACAGCAAATTTACACAATTATGCATGCACTCTGTTACCTAAAGTTTTACAATCAACTAACTCTCTCCCGGAATCCCTCTCGTTATCTGTGGTTTTGAATTCAGTTCCAAAAATGATGCAATCTGAAATATCACTCCCAAAGGCAGACCCTGGTAGCCATTTCACTGAACCCACAGAGAACAATGAAGCTGCCCTAAACACTGCCAGAGGTATGATGCATTGTGTTTGAAACTTATAATCAAGACAAGCCTTCGCCTGTTCAGCATGTAGCATCAATCAGCATGTGCCTATAATTAAATCTCCTCGAGCAGAGTGAGGGGTTTTGTAAGGAGGAGCAGATACATTTTAAATACTAACCATTGCAGTTCCATTAGTAAATTCAGTGAATCTGAATAGATGAATGAAGAATACGTATTTAGATGTGTCTCTCCATTAGTTTTCCTTCCAACTGTTCTAAATAGCTGAAAATACCCAAGATGATCAGAAAATGAAAGTGCTGGCTGACACTTAATATACATTCAACAGGGAAGAAAATGAATGAAAAAAGTTGGGTCATCTCACAGGTGATCTGAACTGACAAGTTTGAGCCTGCACAGGCCAAAAAATAGTAAAATTATAATTCTGCTAGCATTTATACCATGATATACATATATAATAACAATGTACATATATACGACAATCAGCTGACAGCTGTCAAGAAAGCCCCCTATCAAAGGAAAGAGAAAGCAAATGTGCACTAATAAAAGTGCCTGCTATGGGCACCTGAGCACAACTGGACCACAGAACAATGGAATGAAGGTACATCATGATCATGTAAGAAGAAAAGCTGGCAGAGACAGTGTGATGCGATGCTCTTGGCAATGTTCTGCTGGAATGACTTGGCCTTGGCCTTCATGTGGTTGCCATGTACCACCTACCTAAACACTGTTGCACATTGTATATCCCTTCATGGTACACTTTGATAGTAATAGCCAGCAATGTCCAGGGATGATCTGAGGGAAATGGCAGATAGTTAACAGTGCTGACATGGCCTTCAATGTATTGCATTATTTCTGCATTATTTCTGAATCTGTGAATGAATGTAATCTGATCAATGGAGACTGAAAGGATCTGTTGCTGGTTATCCAATGTTAAAGCTTCTACACAATATTAGGCAGGTGGTTTAAATGTTGGGACTGATCTATATGAGCAGCCTAGGATCTCCCAAAAAAAGGTGGCATATGGGACTTTCCATGCGAGAAGTTTGTAACTGAAATTGTTTTGTAATTAAAGAAAATATGAAAAAACTCAAATTACACACAGTTCACCTAGGGCTAATGCTGAACTCAATTTAAAGACCTGTGGTTCTTCTGAAAGTTCTGGAATGTAGTAATGAACCTCCCCTTGTCATCCCACAGGTCCACCAGATGGAAGATCTGAGCAATCAGAGCATCCGTCAGTTCCTGAGGATGCACACTCCACCTTGCATCCAAGAGACGCCAACAAGGAGATGGAAATAGGCAGTAGTGCAGGAAAGGCGGATAATGGAGGGAGTAAGGAAAAAGGGGAGGACTGATAGCTGACGAATCAGACGCAAAAGCATACCATGTAAAAATGTAACTTTTAAATGAACTTTAAGGAGATGCATTTGTTAGTGAGGACATAGTTATTGGACAGAGAGACTGAGCAAGGTCACACTGAAGGCCAGCATATGAACAAGTGAAGAAAGAGAAGTTATAAACATGACAGAAGGAAGGATCTCATGATTACAGGATACCTCAAGGACATCTGAGGGAATTGACCTGAGCCCGTCTTGCGTACACACACCGGAAACAGTATTCAGTGTTCATCCTGCCCGTATATTATTGTGTCCGGATCTTAAGTGCCTTGGTCATAACTGAAGATTCCTCTCTTGTGTACATACACAGCAAGCCCAGCACTTTGAAGGAGCATATATAATGAAAATATATGTATGTAAAGTGCAAACCAAACCATATCATTTACCCACCAGAGTTAATTTAAGGTCTTGTTGCTATTCAATGGAATTGTAATGTTAATGCCATATTTAATCAGCTCAAAGAAATAGTAGAGATTCATCAAAACTTTTCATTTAGTCTATGTTTAAACATCTTCAATGTTTGGATGTTTATGCTATCTTAAAATAGCTAATGTTTCAATGGCTTGTTCTATAATAGATCAAATAAATCTTTCCTTTTCCATGCTCTCAGTAAAAATACTACCAATAATAAAATAAAATCCCACCTGAAATGTCCTTTAAAGTGCTTTAAAATAAAATTGCCACAAACGGGTTTTTTGGTGAAATATTATAGAACCATTTTTGAAAGAGTCTTCACTTTTTCATTTTTTTTTCATCAAAAGTGAAAGGAATTGTTTGACATTCTTCATATACACCAATCTTTAGACCGTTCCAGTCTTGCTTCAGTCCTCGAGAGGATTGTTGGGCCATTTTTAAGTACTGTTATCTTTTCATTACTTTCTTAGATAAGATGAAGCTTTATTCCCATTACCCTCTAGATCTCCAGCTAATCAATCTTGCGTATAATAACAATTTTCTTATCCTCTTTTCTACCTGGGACCTCACAAGTGAAATTTTAAAGTGTGATGCTCCCACCACCACTCTTCACTGTGATTCCTTGGCTTTTGTGATGACCTCTGTTTGAGCCAAACTGAAATGAATGTGTTTAATGGAAACATTATACTATAGAATGGAAGATTTTTGCAGGGTAGGATTTCTCTCTTTTCAGAGGTCAGCTTATTGTGTAATCATCGCGAATAGCAGCAAGTCCAGGTAACTGTAAGTGTAATATAATCTTTAAAACAATATTAATTATAGTTGCATTCATTAAGAGCTTTCCTCTGTAATGCTGTATTAAATATACCTACAGCGGCAGATTAAGTTTAAGATTAAGTCTTTGCTACAAAGTTTTAAGATTAAGATTAAGTTGTTGCTACAAAGCTTTCTGCAGGAAAGCAGGGCTTGGGTTTATTCTGAGACTAAATATCCTTGAGGTAGACACATGAGTTTAGTTTTTAATTCGTAAAATTGTAAAACAATCAATAATGATGGCTAGTAGTGATTGGGGGTGAGGACAAAAATGTACATAATCATGATATTATAAAGTGAAAGCTGTTGTCAGAATAGGAATCTATCTAACAGTTTTTTAGTTGAACTATGGTCGAATACAAATATCCATATTTTAGAATCGAAGAATATATCAAACAAATTTTATTGTACAAAAAAAAAAAAAGAACTGCTGCCTTTTTAGAAAACAGATCCTGGTGGAAATTTTGATCCAGCTTTTGTTTTTATGCTCATATGCTCAGTGTCAGGGAGACAGACCCTGCTGATTGATGGCCACACCTCTGATACCTGATTCTGCTTACCTGCATTTTATGACAATTACCACATATAATTGCATCAATTTTCATTTAAAGTACATTATTTTTATTTTTAGTGGTAGAAGTATTGATGCTTCATTGGTTATAAGATGTTGTTATATAACATTAAAAGGATCTTCAAAGCCAAAGCACTTCAGAGGACTGGCTGGCAACTCATTCAGATACCAAAATAAAAGTCCCATCTTCAACTGCTTTTTAAATTTTTTTTATTTTTACTGTTTTATGAAACTACAGGCCATAAATGTCTGCCCATGGTCCTTCAGTTCCCCTCTGATACAAAATTTCAATATTCTTCTGTAACTCAACATTGCGGCTGTGTTGGTGTGTTGTGGCTAGCCTAGTGTTGTTAGCAACACATAAGCCTTTGCTGCCTCCAAATTAACCTTGTGGTCTAAAGTCTCTTAAGAAGCACAAAAACCTGACTGCAAAGTCTCTTTTGCAGCTTTGATTAACTTATAACATATAACATATAACACATATTTCGTGCAATTGACTTATTTTGTGCAATAACTTTAGCTTGTGCTTATGCTTCAGCGCTTGCTTTCAGTAAGATCACCAAAGTTAATTAAACCAGTGTCTCATGTCCAACCTTCCCAAACCCAAGAAGATTTATTTCACATTGTAACATGGGTGCTATGTGGCTAATATCCCGCCCTGCCAACTTTCATTTCTGGGAGACAATCAGGGTGGGGGTTTATGGTGTAATTCAGTGGTCCCCAACCACCGGGCTGTGGACCGGTACCAGTCCATGGGTCATTTGGTGCCGGGCCGCACAGAAATACTGATTAAAAAAGAATTTATTGATTGCCACAGCCTAAAAGACTTTTTTATATAGAAAAACTGCTCGTCTCGGTAACGTGATATGGGACATCAAAAATCAGCACACAAGCTTGCAAAATGAGTAAAAAACAACCGTATTTTTATGCACTTTGGTTTTAGCTTTGTCTATGCCGGTGCATGAAAATATTGTTTTACATGAAACCAGTCCATGGCGCAAAAATGTTTGAGGACCGCTGGTGTAGTTGATTGACAGTTTACTGACAGCAGGGGTGAGGAGCTTCGGGTAGAGTTGGAATTCAATGGAAAGTGACTTTGACCTCAAATGGTGACAATCAAGCTAACCAAACTGGCCTAATTTGACACCCAGGCTAACAACTTTCTATGCAGATTTTACAAAACAAGCCTCAAAGAACATTCCTGGGGGACTGGAGAAAAAGAATGTCAAGCTTGGATAGATGGGGTGCCATGGTCCTCCTGTAGTACAGTTGTAGATCTGACCTTGTGAAAAGCCAATCAGTGAATTGCAAGTTGTGCTGATATACTTTTATGTTCATCAATAGATGAATGAATCAATGAATTAATTCATTATGTTTTTGGGGAGGGGTTCATAGACACTAAAGGCAATCAGATTCATATGTGTACATATGTATATTGTGTTGTGATTTTGGAATTAAAAATGAATCAAACACAACATGAATGTCTCGATGCCTGCACACTATGTGCCTCTTTTTTGCCAGCGTTTCTGGATGTGCCAGCATCCCTCGGGGTCTTTAAGCAGGTCTGCACACTCAGTAGGCCTGCTCCAAATAGAACTGCCCTCATTCTTTTTTCACCACACTGCTGTCAGCCACCTCCCGAGGATTATGGAGAGGGTTTTGGAGATCTTTGGCAGGATGCTAGGGCATGCTGACACTGTTCTCATCTTATCTAAAGATTCCTAAGACATTCATAAAAAATTGGAAATCCTTATAACTAATGCATCCTGTTTGAACCTCCTTCTCTGAAGCTGTGCCTTGCTGATGGGCAGGTAAAGAGATTCTCATGCACTTTCATTGGCCTTGATCTTAAAATAGCACAGGGGTGGCCAGGAATAAACCTTGTCCTACAATAATGAAGCAGACAACAACCATACAGTGCTGCTCACTTTAACGACACTGGAGTGAAGGAGCTCCTACAGAACCGTGTGGCATTTGCACACAATCAGATAACAAAAGTACCTAAGCACCCATCAAAGAACCCATTAGTCTTACTAAAACTCTGACCATAGCAAAGAAAACAAAGTCCAGTGGCAGGTGATATAGAAAGGGCAAGAGTCATTATTTTAAACAGTCACTGCTTCCATTCTTGTGGTGCGAAACTCTTAAAGTCTTTAAGTGCTCAGGTTTGGTTAGGTATGATGGTCCAATCCTTTTTTTTTTTCTGGGGAGATGAAGCTAAGCAAGGTGTCCCACTGATTAGGTTGCTACTGGAGCAGATGAACCATTATGTTTGGACACTACCTGTCAAATTGCATTTGGATTATTTTCAATTGATAGGAGCAATGTCGCAAAAATCCTGAAAATCATGAAAATTTGAAAATCCTTTAGGATTTCTGTAAAAGCCATGGACTTTGAACAAGCAGAGACCAACTACTGGGTTGGAACAGTAACAGCTCCATGGACACATTACTGAAGGAACTACTTTAGTAGTGCTACAGTTTCTAATAATTGTTAGTGTGCTTTTACTAAAATATAGACATATATGACTGACCGCATCCAGAAAGGATGCTACATAGGTGAGCCACTACGTCTCTCTCTGCTTGTTGATTCATGCTTCTGGGAATTTCCTTATTGCTTCCAATGGTCGCTCTATCCCTCTTTCACCTCTTAAGACCTTTCATGTCTTAAGTAAGTGAAAGTGACTATTCTCATCATTACAAGGTCACAGTACAGCGAACCACAACGGAACTGGACCTCTCCATGCAAACACTGTGCAGCAGGGAGCAGCTATGAAAATGCCCGGAGAGCAGTGACGGGGATGGTACCTTGCTCAAAGGTACCTCAGGGCAGCCTACTGGTAAGGGGTTTGAACCCACAATCTTCCGATCCTGTGGCCAACTCCCTAACCACTAGGCCCCCACTGGCCAGTAAGTAAGCTTAAGTAACCAACAAAAAACAATCCTTAAACTGGTCAGGTACAGGAACTAGACTGAAAATGAAAGCCAAAAACTTTGTCCTGTTTAACTGTTACTCAACAAAATCTGGCTCTTTGGAAGCAAAATATGAAGAAATGATAGATGGCATGAGACAGCATCACAGATATAAATCTGAAAAAAAAAAAAAAAAAAAAAACTGATGAGAAAGAGGGGTTCTGAGAAAATGTGCAGCAACGTGTGGGCTTAAATCTGGAATTGCATGCCGATATAATGGAGCAATAAATGAGGGGGCTCAGAGAGGTCAGTGAGTATATGAAAGTAGGGCTTTCTAATATAGTGAATGAATAGAGTTACAGTTTAAATTTTACTTCTAAAAGACCAAGAAAGTTGCTATAAAAGAAAACCCCGATATGATATAAAAAGGGACCTCTATGGTCAGAGCATTGCGGAGGGGTCTTGGTCAACGTTTCCATCTGGCCTCATATCTACTCATTAAGTACCAAAATAGTACTTGCACCTTCTGCTGCTCGGCAGCAGAGTTTTTTCCTAGTGTACTAATCTGTTGACTTCCATCTGTGCATATTTCTTTTTTCTCGCCTTAATACACCAACTTCATCTTTGGAAGGTCCTATTAATTAGTAAATGAGTTGGATCCAGTGTGTTGGGAGCAGGGCCAATATGCAGGGGGGTGAGGGTTCTCCAGGGAGCCCCCTGCTGGTGAGTGCAATGAGAAAAGATTACATGATACCACCACTAGATGGCAGAGTCATTGCAGCAAGCAGGGTCGCCTGGTAACTCCTGTATTAAGTCAAATAATGTCTCCACCACATTTTCCTTGCATACAAAATGTTAGTCCCTCTCCTCCATCAGCCAGCATGATGTTCGCTGATGAGGGTTCTGTGAGCTGATGTAATAAAATGGTTCTATGCTTTCTTTACAAGGTCACGATTAGGCCACTGTTTACATGGCTAAATGACACCAACACAGATTTACAGATTTATAAAGTTTTATTCCAGCAGCTTTGTTGAATGTTACTGTCATTTCAGCCCAGAAAGAGTTCTAGCAACTGATGCTTGTTAGAATAAGCCAAAATGAATGTATATATAGGTATATCAGTTGCTATAGAGACTGGCGTGTTGTACCCCTATGAAAGGTAACACGTTCGGGCGGCACTCTTAAGGCTACATTTGTTTTTTGCCATAAACCAACATCAACTTTTTAAAATATTACATTAGCATTTTTACATCATAAAATCTAATTTCTTCTCCTAATAATTTAGGAATAAGCCTTTCTTTTACCTATATAGGTTAATTTCAGCCTATATAGGTGAAAAGACAGGATGTTGAAATCGTAGAAATTATATTGCCTAATGAATGTCAGCCTCAAGTGTTACCAATTAAAAGGTTTAAAAATTATTAAAAAATACAACAAGAAAAAAATGTATTAGGTGGTTGGGGTGTCAATTTTTAACATCTGCTGATGACTGCATTTATTGTTCTAAAAGGTATTCCTTTGCCATTTTCTTTCTTCCACATCACTTGTATGGTATGTGTACTTTAATTCATTGCTGTTACTTTCAGACAACACACAAGTGTAGTCCAGAATTAATCTGCACTTCCCTTTGTTGACGCCTAAGAAAGTACTATTTTATTGAAACATAAATGTGGATAGGGGGCAGCGGTGGCCTAGTGGTTAGGGCGTTGGCCGCATGTTTGGAGGATTGGGGGTTTGAACCTCTTCCCAATAGGCTGCCCTGAGATACCTCCCTGCGATGGGCGACCTGTCCAGAGTGTGTCCTGTCCTTTGCCCTGTGTGAGCTGGAACGGACTCCAGCACTCCCCCGCGACCCCGCTTGGGACAAGTGGCAGAAAATGACTGACTGACTAAATGTGGACATTGATGTATAGGTGATTCTCCTCTTGAGAAAAAATAAAATATTCAGTTGACCAATCATATCTCTCCAGGTGAGTTTTTTGGATGAACACATCTGCTTCCAAATTGCTTTTTAAAAATGGTAATGACACTTGGAATAAGCCTATCAAATTAACTTTCAGATGAATGTTCCCATGAATGCCAGGGCTACAGGTTTCCTAGCAGGACATTGTCTATCTACTTTTTCTCATTGCTTATCCTCTTTGTGGAATGCACCCAAACGTTTTCTGCCTGGCCCTACTTTTGTATATAAGATTATAATAAACCCCCCTCTTACCTACACCCCCTTCCACCTCCCTCCCTCCCAACCTGCCCACTATTCAAGTTGAGTTGTGGATTTGAAACCCCAGCTTGAGTAAAACTAATCTGTTGCAGGACAGTCATGAGATTATCCTGAAGAAATCCACTGGCTTGTCTTTGATTTCTGGATGTGCTCTCTTGTTGCTGCACCTCCTGCAGTTGCTCTGAGCTCTGCTGTAGTGTATCCTGGTTCCATCCCTTCCCCAGGTAGGCAACTCACACACATCAGGCCTTCAATATAATGTAAAAGAAAAAAAAATCGTTCTTGTCAAAGACACTCAGATCCTTACGCAAGCCTGTTTCTCCTGCTACAAGTTCAAAGAACTGAGTGTTCATTGCTTAATATATCCAACCAATTGACAGGTGCCACAACAAGATAATCAATGTTATTCACCGCACCCGTCAGTGGTTTTAATGAAGAGCCTGATTGGTGTATGCGTGAATGAATGAAGATTGCTTCCAAACCACTGCTGCTAGTTCTACAGTTCAGGTAAATTGCATTCTCCCTTTGTAATAGGCTCAATGTTCCCTTTGTAGTGTCTGGATTTGCAGCCCTGCCGCATTAGTTTTGTCTTGAGGCACTCTCAGTCCAGCTGCTCTGTAATAACTTAGGGTTGAAAATGCAAAGCTAATGGCCAGTGACAACTCCTTTTTGTACGCCTGAATTGAGGGAAGCCTGTGGTAAGATGGACAGATAGTGGGTCAGGAAGGCCTGGAGTACCTCCAGGTTTTGGAGTAAAAAGCCCAAGCATGATGCCATCAGTGCCTGAGGTCAGACAAGCCTAAGTGCTCTCAGGTAAGCCACCACTTGGACACTGGACCCCTATCTGCATCTGTGGAGATAAGGCTAAGAGACAAGAAGGCTGCAGCTGGCCTTGGGCATGTATCAGTCGATGTATAAGGGCTAATTTGGCTAACTCCACTAATTCACTTCAACCAGTGCAGGTATAAATGTTGCTTCTTCCCACAGAGGGTAGAGGGGAAAGACATGGAAGGGGATGATGGAGCAGAGAAGACAGTGGCTGCCATGGAGGTCTGCTACCAGGGCTTCGATCCTGCAGCATACCTGCAATATAACTACACACCTCCACGGGCAGACTTCGGCCGGAGTGACAGCATTGTGCCGTGGAAACTCAGTTGCCTTCACAAAGCTTTCTCAGAGGGTGAGCAACATCTTGGACACCAAGTACTTCTCTGTGACAGTCAGATTAAACAGTTTCCTTACACTGGCATGGCAAAAGTTTGGCAATGCTTTGCCTAATACCAGGATTTGTAAGCTTACATTAACTTTTATGAAGCCCAGCTAACATCCGTTGTCATGACATTTATTGAGATGAGATCAAAACTCACCAAAACAGCCTTTATAACAGCTGGAACTTGTTGGATTAAGATTTTATGTCAGTTGTTATGAAAAGTTTATGTAGATGTCATGCAGCTTTACAAATACTGGCCATCAGGGGTGTTTTGAGATTGAGTTTCTCTTCCGTAATAGAGTTATCTCTTCTATATAGTAATGAAAACTACCACAGGGAAGTGATTTTCCAAGGGTTTTATTTTTTTGCAAATTTGCTGCACATTAAGTTTACCTCATTAGGACCTTTTTTAGTATGTAGCAGGAGATACTTCACATTAAAACACTTAATAATTAGCAAGTCAACTGCTTTGGAGGCCAGTGCTGATGCCTGATATTTTTTAATACAGAAAAGCAATGAAAGTGCTCTCAGAGCACGGTAAATTCAGCATTATTTATCAGTTGGAGATATCAGTCAGCTTTTATCCAGACAAAATCCATCCATTGTCAAGCAAACATGCCAATTTGATTTCATGCAATTGTGTGCCCTTTGTAATAGATCTATTAGAAAAACTTTTTAAAAATGCCCTCAAAGCCTATCAGTGCCTTCTGCTTCACATTAAGATCTTATTTATTTAAAATAGTCATTAAAATAAATTACTTTAAATATTTATGTCTTGTATGTCTTGGGCTACTAGCTTTGAAATATTTCCTATGGAATATGGGATTAAATGAAAACTGTATTTTAGATGGAATATGTCAGACATCTTGAAGTATATGTGATTGATGAAAACTCCTTTTAACAATGTAAAACCTACTGTTGTCAAATGCTGCCAATCCCCCAATGCATTTGGATGATTACCTTATGCTCCCTCATTTGCATCATAATGCCTTTGTGTTTATTTTGCATTATTTCACTTATGAGGACAGATCTCCAGAGATGCACTAATCAAGTCCTACAGACTGAAACCCCTTTTGCAATATGTTTTCTGACCTCAATCTAGATGGGATAAAAGGAGAGGTTCTGGTGGACGTGGGTTCTGGCCCCACTCTGTACCAGGTTATGAGCGGCTGTGAGCACTTCAACCGGGTCATTCTGTCCGACTTCCTGGAGGTGAACCGAGAGGAGCTACGTGGTTGGCTGAAGGATGGCAAGAGCAGGCTTGACTGGACGCCTTACCTGAAGTTTGTGTGTGAGCTAGAGGGGCGCAGGTGAGAAGCATGGACTATTAGGTGCCATTTAATATAAAGTGTCTAATTAGCATGTAGTTACACATGAATAATACATGAGTAATAGAGTGTTTACACATGAATTTGTGTGTAATTGCTTTAAGATGCATGATTTTCAGAAGTAAAACAAAGCCTGACCTGATTGTTTAAGAAGGCAGAGATACAACTTAAAAAAACAAATTCATAACCAATAATAACAAATTAAAAATGTTTATCATGTTTTATTTGATTCAAAACGAAGCATTCCATTTGTTAAGAAGGTAAAACATTTTATCCAAATAATTAGCATGACAATATTAATTGACAGGTTTCAAATTTTGCAAATAATAAAAAAAGGCATTTAAAAAAATAATTTTAAACCACTGTAAGGGATAAAGACAGAAAATGGCACAGTGGTCCTCTGGTGAGTAAACTAAGATCAGGACATTGACTCATTCATGTGTCTTTTATTTTTAGTCCTTCGTCCTGGGCTGAAAAAGCGGAGCGTCTTCGCTCGGTCGTGACCGACGTGCTGCCCATCGACGTTCATCAGCCCTGCCCCCTGCCGGCTGGTTCACTGCCCATCTCACGGGCTGACTGTCTGGTATCATCCTTCTGCCTTGAGAGCGCGAGCCCGGACCTGCCCTCGTTCACACAGGCACTGGGCCACCTGTCCAGCCTCCTGCGAGAGGGTGGGTATCTGCTGCTGATTGGAGCGCTGGGGGAAAGCTTTTATCTCGGAGCTCCAGGCCTGCGCATCCCAGTAGTGCCACTGGATGAGGCCCAGGTGTGTTCCAGCCTGAGAGCCAGTGGCTACCAGCTGTTACAGCTCAGCGTCTACCACTTACAGCAGGACATGAGGGTAGGGGTGGACGACGTCACTGGCGTGTTCTTCGCTAAAGCTAGGAAACCGTAGTCAGCTTGCCATTTTGTTACATTGCTTTTTACACAGTTGCTAATCTTAACAGTCTGACTGGTCCATAAACATTGTATTTGTGTTGATCTTTCTGCTAAGTTCTGCTAAGTAACAGTAATGCTTTGGAGAGTTCTTAGCCAGCGGTTGGATTTGAAGATGATTTAATAGAAAGTTACAATACAAAGTTTTTGTTTCTCATTTTCAGTACAGTCCCTGTACCTGCCCAGTTTCAGAGGATAGTTTCTGTTTTGGTTAAATCACACAGATGGCCTACATTCGAATCATTAGAACATTAAAGTCTGAAGACATGAAGCAGTGAAGAAACAGGTGCAGATGATTCCAGATGATCAGGTGATAGTGTTCAGCATCCACTGTAAAGAAGAGTGGTTGTAACCCCTTTTTCCAGAACACCTTGTGTCGCTAGGCACTTTAGGCACAGCCTGCCACTGTAAAAAATATTTTGTTCTCAATCGACTCAAAAAGCCAAAGATAAGATCGAATGGCAAAGTGGTATTTTTACACCAAGATGATTCCCTGGCAAAATATAAACAAATGAGCGGTGACTCAAGACTTTTGTACAGTACTGCATAATGACTCCTTTTTTAGGCATTATTAACACAATTTAAATCACAATTATAAGCTTGTTTTCAAACTGCATGTTCCATTTTACTAGGACCAGCAGTGGCCCACTAGTACGTTGCGGCGGTTCCATGAGGGCTCTGTTTGTTGCTTGAGTTAAAATATATAGACATTTACTCACTCATCTCACACATTCATTTTCTTTTTCAGTTTCAGTTTTCCAGTTTTCCAGTTTTCCTGATTTGGGTCACGGATAGCGCTGGGGCCTATCCCAGCTATCATAGGGCTAAAATGTGGGGACACATTTAATATAGACATTTAAGTCAACATCATTTGAAATATGACTAATTCTGTCATGAATAACAATTTCGAAAAACAATTTCCATTTTTGATTGCATTAAGTTCTTTCATCATGTACTAATGCATTCAAACTAAATGGGATATTATGAGACTTTATTATGTTGGGAAATTATAGAGTTATATATTATAGAGTATATTATAGAGCTTTAACCGGCTACATTTGACAGTGTGCTATTTTTGCTTGCATGAAGTATGAAGTGTGTTGTTCTACCAGAAAAACTCATTAAACTCTATTTCTGTGCAGAGGGGATCAGAAGCTGTCTTTTTTTTTTTGACTTATATATGTTGCTATGCAACAATAACTTTCCAACAGGATGACAAAAATAGCATGAAGAGGAACAGAGATGAAATGAATGTAAAAAACCTGACCTTTTGGCCAAGTAGAACATGTAAGAACTCTTTCCTGCCAGGCAGCTAGGGGGAGTAAGAGAGCTGTAGGGAGACTGGCGAGTGAGATGTAGTAATGAGGAATAATCCCCTACAGCTGTCATTCCTCCTTTATACAACCAATGAGCCAGCAAATCTTTGCTTCCTCGAGGCCCTCGAGTTTCCTCCTGGGTCTCCCTTCTCTCTCTCTCTTTGTGTTGGCATCAAAATTTAACCCTCAAGAACTTTCTTGTTGTGTTTGTTTGGGTTTGACAATCTGGGATCTCCAAGAGGTTTTTAGTAAACAGATGTCTCGACTTCTTACTCCTCACCAGCCTTACAATTTTGCCACTGACTTCTCCCATATACTACTACTGCCAGAGGCATATACTACTTCCAGACTAGAGGCAGTTTTCCCTCTCTGGTAAGACAGCATCATGGACAATTATATTCAAGAGGGCCTGGCTCTGTGGTTCATTCGTCCACCTATGTCCTCCACAGGGTAAGAAGGAAACTAGATTTGGTCAATATTTGGAGTGTCCTCCAGCTCCTTCCTTATTTGTCAATCTAAAGACTTCCACCTCCATGACTGCCATTACCTCCAGTAGACAGTAGGGTGGGCCTCCAAAAGCCCAGAAAGCATTTCATAAACTTAAACACAGACTGTCTATGGCTCCTGTTCTTTAGCACCCTGATCCCCAGCTCCTTTTTGTTGTCGAGGTGGACCCTGACCCTGAGGTAGGGACCCTAGGCAACCATATGTCCCTACATCTGTGAGATCTAAAATAATGGAATGGGGACATCGACTTTTATGGCCCAGTCAAGGGTGACCACACCCTGGAGTTCCTAAAATGGTAATTCTGGTGGCCAGGAATGGACCGAGAGGTGTTAGCCTATGTGGGAGCCTGTAGAGTTTGTGCCACTAGTAAGGACCCCAGATCCAGGCCTGCAGGTCTAATGCACCTCTTACCTATTGTTGGATTCTCCGATTGAGAACAGAGGTTTGAAGAGTCAGTGATGAGGCGGAGAGGTTTTGAAGCTATAGCAAAGTCTATTGACAGAAGAGTAACAAAGTTCTTACAGGTTGTTCAAGAGACTGGTCAGTGTTTCTCTCTATGTTGAATCCTCTCATACCTTGCACAGTTCAGAGTGTGCCTTAAGCGCCCTTGTTCTCTGCTGTTTTTTTTAAAGTCTTTCCTCCTTTATTTCCCACCTGTTTTCAACTCATTTACTTCCACTTATTTTTCGTTAATTTGGTTTTGACAACCTCTGGCCACTTTTGGTCTCGCTTGGGTCTCAGCCTGGTGTGGCTCTCTATGTTTGGAGTAGGCCAAACCCTAACTCAACATCCATATACACTTTTTATAAATTCAGAAATTACAAGAAACAGTTGGTCTTTAATATAGAATTAATATATAATATAGAACTAATTTTAGGTTTTTAAGCATCACTTGTTTTAAAGACTATTTTCAACAGTTATGAAATGAAGAGCCTGTACTTGTAAGAGTCTTTTCTGCATTTCTGTGCTTCTTCTTGAGTAAAGAATAGATTTCTTGCAACAGATGCTGATACCCTACATGATCCTGAAAAAAAAACATACTTTGGGGCTCCTGTAGGGGTATCAACAGGCTCATCCTAAAATAGCTAATTACATAAAAAAATTGGTATTCATATTGAATCAACACTTAAGACCAGAGAGCTGTCTGTAGGACAAAATCATGTAATTTTAAAGCTGAGAAAAGTGGGAAAATAGGAGTATTTCACAAATATTAAGTAAATAATAAGGAGCATTACACAAACATTAGTTTTTGCTAGTACAGCTGTTTTGGGAATGTCCTGAAAAAGATGAATTTCCTGCTGTACTGAGCAACAGACATTAAACATCTCGGTCAAAGAAAACAACCATAGTTGTGAAAGTGACAACCCTTGTCATTGCGAGGTCATGGCACAGCACGAACCACAATGAAATTGGACCTCTGCATTTAACCCATGCACACTCAAACCCGTGCAGCAGTGGGCAGCTAATGAAAGCGCCCGGGGAGCAGTGATGGGGACAGTACCTTGCTCAAGGGTACCTCAGGGCAACCTATTGGGAAGGGGTTTGAACCCCCGATCCTCCGATCATGTGGCTAACGCCCTAACCGCTAGGCCACTGCTGCCCCCCTTGTTTCATAGCGGAACAAGCCACCGCTTGTTTCATAGCTTTTGAGAGATTAGTTGTAGGTGTCACATGTGGGGTGTTTTGGGCACGCTAGAGGGCGCTCTCTGTCACGTGTGAGGTGTTTTGGGCACGCTAGAGGGCGCTCTCTATCACGTATAAGATGTTTCTGTCACATGAGGTGTTTGTCACAGATGAGGTGCTTTAGGTACGCTAGAGGGCGCTCTGTTCTGACTGAGCACACCTGAGCTCACGAGGGCACAGGTGTGCCTCATTGGGGGCTGACTATTTAAGCCCCGATGAGTCAGAACAGAGCGCGGCTCATTAGTTAGGCGAAGCCTACAGGCAATGGTGGTTTTGGGTTTTGTATTGGGTAATCTGGCAACTTGGTTTAGACTGCAGTTCCTCAGTTCTTGGTTTTTGATTGGAACTGCAGTCCTTGCTTCTTGTTTTTGTATCTGTGAATAATAAAACTGTGTTCCGAACTCCTGGCTCCGCACTGGCGTCCTTCCGGGACCCCGTCACCGTTACAGAAATGAGCCGCCAAGACCGGGACGCCAGGAGCTGTGAGGAGTGGCTGGAGGAGCTAGAGCGAGCACTGGGAGCCCAGATTGAGGACCTCCGAGCAGGGCTGCCCCTGTGGCAACCGGGGCGTTGCGAGCGGAGCGGTGAAATGCAGAGAGTCACCGCCACTGAGCTCTCGCTGCACCTGGACCTGCTGGATTGCTCAATCCAGCTTGCTCCCTCGCTGGAGTTCGGCAAACGGATGAAGGAGTGCGGTCGAGCGGAGAGGGCGGTACGGGCCGTTGTAGAGGTAATGTCATTGGGGCGACCCCTCGAGGAAGAGGCTTTGTTTGCGCCCCTTTCTTTACCGGCTCCTGCTCTCCACCAACCGCAACACTGGATATCGGTGGAACCCGCCTCCTTCACCAATCACAGCGCCCCGTCCGCGAAGACAGTGCCGTGCTCCAATCACGTAAAAAATTGGAGGAAGACAACGCCTCTCTTCAGGCTGTGACACGCCAGCTGCAGGTGAGCCACCAGTTTCAAGTACATTCCCTTCAGGAGGAACTAGCTACAGTAAATGGGGAACTTCAGGAAAAGCAGGCTAGGTCCCTAGAATGTGAGAACACAGCCAGCGTGAATAACAATAACACAGTGGAAATAAACGCTTCCTGCATCCTGCAATGGGGGAGGTCGACCAAGAAGGCCCTTCGCAGCAAGGAAAGTGGCATCAAGGAGTCGACCCCCAAACCCAGCACTGCTAACCAGTCTGCTGCACAGAAGAAGGAGCAGCTCCAGGTTAGTGGGAAGTTTAGAAAGAAAGTTCGAGTACAGATGAAAATTGAACATGAGGCTGCAGTAACCCTTCTGGCGCAGGTGAGGAAACACATGAGCAGAAAGTACTACCTGAAGCTACTGTGGGCAGCCAAGATTGTTCAACGATATTACAGAGCTAACAAGATGATGAAGCAACAAATGAAGTCTTTGAAGGAGAAAAAAATGGCTGCTGTTGTTCTGCAAGCTGCATTCCGAGGGATGAAGACCAGACAGACTCTGAAACAGAATCACCAGGCTGCCACTGTGATACAATGTGCTTACAGGGCTCACTGTGCTCGGACACGATATTTATGCATCAAACAGACTGTTGTTGCAATCCAGCTGAGGTATCGTTCCACACTTGATGCCAGAAAACAGAGGGAGGAATTCTTGAAATTGCGCTTTGCTGCAATGTTCCTGCAAGCCTGCTTCCGAGGTCAGAGGGTCAGAAAGGAGGTGATCCTGCACCATCAGGCAGCTTCCCTGATTCAGGCTGCGTTCAGAAGACACAGGGAGGTAGTAAAGTAACAGGCCATAAGGGTGTCAGCCTTCTTCATTCAAAGACATTATAGGTCCTACATTAAATTTGAACATGAAAGATTCCAGGTGTTGAGAAGGTCTGCGATACGCATCCAGGCAGCTTTTAGAGGTTATTCGGTTCGAAAAAATGTTGATGCTATGCACAAAGCTGCTGCCATTATTCAGGCTGCAGTGAGAGTGCGCCAGCGGGGATCTGTCTTCAAGAGACCGCGCTGGGCAACAGGTGCCACAATCCCACCTCAGAGGTGAACAAATCAGCTGCAGGAATGTTCAGATCACAGAACAGGAGGAGTTGCTGACAGAACTCTACCAGCATCTGACCGAAAAAGCCTCTATGCTACTGGTGAATGCCTCGGTCTCAAACGAAGGGGAAACAGAAAGAAAAGAAAAGGCTTTAGCTCAAGACAAAAGTGAGCGTCATGGAAGGAGCAGCAAATTCAGAGAAGAGAGAGAGGTCTCCAGATTAAAGGTACAAGCTGTCATGGTTTTCCAAAGAGAGAGGCTGGGGAAAACATATGAACAGAGAAACCAGACCGTATGCCAGACCACAAGGAGAGTTGAGACTCCAACCGTTCAGGAGAAGCTGGAAACTAAAATGGCCACTATGGAAGAACAACTGAATCAGACCAGGGCAGAGCTGAGACGGGTACAGGCCACAACGTCGTTCTGCAGGCAGAACTGAGAGAAGTCAGAGGTGAGGCCAGTAAGCTCACCGAGCTAGAGAAGCAGGTCAGAGGTATGGAAGTAAAATTGGCAATAGTCGAATCTCGACTCACTTCACCAATAACAGTGCATGCTGGAACCCAGGTGGTTAATGCCAACACGGAGCAGCTGAAGAACAGTCCAACAGAGAAACAGGTAAAGATTCCAGAGGTGGAGCAGCTGCATTCTGACTGCATTCAGTTCACCCTCACAAGTCAGCAGACCCAGAACAAGGTGGCTTGTTGAGAAGTCCAAGTGCAACTTCTCGTAGTAGAACCAGGAGCTGGGAAACTGCGTCACTGGACCCCAAGCGGCCAGGAAGTACGACCAAGAAAAAGAAAAAGGCAAAAGACATCAGCAATAATCAGTTCAAGAAAGTGAACGAAGACTTCGGCACTGTCGGTTCGGGGATGAGAGACGTGAGGAACAAGGCTGACAGGGGTTGGAAGCAGAGTCTTTGAAAAAGACTTCCTCTTTGAACCCCGTAACGTCTGTTTAGTTCTCTTTCAGGTTCAGTCAAGTCCAGGCATTCCACGGAGTCAGGTGATGCCTCCAGGGACTTCAGAGTCAAATTCAGGCACCAGTCAAAAGGGTGGACTGAACTGCTGGGATTCCCCTCACCACCACCAGCTGCCTGACATGGCTGGTCAGAGGTCCTTTTTGTGTTTTTTGTGGACCTGACCGTATGTCCCAACAAGGGACTTTTGTTTTTGCAAGATTTTTGTTGTTCTTGAACACCCCCCAGAGGTTCGACTATGTTTTGGCACTTTGGGAGCCGCGCCTTTTGGGGGGGGTTCTGTCACATGTGGGGTGTTTTGGGCACGCTACAGTGCGCTCTCTGTCACGTGTGAGGTGTTTTGGGCACGCTAGAGGGCGCTCTCTCACGTATAAGGTGTTTCTGTCACATGAGGCGTTTGTCACAGATGAGGTGCTTTAGGTACACTAGAGGGCGCTCTGTTCTGACTGAGCACACATGAGCTCACGAGGGCACAGGTGTGCCTCATTGGGGGCTGACTATTTAAGCCCTGATGAGTCAGAACAGAGCGCGGCTCATTAGTTAGGCGAAGCCTACAAGCAATGGTGGTTTTGGTTTTTGTATTGGGTAATCTGGCAACTTGGTTTAGACTGCAGTTCCTCAGTTCTTGGTTTTTGATTGGAACTGTAGTCCTTGCTTCTTGTTTTTGTATCTGTGAATAATAAAACTGTGTTCCGAACTCCTGGCTCCGCACTGGCGTCCTTCCGGGACCCCGCCACCGTTACAGTAGGACTGGCTAAGAAAACCCCAATATAACAATGAGTGACATCGCAAACAACTTCCTCAGGGCCAGGATAGAGATATCACACGCCTATGAAAACTTTGACAGCAGAAATATAGAATTTAAACCATCAAATGCAAACCACACACCAGTAAGAAAGGGACACCCAGATCTAACGAGCCTCAAGGTTTCACAAATTGATGAGACAGTGATGAATCTATAAGAAAGTGATGGAAAGGCCAGAGTGTGGTGTGAAATTTATGCTCTTGATCCAAAACCCACTCCAAGATCCATGAGTCCCACTGTGAAATGCAGTGAAGGTAATACCACTGCTTGGGCTTTCATGGATACTTCTGGAATTGTAACTCATGATAACCCAGCCACCAGGGATGCATAAATAAGTGTATTTCTTGGTGCCGGTCCTAAGACCAGACAAATGGGGAGGGCTACGTCAGGAAGGGCTTCCAGTGTAAAACTTTAGTTTATATGCAGACAATGAAACATTATTGATACAAATCAATAGTCTCGGCACAATGAATTCTGAAGTCTACAGAAACAATCATTAGTAAAACAATAGACAAACTAGACAAACATCCAAAGAACACTGCAGGGTTGACTGCAAGGATTTCATTAGGGAGGAAGTGGAAGTTCTAAATCAATCACCAGATCTAATCCCAGTTGAACATGCCTTTAATTTCCTGAAGAGGAGATTATAAGAGTAAATGCTCCAATGATACTGTGGTAAGTGGCAGTGGTGGCCAAGTGGATAGGGAGTTGGCCCTGGAATCATAAGGTCATGGGTTTGAATCCCAGACCAGTAGGTTGCCTTGAGATACCTTTGTGCAAGGTACCGTCCCCATCACTGCTCCCTGGGTGCTTTAATTAGCTGCTAATTTTGCTATGTCTCACTGCATGTTTCAAAATGACACAAAAAAGTCACTTTCACTTTTTAAAAGCCTGGAAACCCATAAACAAAGAAAAAAGTGACTGGACTGCAGGCTTGATGCATTAAGCTATCAGAAAGATGTGCAACCAAATATTAAGTGTCATTAAGTGAACCCTTGTGTGATAATCATTTTTTTTTGTTATCCAATATTGACCCACATAAATACTGGGATATTAAAATCAATGCAGCCTTTTTAACGTAAGAGTTTTTACTTAATCTCAATTACAAGCAATAAGCACAAGGTGCTTGGCTACTTTTTGCCTTTTTACTCTGTTAGAACAGTGTTTCACCAAGACATATGATAGGAATATAGTTTAACAATGTTGCAGCCTTGTACAGAAACAGCAGAAGTGTACACACACACACACACACACACACTAACCCTAACCACTAGGCCATCCAAACAAGGGTCAATTTACTTTAAAAATTCTGTTCCAATAATTTAGCTCACTTGATGCTTTTCCTCACCCAAATGCCTCCTGGAATGATCTCAGATGCCTGCAGTGCAAAGCAGGAAGAAAAGAATTGGCCTTACTGCTCATGTACTTTTGGAGGGCACTGTATATCTCAGCCCTATCATTGGGTGGTCTCCAGTTTGATCCCTAATACTGTCACAGCCATCTGTCACCGGGAGTCCAAGGGAGTACAACTGAACAGAACAGCAGAAAAATATGAAAGACATTGTGGCAAGAATGTGTTCAGTGACAGAATATTACAAAGAACGTACAGACCACACTACATTCCTCCTGCTCTTTGACAGTAAGTTCTCCTCAAACATGAAATATAACTTTCCACAAAAGGCTGGCTAACCCTGATAGACCAGTCCACAAATTTGCATATAGATTCTAACTTTGAACTTTCTTCACCTGGAACCCAGAAATCTTTTTTTTTTTCAGAGTTATATGACCATGTGCTTCGTCTAGTTTCAGAGGCTTTTGTATGAAACTCAAAAAACAAGTAAGGTGAGATACTTGAAGGAATGTCTGTGTCTGTGTGTGATTTCAGACCAAAAACCAGTGATAGTCTTGCAGGTCCACAATACGTTGCATTTGAACAAATAATATCAGTAATGGATCATGTGTTTCATACAGTCCAGCGTGTCAGTCTGTTTCTGAGAAAGGGCAGGAGTTCATAAAGTGTTGCGCTGCCAGGAAACCAACATTTGATTACAAAATCTTATATGTGCCTGAAAAATCCCTTCATATCTTATCTTACATTTAGTCGATTATACTGAGAGCTGCCTAATATGGTTAATCTTTGGTTATTTTCAAATTTGACTAATTTGCATCAGCAACATCAAACAGGAAGTGTGTAATGACCTACATTAAGTATTTGGTAAAACCAGATTTTGAAAAATAGAAAGGCAGGAAAATTCCAGCTTGCTGGGGTTAGGATGAAAAACCCTTTAATTCTTCTTCTTTATTCTAGATGGATGGCTGTCCACCACCTATACGGTGTAGGCCTATCAGCCAAGTCCATCAACCACCGTGAGGGTTTCTAGAACTCCTTACCGGCTAATCCAGGATGTTGATGAAACTACTATCATCAGATTTCTCTCCTGAACCCCAGATCAGCTACATCAGACTGGATCATCTGCAGGAGCTGCTGCCACTAAGATTAAAACAAAGCTTCACCCACTCGAGCAGAACCACCACTATTAGCTCATCGAACTTCCAATTACAGACTCTAATGGACTCTTTTATTGTAATTCATATTTTACTAGAACTCATCCCTAAACTGATTAATTATGAAATGCACTTTTTCTTTCTTTTCCTTCTTAATTTCCTGGGTTGAGCAGAGGATGATGGGTTCCCCTTTTGAGTCTTGGTTCCTCCCAAGGTTACTTCCTCCAGTTTTAGGGAGTTTTGTGTCTCTTTCACTCTTGGATTACTCACTTGAGGCTTGGAGCTGGATTCTGAAAAAGCTGCTTTGTGATAACATCACTGTCTCACTCACAATAAAGTACAATATGGAAGCTCAAAAGCCATTGATACGTGTAATACTAATTATGTACCAGGAATTGAATTCAAAATTCAAACCTTCCTGAAAGCAGATTTTATCACTGAAAACAAAATAAACCTTGTAGTGTCTAAAAACAAAAAAGACTGAAACTGCCTCGTAGGAATAAACTAAACCTATAACACCAGAAACAGAAAAAGACTGCACAGAAAAATACAGACATCTTGTGTTCTCATCAGAATAAAAGTGTTATAGTTTTTGTATGCAGAAAGGAAATGCATTTAGATAACATTAAAGTATTCAGATCACATAAAATTCCTAATAATCAATAAACAAATACAATGTAAAAAAAGAGCTGATTGTTCTTGCATCCATCCATCCATGCATTCACTCATCCGTCTGTCCGTTCGTCCGTCCATCCATTCATGCATCCATCCATCCGTGCATCCATCCATCCATCCATCCATCCATCCATCCATCCATCCATCTATCAATCCATCCATCCTTCCACAAGCTTCTCCAAGATATATAAACTTCCCAGGATGTCCTGGGTCTTCCCTGTGGTCTTACGCGACACTACCCAGAGCTCATGACCAAAGGTGAGGGTAGAAACAAAGATTGACTTCAGCAATTTAGGATGTATCTCTTCCACCGCATCAGCCTTGTCACTGAGAAGTTTTCTGACCAAATCAATGCCTTAATGACCTCTGCCAGGGAAAGGTGTGATGACACCCATAAATCCTCCAATCCTGCCTCCTTCATGGAGGGGATGTCTGTCGGGTTAAGGAGTTCTTAAACTCAACATCAGGTCGTGTTCCGTTGACAGCTCTGCCGCTCTCGACACCCTAGTGTCTAGAGCAGGGGTCACCAATCTTTTTGAAGCTGAGAGCTACTTCACGGGTACTGAGCCGTACGAAGGGCTACCAGTTACCTAAACTTATCTAAACTTCATGTTTAATAAACATGTTTTAAATGCTTTGTTTTTTAGATATTGTAATTTTCAAATCTATATTAATGCAAATGTGATTAAAGAAGAATAGCAACAGGATCAAATTAAATTTTAGACGCTGCTCACTGGTGAGTTGTGCCATTTTTAAAACAGGTCCATGGGTGACTCACGTGTTCCTTGGGGGCATCCTGGTGCCTACAGACACCATGTTGGTGACCCCTGGTCTAGAGCATACAATCACAAGTCAGATGACATGACTACAAAGTCAGTCATCAACCATTCGCCTAAGGAGCTCTGATACCGTGAGCTGCCTTATGCTTGAACATGGCATTCGTTATGGACAATCCATACCTCGCATTTGTCCATTAACAAAACACCACTATGATTTAGATCAGGTAGGCTACCAAGTTTCCCTGACATTGCCAATGTGTTGAAGTCTGGTGAGAGAGGACTATGCAGGCAGTTGGCTTGAAGTAGTAAGACGCAGATGACCAGAAGAAATGGAGATGGATGATCTACTCTGGCTACTCAAAACAGGAAAAGCTGAAAGTATTTTATGAAAATATTTTATGATAATTGATAACAATTGCTCCCATTCAGGGGTCGCCACAGCAGATCAACTGTCTCCATTTCTTCCGGTCTTCTGCATCTTCCCCGTTCAAACCAACTACCTGCATGTCCTCTCTCACCATGTCCATAAACCTCTTTGGTCTAACTCTTCTCCTCTTTCTTGGCAGCTCCATCTTCAACAGCCTTTTCCCAATATAATCTTCGTTTCTCCTCTGGACATGTCAAAACCAACGCAACCTTGCTTCTCTAACTTTGTCCATAAAACGTTTAACCTGAGCTGTCCCTCTAATATTACAAAGTGCACTTATTGTAAGAATAGAAGTACTTCTACACTAAATAAAATATACAGGCATCTTAAAATAACGTAATGTTATGCCTTAACACTACGTTAGGCTACCCTTAAAAGGGAAGATATTGCTTTTTTCATTACAAATAATAAAACTACCATTAAAATATTTCAAATTAACATTAGCCTCCTTTTGCATTTAAGCTACTATGAACCCGTTTATGCAAAATGTAATGGTCCATATTATCCCAGCATATTTTCAAAGCATTCAAAAGAGGCTAATGAGAGTGTTACTACTTAACGCTTGACTTTGTCTTTATTCAAGTGCCCCCATGAATGGCTAAGGAGATTAAAGTCAGGAAACGGTGGAGGAAAGTCTGTGGAATTCTACATTTATTTGAACAATTTTTTTCCTAGTTTGAACAATTTGTTTCCTTGTTTTTCAAGGCATCACTTCAAAACTTTGAGATCTGAGTTGGTCTGTAGTAGGAATCTTTCTCCAGAAAGATCAAAACGGGCTTTCCATTTTATACCAGTCTTTAACAGTCATCTTCTGCAAAAGACTGGTATCTTGTAGCCAATGTCAAGCTTTTTTTGTCTCATGAGACCTCTGCAACAGAGCCTTCTATGGACTGTGGTTTTGAATGGAGATTGTAGTTTGGGACTGTGATAATTATTCTTTATTCTCATCTTCACAAAAATTCTTGTTCTGTCTCAGTTAACTAAGATTTATGCAGAGTTGTCCTCCAATTATTTAACAATGGTTAGTTTAGAAAAGGGAACAGCAATTTCAAGAAGCTTCACACAGTTGTTTTTATTTTTTGTCGTGGTGGTCTAGTGGTAGGGTACTTGCCCTGCCGCTCTATGGATCGAGGAGGTGCAGGTTTGAATCGACCTCCAGCACTACTACCATTGGGTTTCAGGTTTTTGAATGCATCAAAATTTTAGATGCACTTCCATTATTTGAAATGCTCCAATGAATGTGTTTCTGGAAAGCTTATTGTCAAAGCCTCGATAAACTATTTGGTTCTATTCACCCTCCTCATAAGTACTACTATACATGACTTTCAGATTTCATTGTATATCATTTATGAGTCATCAGACGCAAACTGCTTCATTGTCCATTTTATCAACTGCACTCACTGTGAGTACTTGTGACACGACCTGTGGTGTCACGGTAGATGGTGCTCTTCTCTGACTGAGTGTGTGATGGTTCATTGGGGGCTGAATGCTTTGGCCCCAATAGGAGAATTTCAGGCAAATCCAGTCATTTAATAAGTCTTAGCCTTCTTGAAGTAACAGTGGTGTTTAAGTTCTTTGAGTTTTATTGCAGTAGTGTAATTAAATGAGTCAGATGAATCACGTACATCAGTATCACTCTTACAGCTTTTATTTGTTACGTTATAGCACCTGCCTACTATAAGACTAATAGCAGTAGTTGTCAGATCTTTCAGTGCACTATTATACAAGTATACTACATACCAGACTAGTACTAAGTGATATAAAGTTTTAGCAATGTTGAATGAATAAAAATATCTCAAAGAATAATGCTATCATTTTATGTTCATCAATCAACAAATGCAGTAAATGAACAAAAGAGGAAATCTAAATCAAATCAATATTTGGTGTGACCACCCTTGCCTTAAACAGCATCAGTTCTTACAAGTACCACTTACTGATTTTTGAAGAACTTCGGCAGGTAGGTTATTTCCAAAAACATCTTGGAGGCGGCCACAGATCTTCCCTGGATATGACTTCACCTGCACATCCTTCTGTCTCTTCATGTAATCCAGACACACTGGATGATGTTGAAATCAGGGCTCTGTGGGGGCCAGAAGAACTGATGCTGGTTTGAAGGCAAAAGGTAGTAACTCCAAATATTGATTTGATTTAGATTTTTCTTTGTTACAGCTCCTTTATTTTCTTAATTATAAAATAAACAATCATTATTTATATTTCTAAGCATTCTTTGTTACAGCATTTTTTCCACACCTGCCTAAAACACTACTGATGCAGTATGTCATAATATATCATTATTTCTCAATGCCATTCTTCGATACATGACTGATTGCTTCATAATTTTAAAGCCCCATTCTAGAAGCAAAAAAAAAAAATGAATGAAAAGAAACCAGTTTAGGCTTGGTATGAGTCAAATCTTCGCATAACCTGTCAAAGTGCCTTGTCTGTCGAAATGGCTCACATCTACATGATATTTTAAATGTCAGAATTGCGTAGTTGGAGTCAAGGGAAAACCATATGTGCGGCCTATTGCATGCAAGACTGCTCATCCCCTAGCTGGATGTCTTGTTCTTTTTGGTGTAGTAAAGCTTAATTAAATTAAATTTTAATGTCAAACAATGGCTATTGTTTAATAGTGGGATATTAGCATCAATAAACACTAATTTTTGACTCAATAACTATTTTCATACTTGGCCAAGAATGTTACTGGAAGAATGCTTTTATGTTTACTTAGCTAGTTCCATTGTTTTTAAATGTATTAAGTTATTAACATGTTAGAATTACACTTGAAAAATAGTTTAATTCTATTAAAATAATTAATTTTTATTGATAGACTAAAAGCAATGCTTTTGTGGGATTTGATGTTATTGATACCTTGTTTGAAAAACTTTTCAGCTGTATCAGTTGCAGAACTACACTACAAGTAATATATCTTAGAGAGGTTTTGACATGTTTAAAGTGGATATAATCACAATAAACACATTTTTTATTACAATCTGTCCTTTTCAGGCAGACAGTAGAAATTTTTAATGTGGACTTTAATGCCTATGTGTGCTATTAAATGGTAAGTTTACTCAAGTTTGTAGCATTTTTTTGGAAATACTATTATTATAATTGATTAGTTGCACAGTTCATTGATTAAAGATTAGGCAGATACTCAATGAAGTAGACATTTTCCTGTTCATAAGGCTACACAAGTCTACATGCATCTTATATGACAGCTTCCAAAAATAAACTTTTGTCACTTTCAATCCCGAAACAACATACGGGATTGGATGGAATAAGCTTAAATCGTTTAAGAATGTTAATGTCAGTTAGCATAAAAGGCTCACGAGTGCAAACTTACAGTTTATTTACCATAACATGCTATTATATGTGACACCTATCTGTCAGTAAAAAATGTACTGTGTGAACAATTACCAATAATATTTCTGTTGAAAAAATTAGAAGAATTTCAAATGCAATCCTCTCACAGAGGATTCTTTAAAACAGGAACGTTTTCAGGTAGAAACCCAGTTGTTCATAGTAACTGCAAAATATAATGGGGAGTATACTGCGTTCATTTAAGATGACAAAGAAAAACTCAATAAATGAGGTCTCAAATGCTTCCAAGTCCTTTAGTAATAAAATTGCCTGCTAAATACGAAAATTGTAATATAAAAAGAAGTAACATGGGAATTGACTGTAGAATAAACCAGAAAAAGTAATCATATAGTTTCTCAGAGCTGCTGAATTATTTTCAGAAGTACAATGTTTGAATCCTAATGCTTTCCACACTGTTTGGCTTTAAAATGCAAACATGCCTCTTTATAATACTTTGCTGGATTAAGCAGTGAGACCAAAAAGCAATGCCATGTCAAACTTTCATTTCAGGACTGTCGCAAACAGTCCCCTATAGTTCAGACCCCTGTTCAGCTACAGCTTAGTCAGTATTGACTCTGGAGGTCCATTCTAAGTGTCCTGGAACTACATGAGCGACCAGTGCCATTGACTGGACAAAGCTAGTATCGACTGTATCTGAATGGAAAAGTGCACTCAGCTCCCCTGAATCGTAGTATGAATTATATATAACATGTGGTATTCACCCCTCTGTATCTAAATGGCTCTCATCCCAAAGTGGAAGAGAGGGTCATAGTAACCCGTAAAGTTCATGGATCTTCAATCTCCCAATGGATACTACACCTCACTCCAATCCCAGATCAAAGCCTGCCCAGAGAGAAATTAATGCGTCTACAAACTCAAAGCCAGAAATCACGATCCCTATCCAGTATTACACTGCAGGTAAAAATAGCATATTCCATTGATGAATCTATCAATTTTTATTTTAGTTATTTCTTATAACATAGTCTGGTATTTATGAAAGAAAATGTCCATTTCTATAATAGTTGCCTACACTGCATAGAAGCCAAGTGTGGACCCATGCTTTGAGTACACTGCTCTGGACCAGCCTTCCAGAGAGCACCAACACACCACATACACAGGTTCAGCCATGTGTGATCGTAGTAGTGAATTTGCCGGCTGGTATCGGCTTTTCTACAATGGCGTAAGCGTCCGGATGCCAGAGTACTGTGTGGACCAGGAATGTGCCTTTGGCGGCTCCCCTGTGACTCCATGAGGCCCCCACCCTGCGTCGAGGCAGGGAGTGGAAGTGGTCCCGGCAGGTGTGTGGATCCTTTAGGACCAGTGACTGCTGCAACTACTAGAGCCCCTCAATCTGAAGTGAAGCTTGTCTACTGTGATTACTACGTCTATAGGTTTGTGAAGCCACCACTATACAGTTGTACTTACTGTGCCAGTCAAAATGTGTTTTAGCCAGATATGGCTGTTCTGTTGACCCTCTAGTAGGACCATATGGTCATTGTTTTTAAGAAAACGCTGTCTTTTCAGATGCTCGTCCAGTATTGACTGATACACGTTGCACTGGAGACAATGCCTGCCATCACAGTCCTCAATATCCAGTACTACAGGTATGTGACAGCCTCAGTTATATTGTTTCTGGTGCTCAGAAGAACTGCTATTTAAAGTCTCTTTAGCTGAGTTTCCCACCTGTCTTTTCCAACTGAACATAATTCTCAACATTCCAGTTACAAATGTTGAAAGGAGAATAGACTCTTCTAGAGCAAATCATTTTTAGTGAACATCATCCCTTTAAGTATACACTCAAATCCAGTATGTATTTTGCATCAAAGCTCCAGAAGGGATCGTGAGACCAGAAACTGGAACAATAAAAGGCATTGTGGTCTTTTTCTATAACGTGAGACAAACTTTCCAAAATTCTCTAAAACATTTCAGCCTCAGATGACCATAATTAGACCATTATTATATAACTTTGAGTAGAGAAGTCCCCAAACTTGCATAATACATCGATTTGATCAATTTCAGTCTGGAAACGTGTATCTGTCTTTGTTTTTGGGAGTGAAAGGTTGTACTATTTGGAATGTGTCAGCATCTCTAATACGTCAGTACCAGGTGGAATCATGCTGCTTCTTAACATCATGGAAGTGCTGTAACGTGGTTATTTTTAAGCACATATCACATATCAAGCTGTTGCATGTGGGTGAATTACAGGTGCCAGTGCCCATTTCACCTATTGCTCCAAGACCTGGACCCTCACCTCCACAAAGTCCATCAGCACTTCAGGTGAGGAATGCAGTTATAAATAAAACTTTCCTATTTATACAATGGGCAGTATTAAAAAGCAAGAGCAGAGTGTCATTGTTCGTAATACATCTTTAGAGCTAATCATCAAAACATTAGTACATCTGAAGAGAAGAGCTTATTATGAAACATATGTAGACTACAAACGCAGTAGTGCTCAACAAGTCGACACATAGTTCACACCAGCTTTAAAGTGTACCTCAATGTTCCTAAATGTCTAGTACCAGACATCTAAGGCAGGTATAGTCTAGTCAGAAAATGCAATGAAAATAAATAAATACATAGAAATAAACAAATAAAAGACAATAGACACAGGAAATATGTAAGATTCTTCTTAGCAATCGAAGACATGTTTCTGTTCTCATCATAAACAAGCAAAATTGGAAAGTAATGTTACATATTTACAAACATGGAAAACCAACCCATGGAAGCCCGTGGGCTCTGTTTATGAGAAGCATCCCAGGTCATATAAGCCAAATTCAGCAGTGATTTGCCCACATCAACATTGAATGCCAACTTGCACAAATTATTTTAATGAGCGCTTTTCCTTGAGAAAATGGGGAGGCAGATGTAAATCCACAGCATCATAATTCCATGTACCATAAACTTCTCAGTGTGGCAATTTACCCATCTTTGACTCTATAACCCCAATAGATCATTTCATTTTAGATGTTAAGCAATTTCCATTGAAATATATGATCAGCATCAGAAAGGGTGAGTAGTGTATTGGTCTAGTTGTAGAAAATTACTTTTTGTTATGGACCTATGGCTCAAGGGTCCCCGAGTTCAAATCACCTCTGCTTTTCTACACTGGGTTTCCTAGGCAAGACCCTTAACCTAGGTGCCTCCAGAGGACTGTCTTATAATTAGGACATGGAATTTTGCTCTGAATAAAAATGCTAAATGTAGAATTTAGAAATTTCAGCTCTTTGTTATAATATCTTTACATTATCTATTCAAATACATTATCTTCATAAATGACAAGACAATAGCACTTTATTATCTGACCTTCCTGAAGGATTAGATGGTTATGATATTTAAGAAAAGGTTTGTTTTTTTAGTTGATCATTTAGTTTCCAGTGGAACCTGCTGACATTGGAGACCACGCCGGCCGTGAATATTTAGTATCAAAATGAAGACATTTGTTTAAGTTTAAAAAGGATGTGAACACAGCAAAATGATTCAGCTTTCTTTATATATTTTAAATCATGAATAAGAATGCCCTTTCTAATTTAGTGATTTTTAAATGACTGTGTGGCTGTTCGTTCGTGAAATAATCTGCTTCACCTTCATGTCCATCACCAGCCATCAGTCCCAGTTCAGACCCCTGTTCCAGCTACAGCGTAGTCAGTGATGACTGGAGGTCCATTCTGGGGTATTCCTGGAACTATATGAACGACGGTGCCATTGACTGGACCGGCTGGTATCGGCTGTATCTGAATGGGAAAAGTGCTCAGCTCCCTGAATCGTGTGTGAATTATATAAGATGTGGTGGCTACACCCCTCTGTATCTAAATGGCTCTCATCCCAAAGCGGAAGAGGGTGTAGTAACCCGTGAGGTTCTTGGATCTTACTAGTCTCCCAGTATTAGATCCTACACCTCCAGCAATCAGATCAAGGCCTGCTGCCCAGGAGAGTGTACATCTACAAACTCTCAAAGCCCAGCGTCACGATCCCTATCATTTGCTGCAGGTAAAGCCATATTCATTGATGAATCTATCAATTTCATTTTACCCAGTTATTTCTTATAACATGAATCTAGTATTTATGAAAAAATGTCCATTTCTATAATAGTTTACCTACACCAAGCCAGAGAGTGTGGACCAATAACACACAATTACACTGCTCACTGGACCAGCCCGGAGAGGCACCAGCACCACATACGCAGGTTCAGCCATGTGATACGTAGTAAGTGAATTTGCCGGCTGTTGTAGAAGCACTACAATGGCGTAGCGTCCGGATGCCAAATTACTGTGGACTGGGAGATGTGCAGCACCACGCTGCTCTGTGCTCATGGACCCCACCCTCCATCCGAGACGAGGGGAGTGATGATTCGGCAGGTGTAATGGATCATGGGACCAGTATTGCTACAACTGGAGGCCCCTCAATACAGGTATGAAGAGCTTGTCCTGGCAATTACTACGTCTATGAGTTTGTGAAGCCACCACTATGCAATTGTGCTTACTGTGCAGGTAAAATGTTTTAGCTTAGATATGACTGTTCTGTTTACCCTTTAGTAGGACCATATGGTCATTGTTTTCAAGAAAACGCTGTCTTTTCAGATGCTCAAATCAGTTTTGGCTAATTTTCATTGCCACTGGAGACCACGCCTGCCATCACAAGTCCTCTAATAATAAGTACTACGGGTATGTGACAGCCTCAGTTATATTGTTCCACTGGTGCTCAGTTGAACTGCTGTGAAATCTACTTTGATTGGTTTCCACCTGTCTTTTAACTGAACGCAGTGCTCCAGCATTCAGTTACAAATGTTGACAGAATGGACTCTTCTGAGCTTAGTCATTTAAATTAGACATCATCCTTCATTATGCACTCAAATCCAGTATATATTTTGCATCAAAGCTCCAGAAGGGATCGTAGAGACAGAAAACTGGAACATTAAAGGCATTATGGTCTTTTTTCTATAACGTGAGACAAACTTTTAAAATTCTCTAAAACATTTCAGCCTCAGATGACCATAATTAGACCATTGTATATAAATTTGGTAGAGAAGTCCTGAAGCTTGCACAATGTCTGATTTGATCAATTTCAGTCTGAGCATCATATCTGTCTTTGTTTTTGGGAGTGAAAGGTTGTACTGTTGGAATGATCTTTACTGCTGGAATGATGCTGGTGATCATCAAATCCAGCTTTTATGTTGTCAGCGTCTCTAATACGTCAGTACCAGGAGGCAACATGCTGCTTCTTAACCTCATAGAAGTGCTGTAACGTGGTTATTTTTAAGCACATATCACATATCAAGCTGTTGCATCTGGGTGAATTACAGGTGTGATGCCCATTTCACCCACTATTACTTAGGAGACCTGGACCTACCTCCTCAGTCCATCAGCACTTGGGTGAGGAATGCAGTTGTATTAAAGAACTTTCCTATTTATACAATAGACGTGTTAAAGCAAGAACGAGGAAATTATGATTATTTCATGATATATATTTCAGGAAGCTTTAATCATCAAAACATTAGTATATCTGAAGAGAAGAGCTTATTATGGAAACATATGCTATGAACTACAAAGCGATAGTGCTCAACAGAGTCGACATGGATTCACACCAACTAAGAGTAATACCTCAATATTCATAAAGTGTCTAGTACCAGACATCTAAGGCAAGTGTAGTCTAGTCCAGAAAATGCAATGAAAAATAAATAAATACATAAATAAATAAATAAAAGAGACAATAGACACAGGAAATATGTAAGATTCTTCTTAGCAATCGAAGACATGTTTCTGTTCTCATCATAAACAAGCAAAATTTGAAAGTAATGTTACATATTTACAAACATGGAAAACCAACCCATGGAAGCCCGTGGGCTCTGTTTATGAGAAGCATCCCGAGTCATATAAAGCAAATTCAACATTGATTTACTTACATCAACATTGAATACTTACTTGCACAAATTATTTTAATGAAGGCGCTTTTCACTTGAGAAATGGGAGGCAGATGTAGAGAAATCCACAGCATCATAATTTATGTTACCTCAAACTTCTCAGTGTGGCAATTACCACATCTTTGACTCTGTAACTTCAATAGATCATTTTCATTTTTAGATGTTAGCTTAATTTCCATTGAAATATGTGATCAGCATCAGAAAAGGGTTGTGGTGGTCTAGTTGTAGGGTACTTTTGTTATGGACCTATGGCTCAAGAGGTCCCAGGTTCAAATCTCACCTCTGGCACTACCACCACTGGGTTCCTGAGCAAGACCCTTAACCCTGAGTGCCTCCAGGGGGACTGTCCCTGTAATTAGGACATGGAATTTGCTCTGGATAAGAGCGTCTGCTAAATGCTGTAAATTTAAATTTCAGCTCTTTGTTATAATATCTTTACATTATCTATTCAAATACATTATCTTCACAAAATGACTTTGAACAATAGCACTTTTTATCTGACCTTCCTGAAGGATTAGATGGTCATGATATTTAAGAAAAGCGGTCCAGAGTACTGTGTGGACTGGGGAATGTGCAGCACCGACGCTCCTCTGTGGCTCAACGGACCCCACCCTCGTAGAGATGAGGGAGTGGTGGTTCGGCAGGTGTGTGGATCCTTTGGGATCAGTGACTGCTGCAACTACAGAGCCCCTCCAATACAAGTGAAAGCTTGTCCTGGCAATTACTACGTCTATGAGTTTGTGAAGCCACCACTATGCAATTGTGCTTACTGTGCAGGTAAAATGTTTTAGCTTAGATATGACTGTTCTGTTGACCCTCTAGTAGGACAATATGGTCATTGTTTTTAACCAGCGCTCAGCATTCTAGTTCCAAATGTTGAATGAATGAACTCTTCAGAGCGTAGTCATTTTCAGTGAACATCATCCCTTTAAGTATACACTGAAATTTGCCTCAAAAAGCAAAGGGTGGTCACACCAAATATTGATTTGATTTAGATTTCTTTTTTGTTCATTCACTGCATTTTGATGATTGATGAAAATAAATGAGCAGTGGAACAATACAAATGAGAACGTCACATACATGTACTTATTATATATACATACATCATAATTACATATATGTGACACTCTTATTTGTATAGGGAGGTGGTGGTCTAGTGGTCGGATACTTGTTTCTGAACTTATGGCTCAAGAGCGCCCAGGTTTGAATCCCACGTCTGGCACTACCTCCACTGGGTCCCTGAGTGTCTAAATGCTGCAAATGTATTGTTTTACTGGTCTTTAGTAGAACTGCTACTAACATCCCTTCAGCTGAGTTTTCACATGTTTCTTGAATTAAACACCAGTGGTAAATATTCAAATTAAAAATGTTGAAGGAACTGATTCTTAACTTTGTAGCTCAGTCCTTTTATGTCAACATTATTGCATGAAATATGTACCCCAAAGATTTAAACCACCATCTTTTCCACCTACATCCTGCATCCTGCATCCTAGCTGTGCTAACCTCCCTTTCCACTTTCATCGTTTCAAGTCACACTCAAGTATTTTGGCTTAGTTCTACTTGCTTTTTAATTCCTCGCCTCTCTAGAGTATAGCTCCACCTCTCCAGGTTCTTCTCCTGGTATGGACGTCTATTTTGCTGTCTGCATATTGATTTGGCAAACATGTGAACATATCTACCAGTCAGGCAGGAAAAAATGAGGATGTTTTATTTTTCTGGATCAAGACATTTGGCCCTTTCCATTCCTTCTCAGTACTGAGATATCGCTCACTCAAAAGACAACCCAATTTAACTCTTTTACCTGCAGAATAAACTCCAACCCACCAACCCCTGCAGTTACGCTTACTGTTCAGATTAAATGATTTTACTTAAATATCTGATGGTCATGGTCTTTAATGAAATGTTTCTTTTTCAGATGTTAGTTTAGCTTCCACCAACATTTTTTTGGAGACCACATCAGCCATCACAAACCCCCAGTTATGGAATGTTACAGGTATGTGAAAAGCTATGATTGTGTTTAGTAGTCCATTTCTGATTCATGGTATCCCCCCATATATTACCACAACACATGTTAACTAGACATGTTAATTAGGCCCTAGACAGTGACAGGAACAATGAGCAGGACCAGGACTGGGAATGGGACACAGTGGTGGAAATTCAGGGAAAAATACAGTGGTGGGAATGTGGTCAGGCACAGTGACCGGGACAAACATATTTTGCACAGAATCCATGTCCATGAGTGAGTACAGTTCCTGGGGTCCAGCTGCATATATATCCTGGGCTGGGGTTCAGCAGCCTCCTGGAGGTCTCCTCTCCCCAGCCACTGCACAATGTCAGGAAAAAGATCATGGACAGGGGTTTTATTGAGCACCAGATAAATAAATGCTTAATAAAATGGCAGGAATTGCATAAATTGTCTTAACATGAAAAAATATCTCTTCCTTTTTCCAGATGTGGCATTAATACCTTTACTCACAATTTGAAAAAGCTTGCAAAATTTCGACAGAGATCAAGTCATGGCAATACTAGCTAAAATTGGGTACTAATTGGTGGCTAATGGAAGCTCTGTCTTGTTCCTTTATCAGATATGGACCCCTGTGAAGAGCTGAACTGTACTGCAGATGAATGGTGTGGCGAAAAGAATGAAGTCCATGGCTGTTTTTGCAATGAGAACCGAAATGGATCAGAGACCTTTGGTACATTCAAACACCTATTCCTTAAAATACTGCATCCTTTCTATGGTGGTTAATGAAAGTATTACCCAGTTTTACCAATGGTACAGTGAATATGGTCTCTCTATGAATGATCTGATGGGATCTTTCTCTCAGATTTCAGGGAAACCTGTGAGAGCAGCTTTGGTACTATGTCTCTGTCCCGTTGTCAGCTCTTTGAAGCCGGCTTCCCTGCTGACAAGCTCCACCTCAATGACCCAAGCTGTAGAGGAACCATTCATAATGGCAGAGTGGTCTTCTGGTTTAATAACGATGACCACATCTGTGGGACAAACCTTTGGGTACAGCACAGAAAGTAAAAGCAGTGAATGTGGTGGCCAGGGCTTACTTTAAACATTAAATTACATCTAAAACTACATATTTAGACAAAGAAAACAATAAATATGAACCAGTATTTTACATTTCAGACCCTGCACTTGTCATGGGTACAAAGGTTGAATCAGTACTTTTAATTTTACCATTTTTTATTATTTTTTTTTACATAAAAATATCTATTTTCTGCTTAAGTAATGGATTAATGGACTTCTGGCACCTGTGTCTAAATGTAATGTACTTTCTCCTCTCAACAGGCTAATGGCACTCACTTTGGATACTACAACTTTATCCAGGAAGACTCAACTGTTGGCCCAATTTTTAGAGAGAAACAGCTGAACCTGTCCTTCTCTTGCATTTATTCCCTCACCCAGACCATCTCTATGGACATCAACCCTATAATGAGGTGAGTCAAGTGTTGCTGAAGGTTTTGAAAACCTTAAATTATTGACGTGTTCAGTTCTTTGAGTTTTCTAATCTGATTCCACAGCATTATACGCAAGCAGCTTCCTTCAGGTCAAGGAATGTACCAGGTCAGGATGGTTCCCTATAAGGACCCTGGCTTCTCTCAGCCACTTGAAGGCAAAGTTGCTGTGACAATAAACCAGGATCTCTATGTGAGTGTGGCAGTAGAGGGCGTGGACAGCCGGCAAATCGCCCTGCTGTTGGACTCTTGCTGGGCTACTCCCACCACTGACTCAAACTACCATCTTCGCTGGGATCTAATTCTAAATGGGTAAGAAGCCTGGGGAGTAGTGATGGGGACAGTACCTTGCTGAGGGAAATTTACTGATCTTGGATTTTAATGTAGAACATCCTGGGGTCTAGTCCATACTCACTAGACCACCGATGCCCAATTCAGTGCAAAAGTTTAGGATCATGTCCAGTTGCACAAATATTGACTTTGAATTTTTCAAAAATATCCCAAATACTTATCTTCAGGTGTCCCAATCCAAAGGACAGCACTGTCCACTTGCTCAACAAAGGCCTCTCCACCACCAGTCTTTTCTCCTTCAAGATGTTTGCCTTCAACGAGGACGCCTCCAAAATCTTCTTGCACTGCAATATTCACCTTTGCCTTTTGCAGAGCAACAGCTGCTCAGTGGTGAGGTTTTACATCTCATTGGTTGTACAGACAATATACAGACAAGCTTGCAAAATATTTGTTGTTTTGATCAGTTTGCATAAGACAAAAATTCGATGTCTCACACCATCATTGTGCCTGCTTGTCTGATTTATCTCTTGCAGCAGTGCCACTTTGAACACCACAGGAGAAGTCGGAGTTTGGACTTTCATGACAGTGCCTCAATATCAGTTGGCCCCTTCGTCATGTCCAACCAGCTCAAACGAGACACCCGAGAATTGATCAAAGCATCAAAAGCTTCTAATCTGTTTGGGTCATTCATTGTTCTTATTTTGTCCCTATTCATTGTCCAGACTTTCTCCGGTTGGTTGTCTTAAATAAGAGAACAGTTCTGTTGTTGATATTAACTCTGACACACTTCCAGTAATAAGTAGAGGTGTTAATTTAGAGTAAGACATAAAATGGAGATAAAGATGCAACATTTGATTGATCTAATTCTAAATCTTGATATAATTCTTTGGGATGGGAAACACGGGATGCATATTTTCAGGGCTCCTTGGGCAACTTGATCAGCTTGATCATACACTTTATAAATGGGAGAAATCCTTTCAGTGAAGTAAAATTATTCAAAGAAATAAAGGTCAAATGAAGGAAAAATTGAGTAAAACCCTACTACCACAAAGAAACTCATTATGAAGTGAAAGTGACTATTGTGAAGCACAGCATAGCACAGTGAAGCACAACAAAATGCAACCTCTGCTTTTCACCCATACACACACATGTTTGCACCACTGCAAATCCTTTATGGTGAATGGACCTGCAGTATCCTACATACTCTTACAGTGTGTATTTGTCTTAGTGTTTAGGATCCTGGAATGGATGCATGTAGGCACTCCATTGCATAAAACCATTGAACAGTGCTTCAACCACTGCTGGTGCTGGCTGGTTAAAGTGGAAATCTCTGAGAAAACAATCAGTAAAAATGTAATGATTGTTGTTCATTAGGTCAAAGCAATAGATCATGTTAAATATGATTTGGGGTTATTTTTTATTCATTAGCATTTTTGGTTTTCATGTTTATGAATGAATCATTTAATATGGTTAAGGTGGTCAGGGCAACCTGGTATGAGCACTTTCAATGCACAAGTTCCAGTGTTTAGAAGCATCGTGATCTTATTTCATCATATTGCTTAGTGTTTACTTTTGGTTTACCTTAGTATATTATGTGTATTATATTCTGACCTGGTCGGACACAAAACTGGAGTAGAAGAAGTGGAATTTACATATTTTTCCAGTTTATACATTTTTAATCAATATATAAAAATCACATTTTCTTAAAACTTTGAAATACTTTTGTCTGGGGAATTCCTCAAATAAATCTGATGAAGCAATAGTTGGACTGCTGACTTTTTCCCAGTTCTTATGTAAAAAGAACAATTCAGTCAAAGCCAGGAACTGGAGATCCATGTAAGACCCTCATTCACCACTGGATCAGCACCTTTGACTACAAGGCTGGATTCCTCTAAAAAATGGAACCAAGTGCACTGATGCTGTGTGCATTGGTTGGCTGCAGATTTAGTTTCAGGTGAAGGCATGAATCTGGTTGGTAATCATGAAAAAAAAAGAACCAGGAAATGGGCTCAGTAACAGTGTTTCTACCCCTTTTGTACTGAGTGTTGGGACAGGTTTCAGAAAACTGATCTGTTATGTACAAAACCAAAGCTTGCAAGAAACCTGCACCTCACTGAAAGTGAGCTAGATAATAACCAGGTAAAGATACATGCTTGATCATAAGAGAGATGAACTTGATACATGGTACTAACCCAAACTTTAGACCCTTCCCTTGTCAAGGACAAGCTGATTCAGTTCTAGTAAAATGCCCTCCACTTAAAAACAGAGTCATTGAACTGCCTTCAAACAGTGCCAAGCCTTTGCGCTTCTTGTGGTGTACAATGTGCACTCCTACTTCTGGAGTAGCTCTATGGAGAAGGATGAATTATGTATGCCTTAATATCACCTACATAAACTTTCCATGATAACTGACCTAAAACTATTGAAGCTCTCCTTATACCACCAACGCATCTCTGGCCCATCAAAGCATGAACGTTTAAGAGTCAGATCCTTTAATTTCTGTAAGATGGGGAATCCACTGATTGGATTAGTTCATCCAGAGCATTCCACACATGCTTAATTAGTCTGAAATCCAACTGAACACCTTAGAGACCCTGAACAATTTTTGCAGGTTGCATTATCCTGCTGAAAGAGTCCATGTCCATTTGGGAATACCCTTGCCATGAGGGGGTGTACTTGATCTGCAATAATGTTCAGGTAAGTGTTATGTGCCATAATACCATTGTAGACATTGTGTGACAGGGTAGTGGACAGGGGACATTGGGCACTGTCTGGAGCTGTGTGTCACATGACATTCTGTCAGCTTTCAGAGCTAGCAACTTTTACTGGCCTTCCCACTAAGGCATCGTTTTCATTAGACATCCTTCCCAACGATCCAAATTTAATCATCCTTTTAATCACTTTTCATAATGAAATTACACATAAAAACTCACATGAAAATATAGAATGCAATTCTATTTTAATTTGATATTCTATGCAGGAGGTACAATTAGTGCTTCCTGAAAAAATCTTGAAGGCTTTGTTTGTAGAAATAGGTTACATTACTGCCACCTGCAAAGTATTAGAGACATAGATGGTCAAGAAAAATGAACCAAGGCTACAAAACCCTTAAAGCAGAAAAAATTGTGGATGAGGAACATATACCTGCAGTGAAGCTTCCTGTGCTTTCAACCATCATATCTGAGCTGTTTTCCTTCCAGCAGTGCTCATCGACACCTTACTTATAGTGGTAGCCGTGCTGACACCTGAAAAATGACCATTTTAGAGGCGCTTTCATACAGTCAACATATTAATTTGGTTTGACTTGCTCCTAGCAAATGAAAGAAAGCTGATTTAAGAAAAAAAAAAAAAGTGAAAGTGACAACCCTTGTCATTGCGAGGTCACGGCACAGCACACATGAACCACAATGAAATTGGACCTCTGCATTTAACCCATACACACACGTGCAGCAGTGGGCAGCTATTGAAAGCGCCCGGGGAGCAGTGATGGGGACGGTACCTTGCTCAAGGGTACCTCAGGGCAACCCACTAGGGTGGGAACAGCACCAATGTGTGGTCTAATAATATGAATAGGGACGATATACCTCTAGCCCAAGTGAGCTACCTCTAGTCCACAAATGTGTAACAGTACATGAAGTGGACTTTCCTATATTCAAAGCCAATTGGGTCTTTTTTCCAAAAGCCTGCAATTGTCAGCTTCACCTACTTGTAGTCTCCTTACAGTACTAGTAGAGACAGGCCTATTCTGCATATCGACATATTAACATATGTATTCTGGGAGATGGAAAGAGCCATATGGATTATAAGAAATATTACATATTTTATAGAGCTTATTCCAATTAGTATCTAACTGGTTAAGTCACTGTAGTCCTTCTTATTAAGGTAGTTGGCTAGTTGGCTTAATGAGCAGGCTGTAAAAAAAGAGCAAAAAGTCACTGCTCATGGACTGGCTGAAATGAAACCTTCAGCTGCAACCAAGGATGATCAGATGTCCCTGTTCTCTTGGCGATAGGCCAAAATGTAAGATTGAGCCTAAGAGCAGACTTGCAAACATATTCCACTGAACATGTTTTGAGTCTGTAGCAGCTCGACCAGAAACTATTAATTAGCTAGTGAGTACCGAGCCTGTGCCACAGTTTATTACTCTTCTTACTCTTCAAGAGTTACCATGGCCACAATACATGATAGAGGAACAATCTACCTTTTTAATTTAATTGACAAAAATATATGATATTTTACTGCGATGGGCTGGTGACCTGTCCAGGGTGCGTCCCCTGTCCTCGCCCTGTGTGCGCTGGGTTGGACACCAGCACTCACCCGCGACCCCGTTTGGGACAAGCGGCAGATAATGGATGGATGGATGGATGATATTTTAATGATTTCTTTACCACTATACTGGAAATGTTGATTCATACCAGTCCCAGACCCAGATAAATGGAGAGAGTTACATCAGAGAGGAGATACGGTGTAAAGCTTTTTGTCAAATTAATATGCGGACAACAAAACAGCCATCCATACCGGATTGGATACAGGCCTGGGTTAACAATGACCTCAGATTTCCCGATACATCCTGGGTTTTATTTTTTTGGTCTGTGCAGTGGTTTTGTTTTGGTTATTTTATTCTTTTATGCTAAAGTCAAGAAATACACTAATCAGCATTAACATTCATACCACAAACAGCTAAAGTGAAGAGCTTTGTTTAACTAGTTATCTATAGTTATCTTTATCTTTGTCACGGATGAGGTGTTTTGTGCACGATAGAGGGCGCTCTGTTCTGACTGAACACACCTGAGCTAATGAAGGCACAGGTGTGTTTTATTGGGGCTGACTATTTAAGCCCCGATGAGTCAGAACAGAGCGCGGCTCATTAGTTAGGCTTAGCCTACACTCTGTGGTGGTTTTGTGTTTGGGAATCTGGTGTTCTTGGTTTAGGCTGCAGTTCTCTTGTTTCAGTTAAGACTGCAGTCCTTGTTTCTTGTTTTGGAAGTATAGTTAATAAATTTACGTTTCGAACTCCTGGCTCAGCGTTGGCGTCCTCCCTACACCCCGCCACCGTTACAGAATGAGCCGCCAGTACCTGGACGTCGCGAGCCACGAGGGCGAGCAGGAGCGCGTGTTGTGGGCGGCAGCGAACGTTGTCGAGCGGACGCTGCAGCTGATAAAGACCTGGGAGACAGAGGTGACTCCTCTAGACCTCCGCGAGCATCTGGACAGTGAGGAGTGGGTGCGACGGACGCCGACGGCCACGGCAAGGGAGCTTGAGCGCCGTCTGAGGAATGCGACGTCGCTGCTCCCACTCGATATCATCCCAGATCCCGAGCTTCGCATGGATCGGTTCGCGCTTTGTCTCCGGATGCTGGTCTCCATGGCTGCAAGGGCGCAGCGCTATCTCGACACGCTGGACCGCGTGTTTTTTTTCCGCAAGCGAAATGGAAGGCGGGGCTTCGTTGACGGCTGGCGTTGCTCAACGCGGAAGCACGTCGCCGACCGCGCCGCAAGCGGCTCAACGCGGAAGCACGTCGCCAACCGCGCCGCAAGCGGCTCAACGCGGAAGCACGTCGCCAACCGCGCCGCAAGTGGCTCAACGCGGAAGCACGTCGCCAACCGCGCCGCAAGCGGCTCAACGCGCAAGCACGACGTCAACCGCGGCTCAACGCGGAGATTCAGCTCCGAAAGCACCGCGTGCAGCTAATAGCGGGAACACGGCCAGCGCAAATCACAAGAGGTTGGTAGCAAACGCGCCTTGCCTTGTTCAACGCGAAAGCACGGCGTCCAGCGCGCCGCAACTCGAAAGCTGGGCGCCCAGCGCGCCGCAACGCGAGAGCACGGCGCCCACCAAAAGGAACACCAAGAAGGCCGCCTGCAACAAAAGATGCGGTGCAGTGACAAAGAAGGTCGTTCCTGTCACAGAGAGCTGGAGGACGGCAGAGACCGCGTCCTGCATCGTGCAACTGGGGAGGTCGACCAAGGAAGCCCTTCACAGCAAGGAAAGCGGCATCAAGGAGTCGATCCATAAACCCAGCCCCACTAAGCCATCCGCTGCACAGCAAACCGAGAAGGAGCAGCTCCAGGTTAGTGGGAAGTTTAGAATGAAAGTTCGGGTTCAGATGCAAATTGAACATGAGGCTGCAGTAACCATTGAGGCACAGGTGAGGAAGCATTTGAGCAGAAAGTACTACCTGAAGCTACTGTGGGCAGCCAGGACTGTTCAGCAACATTACCGAGCTAACAAGATGATGAAGCAAGAAATGAAGTCTTTGAAGGAGAAAAAGATGGCTGCTGTTGTTCTGCAAGCCGCATTCCGAGGGATAAAGAGCAGACAGACTCTGAAACAGAAGCACCAGGCTGCAACTGTAGTACAATGTGCTTACAGGGCTCACTGTGCTCGGACGCGATATTTATGCATCAAGTATGCTGCTATTACCATCCAGCTTAGGTATCGCTCCACACTTGATGCCAGAAAGCAGAGGGAGGAATTCGTGAAATTGCGCTCTGCTGCAATGTTCCTGCAAGCCTGCTTTAGAGGTCAGAGGGTCAGAAGGGAGGTGATCCTGCAACATCAGGCAGCTTCCCTGATTCAGGCTGCATTCAGAAGACACCGGGAGGTAGTAAAGTACCAAGCCATAAGGGTGTCAGCCATCATCATTCAAAGACATTTTAGGTCCTACACTAAGGGTAAATTTGAGCAAGAGAGATTCCAGGTGTTGAGAAGGTCAGTGATATGCATCCAGGCAGCTTTTAGGGGTTTTTCTGTTCGAAAGAATGTTGCTGCAATGCACAAAGCTGCCACCATGATCCAGGCTGTAGTAAGAATGCACCAGCAAAGATTGGTTTTCAAGAAGCAGTGCTGGGCAGCAAGTGTCCTTCAGAGGAGGTTCAGAAGGTGGAAGCTTGGGCATCAACAAAAGCAGAGGTATCAGCTGTTCAGACATGCTGCAATTTGCTTGCAAAAGTCATTCAGAGGAAAGCAGGCAAGGAATCTGGCCAAACGGATCAGAGCTGCAAAGACAATCCAATCTCACCTCAGAGATGAACAAATCAGCTACATGAATGTTCAGCTCACTGAACAGAAGGAGTTGCTGACAGAGCTCTACCAGCAGCTGATGGCGAAAGAAGCCTCGATGCTACAGGTGAATGCCTCGGTCACGAATGAAGGGTTGAAACGCAAGGAAAGGATCACCTATCTGCTTCCTCAGCTGGAGAGGACCAAAGGACTCTTGTCCAGTTCCCAAGGGGAGATTGAAGCCATGGAAACAGAAAGAAAAGCTCTGGCTCAAGACAAAGGTGAGCTTCAAGGAAAGAGCGCGAAAATCAGAGAAGGGAGAGATGTCTCTAGAATAAAGCTGCACGCTGTGACGGCTGTCCAAAGAGAAAGGCTGGAGAGAACGGATGAACAGAGGAACCTAACTGTCTGCCAGACAACGAGGAAAGTTGAGACTCCAACCATTCAGGAGAAGCTGGAAGCTAAAATAGCCACTATGGAAGAACAACTGAATCAGACCAGAGCAGAGTTGAGATGGGTGCAGGACCACAATGTTGCTCTGCAGGCTGAACTGAGAGAAGCCCAAAGTGAGGCCAGTAAGCTCAGTGAGCTGGAGAAGCAGGTTAGAGGTATGGAAGCAAGATTGGCGATCTTCGAATCTCAACTCACTCCACAGACACCAGTGCATGCTGGGACCCTTGTGGTTAACGCCAGAGTGGAGCAGCTGAGGAACAGTCTGATGGAGAAGCCGGCAGAGATTCCAGAGGTTGAACAGCTGCATGATGACTCCCCACCTTTAGTTCACCCTCCGAGTTCAGCAGACTCGGAACAAGGTGGTTCGTGGAGGAATTCAAGTGGAACTTCTTGTAGTGGAACCAGGAGCTGGGATGCTGCCTCTCTGAGCTCCAAGCAGCAGGGAAGTACGACCGAGAAGAGGAAGGAGCCAAAGGACATCAGCAATGACCTGCCTCAGTTTAAGGAAGTGAACGACAGCTTCTGTACTGTGGATTCTGTGATAAGAGACGTGAAGAACAAAGATGGCAAGGGTTGGAAACAGGGTTCAGACTATGTGAAAAAGACTTCCTCTTTGAACCCTTTAAGATCTGTGTTTAGCTCTCTTTCAGGTTCCGCCAAGGCGAGGCGTTCCACTGAATCAGGCGATTCCTCCAGTGACTCTAGGGTCGGGTTCAGACATCAGTCAAAAGGGTGGACTGAACTGCTGGGATTCCCCTCACCACCACCAGCTGCCTCACATGTCTGGTCGGAGGTCCTTTTCATGTATTTTGTGGACCTGACCGTACGTCCCAACAAGGGACTTCTGTCTTTTGTAAAGTTTTGGTGTTCTTGGCCTCCCCCCAGAGGTTCGGCTGTGTTTGGCACTTCGGGAGCCGCGCCTTTTGGGGGGGGTTCTGTCACAGATGAGGTGTTTTGTGCACGATAGAGGGCGCTCTGTTCTGACTGAACACACCTGAGCTAATGAAGGCACAGGTGTGTTTCATTGGGGCTGACTATTTAAGCCCCGATGAGTCAGAACAGAGCGCGGCTCATTAGTTAGGCTTAGCCTACACTCTGTGGTGGTTTTGTGTTTGGGAATCTGGTGTTCTTGGTTTAGGCTGCAGTTCTCTTGTTTCAGTTAAGACTGCAGTCCTTGTTTCTTGTTTTGGAAGTATAGTTAATAAATTTACGTTTCGAACTCCTGGCTCAGCGTTGGCGTCCTCCCTACACCCCGCCACCGTTACAATCTTTTAAAACATGTGTTATGAGTTCAAACTCAATGGGATATATTTAGCAGCAGAGACAAACAGTTTTTACAGTTTGTTGACATTTGTTGAAAAATGGCCAAAAATTTGGAAAAGAGCCACACTGTGTTTATTCTGATGCTACAAAATTATTTTTTTCGGAGACAATTTAAAAAGCAATAAAGAGTTATGTTGGAAAATGTGAGGTGGGTGAAAGCATGAGTTGAGTGCTATTAAGAATATGCAGGGTAAAAATATTTGAAAATAATTTTTCTACCAGCAGTGGTCCTTGGCTCAGGGGTGGAAGCTTCGCTGGTGTGAACAGTGGGTAAACCTAGAGAAAGAGAATATATATAATCTATACAAGCCAGTGTATTTCTTCAGAGACAGAGCTGGGAAAGATGTGTAGCAGGTTAGGGCAAAAAAGGATAGAAATGGAAACAGGTAAACAGAGCGTGTTGATCAGATGGAAGGTGTACTTTGAAGGACTCATGAATGAGAGATCGAACGATCAAATAAGCAAGATGAAAGTAAGGGCAGCAATGAAAAGGATGGAAGGAAGGAAGAATGGAAAGGATGTTGGTCCAGATGATATACCTGTTTTCAAGAATAATGGTGCTGCACAGAGCTGTAGTAACTTTAGAGGAATAAAGTTGATCAGACAAAACATGAAATTTTGTGAAAGAGTAGTGGAAGCTAGCTTAAGAGAATAGGAGATGATAGGTGAACAGCAGTATGGTTTCATGATGAGAAAGAGCACTACAGATTGCTCTCTGGGTGTTGATGGAGAACTGTAGAAAGGGTCAGAAAAAGTTGCATTGTGCCTTTTTGGAGAAAGCTGATGACAAGGTGCAAAGAGAGCAGTTGCGGAATTGAATGAGGAGGTCAGGTGAGGCAGAGAAGAATATCAGAGAAGCACAGGATATGCATGAGAGCAGTGTGACAGTGGAGAGGTCTGCAGTAGGAGTGAGAGATGCATTTAAGGTAGCGGTTGGATTACATCAAGAATTAGTTCTGAGCCAATTTTTGTTTGGCATGGTAATGCACAGAATGACTGATGAGGTTACACAGGAGTCCCTGTGGACGATTATTTTTTGCTGATTATATTGTGATCTGTAGTGAGAGAAGGAAGGAGCTTGAGGAGAATCTGGAGAGATGGAGCTATGCTCCCGATAGGAGAGGAATGAAAGTGAGCAGGACAATGACAGAAAACGTGTGAACAAAAGGGTGGAAAGTGGAGTGGTTGTAGAAAGATGGAGGTAGTAGAGGTGACAAAAGTGGAAGAAATTTATTACTTGGGATAAGAAGTTCAATGTAACAGTGAGTGTGGAAGCAAGGTGAAGAAGAGAGTGTAGGTTGGAATGGGTGGGGAAGAGTGGCTGGAGTGATTTGTGACAGATGGGTACCAGCGAGACTTAAAGGGAAGGTTTACAGGACACTAGTGAGACCAGCTATGTTGTATGGTTTGTAGACGGTGGCATTGATGGAAAGACAGGAGGAAGAGCTAGAGGTTTCAGATTTAAAGATGCAGAGATTTTCATTGGGTGAGACGAGGATGGACAGGATTAGAAATTAAAATATTAGAGGGATAGCTCAGGTATTGGAGGCAAAGTTTTAGAAGCAAGGTTGCATTGGTTTAGACATGTCCAGAAGAGAGACCAGTATTATGATGGAAGGATTATGTTAAAGGTGTAGCTGCCAGGAAAGAGAAAAGGATGAAAACCAAACAGGAGGTTTATGGATATGGTTAGCTAGGACATGCAGGTGATCGGTCTGAAGGAGGAACATGCAGAAGACAGGAAGAAATGGAAATGCATGACATTGTGTGGTGACCCCTTAATAGGAGTAGCCAAGTAAAGGAGAAGAGGACACAAAAATATCTCACCAGCAGTTTTGCTTGAAAGGGTTCTAGTAGTAGGAACAGTATTTGAGGGTTTGGTGATAGAACCTAAAAATAAGCCCAAAACATTGGGAAACACATAAAACAGTCAATGGGACATGAGGATACTGTGGGAACTGCAGCACCTGCAGATTTCTCCATGCATCCTGTTATTTGTTTTTTGTTTTTTTTGGTAAAAAAATGTGGCCTGAGCAATAGTTTTGTTTTACATATTTTATTCTAATATGTTAAAGTGAAGAACTACACTAATCAGCCATAACATTCATACCACAATCAGGTAAAGTGAAGAGCAATGTTTAATTAGTTATCTAATTTATCTGTTGAAACTTTTGTTATGAGTTAAAACTGGATGGGAAATATTAAGCAGCACAGACAGAATGTTCTTAAAATTTGTTTGCAGCTAAAAAAAAAAGGCAAAAATCTGACACAATTGAAAAGGACTAAACGTTGTTTATTTTGATCCCAAAAAGATACTTTTTGTTTTTTTTTTTTGGAGAAAATTCACATTCACATTCACATGTAATTTAAAAAGCAATATGGAGTTATGTTGGAAAATGTGAGGTGGGTGAGAGCAAGAGTTGAGTGTAATTGAGAATATGCAGAGTAAAAATATTTGAAAATGATTTTTCTACCAGCAGTGGTCTTTGGCTCAGGGGTGGACGCTTCGCTGGTGTGAACAGTGGGTAAACCTAGAGAAAGAGAATATATATAATCTATACAAGCCAGTGTATGTCTTTGTTCCAATCCCAAGCCCAGATAAATGGGAAGGGTTACGTCATTACGGGCATTCGGTGTAAAACCTTTGCCAAATCAATATGCAGACAACAGAACAGACTTCCATACCGTATCGTTGGATACCCGGATTAACAACAACCGCCACCAGTGCTGTTAGCCTACAAGGTGCTGCAGGAAATTGGGCCACTGTTGGCCAAAGGAAAAGAAGAAGAAGAAGAAGAAGAGGAAGGGATGTCCACAGACAGGAGGAGAGATAAATGTGGAGGAGAGTGGAAATGAGAGTAGGAGCGTTGAATGTTGGCAGCATGACTGGTAAAGGTAAAGAATTAGCTGAAATGATGGAGAGATGAAGGTTATTATTTTGTGTTTGCAAGAGACTAGATGGAAGGGTAGTAAGGTCAGGTGTATTGAAGGAGGGTTTAAACTGTTCTGCCATGGTGTGGATAGAAGGAGGAATGGAGTAGGTGTATCTGAAGAAAGTGGACTGTCAGGTGTAATTCAGACAGGAGTTAACTGTAAGAGCCCTACCCCGACGGGGCGCTAGGGGGAGCCAAATCGCTGTTGGGAGACCTGCCAATCAGGCACGGTGATCAACGGTGATTCGGTTCACCTGTTCTTGGGCTTATTTAAAGGGAGAGAAAACGATTCAAAGTTGCTGGGTTTTTGTTTGACTCAGACAGTAATTTGGTAAAGTTCCTTGGGTTTTCTCTCGGGTCTCTCTCGCTTTGTGTTTGCGTCAGTTCAGCACCCTTGAGTTTCGGCTTGTTGTGCTGACTGACGCTGCACCCTCCCTTCCGAGTTTCTCATTTTTTTTCCCTTTTTTTTTTTTTTTTTCTACAACGTTCAAGCTCAAACGCTCACCCGTTTTGAGCATTTTGTTTTCTACCCGTTTTGGGCTTTTTGTTTTCTACCTGTTTTTGGTGACTGGCAGCTTCAGGCACTGCATTTGGGTCCAAACCTTGTGTGGCTCCCTGTGTTCAGAGTAGCCTTGCCTCTCATGTCAACAGCCTTTGAGGTGCTGCAACAGGCATCCATTTTTACCAAACTGGACCTGCGCAGTGCCTACAACCTCATCCGGATCAGGGCGGGACATGAGTGGAAGACTGCCTTCATCACGCCATCAGGGCATTATGAGTACTTTTATATTCCTTTTGGGCTTTTGAATGCTCCAGCAGTTTTCCAGCGTTTCATTAATGAGGTCTTAAGAGAGGCCCTGAATCATTACGCGTTTGTTTATCTGGACGACATCCTCATTTTTTTAGTCGAACGGAGGCTGAACACGTCCCTGTGCGAAGGATCCTCCAACTGCTCTTAGAGCATCATTTATTTGTAAAACTTGAAAAGTCCCTATTCCATGCTCGCTCTGTCGCCTTCCTGGGCTTTGTAGTCTCCCAGGGGCAGCTGAGCATGGACCCAATTAAAATAAAAGCAGTGGCCACGCCCCACCTCGGTCCGCCTAGTGCAACGGTTTCTGGGCTTTGCAAACTTTTTCTGTCGTTTTGTGCGTAACTTTAGCACGATAGCAGCCCCCTTGACAGCCCTTACCCGCAAGATAGTGGCGCGTTTTCACTGGGCCCCTGAGGCCCAGGAGGCTTTCAGTGAACTCAAAAATAGGCTGTCCGCGGCCCCTGTCTTGCAGCATCCTGATCCCGAGCTCCCTTTTATTGTTGAGGTGGATGCGTCAGAGGTGGGAGCTGGGGCGGTTCTGTCCCAGCGTTTGGCTCCCGATAAACTGCACCCATGTGCTTACTTTTCCCACCGCCTTTCTCCCGCCGGACGTAATTATGACATAGGAGGTCGGGAGCTGCTGGCGGTTAAGCTTCCATTTGAGGAATGGAGGCATTGGCTTGAGGGGGCTCGACATCAGGTACTGGTCTGGACCGACCATAAGAATCTGGCTTGCTCGATATAGGCCAAACGCCTCAAACCCCGTCAGGCTAGGTGGGCTCTGTTCTTTGCCCGATTTGACTTCCTGCTGTCGTATCGCCCTGGGTCTAAGAACCTCAAGCCTGATGCTCTCTCTCGCCAATGGGACTCTCCTTTCTCCGAGGGTCCCCCTGAACCCATTGTTCCCCGGCAGAGAATTGTGGCTCCTATACGCTGGGGGATTGAAACAGAAGTGAGTAATGCCCTGGCCTCAGAGCCTGATCCTGGGGGTGGACCTCCTGGCAAGCTATATGTCCCGTCCGTTGTAAGGGCCAAAGTAATGGACTGGGGACATGCTTCGAGTTTCACTGCTCACCCAGGGGTAACTCGCACCCTAGAATTCCTCAGAAGGCGATTCTGATGGCCAAGAATGGACCGAGAGGTTCGAGCTCATGTGGCAGCCTGTAGGGTTTGTGCCAGTAATAAGGATCCCAGAGCCAGACCTGCAGGTCTCTTGAATCCACTGCCAATTCCCAAACGCCCATGGTCACATCTCTCTCTGGATTTTATCACAGGCCTTCCCCCTTCTCGTGGTAATACTGTAATCCTAGTGGTTGTGGATAGGTTCTCAAAAGCAGGCAGGTTCATAGCGCTGCGCAAACTCCCTTCTGCCAAAGAAACGGCAGAGTTGCTACTCCACCATATAGTCCTCATCCATGGCTTACCTGTGGACATTGTTTTGGACCGGGGTCCTCAGTTCAGTAGCCTGTTTTGGAAGGCCTTTGGTAGTGCCTTAGGGGCCACCGCTAGTCTCTCTTCTGGCTACCATCCCCAGTCTAATGGCCAGACCGAGAGGGTTAACCAGGACTTGGAGCAAACCCTCCGTTGCCTAGCTTCCGAATGTCCCTCCTCTTGGGCTGACCAGCTCATATGGGCTGAATTCGCACATAACACCCTCTGGCACTCGTCTTTGGGTCTGTCCCCCTTCGAGTGTCAATTCGGTTTTGCCCCACCTGTGTTCCCACAACAGGAAGAGGAAGGGGTGGTTCCCTTTGCAGCTCTTTTGGTGCGACGTTGCTGCCGCTCCTGGCTGAAAGCACGTAGAGCCCTTCAGCGTGCTTCTGTGGCCCAAAAGCGGGCGGCTGACAGCTGACGGCATTGGGCTGTCTTTTAGACCTGGGCAGATGGTGTGGCTTTCTGCTAAAGACCTGCCTCTCCGTGTTGAGTCTCGGAAGCTGGCCCCACGGTATGTGGGTCCTTTCAAGGTGCTCCGCAGAATCAACCCGGTTTCGTACCATTTGCGCCTGCCCAGGTCTATGCGCATCAACCCGACTTTTCATGTGTCCCGCCTCAAGCCCGTGCTTTGTAGCACGCAGGCCCCGGCCCCGGCGCCCCGTCTTGTTGATGGTGCTGTATACGGTCCGCCGGTTATTGAGGGAATGTCGGGTTTGGGGCCGCTCCCAGTTTCCAGTTTCCCAACTCATCAGGTCCTTTCGGCAGGACCAGGCCGCTGGTTTGGGAACGTCCGGTGCCATTCCTAGGGGGGGTCCTGTAAGAGCCCTACCCCAACGGGGCACTAGGGGGAGCCAAACCGCTGTTGGGAGACCTGCCAATCAATTCATATCAATTCAATTTATTCTTATATAGCACCTTTTACAACAAAGTTGCCCCAAGGCACTTTACATTGATGGTCGATGATGGAACAGGTTACAGTAATAGATGTTAAAGCCGGACGACTACGGAGGATAGGAACCAAAAACTCCACTATGTGCAGAAAAAAAAAACCTGAGGGTCCAAGGTCAACCGGCTGCCCAACCCCCTTGGGTATAGTAACAGTACAAAGTTAGTTTGGTTTTAGGCTCCAGGATCAGTGAGGAGTCCCAAGTTGCTTCCAGGCACGGTGATCAACGGTGATTTGGTTCACCTGTTCTTGGACTTATTTAAAGGGAGAGAAAACGATTCAAAGTTGGTGGGTTGTTGTTTGACTCAGACGGTAATTTAGTAAAGATCCTTGGGTTTTCTCTTGGGTCTCCCTGTCTCTCTCGCTTTGTTTGTCAGTTCAGCACCCTCGAGCTTCGGCTTCTTGTGCTGACTGACGCTGCACCCTCCCTTCCGAGTTTCTCTTTTTTTTCCTTTTTTTTTTTTTTCTACAACGTTCAAACTCAAACGCGCACCTGTTTTGGGCTTTTTGTTTTCTACCTGTTTTGGGCTTTTTGTTTTCTACCTGTTTTTGGGTACTGGCAGCTTCAGGCACTGCCTTTGGGTCCAAGCCCTGTGTGGCTCCCTGTGTTTAGAGTAGGCCACACCGTTACATTAACACGTGTACTGGGGGTGTTCAGCTTGAGGAGAACCTGGAGAGATGGAGATCTGCTCTAGAGAGCAGAGGAATGAAAGTGAGTAGGGCAAAGACAGAATACATGAGTGTGAATGAAAGGCAGGAAAGTGGCGTGGTTAGGATGCAGGGAGAGGAAGTGACAAAGGTGGAGGAGTTTAAATACTTGGGATCAGCAGTTCAAGCAGTTTTGTGTCTTATGTTGTCTTGTGTGTAGCACCAGGGTCCAGGAGGAACGTTATTTCGTTTCACTGTGTATATGGCTGAAATGACAATAAAATCCTACTTGACTTGACTTGAGTTCAGAGTAACGGCGAGTGTGGAAGAGAGTGCAGGCAGGTTGGAATGGGTGAAGAGTGGCTGGAGTGATTTGTGATGGATGGGTACCAGAGAGATTTAAAGGGAAGGTTTACAGCACAGTTGTGAGACCAGCAAAGTTGTAAGGGTTGGAGACGGTGGCACTGATGAAGAGACAGGAGGCGGAGCTGGAGGTGTCAGAGTTAAAGATGCTGAGATTTTAATTGGGTGAGACGAGGATGGACAGGATTAGAAATGAGTATATTAGAGGGACAGCTTGGGTAGGACACTTTGGAGACTGCGTTATAGAAGCAAGGTTGCATTGGTCTGGACATGTCCAGAAGAGAGACCAGTATTATGATGGAAGGATTATGTTGAAGGTGTAGCTGCCAGGAAAGAGAAAATGATGAAAACCAAACAGGAGGTTTATGGATGTGGTTAGCTATGACATGCAGGTTACCAGTCTGAAGGAGGAAAATAGATGATATTATGTGGTGACCCCTAAATAGGAGTAGCCAAAAGAAGAGGACACAAATATCTCACCAGCAGTTTTGCTTGATACGGTGGAAAGGGTTCTAGTAGTAGGAACAGTATTTGAGGTTTTGGTGATGGAACCTACAAATCAGCCAAAAACATTGGGAAACGCCAAAAACATTGGGAAACACATAAAACAGTCAATGGGACATGAGGATACTGTGGGGACTGTAGCACCCTCAGATTTCTCCATGCATCTTGTTATTTGTTTTTTTTTTTGGTAAAAAAGACAATGTTTTTAAAATTTGTTTGCAGCTAAAAAAAAAAGGCAAAAAATCTGACTCAATTGAAAAGGACTAAATGTTGTTTTTGATCCAAAAAAGTTACTTTTTTTGTCTTTGTTCTTTTGGAGAAAATTCACATTCACATGTAATTTAAAAAGCAATATGGAGCTATGTTGGAAAATGTGAGGTGGGTGAAAGCAAGAGTTGACTGTAATTGAGAATATGCAGAGTGAAAATGTTTGAAAATGATTTTTCTACCAGCAGTGGTCTTTAGCTCAGGGGTGGACGCTTCGCTGGTGTGAAGCGAAGCAGGTTTGCTTGACACGGTGGAGAGGGTTCTAGTAGTAAGAACAGCGTTGGAGGTTTTGGTGATGGCACCTAAAAATGAGACAAAAACATTAGGAATCACATAAAGTCAGTGGGACATGGGGATACTGTGGGGACTGCAGCAACTCCAGATTTCACCATACAGCCTGCTTTTTTTTTTTTTTTTTTTTTTGGGTAAAAAAATGTGGCCTGAGCAATAGTTTTGCATTGTTTATTTTAGTTTGTTAATTTTATTTATATTAGCAAAAATTACACCTATCAGCCATAACATTCAAGGGCTCACAAAGAGGTAAAGTGAAGAGCAATGTTTAACTAGTTATCAAATGACTATTAAAACTTGTGCTGAGAGTTACAACTGGATGAGAAATATTAAGCAGCACAGACAGAAAGTATCCCACAAAGTTAATTTTTTTTTTTTTTTTCGAGAAATTTCACATTCACATGTGATTTTAAAAAGCAATAAGGAGCCATGTTGGAAAATGTGAGGTGGGTGAAAGCAAGAATTGACTGTAATTGAGAAGATGCAGAGTAAAAATATTTGAAAATGATTTTTCTACCAGCAGTGGTCTTTGGCTCAGGGGTGGACGCTTCGCTGGTGTGAACAGTGGGTAAACCTAGAGAAAGAGAATATATATATAATCTATACAAGCCAGTGTATTTTTATTTTTTGCTAGGTCCCAGGCTCGGAAAAATATGGAGGGTTATTTCAGGAAGGGCATCCAGTAAATCCTTTGCCAAATCAAGGCAGACAATGAAACAGACTTCCATACCAGATTGGTCGAGGCCCGGTTAACAATGACCACCACCATTACTGTTAGTCTACAGGGTGCAGGTGGAAATCACAACATTGGCCAAAGAAGAAGGGAGGAAGACATAACCAGAGAGAGTGACAGAGAAAGAAGGAGAAGAGGAAGGACGTTGGAGATAATGTAAGAGAAGCAAGGCATCAGTTATTTGGACATGTCCTGGAAGAGAAACAGGATTATATCGGGAAAAGGATGCTGAAATGTCCGAAAAAGAGAAGGTTTACAGGACACTAGTGACACCAGCAATGTTGTATGGGTTGGAGACGGTGGCATTGAAGAAAGACAGGAGGCAGAGCTGAGATGCTCACAGTTAGCATGCTGAGATTTTCATTGGGTGTGACTTAAGATACAGGATTAAAATTAGTATATTAGGAGGGACAGTCAGGTAGGACATTTAGAGACTGCATTATAGAAGCAAGGGTGCATTGGTCAGGACATGTCCAGAAGAGAGACCAGTATTATGATGGAAGGATTATGTTGAAGGTGTAGCTGCCAGGAAAGAGAAAATGATGAAACCAAAACAGGAGGGCTGGTGGATGTGGTTCGCTAGGGACATGGTGGCAATTCTGTCTGAAGGAGGAAGAGATGCCGACACAGGAAGAAATGGAAATGGATGATCTGATGTGGTGACCCCTAAATAGGAGTAGCCAAAAGAAGAAGAAGAGACACAAAAATATCTCACCAGCAGTTTTGTGGTTTGATACAGGAAAGTGGGTCTTTAGTAGTAGGAACAGTATTTGAGGTTTTGGTGATGGAACCTCTACAAATCAGCCAAAAACATTGGGAAACACTTAAACAGTCAATGGGACATGAGGATACTCTGGGGACTGTAGCACCCTCAGATTTCTCCATGCATCCTGTTATTTGTTTTTTTTTTTGGTAAAGACAGAATGTTCTTAAAATTTGTTTGCAGCCAAAAAAAAGGCAAAAAATCTGACGCAATTGAAAAGAACTAAATGTTGTTTATTTTGATCCCAAAAAGTTACTTTTTTGTCTTTGTTCTTTTGGAGAAAATTCACATTCACATTCACATGTAATTTAAAAAAGCATATGGAGTTATGTTGGAAAATGTGAGGTGGGTGAGAGCAAGAGTTGAGTGTAATTGAGAATATGCAGAGTAAAAATATTTGAAAATGATTTTTCTACCAGCAGTGGTCCTTGGCTCAGGGGTGGACGCTTCGCTGGTGTGAACAGTGGCTAAACCTAGAGAAAGAGAATATATATAATCTATACAAGCCAGTGTATGTCTTTGTTCCAATCCCAAGCCCAGATAAATGGGAAGGGTTACGTCATTACGGTCATTCGGTGTAAAACCTTTACAAATCAATATGCAGACAACAGAACAGACTTCCATACCGTATCGTTGATACCCGGATTATTCGAACAACCGCCACCAGTGCCAGCATAGCCTACTATGGTGTTGCAGGAAATTGGGCCAATTGTTGTCTGTGGAAAAGAAGATAAAGGGAGAAGGATGCATTGGCAGGAGGAGAGAAGGAAGTGGAGGAGAGTGGACATGAGAGTAGGAGTGTTGAATGTTGGCAGCATGACTGGTAAAGGTAAAGAATTAGCTGAAATGATGGAGAGATGAAGGTCACAGGTTTGCAAGAGACCAGGGGATGGAAGGGTAGGGGTTGTCAGGTGTATTGAAGGAGGGTTTAAACTGTTCTGCCATGGTGTGGGATAGAAGGAGGAATGGAGTAGGTGTATCTGAACAGTGGACTGTGAGGTAATTCAGACAGGATAACACATTTTACTGGGAGGTGTTCAGCTTGAGGAGAACCTGAGAGATGGAGATCTGGCCTAGAGAGAAGAGGGATGAAAGGTAGGGCAATGATTAGAATACATGAGTGTGAATGAAAGGGAGGAAAGTGGAGTGGTTAGGATGCAGGGAGTGGAAGTGACAAAGGTGGAGGAGCGTAAACACTTGGGATCAACAGTTCAGAGTAATGGCGAGTGTGGAAGAGAGGTGAAGAAGAGAGTGTGCAGGTTGAAATACCTGGTGAAGAAGATATTGGAGGATTTGTGATGGATGGGTGCAAGAGAGATGTAAAGGGAAGGTTTACAGCACAGTTGTGAGACCAGCAAAGTTGTAAGGGTTGGAGACGGTGGCACTGATGAAGAGACAGGAGTCGGAGCTGGAGATGTCACAGCTAAAGATGCTGAGATTTAATTCGTGAGACGCAGGATGGACAGGATTAGAAATGAGTATATTAGAGGGACAGCTTGGGTAGGACATTTTGGAGACTGCGTTATAGAAGCAAGGTTGCATTGGTCTGGACATGTCCAGAAGAGAGACCAGTATTATGATGGAAGGATTATGTTGAAGGTGTAGCTGCCAGGAAAGAGAAAATGATGAAACCAAACAAACAGGAGGTTTATGGATGTGGGTTAGTTAGACATGCAGGTTACCGGTCTGAAGGAGGAAAATGCAGAAGACAGGAAGAAGAGGAAATAGATGATATTATGTGGTGACCCCTAAATAGGAGTAGCCAAAAAGAAGAGGAAGAGGACACAAAATATCTCACCAGCCATTTTGATACGGAAAGTGGTTCTAGTAGTGGGAACAGTACGGAGGTTTTGCAGATGGAACCTAAAAATAAGCCAAATTAAATCAAACAATCAATGGGACATAGAGGATACTGTGGGGACTAGCACCCTAGATTTTAAGGTACATCCTGTTTTATTGTTTTATTTTTTGGGGGAAAAATGTGGTTTACAACAGTTTTGTTTTTGTATTTTATTCTAAATGTTAAAGTCAAGAACTACACTAATTCCAAGCCCTAACATCTATACCACAAATATAAAAGTGAAGGCATGCCTAATTAGTTATCTAATTTCTGTTTACGCTTGTGTTATGAGTAAAACTGGATGAGATGCAATCAGCAGCACAGACAGAATGTTGTCTAAGTAACTCACAAAGTTAAATTAAAATTGTTTAAAGAAAATTCACATTCGACACTGATTTATAAAGGAATAAAAAGGCATGTTGGAAAATGTGAGGTTGGTGAGAGCAGGAGTTGACTGAAATTGAAAATATGCAGAGTAAAAATATTTGAAAATGATTTTTCTACCAGCAGTGGTCTTTGGCTCAGGGGTGGACGCTTCACTGGTGAACAGTGGGTAAACCTAGAGAAAGAGAATAAATAGGAATCTTATACAAGCCAGTGTATTTCTGTTTGCTGTCCCTGCTTGGAAAATAGGGAGGGTTACTTCAGGAAGGCCATCCGGTGTAAAACTCTGCCAAATCAATATGCGGGCAACGAAAGAGAATTTCATACCAGATTGGTCCAGCTCCGGATAACAACAACCAACACCAGTGCTATTAGCTTATAGCTGGAGCTGGATATGTCACAGTTAAAGATGCTGAGATTTTTATTGGGTGTGACGAAGATGGACAGGATTAGAAATGAATATATTAGAGGGACAGATCAGGTGACATTTTGGAGACAACGTTATAAAAGCACTGTTGCTCTAGGTCAGGACGTGTCCATAGGAGACCAGGATTATGATGGGAAGAGTATGTTGAAGGTGCAGCTGCCAGGAAAGAGAAAAAGATGAAAATCAAACAGGAGGATTATGGATGTGGTGACAGAAGACATGCAGGTAGGTTGAGGGGGAAATGCAGAAGACAGGGAAGAAATGCAAATGGTTGATCTGCAGAATTCTGTACTGGGATTGTCCGAAAGAAGAAGAGGACATAAAATATTTTCCCACCAGGTTTGCTTGACACGGTGGAGAGGGTTCTAGTAGTAAGAAAAGCATTGGAGGTTTTGGTGATGGCACCTAAAAATGAGACAAAAACATTAGGAGTTACATAAACAGTCAGTGGGACATGGGGATACTGTGGGGACTGCAGCAACTCCAGATTTCACCATACAGCCTGCATTTTTTTTTTTTTTTTTTTTTTGGGTAAAAAATGTGGCCTGAGCAATAGTTTTGCATTGTTTATTTTAGTTTGTTAATTTTATTCTTATATATTAAAGTAAAATTACACCTATCAGCCATAACATTCATACCACAAAGAGGTAAATTGAAGAACAATGTTTAACTAGTTATCGAATTTATCTGTTAAGACTTGTGCTATGAGTTACAACTGGATGAGAAATATTAAGCAGCACAGACAGAAAGTATCCCACAAAGTTAATTTTTTTTTTTTTTTAAAATTTCACATTCACATGTGATTTAAAAAGCAATAAGGAGCCATGTGGGAAAATGTAAGGTAAGAAAGCAAGAATTGACTGTAATTGAGAATATGCAGAGTAAAAATATTTGAAAGTGATTTTTCTACTAGCAGTGGTCTTTGGCTCAGGGGTGGTCGCCTCACTGGTGCGAACAGTGGTAAACCTCTAGAGAAAGAGAATATCTTCATATTTTGATGTATACTTTTTTTAAATAGCATATTTATTTATCTATAAAATGATCTGAAAAAGATTTTTCTACCAGCAGTGGTCTTTAGGTCAGGGAAGCTTCGCTGGTGTGAACAGTTGGTAAACCTAGAGAAAGAGAATATATATAATCTATACAAGCCAGTGTATTTTTATTTTTTGGTAGGTCCCAGGCTCGGAAAAATATGGAGGGTTATTTCAGGAAGGGCATCCAGTGTAAATCCTTTGCCAAATCAATATGCAGACAATGAAACAGACTTCCATACCAGATTGGTCGTGGCCTGGGTTAACAATGACCGTCACCAGTGCTGTTAGTCTACAGGGTGCTGGTGGAAATCGGGCTACCATTGGCCAAAGAAGGAGAAGAAGAAGGGGAGGAAGACATGTCCAGAGAGAGGAGGAGAGAAAGAAGGAGAAGAGAGTGGAAGGACGTTTTGAGATAACAAGAGAAGCAAGGCACCGTTGGTTTGGACATGTCCTGAAGAGAAACAGGGATTATACTGGGAAAAGGATGTTGAAATGTCCTGAAAAAAGAGAAGGTTTACAGGACACTAGTGACACCAGCAATGTTGTAAGGGTTTGAGACGGTGACATTGATGACAAGACAGGAGGCAGAGCTGAGATGTCACAGTTAAAAATGTTGAGATTTCATTGTGTACTTAAGATGGACAGGATTAGGAAATGAGTATATTAGGAGGGACAGCTGGGGGTAGGGACATTTTGAGACTGGCAAGTATATAGAAGGTGGTGCATTGGTTTGTGGACATGTCCAGAAGAGAGACCAGTATTATGATGGAAGGATTATGTTGAAGGTGTAGCTGCCAGGAAAGAGAAAATGATGAAAACCAAACAGGAGGTTTATGGATGTGGTTAGCTAGGACATGCAGGTTACCGGTCTGAAGGAGGAAAATGCAGAAGACAGGAAGAAGAGGAAATAGATGATATTATGTGGTGAACCCTAAATAGGAGTAGCCAAAAGAAGAGGAAGAGGACACAAAAATATCTCACCAGCAGTTTTGCTTGATACGGTGGAAAGGGTTCTCGTAGTGGGAACAGTATTTGAGGTTTTGGTGATGGAACCTAAAAATAAGCCAAATATTTTGAATCACAAACAATCAATGGGACATGAGGATACTGTGGGGACTGTAGCACCCCTAGATTTTGCTGTACATCCTGTTTTATTGTTTTATTTTTTTGGGAAAAAAATGTGGCCTGAGCAATAGTTTTGTTTTTTGTATTTTATTCTAAAATGTTAAAGTCAAGAACTACACTAATCAGCCCTAACATTCATACCACAAACAGGTAAAGTGAAGGGCAATGTTTAATTAGTTATCTAATTTCTGTTCACGCTTGTGTTATGAGTAAAAACTGGATGGGATGCAATCAGCAGCACAGACAGAATGTTCTTAAAGTAACCCACAAAGTTAAATTAAAAATGTATTTTTTTTGTGAGAAAATTCACATTCACATCTGATTTATAAAGGAATAAAAAGCAATGTTGGAAAATGTGAGGTTGGTGAGAGCAGGAGTTGACTGTAATTGAAAATATGCAGAGTAAAAATATTTGAAAAGGATTTTTCTACCAGCAGTGGTCTTTGGCTCAGGGGTGGACGCTTCACTGGTGTAAACAGTGGGTAAACCTAGAGAAAGAGAATAAATATAATCTATACAAGCCAGTGTATTTCTTTTTTGCTGGTCCCTGGCTTGAAAAAATAGGGAGGGTTTCTTCAGGAAGGGCAACCAGTGTAAAACTTTCGCCAAATCAATATGCAGAAAAAGAAAAAGACTTCCATACCAGATTGGTCCAGCCCCGGATAACAACAACCAACACCAGTGCTATTAGCTTATAGCTGGAGCTGGATATGTCACAGTTAAAGATGCTGAGATTTTTATTGGGTGTGACGAAGATGGACAGGATTAGAAATGAATATATTAGAGGGACAGATCAGGTAGGACATTTTGGAGACAACGTTATAAAAGCACGGTTGCTCTAGGTCAGGACGTGTCCATAGGAGACCAGGATTATGATGGGAAGAGTCTGTTGAAGGTGCAGCTGCCAGGAAAGAGAAAAAGATGAAAATCAAACAGGAGGATTATGGATGTGGTGACAGAAGACATGCAGGTGATGGGTTTGAGGGAGGAAAATGCAGAAGACAGGAAGAAATGTAAACGGATGATCTGCCGTGGTGACCCCTAAATGGGATTGTCCGAAAGAAGAAGAGGACATAAAAATATCTCACCAGCAGGTTTGCTTGATACAGTGGAGAGGGTTCTAGTAGTAAGAATAGCATTGGAGGTTTTGGTGAGGGCACCTAAAAATGAGCCAAAAAATTAGGAATCACATAAAAATCAGTGGGACATGGGGATACTGTAGGGACTGCATTTTCATATTTGAAAATTATTTTTCTACCAGCAGTGGTTTTTGGCTCAGGGGTGGACGCTTCGCTGGTGTGAACACTGGGTAAACCTAGAGAAAGAGAATACATATAATATATAAAATGTCTATGAAATGCCAGTGGATGTCTTTGTGCCAGTCCCAAGCCCAGATAAATGGGAAGGGTTACGTCATGAAGGGCATCCGGTGTAAAACATTTTCCAAATCAATATGCAGAATATGGAACAGACTTCCACACCCTGTCAGTAGAGACCTGGATTAACAGCAACACTTAACACCAGTGCTGTTAGGCTACTGGGTGCTGGTGGAAATTTGGCCACTGTTGGCCAAATGAGAAGAAGAAGAAGAAGAAGAAGAAGAAGAAGAAGAAGAAGAAGAAGAAGAAGAAGAAGAAGATAAGGTAGAGACTTAGCTGATATGATGGAGAGAAGGAAGATTATTATTTTGTGTTTGCAAAAGACTAGATGGAAGTGTAGTAAGACCAGGTCTATTTGAGAAGGGTTTAAATTGTTCCACCATGGTGTGGATAGAAGGAGGAATGGGGGAGGTTTTTTCTTGAAGGAAGAGTATGTGGAGAGTTTTTTGGAGGAGTCAGGTAGGTTGATGAGTTTGAAAGTGGAAGTTGAAGGTTATCTGGAAGGTGAAGGTGATGATGATTGTTGTTAGTGCTTATGGCCCACTAGTTGGTTGTGAGATGGAAGAGAAAGAAGAATTCTGGAGTGAGTTAGATGAAGTGATGGAGAGTGTACCCAGGGGAGAGAGAGAGTGGTGATTGGTGCAGATTTTAATGGTCATGTTTGTGAAGGGAACAGAGGTGATGAGGAGGTGATGTGTAGGTATGGTATCAAGGAGAAGAATGCTAGTGACGGAGGTGAGTGTAGCTAAACAGCATAGGATGGTGGTCAGTAGGATAACCTTGGAGGTCAAGAATTGGAGGAAAGTAAGGGCAGAGTTGATATTTAAATGGTGGAAGCTGAAGAAAGAGCAGGAGTTCACACGGGCATTGGGAGGTGTTCAGCTTGAGGAGAACCTGGAGAGATGGAGATCTGCTCTAGAGAGTTGATGAAAGAATGTGAGCAGGACAAAATACATGAGTGTGAATGAAAGAAAGGAGAGTGGCGTGGTTAGGATGGAGGGAGTAGAGGTGACAAAGATGGAGGAGTTTAAATACTTGGGATCAACAGTTCAGAGTAACAGCATGTGTGGAATAGAGGTGAAGAAGAGAGTGCAGGCAGGTTGGAATGGGTGGAGAAGAGTGGCTGGAGTGATTTTTAACAGACGGGTACCAGCGAGACTAAAACAGAAGGTTTAAAGGACAGTAGTCAGACCAGCTATCTTGTACAGGTTGGAGAAGATGCTGAGATTTTTGTTGGGTGTGACGAGAATGGACAGGATTGGAAATTAATGTATTAGAGGGACAACTAAGCTCAGCTAAGCTCAGGTAGGACATTAGAGAAGCAAGGTAGTGTTGGTTTGGACATGTCCTGAACAGAAACAGGGATTATATTGGGAAAAGGATGTTGAATCTGGAGCTGCCAGGAAAGAGGAAGAGAGGAAGATCAAACAGGAGGATTATGGATGCGGTGACAGAGGACATGCAGGTGGTGGGTTTGAGAGAGGAAAATGCAGAAGACAGGAAGAAATGGAAACAGATGAGATTGTGGCGTCCCTTAAATAGGAGTTAAAGAAGAGGTCACAAAAAATATCTTACCAGCAGTTTTGGTTGATACGGGTGAAAGGGTTCTAGTAGTAGGAACAGTATTGGAGGTTTTGGTGATGGAACCTAAACATATGCAAAAAACATTGGGAAGCACATTAAAAGTCAATGGGACACGAGGATACTGTGGGGACTGCAGAACCCTCAGATTTTGCTATACATCCTGTTTTTTGGGGGGTTTTGGGTAAAAAAATGTAGCCTGAGCAATAGTTTTGTTTTTCATATTTTATTCTAATATGTTAAAGTGAAGAACTACACTAATCAGCCATAACATTCATATCACAAACAGGTACAAACAGGTTTCATATTTTATTCTAATACGTTAAAGTGAAGAACTACACTAATCAGCCATAACATTCATATCACAAACAAGTGAAGAGCAATGTTTAATTACTCTAATTTATCTGTTTAGACTTGTGTTATGAGTTACAACTGGATTGGAAATATTAAGCAGCACAGAAATAAAGTTTGTTTGCAGCAAAGAAAAAAATAGCAAAAAGAAAAAAAAATAACAAAAAATCTGATTGCATTTAAAACGGCATTTTTGTAATTGAGAATATAGAGAGTAAACATATTTGAAAATGATTTTTCTACCAGCATTGGTCTTTAGCTCCGGGGTGGAAGCTTCGCTGGTGCGAACAGTGGGTAAACCTAGAGAAAGAGAATATATTCATAATTTTTATATTAGATGGAGGGAGTAGAGGTGACAAAGGTGGAGGAGTTTAAATACTTGGGATCAACAGTTCAGAGTAACGGCGAGTGTGGAAGAGAGGTGAAGAAGAGAGTGCAGGTAGGTTGGAATGGATGGAGAAGAGTGGCTGGAGTGATTTGTGACAGACAGGTATCAGTGAGATTAAAAGGGAAGGCACACTAGTGAGACCAGCTATGTTGTATGGGTTGAAGACGATGGCACTGACAAAAAGACAGGAGGCGGCGCTGGAGGTGTCAGAGGATGTTGAAATGGAGCTGCCAGGAAAGAGGAAAAGCAGAAGACCAAAGAGGAGAATTATGGTCATGGTGAGAGAGAACATGCAGGTGGTCAGTTTGAAGGAGGAAGATGTAGAGGACCAGAAGAAATGGAAACTGATAATCCACTGTGGTGATCCCTAAACTGGAGCAGCCGAAAGAAGAAGTTATAATACTTTTAGTTTATATAGCACCTTTCTCAAACCCAAGATCACTTACAGAGCAGAAGATAAAGTAAGATAAATCAAAACAGTTAACAAACAGCAGAATTAGTAAATCAAGAATGGGGAGAAGTGGAACAACACAGACTGAATAGATATGTTTTCAAATGTGTTTTGAAGAGGGACAGAGAGGATGTTAGGTGCAGGTTTTGAGGGAGGGAATTCCAGAGTTTAGGGGCAGCAACACTAAATGATCTACCACCCATGGAAGCTAACCTGAATTTAGGAACTGTGAGTAAACTGGTAGTGGAGGAGCGCAGTGAGCGGGTGGGAGTGTATGAATGGAGTAATTCAGTGAGGTATGAAGGAGCAGATCCATGAAGGGCTTTAAAGGTGATCAGAAGCAGCTTGCACTGAACAGGATACAATATGGGCAGCCAGTGGAGCCTCAAGTTTGTGGCGGATGGGAGTGATGTGTTCAGATTTTTTGGAGAATGTGAGAATACGAGCTGCAGAGTTCTGTACGTACTGGAGCCTGGCTAATGTTCTAGTTGGGAGACCAAAGAGTAAAGCATTACAGTAATTGAGACGGGACGTTATATAAGCATGAAGTATTTCTGCGTCCTTCAGTGAAAGTGATGAACGGAGTTTGTGTGTTTAGTGGTGAGAACCTTGGAGCCAATTAATAAAAGTTATGTATGTCTGTGTGAAGCTTTAGAAAGTTTAAGGTGAGCCATAGTTTTACGTCATGAATACAATCTGTTAGGGAACGAGTTGTAGCGGCTGAAGTGGAGGTGGTAAAGTAGATTTGGCTATCATCAGCATAGCAGTGAAAACTGAGGCCATGGTTTCTAATAATATGACCGAGAGGAAGAATATAAATTATGAACAATAAAGGTCCATGAACAGATCCCTGAGGGACACCCTGTATAACTGGAGCAGGAGGTGATCTGTTGTTATGGAGGCAGATGAATTGAAGTCTATCAGTGAGATTAGATGTGAACCAAGAAAGAATGGTACCAGAGCCCAATGGCTGAAAGGTGGGATAGAAGGATATTATGATTAACAGTGTCAAAGGCAGAGCTTAAGTCCAAGTGAAGGAGGACACTGAGGGAACCAGAGTCAGCACTGAGTAAAAGGTCGTTGGTGACACATAGAAGGTCTCGGTGCTGACTGAAACCTGACTGAAACGGCTCATATAAATGGTTAATCGTTAGATGCTCCTGCAGCTGAGCAGCTACAACCCTTTCAAGAAGCTTTGAAATGAAAGGTAGAATAGAAATAGGACGAGAAACAGAAATATATATATATATATATATATATATATATATATATATTAGTCCAATGAGTCCTGTTAGCCCTGAGTCCAATGCCGACCCTGAGTCCAATGCCGAGCTACCATCTGGTCTGTGTGATGCATCTGATGCGCCAAGGGACCCTGGCGGCTCATTGGTACCTGGAAGCAACTTGGGACTCCTCACTGATCCTGGAGTTTAAAACCAAACTAACTCTGTACTGTTAGTATACCCAAGGGGGTTGGGTGGCCGGTTGACCTTGGACCCTCAGAGGTTTTTTTCTCCACATAGTGGATTTTTTGGTTCCTCTCCTCCGTAGTCGTCCGGCTTAAACATCTATTACTGTAACCTGTTATCAATGTAAAGTGCCTTGGGGCAACTTTGTTGTAAAAGGCGCTATACAAGAATAAATTGAATTGAATTGAATTGAATATATATAAAATGATTTGAAGAAGAAGATTCTTTTTACCAGCCGTGGTCTTTGGCTCAGGGCTGGACGCTTTGCTGGTGTGAGCAATAGGCAAACCTAGAAAAATAAAAAATTAAAAAATTAAAAAATATATATAACGTACCAACTGCATGTAATTACTTTTACATTTACTGCATTTAGCAGACGCCCTTATCCAGAGCGACTTCCATGTCCTTATTGCAGGTCAAGCCCCCCCGGAGCAACTCTGGATTATATAAGAACATATAAGAGTTAGTTAGACCAAATTTGTGCTAGAAGTTTTAAGCACAAAAAAAAAATTGAAAAATCTTTAATTGACACAAAACAGAGGAGGTTACAGTTTTGAGGGAGGGTCTAGCTCCGCAACGGAGGGAAAGTTCTCCTTCAGGTGTTTTCTCTCTTGTGATTTCTTCCATTGCAGGGGTTTCTGGTGTTTTTTGTCATTTAGCAGGTGGACTAGACTTCACAAAATAGTGGTCTAATGTGATTTGCCTCTTCCTGAGCATTAGAACTTCATTTTTCAAATTGCACATTTATATATCTAAAAAGACTTGAAAATGATTTTTCTACCAGCAGTGGTGTTTGGTTGAGGGCTGGAAGCTTCGCTGGTTTGAACAGTGGGTAAACCTAGAGAAAGAGAATATATGCATAATTTTTTTAATAAATAAAATATTGCACATTTTATTTACTAGACACTATCTAGACACTAGAGTTCTCTTCCTACCATTAGGGGTCCTTAAACCAGATGTGGAGGGCATATATGGAGGAATAGTAGATGAAATTGAAACGGTGCTAATACCTGAAAAAAAAAAGAGCGTAAGTGATCTTGAGCTATGTTCTGATGGTGGATAACTACAGTTATTTCAGAGAATAATTGCTCTGAAAGATGATTTTGTTTTATAATATACACTGCTAAGATCTAGGAGAGGAAACAGTCCTTATAGAGTAGAAACACTGAAACCGCCGGTGAAGTGAGTAACCCTTCTTCTTTTCTTCTTTTTCTTTTGGCTGCTCCCGTTTAGGGGTCGCCACAGCGGATCAACTGTCCCCATTTCTTCCTGTCTTGATTATCTCAATAACTCTCAATTGGTGCATCACCAAGCAGTGATGGCTGGACAACTGTGGTAAACCATCTCAGAAATGGTGCATTCTACCTATAGATCATAGTGTATTCTGAAGAATTTCTAAAATCCACAAAGTACGGCAGACAAGCTTTCATACAAGACCATCCAGTACCAACTGGAGCAGAGTGTTGTTCTAGCATTTGGTTAATGTTTGATTACTGTTTTACTTCCTGCTGGTGAAAGAGCCTACCATTGATAAGCAGCAATGCTGATACAAACAGCAGGACTGGAAACTCCATTCCAACAAGCAATTCACTTCAGCCTGAAAGATAAAAAAGGTAGTAAGAGACAGACGTGCAAGTGAAAGTGAAACGAAAGTGACTATTTGTCTTTGTGGAGACACAATGCACGCACTGAATCACAATGTATGTAACCCATTACACTGATGTGGAGAAGTGGGTAGCTATATCCAGTAGCGAGGGAGCAGTGATGGGGACGGTACCTTCCTCAGGGCTCATAAGCTACATTACCGTAACCCAGCAGTTACATAATTACACAATTATTAGAAGCACCAATCAGTGAGCCTAAAATGTTCAAATATCAAATGTTAAACAAAAGCAAAGCTGCTACAATTTTTTAAACTGCTACGATTTTAAAAGATTTCAACAGCTTCAACCTGTTCTGGCTTCTTTACTACACTCACTTTCACTTCACTTTTTTATTTCGCTTCTGTCTGTCTGTCTTGTTCTTTCAAACCATCATTTACTTTTCACTTTTCAAGGCTGATTTGGATTGCAAAATTTGCATTCTCTGTTAAAAAAAAATCTAACAAGCGTGCATTTAAACTAAACTAAAAACCCCCAAAAATCATGTTTCATTTATGTTTAAAACAGCTTGAAATGGCCTTACCTGGAATTAGTTACTGCTTAGTAAAATCAGAGAGAACGACTTCTGGTATAGCTGCTCATTCTCAGCGCTGCTTCACGTATTTATAGGTTTACTGACTGTGAGAAATATGAACCTGAAATAGTAGCGCGTTCTTGCTCTAGGCAGTAAATTTACTCATGACCTGCTTTAGCTTTTGTGTTTTTTCTTTTTGTTCTTTTGTCTGGACTGTCTACTGACTCCAGTGTTTGTTTTGGAAGGAAATCCATTTTTTAATTATTTTTTTTAAACCACCCGATCCAGTTTGATTGCTATGAGTCTGATTAATATGACTCTAGTATGCAAGTAACACTTTTCCATCTGTAGGGTCATCACAATGTGTGCAAAGCTCCCAAAATGGTAAAAATCTGGAAGTGGATAAAATAGATCACACAGGCAACATCTCAATGCTAGCAGAACCAAACCTTGTATCTCCATATTTGGAATTTCTTATGGTTTTGAATAAAAAAAATTGAAAGAGCCAGCAACCTTTTGGGCTGCTTAAATGTTTTGATAAATACTGCGAAGAGACCTTCCAGCAGTTCACCCGAATTCTGTTGTTCTGCAAGAAAGTTTCAGGTATAGGGCTGAACACCCACCACCTCCACTGGCAGCACATCAAGGCTAAATTAATTCAGACTGATGTGAAAATCAGAACAAATTCATGTTCATTTAGAAAACAGAGAGGTTATATAAGGGTTCCCAGACCCCAGTTCCAAGTTCTTGTCACTATTTGAGACTAGAGACTTGGTGTGCATCTAAAAGCATTAGCCTTTGTAAATAATTGGGACCTCTTTTGGGAACGGCCTGGCCTTTATAAAAGGGACGGTCTTCATCCTAACTGGAGAGGATCGTACATGCTTTCCCAAAATATGGCAGCAAAATTGCCACTGTGACTCTCTAGAGCACCACCCAGGTCGCAGTCCTGTGATCTTAAATCACACGCTGGCTGTTCTCCCACTATCAGTACACTCTTGGCAGCAACCCAGGTTCCTTATAACACAGCATCCCCTATGTCACACATTAGCTTAGAACCAGACTTCTCTCATCATTACCAGAGAATATCTATTCTTAGTACGATAAGGAAGCAGTACAGATGCCAATCTAGGGGCTCCTGCGCCGGTAACCTGCTCACAGTACCAATCATAAAAACAAATAAAACACCGTGTCCAACTAAAATCAAATGTTCACTACTAAATGTTCGCTCCTTAGGAAACAGGCAGTGCTTATTAATGAAATGGTACTCGACACAAAGTCAGATATCTGTCTACTGACTGAAACTTGACTTAGACCCGCTGACAACATCCCCTTAGTGGAAGCTTCCCCGGATGGGTTCTCATACCTGCATAAATCACGCTCAGTAGGACGTGGTGGTGGCCTGGCTGCAATTTTTGATGAATCATTTAAGGTTGATTCAAAAACTACTGAGAACTTCCATACATTTGAAGTGATGCTGCTAAGCATCAGGTCTGATTTAGTGCTCCATATTCTATTAATTTATAGACCTCCAGGACCATATGCTGCCTTTATTAATGAATTTGGCAATCTGCTCTCTGAGTTGGTTATTAGGTTTACTAGATTCGTGATGCTAGGCGACTTTAACATACATGTTGATACTGAGACGGATGCAGGTGCCAAAAGCTTCTTAACGCTCCTCGATTCTGTCTGTTGCACCCAGCATGTATCAGGACCTATCCATGTACAAGGACACACGCTAGATCTAATTATCTCGTATGAGATTATCACGTATGGAGACCCCAGTCAGTCAGGATCAGTAGCAGCACCTCCAACACCATCACACTGAGCACAGGAGCCCCCCAGGGCTGTGTGCTCAGCCCACTGCTGTTCACACTGATGACCCACGACTGTGCAGCCAAGCAGAGCTCGAACCACATCATCAAATTCGCTGATGATACAACCGTGGTGGGTCTGATCAACGGGGGAGACGAGGCAGCCTACAGAGAGGAGATACAAGAGCTGACGGACTGGTGCAGAACCAACAACCTGTCTCTGAACGTCGACAAGACTTAAGAGATGGTTGTTGACTTCAGGAGATCACGTCGGGACCACACTCCACTTATCATCAACACCTCACCTGTGGAGATGGTCCAGAGCACCAAGTTTCTTGGTGTTCACATCACTGACAACCTCACGTGGTCCCTCAACACCTGCTCCATCACAAAGAAAGCCCAGCAGCGCCTCTACTTCCTGCGCAGACTGAGGAAAGCCCATCTCCCACCTTCCATCCTCACCATCTTCTACAGAGTAACCATTGAGAGCATCCTGAGCGGCTGCATTACTGCCTGGTACGGGAACTGCAACGTCCTAGACCGCAAGTCCCTACAACGGGTAGTGAGAACAGCTGAGAAGATCATCGGGATCTCTCTGCCCTCTGTACAAGACATTTTCACCGCTCGCTGCATCCGCAAAGCAACCAGCATTGTGGATGATCCCTCCCACCCATCCCACACTCTCTTCTCCCTCCTGCCGTCCGGGAAAAGGTTCCGCAGCATACGGGCCTCCACTTCCAGGATGGGAAATAGTTTCTTCCCCCTGGCCATCAGACTCTTGAACTGTGAATCCACCAATAGCTTGAACTCCTAAACCCAGTCCACTTTTCATCCCGCATTTATTTATTTATGTCATGTTGCACTCTTGCACTTTAAATTCAACAACACTGCTCCACCACACTGCTACACATAATCTACCTGGGCTGCTTTGTTTCACAACACTGCAGCCCTCCACGGATGAATGTACTGTCTGTCGTGCCGTCTGTTGTTGTCTGTCTTGTCTGCACTTGCTGCCCCGTGTTGTGTTGTGTCTTATGTTGTCTTGTGTCTTGTCTTGTGTTGTGTCTTGTCTTGTGTGTAGCACCAGGGTCCTGGAGGAATGTTATTTCGTTTCACTGTGTACTGTGTATATGGCTGAAATGACAATAAAATCCTACTTGACTTGACTTGAACTTGACATTGATACTGTACTGGTCCACTCCTTAAATAAATTTAGAAAAATTAGATGCGAGACAACTGCAGTCATATCTAGACACGCATAACCTCTTAGATAAATTCCAATCAGGCTTCCGGCTTGGCCATAGCACAGAAACTGCTCTAACTAGAGTGGTAAATGATATAATGGTTTCAAGTCATGCAGGAAACATTACTGTTCTTGTTCTGTTAGATCTTAGTGCTGCGTTTGACACAGTGGATCGTTCCATTTTAGTAAATAGGCTTCACTCCACTGTCGGCATTAGTGGAACAGCCCTTAAATGGTTCAAATCCTATCTCACAAACCATTATTACTTCATCCAAATGGATGATTATGGCACCCTCTCACCTATGTCACTAGTTAATTATGGAGTCCCACAGGGGTCGGTGTTGGGCCCAGTGCTCTTCTCCCTCTACATGCTCCCACTAAGCACTATTATACGGAAGCATAATGTTAGTTAAATCATGTGATAAAGCATCAGCCGGCACTTTAATTAGCTGCCTCAGTGATATTAGGGATTGGATGAATAACAACTTCCTCTCACTAAACCCCGAAAAAACTGAGCTGCTCTTGTTTTGTAGTAGCGATGTAGACAGGGCCAACTTTATTTCGCATATCCGGGATGCAGGGTTGAAGTTTTCAGTTAGTACTCTGGCACGTAACCTTGGTGTTATTTTTTATTCGAATCTTTCATTTAATCCCCGTGTTAATGCAATTGCAAAGACATGCTTCCTGCACCTTCGAAACATTGCCAAACTACGGCGTTTTCTGTCAATGGAAGACACGGCGAAAGTAGTACATGCGTTTGTATACAGTAGATTAGATTACTGTAATGCCCTACTTTCTGGAAGCTCTCAGGGCACATTAAGCACCCTACAGCGCATTCAGAACACAGCCGCTAGGATTGTTAGCAGGAGCAGGAAGTACGACCATATAACTCCCATACTCTCCTCACTGGCTTCCTGTTAGGTACAGGGCTGACTTCAAGGTCCTCCTCTTAACCTACAAGGCACTTAAAGGTCTTGCCCCAATATACCTAACTGAACTGCTTAATACCTATACACCTAACCGCCCACTTAGATCCCAGAATAAAGATCTCCTAATTGTCCCTTGCATAAATAAATGTATAGGAGCACAAACTTTCAGTTACAGATTGTGGAATAGCTTGCCTGCTTACGTACGGGATACCGAATCAGTCTCAGTCTTTAAATCACAGCTGAAGACTTACTTTTTTTATTTAGCTTACCCGCACCAATCACCATAGTGTACCACTACTAATGTCGCTGGTGCTGCTGTACATGCCATCGCACTGTATTATTTCATTTCTGTGTCTGTCCCTACTGAATCCTGCTCATTACTGACCCTCCCCATTCCATTTCTCTCCCCACATGTCCGGGGCGGGGCGCTGTGGTCATCACCTGAGTCCAATGATGAACTACCATCTGGTCTGGACGGTGCATCCGATGCGCCAAGGGATCCTGGCGACTCACCGGTACCTGGGGCCGCACCCGACTTGCTGAGCCTGGAAAGCAGCTTGGGACTCTTCACTGATCCTGGAGTTTAAAACCAAACTAACTTTGTACTGTTAGTATACCCAAGGGGGCTGGGTAGCCAGTCGACCTTGGACCCTCAGAGGTTTTTTTCTCCACATAGTGGAGTTTTTGGTTCCTCTCCTCCGTAGTCGTCCGGCTTTAACTTCTATCACTGTAACCTGTCTACCATCTACCACCAAAGTAAAGTGCCTTGGGGCAACTCTGTTGTAAAAGGCGCTATACAAAAATAAATTGAATTGAATTTAATTGTATTTGACACAGCTTGAACAACAGCTTGCAAAAAAAGACAAAGGAGGAGATGCAAGATGATCTGATGGTGACAATATATATATTCAGTATATACAAACTTTGAATGTTTTTGATAAGGATGCAGGTGAAATAAGATTCTGTTTTAGATTATATAATCTTGGTGAAAATGGAAGAGATTTCTTGCATAAATTGAAGGAGCCAGCATCCATTCGGGCTGCTGAACTGTTTATTTTTTTGATGAACGCTGTAAATAGACCTTCCAGCAGTTTCAGGAAAAGGGCTGAAAACCTACCTGCAAATCAAGAAAGATGAGTCTGAATTCCCACAATCCCCTAGCCAAGCACAAAGGCTGCTTTTTCCACTTTCTCCGAAACTTGTCATTAGCCACCAGGCCACTTTACAGGGTAACAGGATCGAAAGGACTATATCACAACACTGCTCTTCTAAGAAACAACCTTTGCTAGAAAGGCAAGTCACCTTCATTGTGATCCGGTTTAACAGAGATTCAGTTTCACACGAGGGCAAAAGTCACTTTTAGTGAGTCCAATAATAAGTCATAAATAAACAACCTTAATTTTATTAATTGTATTTCATTTTCAGCAGATTTTCTCCTAGTTGTAATTGGTACAAATGTTTACTGATTGGTTAGTAAACAGCCAGAAATCCCTTCTCAATACATCATCTCTCTGGAGCTCCTCAGCTCTTAGGTTCTCTTTTTGGGGTCCTCAGGGTGGTAAGTCAAGCCACTGGTATGGCCATGATTTTTTTGACATGAGTTTCCTAACCTTAGGCTACCATCAGTCCCGGATCCTCCACCTCCATATGTAAAATATAAACTGTGGATTGGTATCAAAGTTTTGTTCAAAGGCTTTTTTAAACCTCTGATTTGGAGAAAAGGGAGCAGGCTTGTCAAACCAAAAAATGATCAGTGTAAACACGCCATTCTTTCCCCTCTCACTCATACTTTTTTGTTCATAGTTGGGTAACAAGAGTAGGGAGTGGTGCTCACATTTCCCATGCAGTGTAACAGGAGAGTGCAGTATCTCTCACTTTTGATGTGACATGATGAAAACGTCACTTTTTTATGTTTTTATGGCAGCCATTAAAATCTGTAGCCACAATCAAAAGCATTAATGGTAAATGATGTCACCTAATGCAGCTTGATGTAGAATACATTCTACAGTGGAAAATGCCCAACCTCTTGGTGCTGTTAAAAATGGGGCAATATTTGGTTACCAATCATTCCAGGAAAAGAGAACACCTTCTGGCCAATCATCCTGGCCTATAAGTTCAATGAGTCACCGCATACAAGAAACCCCTTCTGGTTGAATCACAGAATATGGCAATAGTTACTTTGCAGGGTTTTATATTATACAAACAGTTGAGGAACCTTAGTTGATGGGCTGACCCTGACTCACAGCGCTGTGAAAAATGATTTGTCGCGTTTCTAATTGGCTCTATTTTATTTACTTATTATGTTAAGTTTCTAATTAAAACATCAAGATGGTTTTCAAATGATCTTGTTATTTACTGAAGCACAAAATTCACCAACAGTGATATCAACCAATCACCAATCCTCCACAGACTGAAGAGAGGCCATCTAACTTTAACTATCCTCACCGTGTTCTATAGAGGAATCACTGAGAGCATCCTGAGTAGCTGCATCAGGATATTTTCACCACTCGCTGCATCCACAAGGCAACCAGCATTGTGGATGATCCCACACACCCGTCCCACACACTCTTCTCCCTCCTGCCATGGGAAAAGGTACATACATCCTCCACTACTAGCATGAGAAGCAGTTTCTTTCCCCTGAACATCAGACTCTTAAACTGTAACGGACTCTTTAATGAACGGCTCCTTTCAGAAATCCTTCTATTTACCTCTTCCTGGTTATGCACACAGTCACTTTATCGTTATTATTATTACTACTATTTAATCGGCACTCTGCACTTTTTAGCAATGTTGCTTTATTAGACTGCTGCTCTGTACAGCCTAGAAACAATATTGCTGCTCTGTTCCACCCACATTCATGCTCATGCTGCCTGTCTCTTCTCGGATGAATGTCCTCTCTTCACAATTGTTTTGTAACATTAGTTGTCCGTCTGCACTGTTAGTCCTGTCTGCTTGTCTTGTGTTCTATGTAATGCTAGATGTTGTCTCTTGTGTAGCACCAGGGTCCTGGAGGAACGCTGTTTTGTTTCACTGTGTACTGTGTATATGGTTGAAATGACAATAAAACCTACCTGAACTTGAACTTGCGGTGAAAATCTTACCTACTTACATGACTTACCTACTGGGTAATATAAATAACAGGATTTATTATGGTAACGCAGGTTGGATGGTTATGACTTCCAGGTCATTTTCATTTTATTACATTGTTGACTCAATGACTGCATATGCTCTCTTTCATCACTCACTGATTTGCCTATGGTACAGCACTTCTGTTTTTTCATAAAGCTGAGCTGTTGGTTGGATTTTCCTCTTATCCACTGCACCTTTTCAGAATGTAAGGCCAGAGTATTCTGATAATTCTGATAAGCCAGAAACAGTTAAAAGGTGACCCATCTGGATAAAGTAAACCCAGTTTATCTTAATTCATTTCACTGACATGTAATCTGCAGTCACATTAAACCCACCTTATATCACCTTATAGCTGTGACCTGTGGAGACAAGCACTCTATAGGACCTAATTGATGAGTAGTTGATGAATCCTAGTCAATGGGTTGACCCTGACTCACAGTGCTGTGAAAAATTATTTGAAATGAATAATGCACATGAATAATGTTAAATTGTTTCTCATCTTTTCAGATTTCAGATGATCTCATAATTGAATGAAGTAAATAATTCACCAACATTTGTTTCACAAAGTCACTCGCTCAGACACTCTATCAACCAATCGACCATAAAAAGGTAAAAAGGGCTAAATAAGATGTGGCACACCCCAGTTTGACTGCTGTTCTCTTTCACTGCTCAGGTTAAAGCTGTCATCAAAGATGCTTTTTTCACTTCAGGAACATTGCATGGGGCAGCGGTGGCCTAGTGGTTAGGGAGTTCAAACCCCTTACCAGTAGGTTGCCCCGAGGTACCCTTGAGCATGGTACCATCCCCGTCACTGCTCTCTGGGTGCTTTCATTAATCATTTCTTCTAGATTGTATCTTTCCATATGGTCTCATTCCTTGTTATCTGTGTGAACTTAATTCCATATATACCACCCAACCCTTAGATCTTCCTCAGCAGGTAAAGAGCCTCTGCACCCATACTTTAACCACAACATTGCTGCTTCATCACACTGCCAAAAACATGTGCTGCTTTGTTTTGTAACACTGTGTCTATCCGAAGGATGAATGTACTGAATGTCCTGTCTATTGTTCTGTCTGTTGTTGTCTGCACTTGTTTGTGTGTCTTATGTGTAGCACCAGGGTCCTGGAGGAACGTTATTTCATTTCACTGTACTGTGAAATGGTTGAAAATAAAAGCCTACTTGACATGACTTGACTTGACTCAGTTAGTCACCATGGGTGGGACAGCCTTTAGTGTTGTGACTCCTAAACTTTAGAATGCATTGGCATCTGTCATGCCAATGACACTTCTCTGTTGAAATCTTTACTCAAGACCAGTGATGAGGCATGGACTCTATAGGACCTCTGCAGGCATCAGTCAGAAGCAAATCATTTACGTACTGTATAAATGAAGTTGGAGCCTCCGTGGATGAGAATGGTATGTGCAGCTTCCCACAGATGGTCAGTCAGATTGAAATTTGGAGAATCTGGAGCAGCTTTAAACTCTTCTTCTTGTCCAGTGCACCAGGGCATACTGTCCTTCTCAAAGATGTCTCTGCCATTAAAGACTGCAGTTGTGATGGAAGGTGTAAGAGCCCTACCCCGACGGGGCGCTAGGGGGAGCCAAACCGCTGTTGGGAGACCTGCCAATCAGGCATGGTGATCAACGGTGATTCGGTTCACCTGTTCTTGGGCTTATTTAAAGGGAGAGAAAACGATTCAAAGTTGCTGGGTCGTTGTTTGACTCAGACAGTAATTTGGTAAAGATCCTTGGGTTTTCTCTCGGGTCTCCCTGTCTCTCTCACTTTGTGTTTGCGGCAGTTCAGCACCCTCGAGCTTCGGCTTGTTGTGCTGACTGACGCTGCACCCTCCCTTCCGAGTTTCTCATTTTTTCCTTTTTTTTGCTACAATGTTCAAGCTCAAACGCTCACCCGTTTTGGGCATTTTGTTTTCTACCCGTTTTGAGCATTTTGTTTTCTACCCGTTTTGGGCATTTTGTTTTCTACCTGTTTTTGGGTACTGGCCCCTTCAGGCACTGCATTTGGGTCCAAACCCTGTGTGGCTCCCTGTGTTCAGAGTAGGCCACACTGTTACAGAACGACCCAGCCAGTATAAACCCAGCATCGCCTGGAGATGCCTTTCAGATGGCTCTAGCTGCTCAGGGTGCTACCATAGGCAGGCACGAACAAATCCTGCAGCAGATAATGTCACAGTTGCAGCCAATTAATACTGCCCTGCAAAATAGACCTGAACCCCCTGCAGCCGCATCTATAGCCCCCTCTCCCGTTACGGTGATACCGCCAATGCCCTTTTTACCGCCTCCCGAGCACTTTGATGGTGCCCAGGGATGATTGGGTGGTTTCCTCCTCCAATGCTCTTTGGCATTTGAGCAGCAACCTGCTCGGTTTCCAACTGAAAGAGCTAAGGTGGCCTATGTTGTCTCATTGCTCACAGGAAGAGCCCTATCATGGGCTCCTGATCTACCCCTTATTTTGGGATTTCCCTGGCTACAGCGACATAATCCTCATTTGGACTGGTTAACCCGATTGGTAGTGGCCTGGGGACCTCATTGTATGCATTCTTGTTTTATCACTGGTCAGGCCCCAAAAACTCCACTCGCTTCTGAGGTGATTCTGAGTCTGAACACAGTTCCCTCAGAACATTGGGACCTCCAAGAGGTCTTTAGTAAACAGAAATCCCAACTCCTTCCTTCTCACAGGCCCTATGATTGTGCTATAGACTTGCTTCCGGGCATGACTCCTCCTAGGGGCAGCCTGTTTTCCCTCTCGGGTCCCGAGAAGGCGGCCATGGAGGATTACATCCAAGAGGCCCTGGCTCTGGGTTTTATTAGGCCTTCTACATCCTCTGCAGGGGCGGGGTTCTTTTTTGTGGGTAAGAAGGACAGTGGTCTCCGTCCATGTATCATCGGGGCCTCAATAAGATAACTATCAAGGAAAGGTACCCCTTGCCTCTCATGTCAACAGCCTTTGAGGCGCTGCAACAGGCATCCATTTTTACCAAACTGGACCTGCGCAGCGCCTACAACCTCATCCGGATCAGGGAGGGACATGAGTGGAAGACTGCCTTCATCACGCTATCAGGGCATTATGAGTACCTTGTTATGCCTTTTGGGCTTTTGAATGCTCCAGCAGTTTTTCAGCGTCTCATTAATGAGGTCTTAAGAGAGGCCCTGAATCATTACGCATTCGTCTATCTGGACGACATCCTCATTTTTAGTCGAACAGAGGCCGAACACAAGGTCCATGTGCGAAGGATCCTCCAACTGCTCTTAGAGCATCATTTATTTGTAAACTTGAAAAGTCCCTATTCCATGCTCGCTCCGTCGCCTTCTTGGGCTTTGTAGTCTTCCAGGGGCAGCTGAGCATGGACCCAAATAAAATAAAAGCAGTGGCCGGGTGGCCATGCCCCACCTCGGTCCACTTAGTGCAACGGTTTCTGGGCTTTGCAAACTTTTTCCGTCGTTTTGTGCGTGACTTTAGCACGATAGCAGCCCCCTTGACTGCCCTTACCCGCAAGATAGTGGCGCGTTTTCACTGGACCCCTGAGGCCCAGGAGGCTTTCAGTGAACTCAAAAATAGGCTGTCCGCGGCCCCTGTCTTGCAGCATCCTGATCCCGAGCTCCCTTTTATTGTTGAGGTGGACGTGTCAGAGGTGGGAGTTGGGGCGGTTCTGTCCTAGCGTTTGGCTCCTGATAATAAACTGCACCCGTGTGCTTACTTTTCCCACTGCCTTTCTCCCGCCGAACGCAATTATGATGTAGGAGATCGGGAGCTGCTGGCGGTTAAGCTTGCCTTTGAGGAATGGAGGCATTGGCTTGAGGGGGCTCGACATCAGGTACTGGTCTGGACCGACCATAAGAATTTGGCCTATATCGAGCAAGCCAAACGCCTCAAACCCCGTCAGGTTAGGCGGGCTCTGTTCTTTGCCCGATTTGACTTCCTGCTGTCGTATCGCCCTGGGTCTAAGAACCTCAAGCCTGATGCTCTCTCTTGCCAATGGGACTCTCCTATCTCTGAGGGTCCCCCTGAACCCATTGTTCCCCGGCAGAGAATTGTGGCTCCTATACGCTGGGGGATTGAAACAGAAGTGAGTAATGCCCTGGCCTCAGAGCGTGATCCTGGGGGTGGATCTCCTGGCAAGCTATATGTCCCGTCCGTTGTAAGGGCCAAAGTAATGGACTGGGGACATGCTTCGAGTTTCACTGCTCACCCAGGGGTTACTCGCACCCTAGAATTCCTCAGAAGGCGATTCTGGTGGCCAAGAATGGACCGAGAGGTTCGAGCTCATGTGGCAGCCTGTAGGGTTTGTGCCAGTAATAAGGATCCCAGAGCCAGACCTGCAGGTCTCTTGCATCCACTGCCAATTCCCAAACGCCCATGGTCACATCTCTCTCTGGATTTTATCACAGGCCTTCCCCCTTCTCGTGGTAATACTGTAATCCTAGTGGTTGTGGATAGGTTCTCAACAGCAGGCAGGTTCATAGCGCTGCGCAAACTCCCTTCTGCCAAAGAAACAACAGAGTTGCTACTCTACCATATAGTCCGCATCCATGGCTTACCTGTGGACATTGTTTTGGACCGGGGTCCTCAGTTCAGTAGCCTGTTTTGGAAGGCCTTTTGTAGTGCCTTAGGGGCCACCGCTAGTCTCTCGTCTGGCTACCATCCCCAGTCTAATGGCCACTCTGGCACTCGTCTTTGGGTATGTCCCCCTTCGAGTGTCAATTCGGTTTTGCCCCACCTGTGTTCCCGCAACAAGAAGAGAAAGGGGTGGTTCCCTCTGCATCTCTTTTGGTGCGACGTTGCTGCTGCTCCTGGCTGAAAGCACGTAGAGCCCTTCAGCGTGCTTCTGCGGCCCAAAAGCGGGTGGCTGACAGCAAGAGATGCCTTGGGCTGTCTTTTAGACCTGGGCAGATGGTGTGGCTTTCTGCTAAAGACCTGCCTCTCCGTGTTGAGTCTCGGAAGCTGGCCCCACGGTATGTGGGTCCTTTCAAGGTGCTCCGCAGAATCAACCCGGTTTCGTACCGTTTGCGCCTGTCCAGGTCTATGCGCATCAACCCGACTTTTCATGTGTCCCGCCTCAAGCCCGTGCTTTGTAGCGCGCAGGCCCCGGCCCCGGCGCCCCGTCTTGTTGATGGTGCCCCGGCATATACGGTCCACCGGTTATTGAGGGAACGTCGGGTTCGGGGCCGCTCCCAGTTTCTGGTCAATTGGGAGGGTTATGGCCCTGAGGAGCGTTCGTGGGTCCCTGCTCGTCACATTCTGGACCCTGAACTCATCAGGTCCTTTCGGCGGGACCAGGCCGCTGGTTTGGGAACTTCCGGTGCCGTTCCTAGGAGGGGTGGGATCCTGTAAGAGCCCTACCCCGACGGGGCGCTAGGGGGAGCCAAACAGCTGTTGGGAGACCTGCCAATCAGGCACGGTGATCAACGGTGATTCGGTTCACCTGTTCTTGGGCTTATTTAAAGGGAGAGAAAACGATTCAAAGTTGCTGGGTCGTTGTTTGACTCAGACGGTAATTTGGTAAAGATCCTTGGGTTTTCTCTCGGGTCTCCCTGTCTCTCTCTCGCTTTGTGTTTGCGGCAGTTCAGCACCCTCGAGTTTCGGCTTGTTGTGCTGACTGACGCTGCACCCTCCCTTCCGAGTTTCTCATTTTTTCCTTTTTTTTGCTACAACGTTCAAGCTCAAACGCTCACCCGTTTTGGGCATTTTGTTTTCTAGCCGTTTTGGGCATTTTGTTTTCTAGCCGTTTTGGGCATTTTGTTTTCTACCTGTTTTTGGGTACTGGCATTGCAGGCACTGCATTTGGGTCCAAACCCTGTGTGGCTCCCTGTGTTCAGAGTAGGCCACACTGTTACAGAAGGGGTGAACAATATAAGGGTAGCTGGTATGTGTCAAAACTAAAATGCCCACTCTCAAGGTTTCCCAGCAGAATGCTGTCCTGAGCATCACAATACCTCTGCCAGCTAACTTTCCTTTCTAGGTAAGCAAACAATATGGGCTGAGCCCACAAAGTTAAGAATGTTTGATTCATCAAATCTGGACAATATTTCTCAATCTCAGTCCCTGATGTCCACATGCTCAGTTTAGGACAGGGGCCATATTGGAGCCTTTACCCACCCAGCTGTGATTCACTGCGTTTATTCCAAAACTTTTAGAATATGTTCTGACAATCTTTCTTCTCTAAGAGTCTTTAAGTATGAAGATCACATGGACGCCACAAACAAATAGAAACATACGTGTTGCGTCATTTGAATAGGCAAACAAAGCTTTAGTAAATATCCAGGACATGAGTCTCTTCCTTTACCTTTGGAAAAACCCATTTGAATACATTTGAATTCAGCAATAGTTTGGGACAGAACTATAAGACCGTACTTTTCTTTGAGGTAAGTAATATGTTCAACCAGCTTTTTTGAGGCGACCATTAAATGAAAATTTTTTGTAATAATCTAATTTTTTTTAACCAGAAATGAGCAAATTACAAAGCTACTTACTTACTAAGCTGTTACAATAACATGCCCAGGATGGCAGTGGTACCTCTGAAGACGGTGGTGATCGTGTTAATTATAAGTATGTTCTTTTAATTTGACCAATTTCCCACAACTTGCTTACTAGAAATTAATTTTAAGAGTCTAAATATTTGCCATATCTTTCAACACATAGGTGGACTTGCCAAGACACAAACAGGTGATTGCATTTTTATTTTGCCATATTGCGAATGATTTTGGATGGTCTTTGAGAGATTTATTTTTTGTTCACTTGCTGTACATGCTTAAAAGTTTTCAAGGGTGTTGTTTCACAGCTTAATATAAGCTTTTTCTGTCATACATACATATTTTACAATGGACTGAACTTTTGGTTTGGGCAACATGGCAGCCAAAATTTTTTCAAGGCATCTTTATTTATTATATACCATTTATTTATTTTGCCTGATAAAGTCAGACGCTAAAACCTTTTTAGCCTTTATTTTCAAATTCAATAAAGGTATAATGGAACATTTTCATTTAGGAAAAAAAAATTGTGGATGATAGGCAAATTTATCAGTTAGTAGAAAATAGTTGCTGTAAATATATTTTTTATTTATATTTCAAAAGCAGAGGTTAAATTAATCACATGTTAATATTTTTTTTAAATAAAAGAAATAAAGTTAAAAAGCTACGCTTGCCTTTTGAAAGGTCACATTTAATATTCGTGCAGTTTTTAGTTTTTTTTTCTTTTCAAATTTTTGATGATCTAGGCTAATCGAGACATTGGCTCTGGCTATGTAAAAATAAATACAAAAGTTTAAATTTGACATTTTTATCAGATACATTTGAAAGAGCCACACTGGGTCAGGAACCAAGAGCGAGGCCTGAAGCAGCCAGCAAACCAAAATTATTTAGTAAATCACCCGATGGAAATTAAAGGGTTGAAGAAGGTAGAAAACGAAAACAAAAAACCGTCTCAAAATGGGTGGAAATATGGGCTGTAAACAGAGCCGAGTAGAACTCAAATGTCTCTCAACACAAAGGAAAGGGTGCTTCTAACCGTACGTGTGTGTTCGTGCTTGTGTGACGACTTTCTCCTTTTTCAGTCTTGAAACTCGAGAGAGGGGTGTGTAGAGTCAGCAAACTCAACAAGCTGTAAACTCAAGGACCTGTACCAAATTACCGGCAAAGTCATGAAATGACCAGCAAACACTTCCTGGCTGGTTGTCTTTATAAAAGTGGAGTGACAGCTGTAGGGGATTATTCCTTATTACTGTCTCACTCGCTGGCCTCCCTACAGTGGATTGACTCCCCCTAGTGGCCAAGCGGCAAAGGGTTTTTACAGTTGGTGCTTTTACTAATCAGGAATTTGCCTCTTGAAGACCACTCTGTTATCATTTTCTTCAGTTTTATCAGTGGAGGCTACCTTTACATGTCTTTGGGTGGGTGCACCAACCTAAACTCTTAAATTCACAGCACTGAGCAGTGCCCCCTTGTGACCAACATTAATTTCAATTCAATTAAATTTATTCTTGTATAGCGCCTTTTACAACAAAGTTGTAAAGGCACTTTACATTGAAGGTCGATGATGGAACAGGTTACAGTAATAGATGTTAAAGCCGGACGACTACGGAGGAGAGGAACCAAAAACTCCACTATGTGGAGAAAAAAAAAACCTCTGAGGGTCCAAGGTCACCCGGCTACCCAACCCCCTTGGGTCTACTAACAGTACAGAGTTAGTTTGGTTTTAGACTCCAGGATCAGTGAGGAGTCCCAAGTTTCTTCCAGGTACCGATGAGCCGCCAGGGTCCCTTGGCGCATCAGATGCATCACACAGACCAGATGGTAGCTCAGCATTGGACTCAGAACATTAGCCTCTGAAGCCTTTTATTTACAGATTTAGCAATGTTTTTTTTTTTTTCATTCAATAAGCACAAAGAGTAATCTAACACTTCACAACAGGGTTTCAGAGAGAAACACCTCAATGTTTCAAATCTTGCATCAGTCAAGGTGATGCATGATATTTTCCCCTTCCTGGACACACAGTTCCCATTAAACTTAATTTGTTTCCTGCTTTAAAATGTTTAGCAATTAAGAAATGGCTAAACTAATTGCTTCTCTTTCTCTTGTCTGCTATTGTCACAGCACCGCCACCGCTTGTGTTTTATCCGTTTGGCTTGGGAGATGATGTCAATAATCGCAGTGATGATGGAAGCTCACCTGCTATTAGCCTGCAGAGTCCATTCTTTTTCTTTGGACGCACTTACTCTCAACTGTTTGTGAGTTGAAACAGATTACAGCTGTCATTAAGATGAGGAGGAGGCAATTTTCAGCCCTTCTCTATGAAAGATATCCCATTTTACTTGCAGGTTAATAACAACGGCCACTTGACATTTGATGAGCCATTTAGAAGCTATATACCCATTCCCTTCAATGCTAATAGTGAAAGAGATATCATCGCTCCGTTCTGGACTGATATTGATAATCGTGGAAGTGGCGTTATCTCCTATAATCAGTACACTAGCGGCAGTGTGCTCTTACGGGCCAAACGGGACATAAACCAGTACTATCCAGGGATGAGCTTCACTGCCTCTTGGGTCTTTGTTGCAACCTGGGATAAAGTGCCCTTCTACAGCTACTCAGGCACGGTAAGATATTGTTTCATTGTAGAGGGTAAAAGCAATAATGTGGTGGAAATACAAAAGGCCGTTGGATGTAGATGTACCAAGTTTACTAACTGCTGAGGCAGTGGTGGCCTTGTGGTAAGGGACTAGGCCACCAGATCAGAAGATTTTGGGTTTGAATCCCTTACCAGTAGGTTACCCTGAGGTACTCTTGAGTAAGGCACCGTCCCCATCACTGCTCACTGATGTAAGTCTTCAGACCCTTCACTGGATCAACCATCTTGGGAGCAATTCTACAGGTTTGGACAGGACACTCGTTTCTGCTCTGGGAGTTTTCTTCTTTCTTCTTGAATTATGTAAGCTAACCCTAGGTTGGATGGAGGAGTGTGGGGGGAGAGCTACAGAAATGAACTTGCAGTGGTTACAAATTCACATTTTTTGGCAGTAATAGTCAATATTAAAGACGGACCTTTATGGTACAAACATTAGTTTCCTTCCACATGTAAAGCTTGAATTAATTACATTATTTTTAAAATGTAAACCCATGCCTAGGACCTTTAGAAAGTCAGAGTGGAATTACGTATAGACTTTAAAAGTTAAAGAGCTGAATATCATATTAACAAAAATCTGATCAATAAAGCAAACTAATTGTGTATTTGTCCCTTTTTTTACAGGAAATTTCATTTCAGGTGGTTTTAATGTCCAGTGGTAAATCGTCCTTGATACTGATGAATTATGGTATCATTGCTCCAACAGAGAAACTAGTGCAGGTAAACAACCAAGCATAACATCCAAAAATGTAAAAATGCTTTGTTACCTGGCAATATTTGTAAGGATACATGACGTGAAATTTTCTGTTTGCAAAATTAGGTTGGATATGCCTCAAACTTCACAGGCTCCTATAACACGATTCTGTGGTCCAACAGTACAGTCCCTGCCAACTTTTCCAACCTCATTAACCTCAGCAATGTGAACGTCCCTGGGTGCTGGGCCTTTTTGGTAAATCGAGGATCTAGTAAAAGTGCCACACCAGGTACCAGATTTCAAAGACTACTAAAGCCTCGAACTTCAATAAAAACAATCTACTGAAACATGAACATTAACTTCACTGCTTCTAGTTCTCTAGTCACGGTCATCACACACACGCCTGAACTCCACCGTCCACCCTCCCTGCCTTCTCTCTTATGTCTCCTTCCATCTGTCCTGCACCAAGTGATTGTCTTTTCTGTGTGCTTTTGTCCAGTTAGTTTGAAATGGAGCTTGATGAAAGATAAAAATAATTCCCCTTAAATAAATCCTGTTCTGAAAATGTAAGAAGTAGAAAGTAAAGTTATTTATGTTAAAATTTTGAGAATAAAAGGAGCAAAATCTGGAATTTTCCAATACAGGAACATCATGAATGTGGGCTTGTTTCAATTTCATTCTGCTGGCAGCAGCTATTTAAGGATTTTTTTCTGGAAGATTTGCTTTTCAGCCAGTGCCTTTGAGAGTTCATTCAGCAGTGCTGCTCAAATTGTTATGACTGTGAAATGAGGTCAAACCTTATTAGGCTTTCTAGATCGGGCATAATGATTATAATAAGATCATAAATATTGGCTGTATCAAAGACACTTTGACATGGGCCAAAATGTGAAGGCTAGACAACTTGATCAGAGCTCCAACATGGCGGGTCTTGTAAGTCAGTACATACGAAGAGCGATCCAATGAAGGACAACCAATGCAGCAGTGACAGGGTCTTAAAGTTTATTGAAGATCATGCTGTTTAATTGTAGAATCTCCCTGAGAAAATGGGGAGAACACCACAAAGGAAGGATTCAGGCTGTCCTAGCTAGAAAATCAAGCCCAGAACTATCTCTCTGTGAGGCGACATAAATCAAGGAAACAGCATGGATTGAGTTTCCAGAGAGGCATGAACATTCAAAACCACTGGTGGTCTCATTGGCTGAAACAATGTAATCATCTCATTAAGCAAATTGGTGGTGTGAAAAAGTCACTGTAATTTCTTTTCCCAGTACAAAGAATTACTACATTGCGAATTCAAGTCAACACACTCTTGGATTTAAGAGACCTCCAAAAGCAAAATATCTTTATGAGTCAGGTGAGTTAATGCTGCTTCTGTCTTGTCCTCATACTGTCTTTCTTGTCACTTCCTATAAGAAATCGTCCTCAACTTTTAACCATCATTTTTTTGCAGTTTCAAGACCAGCTGAGGAAGAAAGGCCTGCCAAGCACCATAAAACTGACTGGCGTTGCAAAATAACCAAATAGTCTGAGAAACCTTGAAACCTTACCCAACTGGGTAAGCCGGGGGCGAGAGAGGCAAGGAAAAACTCCCCAAAACATGAGGAAGAAACTTTGGGAGAAACCAAGACCCAAAAGGGGAACCCATCCTCCTCTGGATGACACCAGAAAAAAAAGAAAAGAAAGATAGAGTAGAACCCTGTATAATGGTAGTTTGCAGTAAGCATGATTTACGGTAAAAGTGAAAGAGTCCATTGGTGACCGCAAATGGAAGATGTGACCTCCATGAGGGGATGGTTCCAGCAGGGGGGCAAAAAAACAACAAAATTCCATTTCAACCTGTTTATCTTCACCTCTGAGCACCATTAGCTGATCACCTTCTGCAGATCTTAGAGACCTACCGGTCATATTCATACGTTATATTCATATGTCTATAAAATGTCTAAATGGTTTATATCTAAAAAAGAATCTCTTTTTTTTAATTGTATATATATAATATGTAATAGTAAATTAGTAATGTAGTAATCCTTCACTCCCCAGAGCAAACTTAATATATTTAGAAATGCTCAACGAAAACTGGTGTAACGGTGGCGGGGTACCGGAGGGACGTCAGCTCGGAGCCAAGAGTTAGGAACATACTTTTATTGATCACACTTACAAAAACAAGGAACGGGGACTGCAGTTCTAAACACGAAACCCTAGAACTGAGGAACTGCAGTCTAACCCTAGATACTAAGTGGCCTATACTAAGTTACCTATACTTAGTCATAGACACCCAGTCACTTACACCAAAACCACCCGTTACGCATAGGCTTAACCTACCTAATGAGCCGCCCTCTGTTCTGACTCATCGGGGCTTAAATAGTCAGCCCCAATGATGCACACCTGCCTGCCGGGGCTCAGGTGTGCTCAGTCAGAACAGAGCGCCCTCTAGCGTACCCAAAACACCACACATGTGACAGAGAGCGCCCTCTAGCGTGCCCAAAACACCCCACTTGGGACAACTGGAAAAACATTATTTTTTACAACCCAATGCATTGACTTATAATTCAACCTATAAAAACTTGCATTGTTCTAGCTTAGTTCAGGGCAGCCAATCAGATCAGAGCTCATTTACATACAGTACTGTGCAAACATTTTAGGCAGGTGTGGAAAAAATGCTGTAAACAAAGAACGTTTTCAGGAATATAAATAATGATTGTTTATTTTTTAGCAATTTACAAAAAGCAAAGTGAGCGAACAAAAGAAAAATCTAAATCAGATCAATATTTGGTGTTTCTACCTTTTGCCTTCAAACCAGCATCAGTTCTTCTGGCCCCACAGAGCCCTGATCTCAACATCATCCAGTGTGTCTGGATTACATGAAGAGACAGAAGTATGTGAGGAAGCCTACATCCACAGAAGATCTGGGGTCAGTTCTCCAAGATGTTTGGGACAACCTACCAGCCGAGTTCCTTCAGAAACTGTGTTCAAGTGTACCTAGAAGAATTGATGCTGTTTGGAAGGCAAAGGGTGGTCACAGCGAATATTGATTTGATTTAGATTTCTCTTTTGTTCATTCACTGCATTTTGTTGATTGATGAAAATAAATGATGAACACTTCCATTTCTGAAAGCGTTCTTTGTTTACAGCATTTTTTCCACACCTGCCGAAAACCTTTGCACAGTACTGTATATCATCCTCAAAGGATGAAATTGTAAAAATTATTACATTTTTCAAAGATATACTTATGACCTGAACCACTGAGTACACAAAATAAAGTTTAAATCCCCTCCCTGATTAAAAAAACACCAACTGAGGAAGAAAAATTATTGGCACTCGGAAGACGAGCAAACATCCTGAGAGACCTTGAAGATTGTCGTCATAGCCCACTGAACCAATGAGTACACAAATTAAAGTTCAGATCTACTCCCTGATTTAAGCAAGCCTGGGGCTACTTCCAAAGCGAATCAAATCTGGAAGTTTTCAAAGTGCAGTCCCAGGAAACATTAACTTCCTTGGGGAACAATTCGGCACTGTTCCACCCAGGAACACAATGCATCAGATCCCAGGACAACAAAGAGGAAGGCTGACTTATGGAGTAAGGAGATCAGACAGCGCTGGCTAAACCCATTAAAAGGTGTCAAGTCCAAAATGCACCTTCCCTGGTTCAACAACCAGGCTTTATTTTGTAGCTCCCTCTACAGGCCAGCATCATTTGTGGAGCTATTTAAGAAAATGTAAACAAGAGAAGGAGCCAAAATGTACTTAAAAAATTGTGAGAATGGCTGTAGGGAGGAACATTTGCTTTGTCATTTTAACATGTTAGAAGGAGAGGCATTGTTGGAGAACATTAAAGAATAGGAACATTTGAGCACTTTCCAAACACAGCTATTGGAAGTGCCCAGGGAGCAGTGACGGTACCTTGCTCAAGGGTACCTCAAGGTAAGGGGTTTGAACCCACAATCTTCTGATCCTGTGGCCAACTCCCTAACCACTGGGCCACCGCTGCCTCAGCTCATATCGTCATACTTTCTTGTGTTCTTTGCCGCAGATTTTGCATTTTCTATGTGAAAGTATGAGGTTAATTACTCATGTATTATATTCCAGTAGAGCTTTTCAATTTAAACTGATTTTATTAAATCTTATTTTTATTTTATTATTTTATTATTTTATTTCTATTTTATCATTATTCCTATTGCACTTACCCTCTCTGTTTCCACAACTAGTTCTCTTTTTTCATGTCTTTGTCTTAGAATGACCACAGTTTACTGCTGCCTGTACTTTGATAACTGTGTTTGTGAGAAATAAAGAGCTTGAATCTACAACCTTAAAGAAGAGAAATTGGCAGTGACTGAACTGGGAAGAGATTTTTAAAAATTGTAGTTCTGGAGCATCAGGAAGAGAAGAAATAGATGGAAGTCTAGTTGATGAAATGTACAGTATAGCGGCAAAGCGTTAGTAAAGGTGGTGTGGATGGATACTTACTACGGAGGCAGCGGTGGCCTCGTGGTTAGGGAGTTTCCCCAGCATCGGAAGATTGTGGGTTAGATTCCCCACCATTAGGTTGCCCTGTGGTACCCTTGAGCAAGGTACCATCCCTGTCACTACGACCCAGGCGCTTTCAATAGCTGCATGGGTTAAATGCAGAGGTCCAATTTTGTTGTGGTTCACTGCGTGCTGGGCTGTGACCTTGCAATGACAAGGGTTGTCACTTTTCACACACTTTCAGATGTATAAAATTTTTGGAGTTGGGAGTTTGGGGGTGCACTGGGGAATGGAGTTGTCCCTTTAAAAAGTATTCAATGGTTCCTTTCTCTAAGCCCATTTGCAGCAATTTGAATGAATAGAAAGAAAAGACAGAGTAATGACAAGGATGTTTTAAGAGTGAAACCCCTCTAGCAGTTCCCTCCATGAGGGAACTCTGAGATGGAGAAAGGGTTACTAGATGTGAGTCCCTATAATTCTCCACAAAGGTCCTAGACTCTTGACACATCACATGAAATGCAGAAGCTTAGTTCTGTGGTGATGGAGACCTCTGCAGGTCCACTAAAAAGTTTATTTTCTGGAAGGGTTTAAGTGACGGGACTGTGATTGTTTTCATAGCAAAACGTTGATCTTTGAGATCTTGTTGTTCTTCCGAAATAAGGATCATTCTTGATTATTGGGTTGTTTCATCCTGTTACAGTGCCAAACCTTCTCAGGGCTGTTATGAGCTAACAGATCATGTCCACTAATACAGATCAGGCATTTATTTTAACACTTGTAAAGACATTATTGTTCAAACATTTTAGCATATTTGACAGCAATTTTAATATGAAAATATTGTTAAATGAATAACGGGCATGACGTTATGAGCACTTTTACATATAGCATCACTTTCATTAAGACCTTTTTTTAGTTCAGTGATTGTTGCTCCATATTGAGATTTTGAAATTTAATGAACAAAAAAAAAACACCTGGGCTCGAAATCTTTCCAAACCACTGGATAAATGTCAGCTAAGGCCATGAAATGAATAAAATATTTTCTTTTATTTGACCTTCATATATGTTACAAATGAAATCTGCCCTTATGTTATGTTACTGTCAAAGGTTGAAAATAATGAATTTTGATCATAGTTTTTTCCCATGCTTATTGTAACACCCCTTATTAACTGTTAGTGGACAGTTTTTATTTGTTTGTTGAGTTTTACATTGTGTTTTTAGGGGGAAAAAACTATTTTTATTCCTTTTGTCAAATATGTTATTGATGATCGATGTTTTTAATAGAACACTTATTTTCCATTAAAAACATGTGTGACTTAACCAGGCAGCATCGTGGGCAGTGCTGTGAGCACAGTGAGAAGGTCCTGGGTTTGATTCTTTCCTTTCTATATGGAGCTTGCATGTTCTTCTCGTGTCTAGGTGGGCTTCCTCCTACCATCCCAATATCTCAATGCATTTCAGGTGGATTGAAGATGCTATATTGCCACCTCGGACTGTGCTTTTTTGCCAATTGTTCCAGCTCTTCAATGGGATCTCAAGACTCTCCAAGGCCAGCTGAGATATGGGGCAGCATTGGCCTAGTACTTCGGGTCTGGGCCCCAGGATTGGAAAGTCATGTGATCGAATCCCAGACCAGTAGGTTGCCCTGAGGTACCCTTGAGCAAAGTACAATCCCCATCACTGCTCCTCAGGCGCTTTCGCTGCACATGTGTGTATGGGTTAAATGCTGAGGCTGCAATTAGTTGTAGTGCACTGTGTGTTGTGCTGTGTTTCACAATCACTTTCACTTCATATGGGTCTGTTCTGAGTCTGGCCCGTTGTCTTCTCCCATTTTACCATGCCAGGTACACCTCCAGTGGGAGGCACCCAGGCACCAGTTTCTTCAGCTTGGGTCCAGACTTCCAGAGCCTCCATGGTGATTCCACAAAATTATTTAAAACAGATCTTTGTAGACTCACTATTGTAAATGCATGCAATTGTATTGTAAACTTTTGGCAAATGCCATTTCGAATTGCTAGTATTTGAGTAGCGTGAACTTCTTGGGCTGGGCTGGCGACCTGTCCAGGGTGTGTCCCCTGTCCTCGCCCTGTGTGCGCTGGGTTGGATGCCAGCACTCCCCCGCGACCCCGTTTGGGACAAGCGGCAGATAATGGATGGATGGATGGAACTTCTTGGGCTGGGCTTTTCTTGTGAACTTAAGGATGCAAGTACATATAGTGTTATCTTCAATAAATTACACATTTTCGACAACAAATAAAAGCAGCGTTTCCATCGATCAATGGTTGTGAAGTAAGAGACAGTAATACTGTAGAATACTGTGAAGTATATCTGAATACTAAATAAGAGAATACAGAGAATCCTGCTCTACAAGGTCACTGCACTACAAGCTCATGACTCATCCAGCAGGTTTCCTGCTGATAAGTTGCAGATTTAAACATAGATTATCTAACACTGGCACTCCAAGACAGACACACAGTAATGTATAACAGACTTGTATCTTTGCCACTCCATTCTTTGCATTTGTAATAATCATACAAATGAATATTTGGAGTATTAATACAGAATAAGCAGCCGTAAACAATCTACACACGTGCGTAAATAAACAAGTTACATACAATTTACACACAATTTACACCAGATAAACAAGTCACTGGAAAAAATTAGCAATGCAGTCTGGGCACGTGAAACAAGGACCATTTCCTCCTATCAGCTCTCTGAAAAGCCATTTTGGGAGGAGGAAGCTCATTCAAAAGCATCTCCGCCGGCGAAATGTGCCAGTCTTGCCTCAAGAATTCAGAGCAGACCTTCCTGAGGTTGGTCACCCGCAACTTTCATAATTATATTGATAACAGCTACACATGAGGTAAGGTGCTATTTTTTTCTTTTAACAGAGCTATTTCAGCTTTTGACCATGAAGTATTCCGGTCTAGTGGCGCCAGAACCTCTAAAGATGGTGGCAGTCATGTTCATGATGAGTATGTTCGTGAAACATTATTCGTTTTTCATGGTGGGCTGGATGTTACCCTTAAACAATTACTGAAAGTTTATGCTCTTTTACTGCAGGTGGGATTGCCAAAGTGCAAACAGGTAATTAAGCTGCATAATTCATTCATTCATGCTTTACACACTTGTATAAGTACAATTGACTTTATTGCTGGTTTGTGCCTCCGAGAATTGGACATGACTAAGCACGTTGACTTGTTCAAACACGTGTGCCGACACAACCGACATGGGACAATGCTGAATTTCTACAGTTTTCTTTACTCAAAAGATTGCCTTTCCTTTCTAATTGAAGACTCATCCTCAGTCTGTATTGGGAGATTTTTGGAATACCATTCATAGAACTGAAAGGCGCAGCCAGTAATTATTAATTCAGTAAGCCTATATACAATATACACATAAACGCTTTTTTTGTTTTAACTAACATGCGAGAATTCATGGTTAGTTTTCAATGATTCTATTTTTCACTTAAACTGTTTGTTAAAATCTCTGATATTTTCGCTCCCACTGCTTAAATTTACACATTTATAAAGTTATAGAGTGAGTGAAGGTGACTATTTGTCATTGTGAAGCATAATAACATGCAACCTCTGCTTTTAACCCATACACAGTGTGCAAAAGGGGGCAGCTATTTAAAGCGTCCAGGGAACAGTGATAGGGACAGTACCCTGCTCAAGGGTAAGGTCTTGGATTCAAACCATGACCTTCCGATCCTGGGGCCTAATACCTAAAAACTAGTCCACCTCTTCCCTGCGATGGGCTGGCGACCTGTCCAGGGTGCGTCCCCCGTCCTCGCCCTGTGTACGCTGGGTTGGACACCAGCACTCCATTTTCTGCCGCTTGGGACAAGCGGCAGATAATGGATGGATAGTCCACCTCTACCCCCAGCGTTATACACAGTGATATATATATATATATATAGTATTGCATAAATGTTTACGGTTTAATTTCTTCAAAAGAACAGACTCAGAACATATGAACGACTATTTTACATATTTTTTTAAACATCTTTCTTTTTACTTTAAAGTGAATTGCAAGTGAAAGTGACTATTTATAATTGTGAATAAACAGCACAGACTACAGTGAACTACACCAACAGTGCAGCAGGGGGCAGCCACATCCAGCACCCAGGGAGCAGTGATGGGTATGGTACTTTGCTCAGGGAAACCTACTGGTCTGGGACTTGAACCGAGGACCTTCTGATTATGAGACATAGTCCCTAAACATTAGGCCAATTGATTTAAACAAACTGAAGTCATAGATTTGCAAAAGATCAATTGCTAAAACAATTATTCAAATTTAAAATGATCAAAATCAGATAATTCCCTTATCCTACTTTATTTGTGAAAAGGCCAAATTAATTTGTCAAAACTGTCTATATTGACTATAGAGTGACACTGAATGAATGAAATTTAGCACCACATAGAGAGGATACGTTTGCTCACTGTGTACGTGTGACGGTAGAGGGCACTCTGCTCTGATTGTGCACACCGGTGCTCACTTGAGTGACAGGTGGGCCTAATTTGGGGCTGGCTTTATAAGCCCAATGAGTCAGAGCAGGGCGTCAGTCATTCTGTGTGTATTTGTTTGTTTGTGTTTATGTTAACTTTTACACATGTTATGTTCAGAATGTTTGTTTTTCTATGCACTTTAAAGTTCAGTAAAATGTTCATATAATTAAAGATCGGTTTGAACGCATTGATGTCCAGCCCACAACACCCCATTGTGACGGTCCGTCATTTAGTTTGTGTTTCGAGGAAAAAAGGTTCCTGTCATGATGGAAAAAGTGATCAGAAGAAACACTTGAGGGCAAATATGTTTTGGACTTACCATCTGTTTATCAGATGGAAAGATTTGTGATTTTTGTGAGAGCTCATGTGATTTTTTTTATCTCAAGACATCCTCAATGACAAAAATGCAAATCAAACCATTCTCTATTTTTGAGAGAGGTGTTGTTTCTCTGATGGGATGGCAAAGAACCCTGATTAAATTTGTCTAAAAGCCACAACATATTCACACAAAAAGCCAGGTAAGAGTACAAAATGAAGCAAAAACTGTGAAGGAAAACCCAAGATCACACTACTGATGGCAGCAGAGGAGATAAAGTCCTACCAGAATTCTCGGTTCACACTTTAGACTCGACATGTCTTGCTTTAAGGCACCTAGCTTAATAGCATTGTGCCCAGAGGAGGCCTGGCTAGCTTTCAGAAATGAACGCAATTAATGCTGTTATTCCATGCGTATTCCAGGCTTCCTTTAATATTGCACTGTTTTCACAGCTTCAGCACCACTCTTCTATCCATATGGCACCGGGAATGGTGATACACTCAGCACAAATAATGATGATGGAAGCTCATCTGTTATAAGGCTACTAAGTCCATTCTCTTACTTTGGCTACACATACTCTCAGATTTATGTAAGTGTGATCATTTTACACATTTTTTAATACGAACTTTGCAATTTTAAAGACTGATTTTGTTGTTTATGTGTTTCCTTTTAATTCCAACTACAGGTCAACAACAATGGACACTTGACGTTCAATCATCCGTGGTACAGCTTTATCCCCTACCAGTTCCCAGCCCACAGTGTTCAAGATATTATCACTCCATTCTGGACCGACATCGACAACACTAGAAATGGCATCATCTCATATCATCAGTACACTAATGGCAGTATCCTATCACAGGCCACCCAAGACATAAACCAGTACTTTCCAGGGCTAAACTTCTCTGCCTCTTGGGTCTTTGTTGCAATGTGGGATAGAGTGGCCTACTACAACTTCAGCAAAGTGAGTGGCTTTTGGGATGGGGCTTAAAGCTTACTTTGCTAAGTTGTTCCAGAACTTGAACTAGCCCATGAGGCATCCCCACGCACTTCACAGGGAGCATCTTTGAATGTTTTAAAAAAAGGATATACAATAACAATGGGGAGATACAATAAGTGAAATTGAAATTGACTAGCTATCATTGTGAAGCACAGTCCAGCACACAGTGAGACACTACAAAACGCTTTATCTACATGCTGGGGGCACCTGGGGAGCAGTGATGGGGAGGGTACCTTGCTCAAGGGTACCTCAGAGCAACCTACCAGTCTGGGATTCAAACTGATTCTGAGGCCTTGTCCCTAACCACTAGGCCAACGCTAAAAGGAAGTAGTGTACATTGTTAATGAAAATCTAAAATCAGAAGTTTTTGTAAAGGCTATTTTTAAATATACTGTTAATGTACATTTTTGTTAGACTTTTAGCATTTTCTTTGTTTATTCTGTGTTTTATTAGGCCTAAAGAAGCAGGTACCGACAACTTTATTGCTGTTGGTATTGTGGCATCTCTGGCTAGTGGTGAATAAGCCAAGTGGTTCACTAAAAAACTACACTAGTCTTCTTTATGACAATGGTGCCTAGGGGTATTATGGGACATTTCCAACATACTCATTAAAGACTGTTTATGTAATGAAAATATATATGTTCCCATGACAATATATCCTTTGCTATTTTCAGGAAACATCATTTCAAGTGGTTCTGATTTCTGGTGGCAATTCTTCCTTCATCCTGATGAATTATGGTATAATTGCTCCACCAAACTTTGACGTTGAGGTAAAACTATGCAGCACCTTTACATTTTAAAAGAATCCTCCAGTTATTTTTATAATTCCTCTTATCTTTCTATATCTGCCTGTATATATAGGCTGGATATGACACAGTGAACTCCACAGACTATTTTCTAATTGCACACTCCAATGATAACAGCTACATCTCCAGCCTCAGCAATACAAGTAATGTGAATGTACCTGGTCGCTGGGCGTTCAAAGTAAACGGACAGCCGAGAAACATTACCCAAGGTACCTGTGTGCTCCATGAACTTCTGCCTAATTACCTGTTGTCTATTGTACCACAGGTGTCAGCCTTTCTTTATACTGGCCATCAGATCAGCTAGGTTTAAGGTGCCCCCACCTTCAGCAATCACATGACCATTTAAGATTCATTCATCTGTTTTTTACCCTGCAAATAAACAGTTCTTGTTCTTGAATTTCCTACCCTACCCAAATCCCACATATATGCATCTCAGGATAATATTCCTATTGTCCTATTCATTTTACAGACTAGGTTTTTCTCCACATCAAAGACTCTTGAGCTACCTCTTTTATCTTTATATTTTGCTAGGAAAATGAGACAATGTATTCAATGATTTATCACAACATGGGCAAACACACATGTAGAAACAGTAGAGTTGGAATCATTCTAACTAGCTTTAAAGTGATTGTTTGGTTAACCACCGCTGTTCTTCAGCACAGCCTGAACTCTCTTAGGCAAGTTTTCTTGTCATTTATTCAACAACAGTTTAACAGTTCTCCAGGCTTCTCAAAATTCTCTTTTGGACGTCGACTGCCTTTTATTCGGTTCTCTGTTGAGATGATCTCACGCTGCTTCTGTCTCTAAACCTACTCAGGTACAGGGACTGCACTGAAAATGAGAAACAAAAATTTTGTCCATCAGGAAGATCTGGAGAACTGCTCAAACTGGAAGCAAAATATAAAAGAAAAAGGCGTGTCTTCCGTCTATAGGTTTAAAACACTGGGATGCATTAGGAGAACAAAGGACATTTTTGAAGCAATGAAGCAAATTTGTCATGCCCTTAAAGAAGTCGCTTAAGAAGGTCACTTTAAAAGACAATCTCTTTCATTCTCTTACAGATTCCCCACCGCGTCTGTTCTATCCATTCGGATCAGCAGCTGGAGACTACATTAACCTGAACAGTGATGATGGAAGCTCATCTGCCATAAGCCTACAGAGACCATTTTCTTTCTTTGGACGTAACTACTTGCAGCTATTTGTGAGTAAGACTAGGCTGCAGTCATTAGAAACCTGAATAGGTCAAAGAATCTCTTTGTGAAGAAATTTCCTTTTTCTTTCAGGTCAACAACAATGGCTTCTTGACGTTTGATCAGGCAATGAGCAACTTTGTGCCATTGAAGTTTGTTGCTTATGGCGGAAGAGATATCATTGCTCCATTCTGGACTGATATTGATAATCGGGGAAATGGTATTATCTCCTATAATCAGTACACTAGCGGCAGTGTGCTCTCACAAGCTACAAAGGACATAAACCGGTACTATCCAGGGGTGAACTTCACTGCCTCTTGGGTCTTTGTTGCAACCTGGGATAAAGTAGCCTACTACAGCTACACAGGCACAGTAAGATACAAAATTCTCAAGAAACAAAAAATCCGTTTTCATTTCTTCTGTCCCTTTGCATCTTCCTCTTTCACTTCAACTGCCTTCATGTCCTCTCTCACCACATCCATAAACCTCCTCTTTGGTCTTCCTCTTCTCCACTTTCCTGGCAACTCCATCCTCAAGATCCTTCTTTGATTTACTCCTTGTCTCTCCTTTGTACATGTCCAAACCAAAGTAATCTTGCTTCTATAATGTCTCCATACCATCCAACCTGAGCTGTGCCTCTAATATCGTCTTTTCTATCATATCTACCTGTCCTCGTCACTCACAATGCAAATCTCAGCACTCAGCAACTTCCAGCTATTTGTCTATTACTATTTGTCTTTTCATCAGCACTGCTTTCTCCAACTTGTATAACATAGCTGGTCTCATTACCTTCCTGTAAACATTTCACTCTAACTAGTATATAGTATATCTAACTATATTTATTTATTTATTTATTTATAATATATACAGTCAGTTGTTTTGTTGCTATTACTTTCCCTTAATAAAGCATATGATGTCTATCCAGATTGTTGTTTTTCTTTGGTAATTTGAATACAACAGCCAACGTTAACATCACTGGAAAATTTTATCCCAAAAAGAAATGCATTTTATTCAGTATGCTTCACTTCTTTTAGGAATCATCTTTTCAAGTGGCTTTGATTTCCGGTGGCAATTTCTCATTTGTGCTGATGAATTACGGGGACATTGCTCCAACAAACCATCAAACAGAGGTAAAAAAAATGACCTAAACGGATCTGTATGATATAAAACATCCATTTGCAGCATCTCCATTCTTTTTTTGTCTCTTCAGGCTGGATATGTCACAAACTCCACAGACTACTTCACCCTTCTGTGGTCAATCGACAAATTCCTCATTCCTAATGTCAAATATTTGAGTAACGTGAATGTCCCAGGACGCTGGGCCTTTCTAGTAAACCGACCCAGTGACGCAGTTACAGAAGGTAATTATGTTTTATTGTGAAGTGTGCTCCTCATAGTAAACACACCTTCTGTTTTCTTTGTGTCTCTTAATTGCTGTTGCCCTCCTGTGCATTTTCCACAGATGACTTTCTGATGGTGCGAATGAAAGTCCAGACAAATTCTAACCTAACAGATGCCAAAAACCAAAAGATATTTTTACAGCAGGTAAGAGAAACACTGTCTTCTATTAACATTATAAGCACTGAAATGAACTGCTGACTTGTCCAGGGTGTCTCTTACCTTGTAGTAATTTTAGCAAATCTCAAATGACCTGTTTTACACATTTTCAAAATGAAATATATGAGTACGTACAATCTTCTGGTGTCCAAATCAAATATGAAATTGTCTGACAATGTAAGACCAGGATTTCTATTTATTGGCTGAGTTTAATATAAAAAACTAAATTTGCAGAAGCAAATTTTAAGGTTTAATCTCCATTATTTTAAACTTGGCAAATAAACAGTAATAGTACCATAAATATGGGGAAGTGTGATCTCTGTAAAGGATCTGAAACTGAACTTACATAGGACAGTATGTGGGATAGCAGACTATGAAGGGTGCTGCAGGAATCTGAATAGCCAGTAGGTGGCACTCTCACTAACTAAAAATGGAAACTTCCGTTTCAAGCTTTTTATAGTTACTGATGTCAGATTTATTGGCTCTGTGTGTTCAGTTTCAGGATGAGCTGAAGAAACGAGGTGTGCCGAGTACCGTGAGGGTCAATGTGATACGAGTTAAGCAGACAAGTCCATGATGATCCAGAAAAATGTCACCATGGTATTTTGACTGGAACAAACCCTGTTCTTCGTTTTGAGACACAGTCTCAGAACCAAAATCAATTGAACTCAAACCAGCACTGTACAGATTTCCATCCTCTTGAACTTTGATAGCATTGCTCAGAATGCATTTTCAGTAAAAGAGTAAACTGTAAAGTTGTAATGGGAACATGCATTAGTTACAATGTGTTCACAATAATATCCAGGGGTGCTAATATCTGTGTACATATCTGATATTGTTGAAAATAATTATTTCTTGATGAGGTATTTGTTTTATTTCTTAAGAAAGTTCATTTCAAATAAAATGATTCAGTGATTAAGCTACTTTTGCCAAAAACTGGATTTTCTTCTAACATGTTTTACTGATCTCTACAAAGAGTAACAATTATTGTGAAGGACCCTATAGTACACTTCAGACTTTGGTGACCACTGTGAAAACAATTGCTTGTATGCACTGAAAGGAGTCGGTTAAGGTGGTTTGGACATTGTGGAGAAGGTGTGCCAAACACCAGCAACTGGAAGGTGATCACAGGGCAAATACCTGCATAACTCAGAATTCATTGTTCTTTAAATTATGGCAACCCATCCTGAAGGCAGTCCAAACCATAAAACCACCACCAGAAAAATACAATTTCATCTGTTTTACTATTGCAATTATAAATATTTCTGTTTTTTAATGCCTTTCAATATTCAGACATGGTCAGTAAAAAATGTTAAAATTATACATGATTCATATGTTTTTAAGATACTTTGAAACGGTTTAATTCAATATGGGAACGGTTAGATCCCATTCCAACCAAGCTCCTGAAGGAATCCTTAGGAATACTATCAACACCTATACTTGATATCATGAATGCATCCTTGACCTCAGGTGTAGTCCCCAATCAGTTTAAAACAGCAGTGGTTAGACCACAGCTTAAAAAACCTAACTTGGACCCTCGCTCACCAAGTAATTATAGACCTATCTCTAATGTCCCGTTTCTCTCGAAGATTCTAGAAAAATTAGTTGTGAGACAACTGCAGTCATATCTAGACACGCATAATCTCTTAGATAAATTCCAATCAGGCTTTCGGCACGGCCATAGCACAGAAACTGCTCTAACTAGAGTGGTAAATGATATAATGGTTTCAAGTCATGCAGGAAACATTACTGTTCTTGTTCTGTTAGATCTTAGTGCTGCGTTTGACACAGTGGATCGTTCCATTTTAGTAAATAGGCTTCACTCCACTGTCGGCATTAGTGGAACAGCCCTTAAATGGTTCAAATCCTATCTCACAAACCATTATTACTTCATCCAAATGGATGATTATGGCACCCCCTCACCTATGTCACTAGTTAACTATGGAGTCCCACAAGGGTCGGTGTTGGGCCCAGTGCTCTTCTCCCTCTACATGCTCCCACTACTCAAGCACCATTATACTGGTACACATGTACAAGTTAGTTACCACTCCCACGCTGATGATACTCCAGCTATACCTATCTGTTAAATCGCAGATGCTGAATCAACTGGCACTTTAATTAGCCAGCTCAGTGATATTAGGATTGATGAATAACAACTTCCTCTCACTAAACCTAAAAACTGAGCTGCTCTGTTTTGTAGCAGTGATGTAGAGACAGGGGCTAACTTCTATTTCAGATATCCGTGGATGCAGAATAAAGTTTTCTAGTTAGTACTCATAATGTGAATCTTGAAGCATTTTTAGATTCAAATCTTCATTTAATCCCATGTTAATGCAGTTATGAAGACATGCTTCCTGCACCTTCGAACATTTTACAAACACGCGTTGGTCAATGAAGACACAAAGTAGGTATACATTGTATGTGCAGATTAGATTACTGCAATACTTACTTTCTGGAAGCTCAGCACACTAAGCACCCTACAGCACTTCCGGGCAAAACACAGCCATGAGACTGTTAGCAGATGGTGAAGCACTACCATATGGGACCTCCTATACTCTCTCGGTCACTGGCTTCCTGTTAGTGGCAGGTCACTGCTGTCCTCCTTGAATCCACAAGGCACTTGTGCTGTCTTTGTTTATCATATCTAACCAAACTGAACTCCCTATACACCTAATCGCCCACTTAGATCCCAGAATGAAGATCAACACCTCACAATAAATGTATTGGAGCACGAGCCTTCAGTTACAGGGCCCTCTGGGATTGGGGAAACAGCTGTTTGCCGTACGATGCTGATTCAGTCTCAGTCTTTAAATCACGGCTGAAGACTCCATTTTTTAGTTTAGCTTACCCACTGAATCACCATAGTGCACCACACACGTCACAAATGCCGCACTATGCCATCGCACTGTTGTTTCATTTTCATCGTCACTACGGATCCTGCTCATTACTGACCCTCCCATCGCATTTTCCTCGCTGTCCGCTCGCCACCTGAGTCCAATGCCGAACTACCATCTGGGCGGTCTGTGTAATGCATCTGATGCGCCTAAGTGACTCCCATGCTCATCTTCTGTACTGAAGCAACTGGGACTCTACTGATCCTGAGCTAAAACTAAACCACCTTTAGCCGTTAGTACCCAAGGGGTTGCAAAGAAGTCAGACCTTGGACCCTCAGAGGTTTTTTTTCTCCACACAGTGGAGTTTTTTGGTTCCTCCTTCAGAGTCATCTGCTGCAATACCCACATTGTAACCTGTCTCCACCATCTACAATGCAAAGTGCCTTGGGGCAACTTTGTTGTAAAAGGCGCTATACAAGAATAAATTGAATTGAATAGTTTTTTCCAATATATATATATATATATATATATATGCTATATGTATTTTTTTTTCTTTTCAAAACAGCGCTTTATTTTGTTTACCTGCAGCAATCAGAACCGTTTAAAAGATAATAACAAGAAATCATTTCTTCATCAACCACAATGGAAAAGTTGAAATACCAGTAGGCCACTCAAGAGCACTTAAAAGTAAACTGTTAATAACCTATATATGTTTTAAGATGGGCTCAGTGGCAAATAATAATGATGCACTTGAGTGACCAGTTCAACCTTCCCAATAGTTTGCTCTGAGGTACCTTTGTGCAAGGTGACGTCCCCGTCACGCTCCTCCCTGTGATGGGCTAGTGACCTGTCCAGGATGTGTCCCCAGTCTGCCTTCTTCCTGCTGAGCTGGGATGACCGCACTCCCCGTGACTCATGGGGACACAAAGAGCACACTGACTGACTGCTGAACATACTATATATAATAAAGTGCTTTACTGGGTGCACAACTCACATAAAATAAAAAAGCTAAACATTATATTAATAAAAAAATGTTAATAAAAATACAATGTTACATAAATAATAAAAAACAACTATTAGCAAGTAAAGATCTTTTATCTTCAAAGATAAAAATTATATGGCAGTGTGGCCCCAGGTTAGGGGTCGGCCATTGATCGAAGATTGTGGTTCACTTTTACTGCAGGTTGCCCTGAGGTACCCGTGAGCAAGGAGTACCCAGTCACTGCTCTCCGGGTGCTTTCGTAGCTGCCTCCTGCTGCTGCACGGTGTTTGCACAGCAATGTGGTGAGGACCAATTTTGTTGTGGTTCACTGTGTGCTGTGCTGTGACCTTGCAATTACGCAATGAAGTCACTTACAAATGGGAGAAGAATCTAAAATTATAAGGCAAAACAAAAGACTAAAAGCTCAGATAAAAAGTATCAGTGTATGCAGTGTGCAGTGACAGTCCATGCAATGAGAAAAATGAAAGCATGGGAGTCAACTTTGTATTTCATGTTAAGAAATTGACTGTAAAATAGTTTAAGCCTGTAGTGCCACATTGTACAGTTGAAAACTTCTCAGGCTTTATGAAAGTCACATTTCGCTTTTATATTAATTTTATAGGAAATAAAATGCTTTAGAAATGGAACTGGGATTTGTTAAATCGTATTTAAGCAATTTCCTTACAGCCGCCTCTACAGTGCCAGCCTAATAAAAGAGCTCTATAAAATATAAAAATATAAAATATATATACAATATTAAAAGTTATAAACACTACGTGAGTAGGTTTCTCCTTCAGTGATTTTCATAAAAGCAATACTGTGGTCAAGAACTTGGAAAATGTTCAGACTCTTAAATACAACATCAAATTACAGTTTTCATTTTGAGAGTTGGGCAATATTACATTTAATCAATAATAATTATTGCTAAATAGTTAATCGTAAATTTTATCATTATTTTTATAAATAAGTCAACAAAAAGCAACAATGCTTTTCAATCATGTACCAAAAGACTTAAAGCCACACTCAGAACTGTATAGCTATTTATTTCTTAGCAGCTACAGACATACACATCTGCAGCTTGAGCTAGCCATGCAAAAGGGCTAAAGCAAATTTCTGATCGGCTCTTTCAAAACAAATCTGAATGAGTTGATTGTGTAATCTTGTCATCATGTCCAAAAGCAACTGTTATCTTATTTCAAAACTGAAAGTATGTGATACATGATGATCTTTACAGATAAGTGCATTTTTTTCATGCTCTTTGCCATTGCATAAACATATGCAGCCAAAGATCCTCTCTCTCAGCAGAAGGTTCTGAGAGCTACTGCAGGATACAGCGCACCAGGTAAGCCTATGCTTAATTCTCTGCCTGGAATTATCAAGAATGGACCCTAAGATAGCTAACTCAGTCATGTCTAAATTATAAGCAAGATAAGGTAGTTAGGGATACAAGGTAAGCTAATGTAGCTCATAGAAAACCTTTGTCCAATCATAGAATGGACAAGATTTCAACAACTTCCCCAGGATTCATTTTGAAATAATGGGACATATGTGATTTTCAACCATTTAAATTCACTTTGAATTCATCCGAAAATATAATCAATCTTTTAATCATAAAATTATTACAAAAGAAAGCTTAAAAATAATATCTAAGCATATATCCAAAAATATGGATGAAAAAAATGAAGAATATATTCCTTTGTGTGTGTCTTGTTATCTTGTTTATAAAAAGACAACATTTTTATCTTTAAATTATTGTAAGTAACGCAGTTTTCTGACTATGTAACGGTGGCGGGGTGTAGGAGTGATGCCAATGCTGAGCCAGGAGTTCAACGTACTTTATTAGCTATATTTACAAAACAAAACAAAGGACTGCAGTTCCTAACCAAAATCAAGGAACTGCAGCCCAAACCAAAATAACCAAACCACCACAGAGTGTAGGCTAAGCCTAACAGGAGTCACAAGGCCTGTTTTGACCACTGGGCTAAACACAGCCCCACGTAAAACACACACCTGTGCCTCTTCATTAGCTCAGTGTGTTCAAATAGGTGAACTGAGCGCCCTCTATCGTGGCACAAAACACCTCATCTGCGGATTAGAACCCCAAAGGCGCGGCTCCTGGAGTTAAACACAGTCAACTCTGGGAGGCTAAGAACACCAAACTTTACAGTTAATAAAAAGTCCCTTGTTGGGACGAGTATTTATCAGGTCTCCACAAAATACATGAAAAGGACCTCCGACTATGTATACATGTGAGGCAGGCTGGTGGTGGTGTGAGGGAATCCCCAGCAGTTCAGTCTCACCTCTTTCTTTTGACTGATGTCCGAACTCAATTCTGAGTCACCGGAGGAAATCGCTGATTCGGAAGTGGAACGCCTCGCTTTGGCGGAACCTGAAAGAGAGCTAAACACAGATCTTAAAGGGTTCAAAAGAGGGAAGTCTTTCACATAGTCCGAACCCTGCTCCAACCCCTTGCCATCTTTGTTCTTCAATGCCTCATCACAGAATCCACAGCAAGTGAAGCTGTCGTTCACTTCCTTAAACTGAGTCAGGTCATTGCTGATGTAGCAGCAAAGATGCAGCAACATTCTTTCGAACAGAAATCTCCTAAAAGCTGCCTGGATGCATATATATCACGACCCTCTCAATACCTGGAATCTCTCTTGCTCAAACCCATCTTCCTTTAGTGTAGGACCTAAATGTCTTTGAATGATGATGGCTGACACCCCATGGCTTGGTACTCATTACCTCCCGCGTCTTCTGGAATGCAGCCGCCTTAAATCGTGGAAGCTGCCTGATGTTGCAGGATCACCTCCTCTTCTGACCCCTGGACCTCTAAAGCAGGCTTGTAGGAACATTGCAAGGGTACAATTTCGCACCTCCCTGCTTTCTTGCACAAGTGTGGAGTTTACACGGCTGGATGGCAATAGCAAGTACTGGATGCATAAATATCGCGCCCCGAGCACAGTGAGCCCTGTAAGCACATTGTACTCACAGTTGCAGCCTGGTGCTTTGTTTCAGAGTCTGCCCTCGGGCCCTCTTTATTCTCGGAATGCGGCTTGCAGAACAACAGCAGCCATCTTTTTCTCCTCTTTCAAAGACTTCATTTCTTGCTTCATCATCTTGTTAGTCGTGGTAATGTTATGAACAAACCCTGGCTGCCCACAGTAGCTTCAGGTAGTACTTTCTGCCTAAATGCTTCCTCACCTGTGCCCTGAATGGTTACTGCAGCCTCATGTTCAATTTGGTATCTGAACCTCAATCTCAGTTCTTAAACTTCCACAACCTGAGCTGCCTCTCGGTTCGCTGTGCAGCGGATGGCTTAGTGGGGCTGGGCTTATGTGGATCGACTTGATGCTTCTTCCGTTGTGAAGGCTTCCTTGGTCGCACTCCCAGCGTAACGATGCAGGACGCCGTCTCTGCCGCCCAGGCTCTTCGTGTGTCAGGAACGATCTTCTCGCCACCGCCGCGCTCTTTGCTGCGGCGTCTTCTTGGTGTTCCTTTCGGTAAGCTGCGGCTACTATGGCGCGTAGCTGGGTCGCGGCTTTACAAGTGGCGGCGAGCTGGGCGCTGCAGCTGCTACTGAACGCTGCAAGGCGCTTGTTACCAACCTCGCATTCGCGCTGGCCGTGTTCCCGCTGCTGGCTGGGCGCTGCGGGTGCTTTCTCCGGCCTGGCGATCATACGCGCTGCCGCCGCGCTGGAGCTGAATTTCCCGCCAGCCGCTGCTGACGCCGTAAGCCCGCCGCGAGCGCCAAAGCTGCGGTGCGGTTGGCAACGCAGCTTCCGCTGGAGCCGCCGGCGGTGCGGTTGGCGACGCGCTTCCGCGCCGCTGGCGGCGCGGTTGGCGCTGCAGCCTGCAGCGATACAACGCTTGCCGCCAACGGTTTCCGCCTTCCATTTCGCGGCGGAAAAACACGCGGGTCCAGTTGTTTGAAAGCGCCATACGCTCTTGCAGCCATGGAAACCAGCATCCGGAGACAAAGCGCTAACCGATCCAGCGCGGGTTCGATCTGGGATGATATCGGTGGAGCAGCGACATCGCGATTTTCAGACGGGCTTCAAGCTCCTTGCCAGGCCACAAGCGCCCGGCCGCACTCTATGCAGTAATTCTCACCGCCCAGATGCTCGCGGAGGTTCAGAGGAGCTGGCCTCTGCCCCCAGGCTCCTATCAGCGCTGCAGCGCCCGCTGATAACGCCGCCGCCACAACACGCTCCTGCTTCCGCCGTGGGCTCCGCGACGCCCAGGTACTCGAAGGGTCATTCTAACGGTATGGGGTAGGAGGTGACGCACATTGAGCCAGGAGTTCGCAACGTAACTTTGTCAGCTATATTTACAAAACAAAACATGACCTCAAAGCTCCTAACCAACCAAAAAATCAAGGAACTGCAGCTCAAACCAAACCAAACCAAACTAAACCAAACCAAATCTTCAAACTAACTAAACCAAACTTAACAAAACCAAACTAAACCAAGCTAAACTAAACTAAACTAAAACCAACAAACTAAACTACCAAACTACCCACAGAGTGTAGGCTAAGCTCTAACAATGAGTCGCTGGGCCTGTTCTGGACCCATCGCTTTCTAACATAGTCAGTTCAATGAAACACACCTGTGCCTCATTAGCCTGGTAGGTGTGTCTAGTCAGAACAGAGCGCCCTCTATCGTGCACAAAACACCTCATCCATGACAGACTACAACAAATTCATATTATGTTGTAGTACAAGAGTGTGCCTTCCAGATAGCGTTGAAATCAGTGGTTTTTATTGAGATCAAATCCTGAGCATATATAGCATGTTCTTCCAGATGGAAATTACTGACAATCAAAGGTATCACTGCAGCCAATCATTGGGACAGCTTGTATTGGTGTCATAGTAATAGGAAAAAGGTAAATGTTAAAAGTGCAGGTAAGGGGGTGGAACCGAAGTACTGAAGTGATCACACAAAAGTGCCAATTACAAACTTTCCATGCTCTTTGAAATGTTTCCTTTCTGGAATGAACAACCTAGGGGAATTGCAGAGAGAGTTCCTGAAGAAGCAAAAGCAAAGAACTGCATTTACAGCATTTATGCAGAGCGGATTTCATTTCCAATTACAGGGACAGGATCGTTACCTTTTGCTCAGAAGGTAGGCAGTTTTAAAGGTAGGCAGTTTTAAAGGTAGGATTTATACCTGAAACCTTTTGGTCCATTAAGCATAAAGCACGTCTAGGAGATTGCTACTAGTGTTGAGTTGAATATGTACAAAACTACATGTTACAGTTAAGTGCAAGAAGCACATTACACTCTTTTTACCTTTTTAATGAAACAACAGACATAAGTGAAGGAAAATCCTCAGTTGGCTCAAAGATATGTTGGTCAAGCAGTGAACTACAATGAAATATAGCTCTCTGCATATAAAACCCCATGCATGTATTTATTTAAAGCACCCAGGGAGCAGTTATAGGGAAGCTAACTTGCTCAACAGTACCTGAGTGTGACCTACTGGTCTGGGAGTTTGAATCCATGATCATAAGAGGATATCAAGGGATTGATTATGACAACATCAAATAGACAACAAACAGAAATAGCCAGGAGTATGAAGAGTTCTTATCATATCATACACACCCAAGGCATTGTGAAGGGTCCCAGAACATCTAGGCCAGAACCAGTATAAAAAGTCTAATGGTTGAGGCCATGGCTGGAATACCGAAATGAGCAAAGAGGAAAGTATGTTGAGATGGGCTGGAGACCCAAGGAGAAGGAAAACTTCTTCATCCTCAGGCAGTATCTACTTCGCCAGAGCAATGGCATCACAGGCAGATTCAATGGTAATGTCAAAGTTGTGTTTAGTTTTTGGTTTCAGGGTTCCCTCTTAAGAGCCATAATTCAACTTTGTTTCTGGACCCTGCTCTTCATGAGTAAGTAAACAAATGAGCAAAATAATGGGGTCATCAGTTTTGATAGAACTGTTGAGCTTGGAAAATCAGCTTGAAAAATCTTGGAATGCTGATGCTGCCAGTTAAGGTCAGTTAGTTACCAGTATTTATTATAGCAGTAACATCAATGATGCTCTCTCTCTCTTTCTCCCTCTTTCCAAAATTAGGTGGGTTTCCAGTTACATGCGCAGACTGTAAGTTGACTGATTCTTTTTTTTTGAACCTCAGTTTTAAAATTAAAATTTTCAATCAACTACAATGACAAAATCCTCTTCTTCCAGTTCCATCTAGATTCTTCCCTGCTTTACCTGGTGCCGTTCAACATGCTCTTACTGCCGATTTTGGATTTGTACAGATCCAGCTTGACTTTCCCTTCATCTACTTTGGAAATCAATACTCCAAATTGTATGTAAGTTAAGATCAGTATCAGGTGCTTACATGTATGAAATGTTCCCTGAAGTGAAATTGACTATTCCTGTCATGACACGTTGCACACTGTTAACCACAATAAAATGCATTCTCAGCATTTAACCCAAACTCACACCATGCAGCAGGGGGCAGCTATGTCCAGTGCCCGGGGAGTAGTGAATGGGGACATTACCTTGCTCAAGGGAACCTCAGGGCAACCTACTGACAACCTACTCTGGGATTCAAAACCATGACCTTCTGATCCAGGCCTAGTCCCTAAACACTAGACCACCTCTTCCTTGGTGTTAGTTTATAATATTTAGACTTCACAGTCTCAGTTAAGGATAAAAGCAAAATAAATAAATAAACAAACAAATAAATAAATACATGTTCAGTTCGTTAACACCAACAATTCCAGAACATATTACCGCATTCTGTGAAATTTACATGAATACGTGTTGCAACAGAACAAATGGTCCTAGCTTTTCCAAAAGCACTATTCACTTATTGAATGTTCCTGCGTAACCATGGCTTATAAAGTTAATGTGTGTATCTGATAGACACCAGCACACCAATTATCTTGCAGCCTGTGGCTAATCTAGTTTCTTATGTAATAGCGACAGTTAAAGACTGAAAACAAATCTAGATTACAGCAAGATTTTCTGACGAATTAAACATTATTGTTCAAACATCTTTCTCTTTCAGCTCAGCATAAATGGCTTCCTTTCTCTTTGAGCCCATCACCATTGACCTCTTGACCTGAATCTGCAAAGAGACACGCTCACCAGGACGGACATCGACGCTAATGTTAATTCAAACATCTCTTATCAACAAGCTACAACCGGTCCTCTTGTAAAACTAGCTACGGAGGAAATCACCAAGATGTTCTACGGCATTAAACGGCAGTCATGGGTCTTTGTCGGCACATGGGAGAAGATGGGATTTGAATCATTTACGGGGGTAAGTGTCTGTCCTTGAAATGAAACTGCTGCCCCCAATCAAGGCTGTTTTTAACATTTTTCTTCTATTAAAGGATGGATTCTCTGTCATTTTGACATCTGACTGGCAAACCGATTTCATCCTCTTCAACTATGGAATATTCTAATGATCCAAGGTTGATGGGAGAGAGGAGGATTAACTTTAACTTTATACTATTTGAGACAGAAGATAGCAGATAAACAAAATTCACTGCTTACTTTATTTTTTCAGGCTGGATACAGGACAGTGAACAGCACCTTTAAATTAAACAATCAGACAATGAGCACCTCTAGCCTGCCCCAAACCACCAACGCCGAGCTGGTCAGTAATATGACAATGAATGAAATGTACAATTTATTTTCTAAAACGATATGCAGTTTCATAATTCCTGTTTCAGTATTATTTTTAAGTAAGCAATTTTACTTCCGCTGTTGTTGGAGATCTCTTATAATATATTAGTATTTTGTAAAATTGAATGATTCAGAAGTGGACCTAATCAAACCTAGTTAAAAAAAACCTTGTTAAGTTTAAAAAATAGTCCCACTGTCTCTACTAACTCTTTAACAATGAATACAGCATAAAGGGCAAACTTAATGACACATCATTCATCTAATTGCACATGAAAATTGTACTCTTTATTCTTGTACTCTTGGCCATTTAGATGTGAGGGTATTCAGGACAGGTTTGGCAGTAAAAAGATGAAAAGAACTGTCTGTTAGAGTAGTTTGGTCCACAGGATAAATAAAATGATAACAATGTCTTTCTTCCAGTTCAGCCTACGCTATTCTTCCCTGTTCTTCCTGGTGCTATTCAGAACGCTGTTACTAATGATGGAGCTGCTGTACAAATCCAGCTAGACTTTCCACTACTGTACTTTGGAAAGTTATATTCAACATTATATGTAGCAGATGAGTTCAAATAACAGCTTCAAAAGGAGATGATTAGTCACAAGATCCTTATTACACTTTAATGTTGTATATTAACACGCATTTATCCTTTATAATTCCTTTATTATTGACTCAGTCTTCATTCACTTTATTGCTGTTTGCTTGCATAAACAGAAGCAGAACACTGCTGATGAAAAATGTATTCTATTTTGCACATTAGCAAGTTTAACAATGCCAACTGTGTTAAAAGCATTAGTAAGAGTGAGAATACTGACAATTACACTGCATTTGGTCAAAGATGACTTAGATATGTAGCAGGATGTTGTGTGAAGGAGCAGGATATTAATTGTTTTAAGCTAACAACTTATAAAACATAAAAGAAATACATTTGCAAGTGCACAGGTAAACAAATCAAGCTGTTTAAAAATGTTAAAGTTTACAGTAGTGAGACTTTTCGTATGTTTCAAGAGGCTAAGATAAATCACTGTGCCAACATCATTTTTCACATAAAGCAATTTACAAAGTGGTTGTAAGAAAAGCAATTTTGGTCTATACTTTATATATTTTTTGACCACCCAAAATAAACACTTCCTAGCTGAAACCAAAGTGGGAAATTTATCTGTGGATTACATGATTACAGTGGTTCTGCTCTAAACTGGTGAAAACGCAGGCGATTTGCCAGATAGAACCAAATAATCTGGTAAAACTGTTTCCAAGGAGCTATCTCCCTGATGGTGGAGATATTACTGTAACGGTGAAGGTTCAGGAGGCCACCAATGCTGGAGCCAGGAGTCGGATCAAAAACCTCACAATCATATTTACAAACAATAAAAATACATCATGTGTCTCAACTAAAATCATAACTGCATCTCTAAACCAAGATAACAGATACTCAAACACAAACTACCATAAAGCGGTGGTGCTGTTTCCACCACGAGCTTTTCTCGTGCCTCCATTCTGACTCATCGGGCTTAAATAAACAGCTCAATGCAGAAACACACCTGTGCCTTCATTAGCCTGTAGGTGTGAACAGCCAGAACAGAGCCACTCTTATCGCACAAACACCCCTATCCGGGCAGAGCAGAATCTCTCTCTCAAAGGCACCCATGCCACACAGCTTTAACTCTGGGAGGCGCTAAGAACACTGCAAACTTTACAAAGACAAAAAGTCCCTTGTTAACAGGTCGGGTCCGCATCATCACTCTAAAAGGACCTCCGACCAGCCATGTAGAGGCAGCTGGTGGTGAGGGGAATCCCAGCAGTTCAGTCCACCCCTTTTGACTGATGGTCTTAACCAATCTTGAGTCACTGGAGGAATCACTGATCTAGTGGAACGCCATTTTGCACAGAACCTGAAGAGAGCTAAACACAGATCTTAAAGGGTTCAAAGAGGCCTTGGCAGAACCGAACCCTGTTTCCAACCTTGCTATCTTTGTTCTTCACGCTTCCTCTTATCACAGAATCCATATAACAGAAGCTAAGTCAAGCCACTTCTTAAACTGAGACAGGTCACTGATGTCCTCTTGGCCTTCCTTCCTTCTCTTCAGTCGCATCCGCGCTGGAGCCTACAGTGAGGCAGCATCTCCAGCTCCTGTTCATTCAGAAAGCTCCACTGGCAACTCCAAGGAACCACCTAGTTCCAGTCTGCTGACCGCGAGGTGAACCAAAGTGTAGAGCTACTGCCAGCTGTTCAACCTCTTGGAATTCCTGCATGTGTTTCCATCAGATTGTCTCTTCAGCTTGCTCCGCCAGCGTTAATCACCAGGGTCCTGTAGCACATGCACTGGTGTCTGTAGTGTTCTAGATTCCGAACATCGCCAATCTTGCTTCCATACCTCTAACCTGTTTACCAGCCTCACATGGAGCTTACTGGCCTCACTTCGTCAGCCCAGCCTGCAGAGCAACGTTGTGGTCCTGCACCCATCTCTCAGCTCTGCTCAACTGATCTAATGTCTTTCCATAGTGGCTATTTAGCTCCAGCTCCTGAATGGTTGAGTCTCAACTTTCTCATTGTCTATATACAGTTAGGTCCCCTGTTCATCCGTTTCTTTCCATTTTTTCTTGACATAATGTCAAGAATGTTATAGTTTTATTCTAGATGATGATCTCTACCTCTCTGAATTTCATTTCTTCCTTAGTTCACTTTGTCTAGAGCCAGAGTTTTCTTCTGCTTCATGCTTCACCCTTGGCAACTGGACAAGAGTCCTTATCTCCAGCTGAGTGAACAGATAGGTGATCCTTCCTTTGGTGTTTCAACCTTCATCTGCAGGGTTCCAGGCATTCACTGCAGCGATCACCGAGGCTTTTCGTACCAGCTGTTGGGAGCCTGTCAGCAACTCCTTCTGTTCAGTGATCTGGAACATTCATGTAGTTGATTTGCTCATCTCTGAGGTGAGATTGGATTGTCTTTGCAGTCTGGATCCGTCGGCCAGATCCTCATCGCTTTCTCTGAATGACTCTGGAATCATGGTGGCAGCTTTGAGGCATTTGCAGCAAAACAGCCTTTCAACAGAATAATTTCAAAAGCTGCTCTGATACATCACTGACCTCTTAACACCTGGTGTGTTTCTCACGCTCAAATTTACCCCCAATATAGGACCTGGCATCGCCTTGAACATTACTACGACAACCTTGTGTCGGTAATTAACTACCTCCCGCACTTCTTGAATGCAGCTGAATCAGGAAGGCTTTGCCTGACAAAGCGTGCGGATCACTCCCTTCTGACCCTCTGACCTCTAGAAGCAGGCTTGCAGGAACATGGCAGAGCCGCATGAATTTCAAGAATTCTCCTCTGTTTTCTTGCATCAAGTGTGGGAGCTACACCAAGCCGATGGCATGAGCGCATGCACTTTGATGCAAATATCGCGGTCTGCTTAACAGTGAGCCCTGTAAGCACATTGTATCACAGTTGCAGCCTGGTGCTTCTGTTTCAGAGACGGTCTGGTCCTCATCCCTCGGAATACGCTTATCAACAGCAGCCATCTTTTTTCTCTCTAAAGACTTCAGCTCTCGTCATCATCTACATTACTCGTACACGCTTGAACAGTCCTGGCTGCCTACAGTAGCTTCAGGTGCAGAACTTTCTGCTCAAATGCTTCCCCACCATGCCTGAATGGTTACTGCAGCTCTGTTCAATTTGCCTCTGCACCGAACTTCTTCATCCAAAACTTCCCACTAACCTGAGCGTCTTCCTCGTTTCAGTGCATGTTGCAGAGGGTCAGTGATACTGGGTTTGGGTCGCACTTGCTGCAAGCGCTCGGTCGGCCTCCCGCCGTCTGGCTGCAGGAATCGGTCTTCTCTGCTGTCTCCCCTGCTCTGTGTCAGGAACGGCTTCTGCCACTGCCTCGCTTTCTTCTGTTAAGTGGCGCGCCTTCTTTGCCTTCGCATTCCGCTTTGAATGACGTAGGGCTCGTTGATCGTCGCTTCTTCCACGCTAAGGCGTGGACGCCTGTCGCCAACGGCCCCCGCTTCCAAGTGTCAGCGGAAAAAAAACATGGTTCAGCTGTGAAACAGGTAGCGCTGGGGTGTTCATGCTAGAGCGACCAGCCGCAGCAGGAAGCCGAATCCAGTCCAAGGCCACCGGGACCCAGGTTGCTGATTGTGCGATATTGACGCCAGCTACCAGACGCTTATCGAGCGCCCCTTGCTGGGGCCGCCGCCAAGGCCCGTCAGACCCAATCTCGCTCTCCAATTCTCACGGAGGTCCATTCTTGACCCAACGCACGCCGCATCCTCGCCTCCTAGTTCCAATAAATTTAACGCTTTCGGATCACGGCTGCACTCTAGCGCAACCCGCTCATGATCGCACTCCTGACTCCGCGACGCCCAGGTACTGGCGTCATTCTGTAACGGTGGTTCAGAGGACGCCAATGCTGCTCAGGAGTTCGATCAAACTATTAACTATATTTACAAACAACAAAACAAAGGACTGCAGTTCTTAACTAAAAATCATGAACTGGCAGCCTGAAACCAAGATACCAGATACCCAAACACAAACTAATTATAAAGTAAGTGTAAGCCTAACAAATGAGCCGCGCTCTGTTCTGACTCATCGGGGCTTAAATAGTCAGCCCCAATGAAACACACCTGTGCCTTCATTAGCTCAGGTGTGTTCAGTCAGAACAGAGCGCCCTCTATTGTGCACAAAACACCTCATCCGTGACAATTATTTGCAAACCTTTCAGATTAATAAAGAATAAACAAATCTATTTAGCCTGACATTCTGCCATAACAGAGCATCTTATTCCAAAAATAAACAAAATGTTTGTGGGTATAAAATTAAATCTGAGCAATAAACTATAGAAAAATGTATATTTTCTGATGGCCAAATCCATCCAACTTTCCAAGGAGAGTTATGAAGCCCTTGAGGTCAATGTTCTATTCAGTATGATTTTTTTTCCTCTTTCAGCTCAGTATAAATGGTTTCCTGTCTTTTGAGTACATCTCCACTGATTTCTATGACAATGCTTTGAACAAAGACATCATTGCTCCACTCTGGACTGACATGGACATTTACACTGGTTCAAACATCTCCTATCAGCAAGCAACAAATGGTTCTCTTGTAAAACTAGCTACTGATGAAATCAACCGGATGTTCACTGGTCTTGAATTCAATGCTTCTTGGGTCTTTGTTGGCACTTGGGAGAAAATGGGATTTGAACCTAACACCGGCGTAAGTGTCAATCCTTAAAATTTTATTGCATACCCAAACAAGGTCACTTTTAATACTTTTCTTCTCTTGAAGGATGTGACTTTCCAAGTAGTCTTGACCTCTGACCGCAAAAACCGCACTTTTGTCTTGTTCAACTATGCAACAAATATTCCTGATGATCAACAAACCTGGATGGTGAGAAGATAGTTTTCCTATGTAATGCCTGAAACCAATCCGAGATGAGAAGGCAAATAAACAGTTTTTATTCTGATTACTTTTGTAGGCTGGATTTCGGACAGTGAACAACACTCATTCTTTCAGCATTCAAGCATCCAGTACATCTGCCCTGCCTATAACTACTAATGTTGGAATACTTGGTCGCTGGGCTTTCCGTGTTGATGGAGCAGTCTCAGGTGATTTTACTGTTTTTTTATTATTTTTTTTATTTATTTGAATATAGGTTGGTCTACAGCTTGTGGTGATATTTAATGTCAGGAGTCTGACACCACCAGCTCCAGCTATTCACAAATTTTTGCTCCCCACCATGTCTGCTCAGTTGTTTACTATATGGCCAGGTTCTGACAGGAAGCTCAAAGACTTGATCTGAGCAAACCAAGCATTTGTGGCATCAAATTGCCTTACATTAAACTGAGTAAAAACAAATAGACTGACTTATTTGGCCTGTAGAGTAAACAAAGCCTTAAAACTATCCTGTTTTTCCTTCTCCAAGTTAAGTCTGGCTTGCAAATCTGAGGTGCATGTTATACAAGTTTTGAGTTCCTGGAAATCTACCCAGGGTCTATCCAGTGTTCTAATTACACATTAGTAGCCTCTCACTCTCTGTATCATACAGAGCCTGGAATCTTGTAGAGGAGTTTCTTGTGGAAAACTGGTGCTTTCCACTTTGCTGGTGCTTTTGATGGTTTTCCGCTCACTGATTTTTAAACATTTTTTATTCTTATTTTTTCACAGCATCATCACCACTGTTCTATCCTTTTGGCTCGGGGGCTGGAGACACCATTAATCCTCTCAGTGATGATGGAAGCTCTTCTGCCATAAGCCTTCAGAGTCCATTCTATTTCTTTGGACACAACTACTCTCAACTATATGTGAGGGGAGGTTACAATTCATCTCAAACAATGATGAACTGTGAATGGAATCTTATTAATGAAAACATTTTTCACTTTTACTTTCAGGTCATCAACAATGGATACTTGACATTTAATCAACCATGGAATAGCTATACACCCATTCCTTTTAATTCTTGTGATGGTGGAAGAGATATGATCGCTCCCTTCTGGACTGATATTGATAATCGTGGACATGGTATTATCTCCTATAATCAGTACACTAGTGGCAGTGTGCTCTTACGGGCCACATGGGACATAAACCGGTACTATCCAGGGGTGAACTTCACCGCCTCTTGGGTCTTTGTTGCAACCTGGCATAAAGTGGCCTACTACAGCTACTCAGGCACGGTAAGATCTTGTTAGAGTTTTTGCTGCCATCCTGAGTTTCTGAGTTTTGATCTGTTTCCCTTTGATTTTGACTTTTTGTTTCTTTGCTGGTATGTTCACAGTACATTCTCTGGGTTCACTTTGTTTTACTTCCAGTTAAATTCACTTAGTTCCCTCACTTCTGCCAAATTCTTGCCCTCAACCCATGACAGATATGCACACTTTAAATAAGGGTAATAGAGGTGTTAGCAGCGGAACTCAAACTCCAAAAAATATATTTGTCCCTTGGGGTCTGATCACAGAATTTATTACACATGCACTATTATTTGAGCTTCTGCCATAAAAGTAGAGATTTATAAGCAGGAGGATGGAGTTGATCTCACGTTCCGATCAGATCAGAGCCATAACTACTGACAGACTCGAAGGAACCATGATTATTCAAAGTGGCAAACAACCTAACAACAACAATAAGAGAAGATAATCAGTGTTGGGATTTTCATTATGGGTTTATTTTGCAAGGTCTCTAAAAAGACACAGTCTCTAAAAAGAACAATCGCTCCAGAGTTCTTATTAGAATGACACAACCCTACACTTCAGGGCACAAAATAGAACAACATAAAAAAAGTATCCCCAGATAATTAGTATGTTGTTTTTCACATTGCCAGCATAATAGGTTTAAATACCAATGAGCATAATCATGAATATGGACACATTGTCATGAGTTGTGGCTCTACGACTCAATATGATCTTTAAACCCTTGTGCCAATGAGGCACACCTGATATCTTAATGATGCATCAGGTATGCCCAATCAGGGCAGAGCACTGCAAACAGTGACACATTAGACTTTGAGACTAAAATGTATCTGAGATAAATTTGAGGATGTCAGCCCTCGTGGTTGAGTATCTACCCCTTTTTCTTTGTGTTGCTATGTCTGAAACCTCCCCTAATTCAGAATATTATAATATATTATATTATATTATATTTAATATTCTGAATTAGGGGAGGTTTCAGTGGTAGTGGTAGGTTCCTATTATATTGGAAAGTGAGTATAGGCACAAGGCAAAAGAGAGATTATTCTGCTGATATATTATTTTTCTCTGTCATGTTTTGAAATTTCTTTCATCTCTTTCAGGAAACATCTTTCCAAGTGGTTCTAATTTCTGATGGAAGGTTTTCTTTCGTGCTGATGAATTTTGGGGACATGGCACCAACAAACCACACAGTGGAGGTAAAATTACCTAAAACAGATGTCCCCATGCCTTGTTCAGCTGATTCTCTCTCTCTCTCTCTCTCTCTCTCATGTGGTGGCCATGTGGACCACTGGAGGGAACCTCACAGAGCTTTGAAATATCTGTATTCTCTCTCCTTTCTAAATTTTTGTCACTTCAGGCTGGATATGACACAAACTCCACAGACTACTTCGTCATTCTGCCAAATAACAAAGATGCTGTTCCAAATCTCAAGAATTCAAGCAATGTAAATGTTCCGGGACGCTGGGCATTCCTAGTAAACAGACCTAGTGATGCAGTTACACAAGGTAATTTTCTACTGTCAGTGTTCCTCATTTTAAACATACCTTTCCTTAACCTGTGCATCTGTAAGTGGTGTACCTCGGATGTGTGCTGAAGCAATGTGAGTGCGATTATGATTGTATGTCTTCAAGCAGATAACACTGTAGCGCTTCAACTGCGAGTCCAGACAAGTTCTGACTTAACAGACATCAATAACCAAAAGCTTTTTTTACAGCAGGTAAGGATATTCCCTGTGTGACTTACACTCATCACACTCTACTGTTCCTACAATATGATAATGGTCAGCACTTGTGGGAAATAAGGGGAGTGCTGGAGTGGTTTATCATTACATTGGTCCCACCACACTTAAATTTGCACCTTTGGTGGTCACTTACCAGGTTTTGACCTAACTATGCATTTATTTATTTATTTTATTAAATTTATTCCCAGTTTCAGGATGAATTGAGGAGGAAAGGAGTGCCATGTACAGTGTCGGTGAAGGTGAAGAGAGTTTTGAAGTTAAGCCCATGATTGGTTCCTTGTTTCAGACACCAGAAGCATGTGGTCATGGACAAACCAGAACCAATCACTGTAGAACTGAACCTCAGATTATTGATTTTTTTAGTAAGCTACTGCTGTTTGGTACTTTTATCTTTTTAATTTTTACTTTTATCATAATATTTTTGGAAGGGCAGTTTCATTGGCAACCTTGGAGATGTTTGACCAGCTATAGAGCAGTCTCAACTTCAGTAGTTGCAAACTAGTTCTAGATTGAGTAGAAAAGTAGAACCACTTCCTAAGACTACATAACAACTGCTAAACAAGTTTACTCAGACAAGCGTTGCTTGTCATAAAGGTGGCTTTCATCAGTCCTACCATAGCAAATTGAATGAATGTTTGTTGGAGGAAGCATGAAGGTCTTTTTGGCACATCTTTTCAGGTTTTTCAAGACCATTCTCTGATTTTCTAATGTGCTTTTGCAAACTGTAGTGCAAGATGGTTTATTAGTTGCCAAATTTTGAATCACCCGCTGCTACAGTCCTGCAAAAGCAACATCATTTTCTGTTTATTTTCTATGTCCTTCCAAAAGCTTTTTGTGTTGGTGGTGGTCTAGTGGTAGGGTACTTGCCTCTGGATCTATAGACAGTGTGGTCACAGGTTTGAATCCCACCTCTAGTACTACCACCATTGGGTTCCTGAGCAAGACCCATAACCCCAAATTGCTCCAGGGGGACTGTCCCTGTAATTTGGATGTGAACATCACTCTGGATAAGATATATATTAAAATATATACTCAACCAACATTTTAAGTATTCCAAACACTGCTCTTTATTATTTCTCCACTGTATTAACTATGTATTAAATATCATCTGATTCTTGGATGCTCATGAACAGTAGGTTGCCATAGAAGCAGCAATTGTAGCTTCTCATTCAGAATTTCAATTATATAGTAAGAATTTAGCACATTAGAAGTAGATTTTATTGATTTTTCAGGTTTAGGTTTGCCTCAGTTAGCATCTATAATCTGCATTTATTGTTTTTTTCAAGATAATTTTTTTGGCCAGTACCATTTTATCATGGAAAGCAACTGTTAAGGTGACATGGGCATGGCAAACTCATTAAAAACAAAAGAGAGTTTACTGATGGAAAAACCTCATTCATGGCTAGAACTCAGCATTAAATCAACTGGACATACAAACACAAAATTACAGGAATAAGTCGGCATAAGGGCTGGCAGCCTTGGAAAAGGGGGTACTGTGTCTATTAGATACAGTACTATTATAAAATAAATTAAAGTGATTATCCATCCATTATCTCCCGCTTGTCCCAAACGGGGTCGTGGGGGAGTGCTGGCGTCCAACCCAGCGCACACAGGGCGAGGACGGGGGACACACCCTGGAAAGGTCGCCAGCCCATCGCAGGGAGGAGTGGGACGGGGACGGCACCTTGCTCAAGGGTACCTCAGGGCAACCCATTGGGAAGGGGTTCGAACCCCCGATCCTCCGACCAAGTGGCCAACACCCTAACCACTAGGCCACCGCTGCCCCGTTAAAGTGATTATATTATAAATATTATTTTATTATATATTACCATAACAATTATTATTATATTAACATAGTAAATATTATAAACTAAATTAAATTTATAACAATAGAACTTTTACATTATATAAACCATTTAAAAACATTTAAATGAAAGCTCAAAATAAAGAAATTCAAAACTCACACCTATTTATAGTTTTCAGTCTCTAGCACAGTGAGTATTTTTTTTTACAAACAAATATTCAGATCCCTGATCAACAGAAGAAAAACCAAGATGTGAGAAGAAACTACATTTTAACAACTTTCTATGCTTTCTATGCAGCACCTGCCATCTGTTGAACAGTAAAGTCCCTACCAGAGCTCTACATTGCCAATATCTGCATTTATCTGCTGGAGAAACCCTCCCCTAACACTGCAGTGAGGATGAAAGTGAACAGAAGTACAGTATTTTCAGTAAAAGTTACATAATGGAGCAACAGTGGTCTTGTGGTAAGAGCCTAGGCTCCATGATCAGAAGGCCATGATTTCAATTCCTACACTAATTGTTGCCCTGAGGTACCCTTGACATCCTCTTTCCTTGCAGCTCCATCTTCAACATCCTTGTCTCTCCTCTCTTTTCCAAACCAACGCAACCTTACTTCTCTAACTTTGTCTCCCAAATGTCTAACCTGAGCTGTCCCTCTAATATACTAATTCTTTATTCTAATGGATGGTGGTGATCTAGTGGTAGGCTAATTGCCTATGGACCAAGAGATTGCTGGTTTGAATACTGCCCCCAGCTGTAAGAGCCCTACCCCGACGGGGCACTAGGGGGAGCCAAACCGCTGTTGGGAGACCTGCCAATCAGGCACGGTGATCAACAGTGATTTGGTTCACCTGTGCTTGGGCTTATTTAAATGCAGAGAAGACGAGTCAGAGTTGCTGGGTCGTTGTTTGACTCAGACGGTAATTCGGTAAAGATCCTTGGGTTTTCTCTCGGGGTCTCCCTGTCTCTCTCGCTTTGTGGTTGCGTCAGTTCAGGAGCTTCGGCTTGTTGTGCTGACTGACGCTGCACCCTCCCTTCCGAGTTTCTTGTTTTTTTGTTCCTTTTGTTTTTTCTACAACGTTCCAGCTCAACCGCTCACCCCTTTTTGAGCATTTTGTTTTCTACCCTTTTTGAGCATTTTTGTTTTCTACCCGTTTTGAGCATTTTGTTTTCTACCCTTTTTGAGCATTTTGCTTTCTACCCGTTTTGAGCATTTTGCTTTCTACCCGTTTTGAGCATTTTGCTTTCTACCCGTTTTGAGCATTTTTGCTTTCTACCCTTTTTGAGCATTTTGTTTTCTACCCTTTTTGAGCATTTTGCTTTCTACCCGTTTTGAGCATTTTGCTTTCTACCCATTTTGAGCTTTTGTTTTCTACCCATTTTGAGCATTTTGTTTTCTACCTGTTTTTGGGGACTGGCAGCTTCGGGCACTGCATTTGGGTCCAAACCCTGTGTGGCTCCCTGGGTTCAGAGTAGGCCACACCGTTACACCAGCACTACCTCCATTAGGTTCCTGATCAAAACCCTTAACCCGAAGTTGCTCCAGGGGGCTGTCCCTGTAGTCAGGAAGAGTAAGTCACTCTGGGTAAGAGCATCTGCCTGCTAACTTCCAGAAATCTATCCTCATCACCCCCAACAAAAATCTCAGCATCTTTAACTCTGACAGCTCCGCCTCCTGTCTTTATGCCACTGTCTCCACTACGCCACTTCTGTCCTGTAAACCTTCCCTTTTACTCTTGCTGGTACCCATCTGTCACAAATCACTCCAGTCACTCTTCTCCACTCATTCCAACATGCCTGTGCTCTCTTCTTCTCCTCTCTTCCACACTCTACACTGTCGACCCCAAGTATTTCAGTTCCTCCATCGTTGTCACCTCTATTCAACAACATTGAAAAAATACAATTATTAGAGCACTTCAGTTTATCTTCAAGGAAGAACTCGCTGCAAAGATCTATGAAATACTGGAGTCCAGTTTTGCACTCCCTCCCAAGAATAAGTGAAAGTGACAACCCTTGTCATTGCGAGGTCACAGCACAGCACACAGTGAACCACAACAAAATTGGACCTCTGCATTTAACCCATGCAGCAGTGGGCAGCTATTGAACGTGCCTGGGGAGCAGTGACAGTACCTTGCTCAAAAAACCTACTGGTGAGGAAATTGAACCCATAATCTTCTGATGCGGGGGGCAACTCCCTAACCACTAGGCCACCGCTGCCCTACCAAGACACGAATAAGGGATAAGACTAAGTCTAATCCACCATCTATTCCTCTGATGTTCTTTTTTTATTGGGATTCTGTAGACATGCAGCATCATCAGTTAATGCATCCAAATACAACAACTATCATTTTGGAGAAATAAAACTGGTAAAATGATATAGTGATATTATTATTATGTGATCACATGATAACATCACATTGGAAGACCGGATAGGTGAGTGAAACAAATCTGGCCAGGATGGTGTTCTGCTCAGCCTAATGTTTCAAGTCCCACTTTGCTGAGGTTTCAGATCTAAAAAAAAGTTCTACATTTTTTCATCTTTGCAGGACTTGCTAATATGCACCCCAAAGCATTTTAGACTCCAAGAAGGATTAACTGAAAGTGATCATTTTAACAGTTGAGTCTATAGCTTTAAGTTACTCCATTCTTTTTTTATCCTCATTTTTATCATGGGTAGTAGCAGTGAAGGCGATATACACCGGATAAGCTTAATGACTGTACAAGGAAAACAAGCCAATCAGATACCACAGACAAAAATGATCCACGTGCACAGACAGAACTCACTAGAACAAACAGGTTTGAGGCTCTCAATTAGCCCTGCTTTCACTTGACATGCTTTTATAACCTCTTGAATTTCAGGTTTGGCTTTTTGACAAATGAGAAATAAAAAAGTGGCTAACCACTAGCCCACTACTGCCTAGATTTAGAAATGACTTGAAGGTATCTGTAAGGAGAAATACACTTCTTAAAAAAAAAAAAAAAACAGCATCAGTTTGGTTGTTCCAAACATCTTGGAGAACCAACCACAGACCTTCTGTGGATGTAGGCCTCCTCACATCCTTCTGTCTCTTCATGTAATCCAGACACACTGGATGATGTTGAGATCAGGGCTCTGTGGGGGCCAAAAGAATTGATGCTGGTTTGAAGGCAAAAGGTAGTAACACCAAATATTGATTTGATTTAAATTTTTAGTTTGTTTGCTCACTTAGCATTTTGTAAATTGATACAAATAAACAATCATTATTTATATTTCTGAAAGCATTCTTTGTTTACAGCATTTTTTCACACCTACCTAGAATTCAATTCAATTTTCAATTCAATTTATTCTTGTATAGCGCCTTTCACAACAGAGTTGGCCCAAGGCACTTTACATAGATGGTAGACATCGGTTATAGTACTAGAAGTTAAAGCCAGACGACTACGGAGGAGAGGAACCAAAAACTCCACTGTGTGGAGAAAAAAACCTTTGAGGGTCCAAGGTCGACTGGCTACCCAACCCCCTTGGGTATACTAGCAGTACAAAGTTAGTTTGGGTTTAACCCCAGGATCAGCACAGAGTCCTAAACTGCTTCCCAGGCTCAGCAAGTCGAGCGCGGCCCCAGGTACCGGTGAGCCACCCGGATCCCTTGGCACATCGGATGCACAGCACAGACCAGTTGCAGAGTACTGTATATATATATTCTGTGTTCTGTGTCTGTCTGAGTTCAAAAAGACATACAAGGCAGGTGGATTGGAGATACTAAATTGCCTGTAGGGGTGTCTGTGTGTCTGCTTGGCGATGGACTGGCAACCTGTCAAGGTTTTTTTCCTGCCTTTCGCCCTGTGAGAGCTGGGACAGAAATCAATCTTTACATTTTGACACCCCGGCTGTGTAAATCAAGTAGTGATACTCCACTTTCACAGTCAGTGTGTTTAAAAAGGAAAACCCCTCCCTTTGGTCTCCCTTTTCATCTGTTTTCTTCCTCCTTTGTCTGTTACTGACTTCTAAAAGCATTACATCATACAGTTGTGTTTCTGTGATTTAATGTTCATTCAGGTTCTCAGTTTTCTCAAGCATTACCCCTAAGTTTCATTAATAGAATATACTTCATACTCTTGAAGATATATATATGAGGGAGAAATGTACTTTTTACGCACATTTATTTTTGCCATATTTGTTTTTCCCAGCAATCTAGCGCACAAATAACAACCTTAAGCAGGATTTGCCCCATGAGCAACATGCAGTTTAATTGATTATAGTGATTGTGTCAAGATCACAGCACAGAAAACTGTAACTATATCTACATGTATGCATTTGACAAAAAATGTAAATATTTTTTTAATTAAAGTGGCAGTAATAAAAGTAATAATCCAGTCATTTAACTTTATAAGAGAGGACATCCAAATTTTTTCGATACTGAATTTGTGAACATTTGAAAATGAAAACGTTTGATAGGACAAAGTCTGTTAAACCCCATTGTATATCACCTTAAAGGAATGCAAGTATATACTCAGAAACCCATTGCAGCATTTGCATTCGAATCCAAATTAGGTCTAATAAAATTCCTTTTATTGGACAAAAAAGAAATAACGAAATACAGAACAAATTTAGTGCAGGATCAGAAAGCATGTCCTCTGATGATATCTGCATGTAGTGCATGATGAACTCTACAGGGAAGTCATTCTTGTGCTTTTTGAAAAGCATGTTTGGGGCGTCAAAGAGTTTCAGTTTTTTTTTTTGTTTGTTTTTTTTGATAGGTGAAGGACTGAAGGTCTGGATTTCTCTCGACAGTATGGTGCAGCGCTCTTCTGTCAGAGGTCAGTGATCTATTTCCACCTTCCACCCATTATACAGATAACAGCAGCCCAGGTACTGGCACTTGATCTGCAAGATTTGTATTGTTTTCCAGACTTTTTGACAATGTGGTTCCATGTTCAATGGGTCGTGGTGATCAAATTCATAAGTACGTTGGTCTTTCTCCTTTTTATTAGGTATCTTAGGTACCCTGAGGTACCCTTGAGCAAGGTACCATCCCTGTCACGCTCCTCCCTGCGATGGGCTGGCGACCTGTCCAAGGTGTGTCCCCTGTCCTTCGCCCTGTGTGAGCTGGGATGGACTCCAGCACACCCCCGCGACCCCACTTTGGACAAGCAGCAGAAAATGAAATAAAATGAATCACTGAAGAGTCCAGGTTTTTGCTCCATGCTCCTTCTTGCTGCATCTCTTTAAATGCTGAATAGTGAAAAATAAAAGCCAGCAAAAATGGTATTATAGTTTCTAGTTGGTATTAATGGTATTAAAGTTTCTATTGTTATTACTCTTATTGAAGCATTTGTATTAGACTTATATCATGAAGTATTATGATGCATTAATTTATCAAATCCCCCATGATATAGTTGTAGGAAAATAAAAATGGAAGTGTAGAGATATCGTTAGACAGTGACAATGTCTTAGTCAGGTCAGCTATGAAGCTTCTTTAACTTTGACCTCTAGTTCTAATAATAATAATCCTTTATTCATAATTCCATGAATGAGAAATTTGTTCTCTGCATTTCACCCATACGCAGCAGTGGGCAGCAGTGACAGGGATGGTACCTTGCTGAAGGGTACCGCAGGGCAACCCAAAGGGGAGGGGATTGAACCCATAATCTTCTGATCCGGGGGCCAACTCCCTAACCACTAGGCCACCGTTGCCCCTACAGCACTTGCTGATAACCAGCGTAACTCAGGGCTCACACCGGCAGCAACCCTGATGCTGTTGGATAAGTTTTATTTTACTTGGACTCTAAATCAGAACTTGCAGTTTCCACTATCCATGCACTGAGTCAAGAACTAATATGCTTCTATAATGACATTTCTGAGAGCAAATAATGTGAGAAGAGTACATATGCCCTCTAATTACTCATCACTTGGTTGTTCATCTGCTGATAAATTAATTTCATGTTACTCAATTTAAACAAGCATCCATCCTTTTTCTGCCACTTGTCCCAAAAGGGGTCGCAGGGGAGTCCAACTCAGCGCACATAGGGCGAAGGACGGGGGACGCACCCTGGACAGGTCACCAGCCCATCGCAGGGAGGAGCTAGACGTGGACAGTACCTTGCTCAAGGGCACCTCAGGGCAACCTGTTGGGAAGGGGTTCAAACCCCCGATCCTCGGGCCAACACCCAACCACTAGGCCACCACTACTCCTTGTAAGCAAGCAATACCTGGACATTACTGAATTCAAGCCATTTTTTTATATTGGACAATGTTAGCCTCAGCTTCAATGTTAGCCAATGTTCAATGTCAATAGTACAGGTAAGTGCAATTACCTGTACAAAGTTTAAAAGGACGAACTAGTTAAACTTGACGTGCCTGATGTGTGAACATAGTGTGAAGCAAGAATACATTTAAGCTCTCTTGTTTATGAACAGGAAAAACAAATCATTTATTTATCATTATTAGTATTAAATTTTTTTTTGGTCATCCAGTTTTTGTGGGAAAATGGTGTTATGTGTGCTGCGGTCTTTTCACATAAAAAATTTTTACACCTTTTACACCAATTTATTCATGTTTCAAAAGTTAATAACAGAAATGATCTTGCTAAAACCAATTTGAATTGATTTTAATTTTATGCTCCAGTACATTTGAAGGGTACTTTACATAAAGTCGCATCTATGGTATTTTTTCCTGTTCAACCTGGTGCTGTTCAAAATGCTGTTACTGCTGATGGAGCTTCTGTACTCATTCAACCCCCCCCCTCCCTATTTAACAAAGACATTTGTGCTAGGGTTGTCATCTTGACCTAAGAACCCCTTTCTCTTCAGTTCACAGACAGAATTCCCAACTTGTTTCTTCAGAATTCACTGGAATAATTTTGAATTTATTGGTCGATCAATGATGCCCAAAATATGATCCAACCCATGACACTGACACAACCATATTTCAGAAATAGGAAAGGGTTTTTATGAACAATGGAATTAATTTCTTCAAACATAATGGAATGGAAGTAGGAGTGACAGGAGTGATCTGTGACCCACAAGAGTGAATGAAAAGCTTTACATTATGGTAGTTTGACCAGCTATGTTTTACAGTTTGGAAATTGTTGCTTGGGAGCTGGAGGTGGCAGAGTTGCTAAGACCTGCTCTGAAAGAGATTGAAAGGACATGGCTGAGAATGGGGATATTTGAGGGGACAAGTTCAGGGACAAAGTCAGAGAAACAAGATTGCATTGAGGAAGGACAAATAGTAGGTTTAAGGAATGTGGTGTGAAAGGACATGCAGGTGGTTTCTATGAAAGCCATCCATGTATTTTTCAATCAATGTATTTTTCAATGTATCTTTCATCAATGTATTTTACCATCAATGTAAAGTGCCTTGGGGCAACTTTGTTGTAAAAGGCGCTATACAAGAGTAAATTGAATTGAATTGAATTGCAAATTGAAAGAAGAAGATGCAGAGGGCCAGAAGAAGTGGAATATACATTTCATTTCCAATTTCAGAAATCAATCAACTTAGCTGCTGTCTTGATCTTCAGAATGTAGATGTGGCCTTCTGATTGCACCTATTCAACATGATGTTTGCTATCTTCGTTCCTTAGGTTTCAGTGTGGAAATAGGAAACTATGTTTCAAACACACACACTTTATTATTCTAAAGTATCTAGCAGCTAATCATAAAGTTAATTCTCCACCCAGCTTAGATTTGAGATGTGTCTCAATTCAGGCAGTGCATTTTCAGATGCATTTGCTTTCAGTTGCTAGGAGCCAGTTTGTTGTTGTTAGCTGCAGCTGTCCAAGTTTTTAGGCAACCATAGCATGTACTACGTGAGTCAGAGTTGTGATGCTAATCAGAAATCCACTGTAAACTAAATTGCCCATTTTAAGGTTTGGCTTTTGACCCAGTTCACTTTTCAAAGTCTTTCACCTTTCACAATTATGTAGACTGTGTCGTTCCCAAAACTGTAACACACTTGTTATAGTCTGCCACCTAGTGGCAGGTGGTGACCATTACAGTTGCAACCACATTACATTTAAAGACACAAATGTATGTTTATGAATGAAATACATTTGTATTTATTATTAAAGTCACTGCATGTTAATGTGTGTTTAAAAATAGTTGTTTTTTTCTTATCCTGAAGCATTTTTAAACCATTTGTGCCCAAAACCCATTTTATGTTGCTAACAACATAAAACATCTTTGTTCTAGACACGCATAACCTCTTAGATAAATTCCAATCAGGCTTCCGGCTTGGCCATAGCACAGAAACTGCTCTAACTAGAGTGGTGAATGATCTAATGGTCTCGAGTGATGCAGGAAACATCACTGTTCTTGTTCTCTTAGATCTTAGTGCTGCGTTCGACACGGTGAATCACTCCATTTTATTAAATAGGCTTCACTCCACTGTCGGCATTAGCGGAACAGCCCTTAAATGGTTCAACTCCTATCTCACAAACCGTTACTACTTCATCCAAATGGATGATTATGGCACCCCCTCACCTATGTCACTAGTTAACTATGGAGTCCCTCAAGGGTCGGTGTTAGGCCCAGTGCTGTTTTCCCTCTACATGATCCAACTAAGCACTATTATACGGAAGCATAATGTTAGTTACCACTCTTACGCTGATGATACTCAGCTATACCTATCTGTTAAATCATGTGATAAAGGATCAACCGGCACTTTAATTAGCTGCCTCAGTGATATTAGGGATTGGATGAATAACAACTTCCTCTCACTAAACCCCGAAAAAACTGAGCTGCTCTTGTTTTGTAGTAGTGATGTAGACAGGGCCAACTTCATTTCGCATATCCAGGATGCAGGGTTGAAGTTTTCAGTTAGTACTCTGGCACGTAACCTTGGTGTTATTTTTGATTCAAATCTTTCATTTAATCCCCATGTTAATGCAGTTATGAAGACATGCTTCCTGCACCTTCGGAACATTGCCAAACTACGGCGTTTTCTGTCAATGGAAGACACGGCAAAAGTAGTACATGCATTTGTATATAGTAGATTAGATTACTGTAATGCCCTACTTTCTGGAAGCTCTCAGGGCACATTAAGCACCCTACAGCGCATTCAGAACACAGCCGCTAGGATTGTTAGCAGGAGCAGGAAGTATGACCACATAACTCCCATACTCTCCTCCCTTCACTGGCTTCCTGTTAGGTACAGGGCTGGCTTCAAGGTCCTCCTCTTAACCTACAAGGCACTTAAAGGTCTTGCCCCAATATACCTAACCGAACTGCTTAATGCCTATACACCTAATCGCCCACTTAGATCCCAGAATAAAGATCTCCTAATTGTCCCTCGCATAAATAAATGCATTGGAGCACGAGCCTTCAGTTACAGGGCCCCTAGATTGTGGAACAGCTTGCCTGCTTCTGTACGGGATGCCGATTCAGTCTCAGTCTTTAAATCACGGCTGAAGACTTACTTTTTTAGTTTAGCTTACCCGCACCAATCACCATTGTGCACCATTACTAATGTCGCTGGTGCTGCTGTACATGCCATCGCACTGTTGTTTCATTTCTGTGTCTGTCACTACTGGATCCTACTCATTACTGACCCCCTCATTCCATTTCTCTCCCCACATGTCCGGGTGGGCCCGCTGTGGTCATCACCTGAGTCCAATGCCGAGCTACCATCTGGTCTGTGTGATGCATCTGATGCGCCAAGGGACCCTGGCGGCTCATCGGTACCTGGAAGAAACTTGGGACTCCTCACTGATCCTGGAGTTTAAAACCAAACTAACTCCACATAGTGGAGTTTTTGGTTCCTCTCCTTCGTAGTTGTCCGGCTTTAACATCTATTACTGTAACCAGTTCCATCATCTACCATCAATGTAAAGTGCCTTGGGGCAACTTTGTTGTAAAAGGCGCTATACAAGAATAAATTGAATTGAAATTGAACAACAGCTAGCTTGTAACTTAGCAGTTGCAAAGAAGGATTAGTGTAATTTTGTGTCTTTTTATGTGTCTAGTGTTGCTTCCAGAACTCACATGACAGTTTCTTGGGGAAACGCTTCTGTAGTCTGAACCACAACTTAAAATAGTGGCATTGTTCACCAACAAGGATAAATTTGACAATTTAGACCTTGGACCATGGGAAAAAACAGCAAACAATCCAAGATACAGTTATTTTTAGTATCTGTTTTTGAAGGTTTCTGTAGTAACTACAGCTACACACTGGCCTATTGAAAGAAACCGTATACAGTTTCTGCACATTTTCTTTGACAGCTCCTTTTTGAGGCTTGCAGAGCTAGAATCTATGTTACAGCATCACAGTTTTCTTCTTATTACTCCAGCATCACAAATGTTGAAAAGACAGTAGCATCCCTGTTGGCTGAAAAATGAGTACAAAAGATAAAAATTGCCCATGTTGTATAATGTATACTAAATGGCATTCTGTTTTATCTGGTAGAGAGAATGCTAACTTGAAACACACGTCTGTGGATGCATTGTTTTTGAGCTACTAAATGAGATTTTCTATAATGAAACTTAAGAACTTATTCTCTGTTTCTCTCTAAGCTGAGTATGGATGGTTTCCTGTCTTTTAAGCCCCTCTACCCGGAGGGCTACAACCCGTGTCTGATCTACGACATTATCGCTCCACTGTGGACTGATATTGACACTTTCACCAGAGGAAACATCTCCTACCAGCAAGCCAAAAGTGGTCCCCTTATAAAACTTGCTACAGAGCAAATTACACAGATGTTCTGCCGCATCAGATTCACTGCTTTCTGGGTGTTTGTCGCAACAAGGTTGAATTTGAACCTGATGCTGGGGTAAGGATCTGTAGTTATAATACAATCATTCCCTTCAAGCAAGTTTTTTTAATATTGTAACACATTAATATTGTAACACGATCGGAAGGTTGTGGATTACAATTTCAAATTAGTATAGTACCATAGACATGTCAGTAAGATTTGAGCAATGTGTTCTTTCTTTTTCCTTTTAAAGGAGGTGACTTTCCAAGTGGTCTTGATCTCTGATGGTGGAAATCGCTCTTTTATCATCATGCACTATGGAAGTATTCCCAATGATCCACTAGGCTGGATGATGAGAAGAGCAAGTTGATATTTTTAGTAAAGTCACAAGCACAATTTTTCAAAAATAAGATTCATGTTTTAAAAAAAATGTTCTTTCTGTTTTTAGGCTGGTTATTTTACAGAGGACCGCAGACATAATTTTACCATTCAGGCATCTAGTATGACTAGCCTGAATACAACCACTAATGTTGGAAAACCTGGTCGCTGGGCCTTCAGTGTTGATGGTGAAGTTTCAGGTAGATTTCCAGTTGAAGTATTAATGCTCTAACATAATACCAAAAGATTATTTTTCAACTTTATGAATATGCACTTAACTGGGTTGGCTAAGCAAATAAAAAAGATGGGATAGAAACATTCCCAGTTGGGGTTATTTACCTTCAAAGGTAAAGCCTAATTGCAAATAAAGATGAACAATTCAAATTTTTAACACTCTGTTCCTTCAATTCCATAATTCTATATTAATATCTAAACAAAAATACAAGTCTGCTACAAAGAGGGGTGCTGATTGGTGATCGATGGGGTCCCGCTACTGAGAAAGCAACTCTAACCATCCTGCACCAAGTTCCTTTAGAGCCTCGCCCTTCAGGGCTTTGATATTATTAACCTCTTGTTTTTGTTGTTAAACTAATTTATTTCTTCCATCCTTTTATAACTTTCTTTCAGTTCCATATGTGCTGTTCTTTCTGGTTCTGCCCAGTGCTGTTCAACATGCTGTTACCACTGATTTTGGTTATATTCAGATCCCGCTATACTTTCCATTGTTCTACTTTGGAAAACAATATAGACAGTCAAATGTAAGTAGAAAATGTATGTCATGACATGATGTGTCATTACCATTAATCATGAAATGTAAAGCTGCTTTTCTTGGGTTGCACCTTCCTCATTCTTTTCATAGGACTTTTCATACATTACATGAATGTTCCTTGAACTTTCAAAGGGTCCTTTAGACTCAACACTTGTGAGTGCATAAAAATGTTATCCTTTAGGAACTCTCTTTCAGTTGTTTTCCAATTTAATTCTACAAATAACCCTTTCTTCATTTCAAAATGATGGACAGCAACAGTTTCTGAGTTACTGAATGTTTTAGAGGAACTTCATTATTCAGATTTCTTTTTAATTTCTTCTCTTTCAGGTCAGTATAGATAGTTTCTTGTCTTTTGAGCCTCTTTCCCCCGACATCTATGACCCAACTCTGAACAATGACATCATCGCGCCACTGTGGACAGACATTGCCGATTACTCCAGAGGAAATGTCTCCTACAAGCGGTCCTTTAACAGAACTTGCTACAAATGAAATTACCCGCATGTTCCCTGGGTTGAACTTCACTGCTTCTTGGGTCTTCATTTGGACTTAGGAGAAGATGGAGTTTGAGCTTGATATGGGGGTAAGAGTCTACCACTGCGTTTAGTCACAGCTTAACAACAAGATTTGAATTGTTCTCTTTTTGAAGGAGGTGACTTTCCAAGTGGTCTTGATTTCTGACAACATAAACCGCTCTTTTGTCCTGATGAACTACGGGGAAATACCCAACGATCCACTCCCCTGGCTGGTGAGAACAGGCCATTATTGTAAGAGCCCTACCCCGACGGGGCACTAGGGGGAGCCACACCACTGTCTCTCTCTCTTTGCGTCAGATCGGCCTCGGCTACACCCCCCCTCTTTGAACTTCTCAAGTCTTTTTGTTTCTTAAAAAAAACAAAAAAACTAGTTTGATTTTCTCCTGTTTTTGAGCCATTTGTTTTCCCTTCATTTTTTTGAGCATTTTTGTTTTCCCCTGTTTTGAGCCTTTTTGACTCCACCTCTTTTAGTTTTGTCGAGTCCACCCCTTTTGAACCTTTTGATTTCTCCCCTTTTTTGGGTTTGTTTTGTGGTAGCTCTGGTGTCCTTGTGTATTTTGGGTACTGGCAGCTTCAGGTGTTGCATTTGGGCCCTAACCCAGTGTTACTCCCTGCGTTCTGAGTGAGTCACACCGTTACAGAACGACCCAGCCAGTATTGACCCAGCATCACCCGGAGATGCCTTTCAGACGGCTCTAGCTGCTCAGGGCGCTACCATAGGCAGGCATGAATAGATCCTGCAGCAGATAATGTCACAGTTCCAGGCAATCAATACTGCCCTACAAACTAGACCCGAACCTCCTGCAACCGGACCTATAACCGGATCCCTTTTGGGATCTTGAATTCGATTTCAATACCTCTGACATGCTCTTGCAGCTCTGTGTGCTTACTGGCCTCTGTTCAGGCTTTTTCCAGTTCAGCCTGCAGAGTGGCGCTGTTATCCTGCACCTGCTTCAGCTCTGTTCTGGTCCTATTCAGCTGTTCCTCCATAGTAGCTACTTTAGTCTCCAGCATCTCTTGTTCCTCTGTTCTCTTAAGCCATTCCCTCCAGACAACATTCGCAGCTTGCAGTTCCTTCCTCAGGACCTCTCTCTCTTGCATGAGTTTACTGACCTCTCCTTGAAGCTCACCATTGTCTTGAGCTAGAGCCTTTCATTCCATTTCCATGGTTTCAATTTCACTCTGGCAAGAATCCTTTGGTCTCCTCAAGTTGAGAAAGCAGATTGGTTATCTTTTCCTCGTGTTTCAGTCTTTCATTTGTGGCTGAGGTGGTCGCCTGCAACGCATTGACCTTGCTCTCTGTCAGTTGTTGGTTGAGCCTTGTCAGCAACTCCTTCAGCTGAGTGATCTGACTGTTCATGCAGCTGTTCTGTTCATCTCTTTGGTGAACATCAGTGAGAAGTGCACTGTGCTTCATATTGGCCTGTCTGAGTTTTTCTGATTCAGCCCTTAGGTTCTCCTGGGTACTGCCCAAGCTGTCAGTTAACCAGACTACCTGTTCACCAAGGTCCTTACAGACCTCCTCACATTCTAGGTACCCAGCCTGCTTTTCATCTAGTTCCCTATTAAATTTAGCTAGTTACTCCTGAAGGGAACATACCTCAGATTGTTTGCTCTCCTGCAGCTGGTGATTCATGGCATGGAGGCAGACATTGTCATATTCCAATTTCTTACACTTTGCATTCAAAACATCAAAATCCTTGTACCATGTACAAATTTCGTGATCCTTGGTGGTGAGCTCAGCCTCCATTTCCGGGAGCTGCTCAGCAAGAACATATTTGGCCTGTTCTTCTTCCTCCAGAATTGACAGCCACTCATTATCTGATTCCTGAAGAGTTTGTTCAAAGCTTTGAACTTGAAATCTCAGACCACTGATTATTCCATCTGCAATCCTAACCAGGAGCGGCCTCGTATCTGTCTTCTTCCAGGCAGATGGGTTAGTGGAACTGGGTTTGGTGGTTGACTCCTTGATAGAATAGAATAGAATCCATTATTATCCATCCATTATCTGCCGCTTGTCCCAAATGGGGTCGCGGGGGAGTGCTGGCGTCCAACCCAGCGCACACAGGGCGAGGACGGGGAACGCACCCTGGACAGGTTGCCAGCCCATCGCAGGGAGGAGCGGGACGGGGACGGCACCTTGCTCAAGGGTACCTCAGGGCAACCTATTGGGAAGGGGTTCGAACCTCCGATCCTACGATCATGTGGCTGACGCCCTAACCACTAGGCCACCGCTGAATAGAATAGAATAGAATAATCCTTTATTATCCAAACAATGGGAAATTCGGGTGTTGCAGGGCTCAAGAACAGAAAGAAAGAGAGAATATATAAAAACAAATATAAAAAATGTATAAAAATATATAAACATATCCATATACTTATCCATACACAGATGATATATATATATATATATATATATATATATAAGGGCAGCAGTGGCCTAGTGTTTTGGGCATTGGCCATGTGATCGGAGGATCGGGGGTTCGAACCCCTTCCCAATAGGTTGCCCTGCAGAAAATGGATGAATGGATTGATATGTATATATATATATATATATATATATATATATATATATATTGTGTGTGTGTGTGTGTGTGTGTGTGTGTGTGTGTCTACATATTTAACGGGCAATTAACAAGAAAGAAAGAATATGAATATGGAAAGATAACCTTGTACACCGAGAAAATATAATAGTATAATGATAATAATAACAATAATAATATTAATAATAATGAATAATAATAAATAAGTAATGCCAGGTTGAGTTGTGGAGTCTGATGGCTGCAGGTAAGAAATGACTGGCGGTATGCTCCCTTTTACACTGCGTGTGTAAAAGTCTGCTGCTGAATGAGCTGCTGAGTGCTCGTACAGTCTTTGGATAACATCCTCTCCTCCCCAACGTGCTCGATAGATTTTAGCGGACAGTCTAGGACAGAGCTGGCCCTCTTGACCAGTTTATTTAGTCTCCCTCTGTCCCTCTCCGCGATTCTACCACCAGCAGACCATACAGCTTAAAAATAGCAGACGCTACCACAGTGCTGGCAGAATGAGCTCAGAAGGTCCCTGTTCACCCAGCGACTTCACCTTCCATGCTTACTCAATCCGGCCGTGCCCTTCAGTCGCTCAAGGCTCTAGAGAAGAGGCGAAATGGATTGAACACGCCCCACCGGGTGCCAGGAGCTGCAGAGCTCTGTAACTGTTGCGCTCTGTCCTCTTCTGCTCTGCTCACGGGGCTCCGGCGAACCAGCCAGGCGCGGTTCATTCACTATGCATAGCCTACAGTTAATGGTTGTTTTGGTAACTTGATTGGTAACTGACTCCTGGCTCTGCACTGACGTCCTTCCACCGTTGCACCACCACCGTTACAGAAATGAACCGCCCGCGCTTGGACGTTGCGAGCCTCAGGGGTTGGTGTGAGGAGTGCAAGGGGTGTGGGAAGGATGTTAGTGCAGAGCCAGGAGTCAGGAACATAACTTTATTCATCATATTAACCAAAACAAGATCCAAGGACTGCAGTTCTGACACAAACAAGGCACAAGGAACTGCAGTCATGACTAAAACAAGTTACCAAAACCACCATTAAATGTAGGCTTTGCCTAGTGAATGAGCTGCGCTCTGTTCTGACTCATCGGGGCTAAATATCCGGCCCCAATGAAGCACACCTGGGCCTTCATGAACTCAGGTCTGCTCAGTCAGAACAGAGCGCTCTCTACCGTGCCCAAAACAAAACTCACCCGTGACAGGGAATCAAATAAAGCATAACATTTGCAACTTTACTGGAAACAAATATTTAAGATACACAAAAGAGACTGAGCAAAGGATCCTGAAAAATCTATGTGGAGTTCCAGCTTGAGGTTTTGGGAAGGAAGTCATTCTTAAGCTTTGTGAAAAGCAGGTTTGGGAGGTTGGAAAGCATTAAGTCATGGTGACAGATGAAGTGCTTCAGTCCTTTCTTTCTCTGTGAGATAAGTGATCTTTTTAAGAGTCAGTATAATATACGGGTGACAACAGTGCAGTAATGCATGATCTAAAGAAGGGCTCATTTTATTCCTACCTTTTATATTTACAGAATTTGTAACAATGAGGTTCTCCATTCAGCTGGCTGCGATGATGGTGGCAATCATATTAATGATGAGTATGTTCGTAATTTTTTATCAAATGCTTCAGTAAACTTTCTCTTAGATATTTTGCTTATTCTTTCTTTTTGTGTTTGTCACAGGTGGAGCAGTAAGGTCGCAAACAGGTAATCACCCTCTCACCTCTATAACTGCATTTCCTTCTCTTCATTGGAAAGTCCAGATTTATCTTTTAATTTGTAATTGCTTACACGTTAGTCCTCTTAAGACTGCTGTGTGAATGTGAGAACTAATAAACAGAAATCAAGAGCAAGGAAGAATAAGAGAATAAGAACAACTTTTGCCCTCTGATTTTTCATTTGTGGTTGCTACTAATTTTTATAACGTTTTACTTTTTGCAAGGTGACACATAGCTCCATGGAGGGATTTTTTGCCTAGTAATGACTTTGCAAATAAACTCTTGAAGGGGGTTTCTTGCACTTTTTGAATTGTTTTTGCCTCTTAATACCTTGAAAAATGTCAAAGAGGTATAGGCTGCTTTAAGCACAGGTTTTTCAAAGGCATCAACGACCAAGAAAGATCTTTCTGTGAAAATTTTACTGGTCTATTCTTTTTCTAATGACACACTCCTGCTGGTATTGGTGGAACTAGTAAGTCTTTGCAGTTATTAAAAAGTTCTGAATAGTTTTTCATGATAATCTGACCATTTTTCAGATATTTTTTTTATTTGAAAAAGTGCAATGTTTGGTTAAATCTACCAGTGAATCCAACTCTATAAAAGAATGCATTTATATAATGTTACATTAAGATTATGTTATGTGTAGCTGTTTGTCCATTTGTAAAATAATGTATTTCGTGTCCTTCACCAGCCATCAGTCCCAGTTCAGACCCCTGTTACAACTACAGCTTAGTCAGTGATGACTGGAGATCTATTCTGGGGTATTCCTGGAACTATATGAACGACGGTGCCATTGACTGGACCGCTGGTATCGCTGTATCTGAATGTAAAGTGCTCAGCTCCCTGAATCGTGAATTATATGAAGATGGTGGCTACACCCTCTGTATCTAAATGGCTCTCATCCCAAAGTGGAAGAGGGTGAAAATCTGTGAAGTTCTTGATCTTCAATCTCCAATGTGATACTACACTCCACTCCAATCCAGACTTCATGTCGCCCAGAGAGTATTACGCCCAAACTCTCAAAGCCTAACGCCACAATCCCCTATCCAGTACTGCACGGTAAAGCCATGTTCATTGATGAATCTATCAATTTGCTAATGCTAATTAGTTGTTTTTATAACATGGTCTTGGTATTAATGAACAAAATGTCATTTCTATAATAGTTGCCTCAATTCGCCAAGTAAATCTATGCTTTAATTACACTGCCTGACCAGCCTTGAGTACCAACACCACATACACAGGTTCAGCCATGTGTGATCGTAGTAGTGAATTTGCCGGCTGGTATCGGCTTTTCTACAATGGCGTAAGCGTCCGGATGCCAGAGTACTGTGTGGACTGGGGAATGTGCAGCACCGACGCCCTCTGTGGCTCAACGGACCCCACCCTCGTCGCGACGAGGGAGTGGTGGTTCGGCAGGTGTGTGGATCCTTGGGATCATGACGCTGCAACTACAGATCCTCCAATACAAGTGAAAGCTTGTCCGGACAATTACTACGTCTATGAGTTTGTGAAGCCACCACCATGCAATTATGCTTACTGTGCAGGTAAAATGTTTTAGCTTAGATATGAGTGAATATTGGACTCTTGGCTTACAAATTGTATGTCCATATGAAGTTTTCATTTCATCTCCCAGATGTTAGCTTAATTCCATTTGGGATGCCCATGACATTGGAGACCATGCCAACCATTTCATACCCCAAAATGCTCAATGTTACTGGTATGTGACACCTTTCTTTTGTATTGCTATCTTGGTCTTGACTAGTGCTGCTACTACAGTCCCTTTAGCTAGACTTCCATATGCCCTGGCGAATGAAGCCTACAACTCTCTCAAGAATAAGATATGATTTTTAGCATCGAAATGATTTTAGTTGCTGCTAGAACACAGTTATTTTGGACTCCTGTGGACCTACAGAACAGCAGCCAGATTTCTAAAGCTATGAAATGTGAAAGTCATTGAATATAAATATCTAATGCATTATAGTCATAAGAAGCCCTAATTGATATCACAAACAAGTACTTTTAGAACACTTACATGATTTGCAGCTTTAGTAAGCATGAGGCATTTGAAACATTTGCATTTTTGGAGCTGTCAAAGCAAGCATTCCACTGAGATAACTACCTAAACTGCAGCATTCCTTTCAGATCCTGGAAACATACCTTCAAACAGCACACCAACATTCCCAGTGCAATGTAAGATCGAATATACATCAGATCGGAATCAAATCAGAATCTAATCGTGTTGTGGCTGTCATTTTCTATTTTTCAGGCTTGCTAATGCAATTAATTGTATCTCATTACAGTCAGATTCAGACCAAATTATATGTGGTGAGTTGAGTTTGGATGGAAATTGGTCGGACTGCTGTCAGGTACTGATGTAATCTTATTGGGTAACAGTTCGATTCTAACAAGATGTTTTTGGGCTTTAGTCAAGTTTAGACTTTTTTCTTCATAACTGAGTTACGGCGTTTTTTTTCAGATTCAAAATTTTGATCAAAATTAATAAAATTGCAGTCTACATAAAATATTTGCATGAATTCACATAGATTGAGTGTTCTGTGTAATCACCAAATAATCTGCAAACAACTTTCAAAAATTTAGAGCATCTCCTGACTGTTGAACATCAGGCATCAGGGCTTTTACCAACACACCAACAACCATCCTGGAGATTCTAAACTAATTTTGTTTTTTTTATTTACCCAAGATGCTCTTGATTTGAACTATATCCACTCTAACATAAGAAACATTCTACATTGTACCCATTGCTGGTTAGTTAAAAACATATATTTCACAGATGTTCTTGCACAGAGGAAAGTGGAATACAAGTTCTAACCTCACAGACACCAAATAACCAAGAAGTCTTCTCACAGCAGGTAATTTCATGGTTTCAGATAGAAGTTTATAAATAAATTATATAAATTAAATATAAATTATATGAAAGTACCTAATTTTAATATTCTTTACTCATGAATCATAATCCTCACCTGGTAAACCATACTTTTATCATTTTTTCATCAGCTTCAGGATGAATTGAGGAAGATAAAGACTGAATAAAAGAGAGTGCAAAGTGAAGCTGTTCAGAAAACAAGCCTCGATTGATTGTTCAAACAATCAGTTAATCTTCATCATCTTCATCTTCACTTCAGTTTGTACAGTTCTGTGCACATGTTTAGGCAGCCCTGATCAAATGGCCTGCAACACAAGCAGAGTACATTTAGAATTCAAATCCAGGTCGACTCCAGGAAGCGCAGCATGGGCAGGATGTAATCCCAAGAAACCCCAAGAAGCAAAGCAAAATAGGACATCAGGACATCTAAAAGTTCTTCTTTACAGGGAACATTTTATTTCTCTTCTGTACAATCATTAAGTAACTAATGTGGATCGTGTAAAAATACTAAAAATAGCTTATTTTAGTATCTTTGAATATTGAATATACTTGCTTTTTGGAATGTTTTCATATATTTAGCTTAAGAAATATGCCACACTTATGTAGTGATGTGAATAAAAAATCTCACACTTAATCCATTGTAACAGTAAAGAAATCAACAGTAGTTACATTGTTTTATTTGTATTTTAGAGAACTTTTTTCAAAGTGGGAATAAAGCCATAGTGTGCAATTTTTCTTCTTTATTATTATATAAGTGACAGGACTCTAGGCTTTTCTAGTTATCCAATAGTTCTTGGATCAGCATTGCTAATCTGGAGAAGAAATGGCATCTTAACCTCGCTCAGGAAGTATGTCACAGGTAGTGGAACACTGACCAACATTCTGCTGGGAAACTCTTCTGACATTCCTGTTCAGCTAGTCCTGTTCACTAATTTACATTTCATAAAGTGCTGATCACTCACACGCCACATCAAGGAGAACTCACTGGATATGTTCTACCCCTGGAGGAAGGAGATACATAGGGCAGATACAACTTTTTCCATTTTCTTTTCAAGCACTAATATCAAGTAAATACCATTATAAACACATTCCTCTTGGATAATCTTTCAGGCCTACACAGCTGGTTGGGTGCTACTGTTGCACTTCATGATAGCTCAGGGCTGAGAACATCTTTTTTGAAACAGCATGATTTCTCAGTCACGCAAGAAAGCGTTTCACTGGCTGAAGGAATGAGGGAAACTTGAGAAGTTGTGGGTTAGTTGTATAACAACTCACTGGTCGCATTGGAAGTACCGTGCCGTTCTAAGGAACTCTGAGCCTGACCTTGATATTTTCCTGAGAGTGATCTGAATATGATTCTTCCAAATTAGATCAGAAGAAAACAGCTAATTGTTCAACTGGTCTGGCTCATCTGTCCAGCAATGCTAATCAGCTGCAGCATTGGGCATTCATTAGTTTCAAACAATTGATGGTCCAGTTACCGGTTTTCATCAAGAGGTAGGTTTATGGTGCGGAAGAGTCACTTCTCAAAGCTGTTTCGGAAACAGGTAAATACAAAAATAATGATGCAAGTACACATATTTCAGAATACCTGCTCAGTGAAATGAAAGTGACTAATTGTCATTGTGAAACACTGCACAGCACACAGTGCACCACAAGAAATGCTTCTCTGCATTTTACCCCCATACACACCTGTGCAGCAGGGGCCAGCTAGTGCATGCATCCCAGGAGCAGTGGTGGGGATGATACCTTGCTCAGAGGTACCTCTCATGGCAACCAAATGGTCTTGGATTTGAATCCATGACCTCCCATTCTGTGGGCCTCGTCCCGTAACCACTAGGCTACTACTGCCTAGGGCTTTTAATTAGTTTTAAGATTTTCCTTAAAATCAATAAATGTTCATCGCCTGTTGTGAAAGGTTGCAAAATGTGTTGGGGAGGCTTAACCTGTTGCCTTTAAGAGGCTCCTTCCCAAAGTGCTAGACATGTGGTTTACTATAAACAACACAGTCCTGTTGTTTGAGAACCCTGATACCATTCAAATCAATTCAAATCAATTTCCTCCTATTCTTGTATACGCCACAACAGAGTTTCCCCAATGCACTTTTTACAGATGGTAGAGATTAGAGGTTATTGTCATGGTCTAAAAACTGAAGGCTAGAAGTTAAAGCCAGATGACTACGGAGGAGAGGAACCAAAAACTCCACTGTGTGGAGAAAAAAAACCTCTGAGGGTCCAAGGTCGTCTGGCTACCCAACCCCCTTGGGTATACTAGCAGTACAGAGTTTCTGTTTAGACCATATAAACTGGATTGAATGGATTGAAAAATGGATTTAATAAATTTTCTCAAAAAAAATCCTGTCCATTGTGAGAATCCTGAAAAATAGTCACATTCAAACTGATTTTATCATAAGAGTCCTGTATAAGTAAGAATGCATGTCAGGATCACTATGTGTGTTGTCATTATGTATGTATATATTTTAGAGCAATTTGGGCAATTTTGCAGACCACAAACATAATGCCTTTTATGACTACGTTAGGTTATCTGGTAAATTTTTCATAGCCTGTCTGTAGCACTTCACAAAATGTATCTTCAGCTTTTCACCCATGAACACCGTCCAAGAGGGGGCAGTGATGGGGGCGGTAACTTGTTCAACGACACTTCAGGGCGCTCCACTGATATGGGACCTTAAAATCCCGGGGCCAAATGTCTAAACACTTGATATGTGTGGTGGTCGTTGATTTGACACAAAAAGTCATTTGACCCACATAGAAAATAACCACGGATATAGGTGTTGCTTTTGCAGGACATGTGGCAGCAGTTGATTCTCAAAACTTACATGCAACAATTTGTTATGCACACTAGGAAATGTGAGAGGGTATTTTGCTTTTAAACCTATTAATGTTTCAAAGAATGCTCTTGAAAAATGTTAAAAGAGGTAGTTTTTAATCCAACAGTGATACCAATTTCTTGTACTCCTGCAGCCAATGAAGCTATTTCTCTTGTAACAAATAATTTATTTGACTGAAAAAGTGCTCTAGTCCATTGGGCTTCCCATTTCTACAATCAAAAACCAGGAGAGCAATATCAGCACTTTGTCATGAAAAAAGGCTGGAGAAGTGGTATGTCTTCCTCCTTCCTCCTGGGGTAGAACATATCCTGCGGGTTTTCCTTAACATGGTATGTGAAATCACTCATCACTGTATGATGGGTAAGACCTTGACAGGTGTGGTGGAACATGAATGCAAGGAGCCAAGGTTCCCAGCAGAACATTGCCCAGAGTACCAATACCACCTCCGCTTGTTTTCTTCCCTTTGTGAGGTAAGTGCTGCTGATGGGACAATTACTAGGCAACTAGAAAAGCCTTGAATCCTATTTTACATTAAGTGTTGAGAATAATTGGATAATTATATGTTTACATTTTTAAAATCATAATTTAGATACGTCTATAATGCATTTCTAACACATTCATAACACATGCAACAACAATGTAACTAATGGTGATTTATTTGTAAATGTGTCCATGTCACTCTGTAAAAACATTTTTTATAACATCACAGCTAAGGATACAACACCTTTAGAATTCTACAGCTAGAGCTAACTGTTAGGAAATTAAGCATTTTCTGTGCAGTGGCTGCTTAATATGTAAGAAATTACACACATGCTCTTTCAATCAGAAAAGTTTTGTTGGAAAAACTGTAGTGAACCCTATTATACATGTTTCTACAAAATACAACATATACTGTTACAACGATCACTATAGACCCGTGTCATTACATTATTCATTCTTTTTTATTTAGTAAATAAACAAAAAGTAAGACACAAGGTGAGAATATTTTTTTAAGAACCATTTCTTATTTCAGTAGCATTTTGCACAATAACTTATGATAACTTACTGACTTTAACAGAGTGTGAAAAAAATGTTATTAAATCTATCCGGGGCAAAAATTGTAAAGCAAAATTTGGATGTAAAATGGTATATTTTAAATGAAGTACTAATGTTTCACATATAAAATCGTCAAAACCTCTGACCTCTTTTTGATCCCTAGAAAGAGTTTTGATCCTGAGTTCTCACAATTTGCTTTGTTTTTTGAGGAATCTCAGTGGTCACTCTAATGCTGCATTTGCGTTTAGCCTTCTTCCTCGGCAAGAAAATCAACCAGGATTGCTTAAACACGACTGTAAAATCTGAGCTAAAATATATCATGAAACTTTGCTCTGGGCATTTAATCAACTATGACCACAGACTTCTGGATTGTTTTGGATTAAATATTCATGTGCTTGTCTTCTGAACTTTATTCACCTTCACTCTCACTGGGGAGGATATGCCCATCTTCCTCAGTTCATCCTGAAACTGTAAAAGGTTTTCCAGGTAAGGTTTAGGGATAGGATATATTAAGATATCTATGATCCGATATTGTAGTGAAATTTAAACATTTGAGTGGAATCTAGAAATGTATTAAATCACCTGCTGTGAAAAAACCTCTTGATTGTTGATGCCTGTTAGGTTTGAACTTGTTTTCACCTTCATTCGTACTACAAGAACAGCATCTGCAGGAATACATGTTTCATCACTTACCCCCAGTGAAATTATGGAGTAGTAATTAGAACAATAGTACAGAAGATGGGTTTCCTGCGGGGAGCACTATGCTGCTGAACTTAGAGTTCCAAATATAAAGACCAAAAGCAGTCTTACTCAGTGTGGTAATTGTTGTTGTGTTGGATAAAGCCATGCTGTTGCCGTCTGAAATGGAAAACTCATTGTTAACATGCCTTTAACATGCCTTAACATTTTGAAAAGTGTATTTAGATCATCTGGTGACTAACACTTAATCTAAGTGGCAAATTATTGCAAATAATTCCTGTAGAATTTATGTTTATTAGTTTGACCAAATTCTGTGAGAATCTTGGAGTAGCATAACAAAATTCTTTCTAAATTTGCAGTCATTTAATTTTTTGTAAGGTTGAGGTTACATTTACATTTGCAGCATTTAGCAGACGCAACTTCCATGTCCTAATTACAGGGTCAGTCCCCCTGGAGCAATTCAGGTTTAAGGGTCTTACTCAGGAACCCAATGGTGGTAGTGCTAGAGATGGGATTCAATCCTACAACCTCTTGATCTGTAGGTTTGTAGGCAAGTACCTTACCAGTAGACCACTGCATAGGTTGGTGCTATGCCTCTGCTAACTGCCAGGCAGTACCCTGGTCCGACTCTTGTTAGGTTTGTATGACTGCTGTCCAGCAGTGCGACATGCAGGGCTTTCCAGAAATCTTTTGGGGTCCAAAGCTCTTTTGTTTTTAAACATTAGAATTCTTGGTTTCCCACCAAGAACACAAAGGTGGCTCACATAACCTCTTAACTCAAAGGGAGAGCAGTGGTTTGGGCTTCTCTGGGCCAGCAAAGACCTGGATCTACTCTGGGCATGAGTATACTATTAAGTTCTGTTTGTTGTTGGCCAACCTGTTCTCTCAGGATTTGAGTGAAGACTTCAAGAATAAGCTGGCTCTATGGGAGCCTTCAGGTTAGACAACTGTCTTGATGAATGAAAGCCTGCCCAAAAATATTCCAAAGCCAAACCCTGATTATCAGATTAAAATCTCACCAGATTTGGAAAAACACACCTCTTCACTCCTCAGGACCATCAAGAGACCACTATATTTATTGGCAAAACCCTATAAATCTCCATTATACATCCAAAATATGACAAAAGGTTTTAATTTGAAGTCTGTTTGTTCAAATTATAACATATTAAAGGAAAAGGAGAAAAGTAGTTCTTACATTGCATTGTGGTTGCTGGTCTGGTTACAGCTATGGTGCTAACATCTGAAATGAAAACTTCAGGTCTTAACTGAACAAACAAAAGATTCTTGTAAAAATGTTTCTGCATTTTACCTTGATATGCAATTTCATTCACATTTCATGTTCAATTTAAACTTAGTTTAAAACTTTATCACAACCTTTTCCTTTATTTTGCAATAGCTTTGAATATGTCTCAATACGAATCACATTGTAGAACATGTGCTATCTTTCTACTGCACAAAGGTGGAGTTGAAACCCCATGCTCAAGTGAAGAAATCACATTTAACGTGGAAACAGAGGAAGGCTGTGTGAATCTTCAGCTTGGGCTAAATAAAAATCAGCCTCTGCTGACCCAATCCTAACATGTTTATAGGGCTGTTGCTCTGTAAGCTCACAGTTGCCCACAACAACTGCCATCCTGTTGTTTGATATCACCAAGAAAAATTATTTGACAGAGCCATACTACACCCTTTATAACAGCCCCTGGACATTGATTAACAGTACGTTGCACTTATAATTAATAAATAGGTTTAAAATATATTTAATATTAAACTGCATATTGAAGAAAAAAGATTCAAGAAACAAGAATATTTCTTACTCTGTGTGGCGGCTGTTGAAGTGAAGTTGCGAATAACTGAAAGAAAAACAAAAAATAGTTGAAAAAAGTTTTGTTTGAAATGACATTCAGCAGTCAACCCTTGTTGTGAAGGGTTATATCAAAATGTTGAACACCAGAAAGCTATTAGCTTTAACAGCTGAGATGAGGTCCCCTAGATCAGGGTTGAACATCATGTTCTGAGCTGGCAAATCATTTCACAATGCTGAACTCTAGTCCTGGAGATCTACCTTCCTGCCAAGTCTAGTTTTAAGCACAGTCTGTATTACTTCCTGCATTTCTTCATTACCCTTGATTGTCTGGAATAGGTGCATTGGGAGATGTAGCCTGAAATTTATTCTTCTCCAAATTCTGTAGGAAAGTAGATTTCCAGAAGGAGGGTTGGTGACCCCTGTTCTAGAATTTCATAATTTGCTAATTACATGTCACACTCAGTCCACGTATTAAAAAGACAAACCTCAGACATTTAGACAGCATCCATATCAATGTCTGAACCAGAGGTTTCTGTGACACCTGTAGTGTCAGGTGAGCATGGATTGAACCCTGAGCATTTTTATGCTTATCAGAGTGATTTGTAGGGCAGTGGTGGCCTAGTGGTTTGGGCGTTGGCCAGAGGATTGGGGGTTCGAACCCCTTCCCAATGGGTTGCCCTGAGGTACCCTTGAGCAAGGTGCCATCCCTGTCCCACTCCTCCCTGCGATGGACTGGCGACCTGTCCAGGGTGCGTCCCCCGTCCTCACCCTGTGTGCGCTGGGTTGGACACCGGCACTCCCCCGTGACCCCGTTTGGGACAAGTGGCAGAAAATGGATGGATGGATGGATGGATGGATGGATTGATTTGCAACTTTTTCTTCCCATTGAAATCCCAATAAACACAAAGGAAATAAAAGGAATGAAAGGAGACCAGCTCTATTGCACTCTGACTGACAGATAACTGCCCCAACAGGTGAGAACACAAAGCTACAGTATGCACAACTTCCACACCTGTGTCACTCAGTGCCAAGTGGCTCAGTGGGGTTTATCCAACTTTCACATGTAAGTGTAGACAGGACATCATTCACAAACAAGCTGAAGCCCAGAACATTAATAACAAGTCCAGATTAAAATGGATCATATCTCAGCTTTGTTTGATGCAGGGATGTCAGTACCTACCTGAACAATAGATCCCAGAGCAGAAATTTGGTTGGACAAACTTATACACGTAATAGTTTCCAGGGCATGCTTTCACTTGAATCGAAGGTGATTTGAAATTGCAGCAATCACCACTCCAATGTCCACAGACTTGCCGCAATACTATTCCATCATTCAGGCTCGGGTGAGAGCCGTTGAGCCATAGTGGTGCGTGGGTGCCACAACTGAACTGACTGACACATGATTCTGGCATCTGAGCACTTTGTCCTTGATAGAAAAGCCGATACCAGCCTATCCAATTTACATTTCTATCACAGTTTACTGAGCCACTATAGGTAGTGCTTCTCCAAGGATCATCCAGAACTGTATAGCTGTAGCAGGGATCTGTATTGTAGTTGCTTAAATCAGCCGTCACTGAAAAATGAAAATTAAATAGACTTTATCATTAGGATTTTGACTGTGATGCATTAACATTCAGTTCAATCTAAAATTTCAGGTGAATCTTGTGTAGAGTATCTAGTGTTTTTAAATCCTGTATCTGCTCCTGGTGAGCCAGAGGCAGGCACTCAAAAAACCATCCAGTTTCTGTAAGGTTTCAATAGACGAATTGAATCGGGGTGTTCTCAGAGTTGATAATAAAGGTATTAGCAAATTAAAGAGTGTACAAACAATAAAAATGTAGTAGTGAAGTGGAATCCTGCTCTACCTGCACAGTATGAAGGCATGGGTATCGAAATACTTGGTTTAACGAGTTCATAGACATAGTGATTTCCTGGGCAAGCCTTGACTTGAATTGGGTTGGATGTGTAGTAGTTGCAGGTGGAGAAATGGGATCCAGTTACTCCACGAATCACAATTCCATCTCCAATCTGGGGATGTGAACCACTGAGCATCAGTGACGCGAAACCACCACATGTTGTGTAATTCGCACACCACTCAGGCATTTGGGCACTTTGTCCTTGAAGATAGAGTCGATACCAGCCCTTCCACTCAACCAGGGTGTCGTCATGTCCAAAGTAGTTTATCTGTATGGTTCTCCAATAGTCGTCCAGGGTGGTGTAGTTATTACATGGATCAAAGCTGGAGTCTACTGCTGTGAAATAGCACAAAAACAAAATTGCTGCAATTTTGCTAATAACATCTGCATAATATAAACATAAAAATCTTCAACATTTGTAAGATGCAAAAGCAGCCAAATACCTGCAGCCAATGTTTCATCAGCTACAACACTCCAAAATGTTAACATAACTTTTTTATATCAAAAGGAAAGAAAGAAGATCTAGAATTGCAGGTATATGATATGTTTTGTACTAAAATACTAAAATCTGCAAAAATACATAAATAAATAAATGAATAATAATGACCAGTATGGCCACATACATATGTTGGTGTTTGTTGGAGCTCCAGCTGTTGAGAAATTTGTTGGAGTTAATGTGGAAATATCTGCATAAATAAAGAAAATATATTTTATTCATTAAAAATAACACATTTGAATCTTACAGGAAAACTAACACAGATGTTTAAAAGAAGGTTAACTAATGTTTAACCTGCACAGTAGGCTACGCTACACCCAGTTGGCCTGATGAATTCATAGACGTAGAAATTTCCTGTGCATGCTTTGACTCGAATTGAGATTTTACTGTAGTCAGAGGTGCAGCATCCATAAACACGATCGTTGGTACAGAGCTGACGAGTGACCACGCCATCTCCAAGCTGGGGATGTCCACCATTTAGCCAAAGAGGGTCAGCAGTGCTGCATCCAGGGGTACACTGCTCCAGCATGCGTACACTCATCCCATGATAGAAGAGACGATACCAGCCGTTCCACTGAAAGTATGCATCGCAGACGTAATCCATGGACTGATTAGTAGCTCTCCAGGGCTGGTCCAGGGCTGTGTAGTTATTGCATGGGTCATACCCAGAGCTTGCTGTTGGAGACAAAAACTGCTAAATGAGCACATCTGAAATCTGTGACGATGGTAAAATCATATTAAAATGGATTCTTTGGTTATATTACAGACTGTATAATCAAAATGTTTGCTTTCCAAAGCAGAATAGAAGTGGATAACAGTGCACTGGAACAAACAGCTCAACCTCCCACAGCTTTACTCTTATCCTTTACTCTTATACTTTTTTCTTATATCTACACTCATATCCTTTCTTTCCCTTCCAATGTCCCACTTTTATTTATTCATTGGCCCTGAAAAACAGAGGGGTTGCGCTGAGCTTGTCTATATTTTACTTAAAGACAAGTTGAGGGGAAAGACTTAGAGGAGAGAAAGTGTAGCAGCAGGAAGATTTTAAAAGAAAATATCAAAAGATAAGTGCTGGTTACAACTAGACAAAAGGATTACATAACAACTGGTTATATCAAATCACACAGCAAACTGAACTGGATTTGAGACAAGTCTTAGGTGGTTCCATTTTGTTTACTGTGACCAGTCATTTTCAGTCATTTTTTAAAATTTTTTCTGTAAAGTGCATTTTTTTTCCCTTCCCTCTCCTCTCACATTTAAAGTGTGGCTGCAAGAGGGTTTTTCAAACAGAGAAACCCAACCTCCATTGACAAGAAACACAATAATAGAGAATAATAGAGGGTATTTACCCGTTTGTGCCCTTGCTTCTTCACCTATGTAGAAATGACAGACAGAGAAGGGTTATTAAACAACGTCTGAGTGTAAACTTGCTGAACCAGCTGAAGAAAACAGATGAACATACTTATCATTATTATGATTGCTATTATCTTCCCAGCTTGTCCAACCAAGAGCCTCATTGCAGCAAAAAAGGAAGAAACTCTGCAAATAAAAGATCTATTCTTCCGGTGTTGATATTGTTAAAGTGTAAAAAGATCACTCAACTCAACCTGTTCCAGACACTAAACTCACCTTATTGAGAAACTCTGACTGAAGCATTTCAGCAACACTGAAGCTCTTCAACTCCCCAAACCTGCTTCTCATAAAACTCTTTATTAGCTTCCTTGTACAAAAATACAGGGGTGTGTTTTTCAAACAAATGTGTTCTATTTGTTCTTCTTTTTAAAAATATATATTATCATCTTTTTTTTACCCTGCTTTGTAATCCATAACCCTTCTAGATAATCACTGCACCTCACTGTGTCTGTGTATTAACAGATTTCTTGATTTTTCTTAACTCTTTATTGAAGTTTCCCAGTTTGAACAGTCATGATGCATTCCAAGGGAATAATAATTAAAAAGAAATTGGCAATTATATTATATATATTATAATATATATTTTACTAGGTATATTATATTAGGTCACTTCCTGGTCTGCACTTTAAGCACTTCTTCTCATAGCTAAGGGAATAGAAAAAGAAAAAAAAAGGAAAAAAGTCATCTATTGATTGGCTACATTCATTTCACTCATTGTTTGAATGAGTTAACTTTATTAACATTATATAAAGAACAAAGTTATCAGGGTCTGTCCAAAACCACTGCAATTCAAGCTTGGCTCAATCTCAGATGATTACACAAATGCAATGTGAGATCAGGCAGCGTTGGGTAGCTCTGCACAGTCCTTCTGCCTGTGTAGCTCTGGATGCTCACATGAAGCAGTGGAGGAAGGCAGTTCATTTAAGATGAACTTGCTGTGCATCACATGCTTTCAGCTTTGAGAAAAAGTTTTGCATTTTTAGACTATAATCCTAAATTCTAATTAAAACTTGAATATAATACCCCCAGGTTCCCCCACAATGTGTTCTTTCTTCTTCCTATCACCTTCATTATTTCTTATGTAGCTCATTGAAATAAGTGAAACAGGCAGACGATTTGACTCAAATCGTTCATAAGAATACATAAAGGTTATAAAGGTTTATTTTGCATCAGTTAAAGCCTACATATAGCTCCTCTTTGGTCTTCCTCTTTTCTTTTTTCCTGGCAGCTCCATCTTCAACATCCTCCTCCCAACATAATCCTCTTCTCTCCTCTGGACATGTCCAAACCTACACAACCTTGCTTCTCTAACTTTGTCCTCAAAACGTTCAACCTGAGCTGTCCTGCTAACTTCTGTAAATTATTAAAGACAACAAAGTACCAGATTGTCCCAATTAGTATTTAAATTCATTAAATTGTTGATTAATTCTAATCATGATTGAATTCTGAATATGCTTATGATGATAAATATATCAATCACTTGATTGCTGCAATTTTTTGCACCAACCAGTCATGATTTGAAACTTGAAAAAATATGGACTGGACGTCTCATCCTGCAAGACCAGCCTCCTGTTTATTTGATGCTCACTCCTCCTATGCACCCCCAACTCAGAAGGTTGAAAAGAACTAGGGTTATTGGATCTTCTAGACTGGATGATGGCAGCAACTGAACTCTCTCATACACAGCTGGAGTGTGAGTGCAACAGTGAGAAAATCATTAACGCATGGAGAAGCAATAAGTCTTCCCTCAACGTGACAAGGAAAAACACTGCTTATCTTGAGGATCACGGAAGCATAGAAAAACTGAACACATGACTGAAAAATATGCCCTTCATTGTTATCATCGCATGGTTTTTAGTAAAAGGAATTCCTCCTTGAGCTTTATGCAAAGCAGGTTTGGGGAGTTAAAAAAGTTAAAAGCTGAAGCACTTCAGTCTGAATGTATTTGTCTCGAGAATATGGTGCAGTGCTCTTCTATCTGAGGTTGATGATATTTTTATACTTTTTCAGAAATATCATTCTGCTCACATCACTGCAACATGAAGTAAATGCTCTGTTCTGACTCATAGGAGCTTAAATACCCAGCGCCAATGAAGCACACCTGTGCCTCCATGAGCTCAGGTGTGCATAGTCAGAACAGAGTGCCCTCTACCGTAACCAAAACAAAACCAAACCATGAATTCCCCCCCACCAATGGTTTCACTCCTGGGTGGCTCAACCTTACCCCTTGGAACAGTACCCTTGAGGGGAGGCCAACAGAACATCAAACATAAACAACCCCCTTAATGGGGCATATGGCCAGGCCAACAAAACTTAAACAAAAAGGGACCTCTGACCAGCCACAGCCACGTCCAGGGCTGCTGGCAGTGGTGAAGGGTATCCCAAAGTCCCCGTCCACTTCTTGGCCCCATGGTCATAGAAACAAGATTTTGTACGTGGCATAGATTTCTCTGACAGTGTTTACATGTCTCACGTGGTTTTCACATCGACACTTTGCATTACAGCTATCACAAACATAGAGCAATACAGACCATTCATCCTTGATCTGATTCTCAACCCATTGTCCAATTCCAGGGTGATTTCAAACATCCGGATCTGTGAAGGCACCATTCAAAAATGTTACATGAATCCAGTGTGTACTGCACAAGATCTGCACTGGTTTGAGTGCTTTCGGTATAGGTGTTGGCATAGGAGACTGTAGTGATGGCAGGAAAACAGTGTTCAGCTCTTCAGGTCCATCACTGCGGTCTGTGTGTCATACATGGAACCAATCTTTTAATAGGCGTTCATAACCAATAGTACAATGTTCACCCTGGGAACAGTGTGGAGGTTTGCTACTGTCTTTCTCCTCTGAGTGATCATGGCATTCTGTAGGGCCATCAGAGCAGAACTTCATGGACATGCACTGGTCACTGGTGCATTGAAACTTCTCTTTCAGAGCACAGCCAAGCTCATCTGTGCTATCAAAAACAATGCTCATAGGAGTGCACCTGCTTTTGCTGTTGCAGTGCAGGTGGCTATCCTCAATCCCCAATCATGATGAAGCCAAACTTGCTGTCATCAGACAACAATGCTGTAGTAGTCTCAGTGTGAAATGTGTTATCACAGAGATAGAGTGAGATATTGATGGGTTTGAAAGGCTCAAAGTCAATGTTGACTTTCTTCTCTTTGCCCTCCACGGCGCTGTTTTCCTGCACCTGGTGATTCATGGCTTGGAGGGAAACCTCATTTTCCAGTCTCTTGCACTTTGCTTCCATTTCATGCAAAGCGTGCCTCAGTTGAACATTTTCAATTTCCATGGCTTGAATTCTGGTTAATGATGTGGTTGATGTGGTTTCTACTTGCTTCAGCGTCTAATTCTGTCTCCTGAAGCTTCTCTGAGACTTGACAATTGGCCAGTGTAGCATCCTTTACCTTCACATTCAAGACATCAAGATCCTGGTTCTGGGCATGAATTTCATGATCCTTGGTGGTAATTTTAGCCTCCATTTCCTGGAGCTGCTCAGCAATAAAATTTTTGGCCTGTCAGTCATTTTCTGCTGCTTGTCCCAAGCAGGGTCACTAGGGAGTGCTAGAGTCCATCCCAGCTCACACAGGGCAAAAGACGGGAAACACACCCTGGACAGGTCGGCAGCCCATCGCAGGGAGGAGCGTGACGGGGACGGCACCTTGCTCAAGGGTACCTCAGGGCTAGGGTTAGGGTTAGGAAGGGGGTTCGAACCCCCGATCCTCTGATCATCCGGCCATCTGATGATAGTGGTTTTGTCAAATCGGTAGAGTGGCTCATATGGAGTTCAGGAACCCTCATGGTGATTGATGGACTTGCTTTCTGGAAATACCTAAGCTGTCCACCATACAGCCGTGCATCTTAAAAGAGAGAAATGAATTAGATCTATACTGAACTCATACTTGTAATCCATTAATTTTTAAAGCACAGTATTGTGACTCCAGGGTAATGCTGGGGTGCTGTGGGTAGGATGTAAATGCTGAGCCAGAGATCTGTGGCTGGACTTTTTTAACAGAACTGAACATAAAAATAACTAAAACTCCAACGCTGCAATGGAGATTACCCATGTTAAGGATTGACGTGCTGCACAGTCTTAAATAGCCAGCCCCAAATGAATCACACTTGTGCCCTGATGAGCCCAGGTGTGCTCAGTCAGAGCAGAGCACCATCTGCCATGACAGGTTAGGAAGAGATTGAAGGGGTATGAGTTTAGCTGTGGGACACTAAACTGGCCAAAAATTCTATGAGCTAAACACTGCAGTTAAAATGAAAGGAATTAAAATATGTTCTTTTCAAAATGTATAGGCCATAGCATTTTGTGTGTATAAGAAGACTTCTCTTAAGAGTCTTTGTTTTTGTATATTCTGTGATTTGTCCATCTTGTAATTGGTTCTCACTGCTGTTCTCATGAGTTGGATCAGGTGTTTTGGGGCAAGAAAGAGTTAAACCTGTGCAGTACTTTGGGTCACCAAAAACAGATCCAGGATTAAGAAACAAGGTCCTTCACAATTAATTCAGTGTGAAATTTGAATACTATTATAAATCAGTTACCTGTAACCTGCAACTAATTCTACCAGGATTCCAACACTGAACACTGATTCAGACTAGACTCTCCTGAACAAGTTTAGAACCTGGAGCAGGTGTAGAAGACTGTGGTTAGAACAGAACTCAGCAGTAGATCTCCAGGAACAGGACTGGTGACCTCTGTTCTAGGGTCCCAAACTCCAGTTCTGGAGGAAGGTCAAGTACAGTTTGGTGATTTTGTATCTCAAGCGTGTCTAGTTCAGCTCACCTGCTGTTTGTCAGGTGTTGTATGTCTGTTTGTTGAGTTTGCTGGTCAGCAGCCCTCCATACCAGAATTTGGGGCCAATGTTCAAGTGTAACATCTTCCAACTGGTAAAGCAAATAGTTTCCTTTCTCTCTGAATTTCAGAGTTACGCTTTAACGCACCTGAACCTTTTAGTTAAAGAAAACCTTCATTTTAATAATAATTTAATTGGTTAATTCTCTTTCAGTTATTAGCAACTTCACAGTAAGTCTGACTCCAACAACAACCAGGCAGAGTAAGAACTCATTTTTGTTTCTCTTCCATCTTTTGTTTCTCTTCCAGCATACAGACCAAGTCTGCAGTAAACAGCTTGTTTGTGTTTATTTATAAGTGTTTACAGTTTTATAATGGTTAACGAGGGTAAAGGAGGTTTTAAGTCCACACTTTCCCATTCAAAAATAAATAACATGTTTAGCATCTAAATCATTTATTAGTTTTTAATCAAATTAATAGAAGCTGTTAATTTTGGACACCTATGGACCTACAGAACAACAGCACCATCTACAGATGATAAAAAAGTAAAGTTTGTTTGACACTGAGCTGATTTATATTAAGCCCAAACTGTTGTTTCTTTAATTCCATGTTAAATGTGCTGTCTCTTGTTGAAATGCCCCTTGTATTGTTCTCCATTTGGGGCTACTTTAGTTTTAATGTAGGTGTTCGAAATGTGGTTCAAAAAAAGTAAAAGTTGACAGTTTCACTTTTCAGTTATGATCTGAACTTAAGCTTTCATTCCAGGCACCATACCTGTAAGCAGCCATGTAATGCAAAGTAAGAACTACCTTTGTTTATATTATATATAAATACAAGTAAGCAAATATTCATATGTACAGTCATGTAAAATTATTTGGCCACCCCATTAAATGTTCAGTTCTTTATTAAGAATTGTTCACATATCAATATCTAATTTTGTTTGTATTTTTCTCTGGAAAATAAAGTGATTTAATTGCAGGTAAACAACAACAACAATAATGTTGATTTTACGTGAAACAAAAGATATATAAAGAAACCTAGTAGGGGTTTCTTGCGAGTACAGCCTGTTTCAAGTCACCCCACAGCATCTCAATGGGATTAAGATCTGGGCTTTGACTCAGCTTTAGGTTTCAGCCTGTCCTTGGTGGATTTACTGGTCAGTTGTGGATCATTGTGATATTGTAGGGTCCATTTCCACTTCAGCTTTAATGTTCTTACAGATGAACTCAACTGTCCAAAGAAAATTATTCTAGATGTTCTAGTCTAAATTCTCTCTGGCAAACTTAAATCTGGCCTTGATGTTTCTCTTAGAAAGCAAAGATTTCCACCTTCCACACCTCCCATGAAGTTAAAGTTGTGCATTCTCTTTCTGATTGTAGAGGCATGCACTTTCACATTAACAGTAGCAAGTGCCTGCTGTAGGTCTCGTGATAACATCTTAGGGTTATTGGAGACTTCTTTTAGTATCTTGCAGTCTGCTCTCAGGCTGAACTAGCTTGGATGGCCATGATGGCAGCTGTTTTGGAGGTCCTCCACTTGTAGACAGTGGAATGGCTGATTGCAAATTTTTTTGAGATCTTTTTAAATCCCTTACCAGGCTTATAAGCTGCTGCAATGTTCTTTCTGATCACCTCAGACAGCTCTTTTGATCATGGAGTTCACTCTCACCTCAACAATCAGGAGCACACCAAACTAAATGTCTGAGGTTTAAAAGGACAAACCTCCTTCAAACTGCTGAGTAAGCATGTTCTAATCACGTGCACCTTATGTGCTACACATCTGTGATATTTGAGTCATTATAATTGGGAATAAAGGTGGGGGTGTCCGAATTTATATTATTATTATTATTATAATTTATATAAATATTTATATTAATATTACTCTAATTTTCCAGTATTGTTAAAAGAATAGAGATTTAATGAGATTAATGTCCAAGAATGATCCAAAAACATACAGGTTTTCATAGGGTGTGAAAACCCTGTCCCTGTAATAAGGAAATGGAAGTTGCTGAACGCAGCAAATTTAAGTGTATTCAGGAGATAATCTGCAACAACTTTCACAGTGTTTCTTTGATTCCATGTTAAATGTGCTGTTGCATGATGTGGTGACATGCCCTTTTCGCTCTTTGGGGCTAATTTGTTTGAACTTTGTGACACCCAGCTTTACCTTTGTGCAGTGAATCAATAACACAGGTGGATTCTACGATGCAATTGGTTAAGGCAGATTTTAAACCATTTTAAGATAATGGATAAACACTTTTAAGCACTTAAGATGTTTTCATTTTATTCACTATCACGGTAGGCACACTTGGGCAACAGGTGTGCCTTATTGGGGCTGGCTTTATTAGCGCCAATGAATCAGGGCAGAGCGTCAGTAATTTTTGGGAGTTTGGTTTTTGGTCTTTTGGATTCTTTGGGCTTTTTGTAGTTTTTTTGGTTTTTGATGTTTATGTTTTTGTTTATGCTTAATAAAGTTGAGCCCAAGATCCCTGGCTACACAATTACGTTCAACCAACACCCCACTCTCCGCATGAAAGAATTACTGACCTTCAAGAGGTGATAAACATAACGAGTCAGAGGATCAGGAACAGCTTCAGGAGTGGGCAACTCGAAGAGCGGGAACAAGCTCTATGGTCACGGGTGGCCGCATTAGCCCCGGAGGGTGGGCCTACGAAACCATTGGTCATGTCAACACAAGTGGGCTTCCACAATGTCTTTCTCTTGAAGGGAACGTACCTCAAATTGGTTTTCTTCCACTTTGAGATATGCAACTTGTGCGAAGCGCAGGGCTTTGAGGACATCTTCCACCATCATCACGGAAGGCAGGGCTGTGAAGCCTGCTCTCGCGTTAACCCCAAGAGGTGGGGCTGCAATGGAAAACAGCCAGTTTGAGGTATATTCCCTTCAAAAGGTATTAGCTAAACTTGGTAGGGAACTAGTGAAACTGATGACTGAGTCAGAAAATCTCAAACAGGCCAATATGAAGCATATCGCGCTTCTCTCTGAAATGCGACTGACAAACAAATGCATTGCATGATCATTCAGATCACTCAGCAGAACGAGTTACTGATGGGACTCAACCAGCAGCTGAAAGAGTGAGATGCCTTGGGTACACAAGTGGTCACATCTGCCTCTAACAAAAGGATGAAACATGAGGAACAGGTCAAGAATCTGCTTTCCCAACAAGAGAAGGTGAAGGGCGAGCTGCTGGAGGAGCGAACAATTAATGTTGCAGCCATGAGCTTGATGGAGGCCAAGATTTCTAGACTGAACCGGAATCGGAAAGTTGTGGATTCAAATTCCAGATCAGTGGGTTTCCCTGAGCTACCCTTGAGGAAGCTACCGCCCGCTGTCACTGCTCCCTGGATGGTTTAAAAGCTGCCCCCTGCTGCACAGTGAATGGGTGAAATGCAGAGGCTGCTATTCCTTGTGGTTCACTGTGTGTTATGCTGTTTCACAATGACAAATAATCACTCTTAAGCTTTCGTTTCAGATGTTGGCACCATATCTGTAACCAGCCCCCCAGCAAACACAATGCAATGTAAGAACTACTTTTATTTACATATAGATATACATATTCTTCTTTTTCTTTCGGCTGCTCCCGTTTAGGGGTCACCACATCCATAAACCTCCTCTTTGGTCTTCATCTTTGCCTCTTTCCTGGCAGCTCCATTTTCAACATCCTCCTCCCAATATAATCCTCATCTCTCCTCTGGACACGTCCAAACCAACGCAATCTTGCTTCATTAACTTTGTCTCCAGAATATCTAACCTGAGCTGTCCCTCTAATATACTCATTTCTAATCCTGTCCATCCTTGTCATACTCAACGAAAATCTCAGATTCTTTAACTCTGACACTTCCAGCACTTCCACAGATCCAGCTCCTGTCTTTTCGTCAATGCCACTGCCTCCAACCCATACAACATAGCTGGTCTCAATACTGTCCTGTAAACCTTCCCTTTTACTCTAGCTGGTACCTGTCACAAATCACTCCAGCCACTCTTCACCACCCATTCCAACCTGCCTGCACTCTCTTCATCACCTCTCTGCCACACCCACCATTACTCTGAACTGTTGATCCCAGGTATTTATACTCCTCCACCTTTGTCACCTCTACTCCCTGCATCCTAATCACTCCACGTTCCTCCCTTTCATTCACACTCATGTATTCTCTCTTTGCCCTACTCACTTTCATTCCTCTGCTCTCTAGAAAATATCTCTATCTCTCCACGTTCTCCTCAAGCTGTCACTGCAGATCACAATATCATCAACAAGCATCATCATCCACGGAGACTTCTGTCTAACCTCGCCCGTCAACCTGTCCATTACTATTGCAAACAAGAATGGGCTCAGGGCTGATCCTTGATGTAATCCAACATCTACCTTAAATGCATCTGTCACTCCCACTGCAGATTTCACCACTGTCAAACTGCCCTCATACATATATTCTGAACTACTCTCACATACTTCTCTGCCACTCTGGACTTCCTCATGCAATACCACAACTCCTCTCTGGGCACCCTGTCATATGCTTTCTCCAAGTCCACAAAGGCACAATGTAACTCCTGCTGACCTTCTCTGTACTTCTCCATCAACACCCTCAGAACAAACAATGCATCTGTTGTGCTCTTTCTCGGCATTAAACCATACTGCTGTTCACTAATCCTCACCTGTTTTCTTAACTTCTTCTCTGTCTAGCCAATCAGTATATGTCCTTTTCTCCCTCTTTACTGTCCAACAATTCACCAAACACCTTATTTTTAGCCCTTTTCAACAGTGCCTGTGTTAATTCCTGCCTGTATTCCACCTTGCAGTCCTCCTTCTTCAGCTTCCACCACTTGACCCTCGATTCTGCCCTCACTTTCCTCCTCTTCTTGACCTCCAAGGTCATCCTACAGACCACCATCCTATGCTGTTTAGCTAGACTCTCCCCTGTTACTACTTTGCAGTCTCTGGAATTGCAGAGGAATGCTGAAGGTCAGATGGTTGTAGATTTTGTGAAATGGAAGAAAATGGCTGTAGTTAATACTTATTTTAAGAAAAGGGAGGAGCACAGGGTGATGTATATGAGTGGAGGAAGATGCTCACAGGTGGATTATATCCTTTGCAGTAGTGTCAGTGTTGTGTGCACCTGTACTGGGGGAAAGGAAAGACCTGAGCAGGATCACCGGGCTGCCTAGTCTGCTTCCAACTGATAGAAAACACAATTCAGACAGACCAGGAGTATGAACAAAATATAAGACTTTATTGAGGATGAAATCTAACACAAAGCACTAACTCACACAAAGGGGAACAAACACGGAGACATAAGGCTAACGAGGGACATTTAAGCACATATGGAATCTGAACGAGGAAAGCTGGGGTCTATCTGAATATACAGGACTCTGACATTTAACAAAGAACGTTAGCTCTGAGGCTAAAGCTAACCACTAACCGCTAATAATAAATGTCTAGCAGGGCTAAACATGCACGCAAACAAGGTCATCATTAATACTGTGGTTCATACGAAAAGCAGACAAATAGCAGACTTATCTTAGAGTGAACTTCAGGCTGCATCACGTGGGGAACCAAAATGCCAACGCACCCGCTACACATTGCAAAGTTCTATTTATTCCCCCTTGCTGCAGAGGTTCCACCTATGGTTCCTCTTCGGACAACAAAATCAGCCTTTGCTCACCCAATCCTAACCTGTTTATAGAGCTGTTGTTCTTTTGGTTGACAGTTGCCCACAACAACTGGCCCCATGTTGTTTGATATAACCAAGAAAAATTATTTGTGGGCTAAAATGAATCTTTTTTTAAGAGAGCCATACTACACTCTTTATTAAAGACTAGACTTGCATAACACGATGTTGCACTTATAAATAATGAATAGGTTTAAATAGGTTTGATTTCATATTAAACTGCACATTAAAGAAAAAAGATACAAAAATATTTCTTACTCTGTGTCTTGGCGGTCACTTTCTGGCCTGCACTTTAAGCAGTTCTCCTCATTGCTAAGGGTAATCGTTAAAAAAAAGTCCTCTGTTGATTGGCTATTGAACGCTCTTGAGGAATCTCATTCATTTCACTCATTGGATGAATGTATTAACTTCATTAAATAAAGAATAAAGTTATCAGTGTCTGTCCAAAACCACTGCATTCAGCCCATTCTGGATGGCACACATTACCTTTGCATTTATACAATTTTCATGCAAGCGACTTTTTTCTTGACATATATCAAGCTATACTTGGCTCCTGGCACTAAATCTCTTGAATGTAAGTTAATTTGACACTAGCTTCGCTAGCTTGCTCAATCTCTGATGATTGCAGAAATGAAATGTGAGATCAGACAGTGTCAGGTAGCTCTGCTGTCACAGTCTGTCACTGTGTGATTTCGGTTTTGGTACAGTAGAGGGCACTCTGGTCTGACTGAGCACACCTGAGCTCATGAAGTTACAGGTGTGCTTCATTGGGGCTGACTATTTAAGCTCCAATGAGTCAGCACCAGGGGGCAGTGGTGGCCTAGTGGTTAGGGCATTGGCCACATGCTCAGAGGATCGGGGGTTCGAACCCCTTCCCAATAGGTTGCCCTGAGGTACCCTTGAACAAGATGCCTTCCCCGTCTTGCTCCTCCCTGTGATGGGCTGGTGACCTGTCTAGGGTGCGTCCCCTGTCCTTCACCCTGTGTGCGCTGGGTTGGACTCCAGTGTGACCCCGCTTGGGACAAGTGGCAGGAAATGGAGTCAGAACCAATGAGCGTGGCTCATTTGCAAGGTGAAGTTAATGGTGGTGTTTTAGTTCCTCTGTACCTTAATTTGTGACTATGGATAATAAAGTTATGTTCCTGACCACTGGCTCAGCATTGACGTCCTACCCGCACCCTGCCACTGTTACATCTGCACAGTCCTTCTGCTAAAGTGTAGCTCTGGCTGCTCACATGAAGCAGTGGAGGAATGCAGTTCAATCAAGATGAACCTGCTGTGTATCACATACTTTCAGCTTTGAGAAAAAGTTTTGCATTTTTAGACTATAATCCTAAATTATAATTAAAACTTGAATATAATACCCCCTGGTTCCCCCATGGCGCGTTCTTTCTCCTTCCTATCACCTTCACAATTTCTTACATATCTCTTTGAAATAAGTGAAACAGGCAGATGATTTGACTCCAAGCTGCAGAATGGAAGTGATTGCTTAATTTTTGTTCATACAGAACTAAACCTACAAATTTGTTTTGGTGCTTCAAATATTTGTGTGTATTTCCTAAATGTATTCTTCAGAATCACACTTTAAAAGAATTTTTCATTATAAATTTATATAAACGTATTTTCATTACTGCAGATCAAAGTTATATGTCCATTAGAAGGCAACAATGTATTAATGTTCAGTGTGTAGCCTTGCACTAACCTAACTAATGAAAACAAAATAAATGCTTTCTACATTTACGATGCCTGTTAGACAATGAATGGCATTTGGCAAAGAACAACATTGCTAACATTTTACTGAAGAGTACTGCTCATAAGAATACATAAAGGTTATAAAGGTTTATTTTGCATCAGTTAAAGCCATCATATAGCACTCTTGCCTCACAGCAAGAAGGGCCTGGGTTTGATTCCCAGGTGGGACGGTCCTGGTCCTTACTGTGTGGAGTGTGTTTCATCCACACTCAGGGATATTCATTTCATATTCTTTTTAGCTTTTTATGGCTGCTCACATCTCTCCCTCCCATTTCTAAAATCCCTTACTCCTACCTGCTCCTTTACTTTAATTATAATGTGTTCTGTCTTTGTTTTCTGGTTTTAACATTTCACAGCCCCATTACAGTTGTTCTTGTTAATATTGTAAAGCCATATTCTAACCAAATTTGATATCATCCATTAAATGAATTTATTATGTTTCAGACCTGCAGTGGTTTTCATTGCATTGCTTTCAAATGTCTGACAACTACAGTGGCATCCAAATCATCCCCTCATTCTTTATTTCTTTGACATTCCGCCTCTATTCTCCTAATCCTTTCTTCAGCCGTCCAAAGCCATCACTCGCACATGTTTGAAAAGTCTTAAGAGAAGTAGTTGCCTACAGGGAGAGGTTAAACAACATTTTTCTGAAGTGAATGTATGTGCTGTATGGCAAGTTCATCATGTGCGTTCTTTCGTGTTGTCTTCCACATACATTGTATAAATATTAATCTACACAATAACCCAGAGATCCACTTTTATCAGAAGGGCTGTCTAGCTGAATAAGCTTAACTTTATATTTCATTTCCACCTGGAAGACCACGGGCCTATCTAGCTAACACTGTAATGGGTGAATAAGCGATGCTACAAGATATGAGGTTTCAGGAGCCCAGACTGGCTGACCCACGACAGTAAGTGTGTTTTTGCCGTTGTTCTTCCTGCTTGTTTATGTTGGTGAGTGAATTTGTATTATGAACCTGTAGAGCTACTGCATTGTGTTGAAATAAAAGGATACAAAACTCTAAAGCTGATAAAGAATTATTATTAAATTATAATATTAAACAATTATTAAAGAATGGTGAATCCCTAAACCCAGCTTATTTCAGAACCATTCCTTCCAGTCAGTTCAGTTCATACAAAGGAGGGCATTTTACCAGCATTTATAGCTTCATGAATATTTACATTGATAAAGGGTTAAAAAGAGATTGGTTAAATCTAGACATCGCCTAAACATGGTCTTTTTGGCAATCTTTCCACCATCATTGGTGGCCTGGTGTTTAGTGACTAGGCCCCAGGATGGTAAGGTTGTGGGTTTCGATTCCCAGAGCTGTAGGTTGCCCTGAGGTACCCTTGAGCCCGTTGGCATTTGACTGATTGAGGTCAAATGCCCTCATTTAGGAGGGCATGGGGCTGGCAGATTGAAAAATATTTGTTGTGAATTCCAAGTACCTGGATTGGTATTCACTGTGAACAGCTCTCTGAGAACAGCTAAACAGTTGCTTGTAAATCACAAGGCAAGTAATTCCAGCATTTCCAGTTGAATGGAATGTAGAACAAACCAGAAGCTGCATGCTGTGACAAAAGTGTTTGCTTAACGGAATTCTGATGATGGTTGAGCTTTGTTGAGTGACAAGACCTGCTCGACCCCACACCCACAGGATGCTGACACTGTGCAGAAATACTGGCAAGAGCTGAGCCAGGCAGGAATAATCTGTGAGTCTGAGATATATTTCTCTCCACCTGTTACCATCAATTACAAAACTACAGACCATCAGTGATGCCTTCAACCTCCCAAATCTCCCCCAATTTTATTATTATTTTTTTTACCTCTACGGAAGTTCAAGTAGGGTTTTTGTAATTTAATAGGATGCCTGATGGGTAATTTAATACGCCCAGGTTATTCCAAAGATTGATGGACTTGCACTCTGGCCTCAGATACGCTGGAACCGACCATCTACTGCTGGCTCGTAAGGTTATGCATTCGAATCCCAGCTCAGCAAGTTACTCTGTGGTACCCTTGAGTAAGGTACTGTCAGAATCAATGCTGTCTGGATGCTTTAAATAGCTGCCCCCAATTGCAAATTGGCCCTTTCACTTCCACTTGCGATATACTCAAATTGATCATCTGTTAATTCAGTGCCTGCGATGGGCTGGCGACCTGTCCAGGGTGTGTCCCCGTCCTTCGCCCTGTGTGAGCTTTGATGGATCCCCCCCCCCCCCCCACCCCCTGCGACCCTAATTAGAACAAGCGGCCCAGAAAATAACTGACTGACTGACTGTTATTTCAGATTTTTACTGTTTGCTCTTCTGATCATGCAAGCTTCTTCTCTTTCCTACCTGTAAACTCAAACAGTGATCCACCAGCATGACTTTTAGAGGGAAAAGAGGGAAATTGATGTCAGATTAGCCTTTTATTTCTGATAATATACAAATCTTTGCAAATCATTCAGCACCAGCATATTTCTCAGAGGCATAACAGGTTTGGACAGTTGAAAAAAATGTATCTTAAACAAGAGTGAAGTACTTCTAGCATCGCTGTCATCAAAAAAGTCATAAATCCTTCAACTAAAGCGACCTTAAATACCAGTTATTACATTCAGGTTCACAGAGTGCACTCAGGTTCCCATCTCTTTTTTTTTTGTCAAACATATGATATCATAGCATATTTGTAAAACTAAAAAATCAAATATGCTCATTTCTCAAAGCACAGTCACATTTGTGTTTTCTGTTGCATGGACGCTTGGCACTGATGCAGTTATGCTTGGGTTTCACGGCGATCTTCCTCAAAAGTAAGCAAAACTGTGCATCAGGAAGTGGTGTCCCAGCTGTGCAATAACTCTGACTGAAACAGACCGTCAAAAAAAGAGTAAAAAAAAAAAAAAAGCAGGTATGCTAATACTGTCTACAGTTTCAAATTACTGGCAACCTGCTCAGGGTGTTTCTCAAATTCAATAACTTACATAATCAGGGATATAATAAATATATAATATGACCAAACAAATGTTCAACTGTGAGTCAATGTCATTCATGGGGACAAACATGTGTCTATGATTATCATAAATCATAAAACTATGATTGTCCAATTGAATTTACTTCATCTGGAACACATACAGTTAGGTCATATATATATATATATATATACATACAGTACTGTGCAAAGGTTTTAGGCAGGTGTGGAAAAATGCTGTAAACAAAGAATGCTTTCAAAAATGGAAGTGTTAATCATTTATTTTCATCAATCAACAGAATGCAGTGAATGAACAAAAGAGAATCTAAATCAAATCAATATTTGGTGTGACCACCCTTTGCCTTCAAAACAGCATCAATTCTAGGTACACTTGCACAGTTTTTGAAGGAACTCAGCTGGTTGGTTGTTCCAAACATGACTGTGTTTCAACCTACATGTGACGTTGATGATCATCAGCACTTGTTTGGTAAAATTGGTTGATCATACACCGACTATAATCCTACAGAATCCCTGACTTTGCACAAGTGTACCCAAAAGAACTGATGCTGCTTTGAAGGCAAAAGGTAGTAACACCAAATATTGATTTGATTTAGATTTTTCTTTTGTTCGCTCACTTAACATTTTGTAAATTGATAAAAATAGACAATCATTATTTATATTTCTGAAAGGATTCTTTATTTACAGCATTTTTCCACACCTGCCTAAAACTTTTGCACAGTACTGTATATGTTTGGACACTGACACAAGTTTTGTTTTTGTACCTGTTTACTGAAACATATTCCAAGTATATTTCTATAATGGACATGATGTGTAGACTCTCAGCTTTCATTTGAGGGGATCCACATTAAAATTGAGTGAAGGGTTTAGAGTAAAGTTCCAGCTCCTTAACCTGTGCCAACCTCTTTATAAAGGGACCAAAAGTAATTAAATAGTTGACTCAAAGGCTATTTCATGGGCAGGAGTGGGCAATTCCTTTGTTATGTCATTATCAGTTAAGCACATAAAATGCCTGGAGTTGATTTGAGGTGTGGTGCTTGCATGTGAAAGATTTTGCTGTGAACAGGCAACATCCAGAATGATGGCAAGAAAAAAGAAAAAACATGGCGGAGGCAGGGTTATGGCTTGGGCGTGCATGGCTGCCAGTGGCACTGGGACACTAGTGTTTATTGTTTATTATGTGACACAGGATAGAATGAATTCTGAGCTGTTCAAAACACACTGTCTGCTCAAATCCAGCTCAATGCAGTCAAATTGATTGAGTGGCGTTTGATAATACGGATGGACGATGACCCAAAACATACAGCCAAAGCAACCCAGGAGTTTATTAACGCAAAGAAGTGGAAAATTCTTGAATGGCCGTCAGTCACCTGATCTGAATCCATCCATCCATTTTCTGCCGCTTGTCCCAAACAGGGTCGCGGGGGAGTGCTGGTGTCCAACCCAGTGCACACAGGGCGAGGACGGGGGACGTACCCTGGACAGGTCGCCAGGCCATCGCAGGGAGGAGCGGGACGGGGATGGCACCTTGCTTAAGGGTACCTCAGGGCAACCTATTGGGAAGGGGTTCGAACCCCCCATCCTACGATCATGTGGCCGACGCCCTAACAAAACAAACAACTAATTAAACTACTGTAGTAAAGGTCTGGCAGAGCATTAAAAAATAGGAAACCCAGCATCTGGTGACGTCCATGAGCTCAAGACATCATGCTATCATTGCCAGCAAAGGGTTTTCAACCAAGTATTAGAAATGAACATTTTATTTTCATTTAATTTGTTTTATTAAAGAGTGCTGAGATGGAATCTGGGTTAAACCAAGCAAGGTTTATTTTATCCTGCAAGAATGGGCTCCTGCAATATGGACTGGACGTCTCATCCTACAAGACCAGCCTCCCATTTATTCAATGCCCTCTTCTCCTGTGCACCCCCAACTCAGAAGGTAGAACTTGGCTTATTGTTATTTCTAGACTGGATGATGGCAGCAACTGTACTCTCATACACAGCTGGAGTGTGAGTGCAACAGTGAGAAAATCATTAACGCATGTAGAAGCAATAAGTCTACTCTCAACATGACAAAGCAAAACCACTGCTTATCATGAGGAGCACACAAACATGGAAATACTGAACATGATTGAAAAATATGTCCTTCATTGTTGTCATCGTATGGTCTTTAGTAAAAGGAACTCCTCCTTGAGCTTTATGAAAAGCAGGTTTGGGAGGTCAAAACACTTCAGGCTTGGTAAAAGCTGAAGCACTTCAGTCTGAATGCATTCGTCTTGAGAATACTGTGCAGTGCTCTTCTGTCTGAGGTTTGCGATCTTTTTATGTTTTTTTAAAATATCATTCTGATCACATCACTGGCACATGAACTAAAGCAGGGCTCTCTTTTACAGGTTTATGACTCTTTGTGACAATGAAGCACTCGGTTCAGTTGGCTGTGAAAACAGTGGTGATCATATTAATGATAAGTAAGTATTTTTCTCATTTAACTCATTTAATAAACTTATAATTTACTAAATATTCCCTCTTTTTACATTATTTCTTTACAGATGGAATGGCAAGGACACAAACAGGTAATTATTTGTTGCATAACAGACTCTATATCTGTTTTTATGTAGGGGTCTGTCCTTGGACCCTTACTCTTTCTGATTTATATATTTTCCCCTAGATAATGTAATTAAGCAACATTAGCTACATTGCCATGCATATGATACTCAGATGCATGTGATTACCACGGCTATCCAACCTCCTCTCAAATCTTTTAAAGATCTTAAAGTATACATTTTTTAATGGTACAATAACCCTGTAACGTGACCTTGAGATTTATATAAACATAATTTAATAATTATAATTATAATTATTATTATTAGTAGTAGTAGTAGTAGGGGCCTAGTGGTTCGGGCGTTGGCTGCATGATCGGCAGATCGGGGTTCGAACCCCTTCCTAACAGGTTGCCCTGAGGTACTCTTGAGCAAGATGCCATCCCCGTCACGCTCCTCTCTGCAATGGGCTGGCAACCTGTCCATGGTGTGTCCCCCGTCCTTCGCCCTGTGTGAGCTGGGGTGGACTCCAGCATCCCCCGCGACCCATTCCAGGGTCGACGTACACTCCACTGTCACCGCGGCCTTCCTGGCGAGTTCAGCTGCAATCCCTCAAGCCCCTTTCCCCAGCAGGCTGGCTTAGATGCCTCCTCCGGCGGGCTTGAACCCTGTCCCTGAAGCCTCGCCTCCTCTGGCGGGCTTGAACCCTGTCCCTGAAATGTCCCATGTTGCAAACAACCTACTTCAATATTAATTCATGCATTTCTAATGATATATTCTGCAATATTCTGCAGTGGTACCTGTATGGTGTACATATACACTTTTATAATGTATTAACTTAAAACTTAAAAGATTTGGTCCACTGCTGCCTTTATTGGTGTTAATACTCCTCTTTAATACTCCTATTAGGAGTATTACTAAATACTAAAGTTTTAATTGCTTGCATTTTCTGTAATTGCCAAATATTCTTTCTCAAAAAAAGTTACATCTGTGCAGTACAATGGGTCACCAAGAACCGATCCAGGATTAAGAAAAAAACTTCTTTTACTGTTTCAGTGACAGAGGTAATTACAGACCCCTGCTACAACTATACAGCCCTGGATGATCCTTGGAGAAGCACCACCTTCGGCAGTGGTTCAAACTGTGATGTAAATATAAACTGGAAAGGCTGGTATCGGCTTTTCAATCAGGGACAAAGTGCTCAGATCCCAAATTCATGCTTTGGTTCAAACACATGTGGCACCAGTGTACCACTTTGGCTCAATGGCTCCAACCCAAGTCTGGATGATGGGATAGTGTTCCGACAAGTCTGTGGAAGCTCGAGTAATGATTGCTATCGGTACACGTCTTCATCAATCAGAGTGAAAGCTTGTCCAGGAAGCTATTACGTGTATGAATTGGTCAGCCCACCTACCTGCGATATGGCCTATTGTTCAGGTGAGTCAGGTTAAAATCTGATTTGAACAATTGTTGGTTTGGAAATGTTAATGAGATTATGAGCTGAACATGGATGAGGGTATAACTTTGAAATTGTAATGAAGCAAAACATAAATAGGAATAAAGCTGTTAAATAAAAAAACAAATCAGGGTGTAACTGTACATTCACCTGCTCCAGAGAATAACAGATGGATCATCAAAATAAATGTTGGTCAAGTTTGAACTTCTGTCCAGTAACAAAATCATTTATTAATCTGGTGATATTGGTATGATTTAGAAATCATCATCTATCATAGCAATGAGCAAAGTTCTAAATGTTTACAGCAATGTAATCAGCCACAGAATTATTGGTATCAGATTAATAAATCAATGATCAGTCCTAATGCCAATCCTAATTTACAAACTTGTTTTTATTGCTTTTATATTCTGTGATTTATTAATATTCTTTATTTTGAGTTGGATCAGGTGTTTTGATGCAGGAAAGAGTTAAACCTGTGCAGTGCTGTGATTCACCAAGAACAAATCCAGGATTAAGAATCACAAGATGTTCAGTGTGAAATGTTTGAGTATCAGTGCTTCACTTGAGTCTGTTATCTTTACTGTTTCAGTGACAGATGTAATTACAGACCCCTGCTACAACTATACAGCCCTGGATGATCCTTGGAGAAGCACCACCTCCGGCAGTGGTTCAAACTGTGATGTAAATGTAAACTGGAAAGGCTGGTATCGGCTTTTCAATCAGGGACAAAGTGCAGAGATCCCAAATTCTCATGTTGGTTGGTTCACATGTGGCACCAGTACACCACTTTGGCTCAGTGGTTCCAACCCAAGCCTGGATGATGGGATAGTGTTTCGAGAAGTCTGTGGAAACTGGGAGGATGTTACCTGTGATTTCTATTCTCCATCAATAAGAGTGAAAGCTTGTCCTGGAAACTATTCCGTTTATGAATTAGCCAAACCACGTTTCTGCAATATGGCCTATTGTTCAGGTGAGTACTGATATGTTTGCATGTTTTAAGTTCTGATTTGATCAATTGTAAAAGTTAATGGGATTCCTGGCTTGACATGGATGAGAGAACAGTTTTATAAATAGTAGACGAGCAAAAATAAATAAAAGGAGTAAAGCTGTCAAATTTAAGATATAATTGTAAAATGTTCAAAAGTAAAAAATAGATGGAGTATAGCTGTGGAAATTAAACAAGAAAAATCAATGTGAAGAATGTGAGTGTAGAAGTGGAGAGTCAGGAAGAAGAAAGCAGATGTGAGTGTAGTTATGAAATGTCAGGAAAGGAAGTAGAGCAGAGGGAACATTAGAGAAGAAAGAACAGAATGTATGAACATCTGTAAAATGTTATGAAGGGAAACAGATTTTTTGGGATTTGTGGGATGATGACAATGTTCAGTACACATAGTGTACGTATCAGCTGCTTATAATAATAATAATAGATGGGGGAGTGGTGGCCTAGTGGTTAGGGAGTTGCCCCTGCATCGGAAGATTGTGGGTTTGATTCCCCACCAGTGGGTTGCCCTGTGGTACCCTTGAGCAAGGTACTGTCCCCATCACTGCTCCCTGGGTGCTTTCAATAGCTGCACAGTGTTTGAGTGCATGAGTTAAATGCAGAGGTCCAATTTTATTGTGGTTCACGTGTGCTGTGCTGTGACCTCGCAATGACAAGGATTCTCACTGTCACTTTTTTTTCAAATAATAATAGAATTTATTTTTTTTAAACAGAAACTGGGACATCTACCTGAATTAGAAAAACATTTTTAAACATGCAGACGTCTCATGTCTGTCTGTTTAAAAATGAAATAAAATTAGAAGAATGAAAGCATGTAATCTAGCACTAACTACATTCAGCTCCGGAGCACAACAGATGAATCATTAAATGAAATGTTGGTCAAATCTAAACTTCTGATCTGAAATAAAATAATTTATTAATCTGGTGATACTGATAGGATTTACATTTATGGCATTTAGCAGACGCTCTTATCCAGAGCGACTTACATGTCCTAATTACAGGGACAGTCCCCCTGGAGCAACTCAGGGTTAAGGGTCTTGCTCAGGGACCCAGTGGTGGTAGTGCCAGAGGTGGGAATCGAACCTGGGACCCCGGGGAACCTGGGAACCTACCACTGGACCACCGCCACCCGTGAATTCAGAAAGCATCATGCAACATAGCAACAAGCACAGGAGTGTTGAAATTTTACAAAAGGGAGGAAAAGATGTGATTATAGCTCTTAAATGTTATGAAGGAATCATGGATTAGAGTGTAGCTGGGATTGTTAGATAGAGAAGGAAGGGATATGAGTTTAACTGTGGGACACTAAAATGGGGACCATCATTTCTGAGAGTGAAGCCCTGCAGTTAAAATCACTGAAGCATAAAAATCACAGAAAAATACTTCAACTAAACATGTTTCTGTTCAAAATATATACTGCAATGTAATCAGCCATATAGTGAAAGTGACTACCCTTGTCATTGTGAAACACAGCACAACACAACAAAATTCAACCTCTGCGTTTCACCCACACACACGCAGGGGGCAGCTATTGAAAGCAACAGGGGAGCAGTGACAGGGACGGTACCTTGCTCAAGGGTACCTCAGGGCAACCTTCTGGTGAGGGAATCGAACCCACAATCTTCCAATCTAGGCCACTGCTGCCCATATATAATTATTATAATTATTGATATCAAATTAATAAATCAAATATCACTCCTAATGCCAATCCTAATTTATAAACTTGTATTTATTGCTTTTCTGTGATTTCTTAATATTCTGTATAATGAGTTGGATCAGGTTTTGAAGCAAGAAAGAGTAAAACCTGAGCGGTGATGTGGTCATGTAATGCTTGGGTGGTGCTGGATGGCCACAAATACATAGCCGGGAGTGTCGTACTCAACTTTTTTAGACATCACTCTATAAACAAAACTCAGAAACCATTATTTTTCCAAAGATAACGCTTGTTAATGATCGACACTGTGCTCTGACTCACTGGGACTTATAACCCCTGCCCCCAGTGACACACACCTGTCGTCCTAATGTGCCTCCAAAAAGCGCCACTCCTGGATTGCTCTGTTTTGCCCACAGCAGGGTACTTGAAGGGATGCCAAATAAACTAAATAAAAAGTTACATAAAGCAAATGATCCCCTTAATGAGATTCATGACAAGGCTAGTTACAGGACCAACACATGGCAGCAAGGGGTCCCCCAAAGCCCCTGTCCATAATGTTCATGAAGCCCTGCCCCCTGTGGTGGGTGCAAGAGCCAAAGTCGAGGAAGCCACACCCTCCGTGGCAGATGCAGAAGCCGGTGCAGAAACCCCACTCTCCAATGTGGTTGCAGATTCCAGTGCAGGTACCCTGCCTTCCATAGCGAGCGCAGACCCAAAAGCTCCGCTCTTCGTGGCAAGCACAAATGCAGATGCAGAAGCCCCACCTCCTTGAACTGGTGTGGACAACAGCGTTAAAGTCCCGCCTCCCTGTGCTGGGGTGGAAGGAATTGGAACAACCTCAGCCTGGCTTGGGAGGTGAGCAGGAGGCATGGTGGGTGCAAGATACTCCAGGCACAGTATAACCTCTGTGAATCTGACCACCAGTACCTGAAATACCCAGTGGTTCCTCTTCACCCATTCGCGGAGCTCCTGAGGTGGACTGAGCTGCTGGAAAAGGAGCTTAAGACGCCTCCAGCTCCAGCCTTGACACAATCTCTGTGGCAGCAGCTCCCATCCAGCCTCCTGCAGAGCTCTCGGGAAGCTATATCCATTTTCAGAGGATCGGTCATTGCTGTAATGCTTGGGTGGTGTGGGCTGGACATAGAGGCTTAGCTAGGAGTCTCATACTCAGTTTTATTAAACATGACTAAATACACAGAACTCAGAAACCATTATTATACTGAAGATAACCCAGGTAAATGAACAACACTCTGCTCTGACACATTAGGACTTAAAAGCCCTGCCCCAATGAGACACACATGTCGTCCTAATAAGCACATTTGTGCCCGGTCAGAGGCAAAGCACAGCCTACCATGACATGTCACCAAGAACAGATCTAATAATAGGAAACAAGATGTTCAGTGTGAAATGTCTGAGTCTCAATGCTTCACTTGAATCTGTTATCTTTACTGTTTCAGTGACAGATGTAATTACAGACCCCTGCTACAACTATACAGCCCTGGATGATCCTTGGAGAAGCACCACCTTCGGCAGTGGTTCACACTGTGATCAAAATGTAAACTGGAAAGGCTGGTATCGACTTTTCAATCAGGGACAAAGTGCTCAGATCCCAAATTCTTATGTTGCTTGGTACACATGTGGCACCAGTACACCACTTAGGCTCATTGGCTCCAACCCAAGCCTGGATGATGGGATAGTGTTCCGACAAGTCTGTCCAAACCGAGGTGTTGATTTCTGTTATTACTCTTCTCCATCAATTAGAGTGAAAGCTTGTCCAGGAAACTATTATGTTTATGAATTAGTCAAATCACCTTCCTGCGATATGGCCTATTGTTCAGGTGAGTACTGACATGTTTGCATGTTTTAAGTTCTGATTTGATCAGTTGAATGTGTTAATGGGATTCCTGGCTGGAAATGGATGAGAGAATAACTTTTTAAATAGTAGATAAGCACAAAAAAAATAATAAAACGATTATAGCTATAAAATTATGGAAAAATAGATGGTGACAATGAAAAATGGATTAGAGTGCAGCTGGCATTGTTAGGAAGAGATGGAAGGGATATGAGTTTAGCTGTAGGACACTAAACTGGGGCCATCATTTCTGAGAGTGAAGCACTCTCAGCTAAAATCATTGGAGCATATAATTCACAGAAAAATACTTCAACTAACATATTTCTGTTGTAAATATGTACAGCAATGGAATCAGCCATATAAGTATTGATATCAGATTAATAAATCAAACATCAGACTTACTTTTATTGCTTTTATGTTCTGCTATTTATTAATATGTTTTATTCTGAGTTTTATTTTGAGATGTTTTGGTGCAAGAATTTAACCTGTGCAGTGCTGTGGTCATGTAACAGTTGGGTGCTGTGAGCTGGACACAGATGCATAGCCGGGTGTCTCGTACTCAACTTTATTAGAGATTACCATGTGCACAGAGCTCAGAAACCACTGTTATACTAAAGATAATGCTTGTTAATGACGACACTCTGCTCTGACTCATTGGGACTTATAAGGTCTGAACCATTGAGGCACACCTGTCATCCTAATGATCCCAGATGTGCCCAGTCAGAGTGTCAGAGTCAGGGCACTGCCTACCATGTTTTCCAGCACACCCAATCATCATCACCCAATCCCTCACACCTGGCCGGTTAAGCATTTAAGGAGTTCCAGACCGACCCAGACTCCCCTGTTCAATGTTGTGGCTCACCTTTGTTTTTGTATCCCTACGGTGTTTGGTTATCCAATGAACCTTAGATATCGCCACCGTGCACTTGCGCCTCCTTTTTCCCTCAACATGACAGGCAGCAGCTCCAAGCTCCCAGGTGGCCAGATCGGCTCCTTCCAGCCTCTTGCAGAGCTCTCGGCACACTATGTCCATTTTCTTAATGGTCGGTAATTGCTGTAATGCTTGGGTAATGTAGGCTGGACATATATGTTTTACTGGGACTTTTGTACTCAAGTTTATTAAACATAAATAAATACTCAGAACTCAAAACCACTATTATACCGAACATAACACAAGTGAATGACCAACACCCTGCTCTGACTCGTTGGGACTTATAAACCCTGCCCCAAAGAATCACAACTGTGCTCAAAATGAGCACTGTTGTGCCCAGTGAGATACCATAACAGGTCACTAAGAACAGATCCAGAATTAAGAAACTGAAGGTGTTCAGTGTGAAATGTATGAGTATAGCTTCACTTTAGTCTGTTATCTTTACTGTTTCAGTGACAGATGTAATTACAGACCCCTGCTACAACTATACAGCCCTGGATGATCCAAAAGGTGTTAAGGGGAAGAGTATGTGGAGAGTGTTTTGGAAGTGAAGAGGGTTTCAGGGAGGGTGATGAGTTTGAAGCTGGAAGTTGAAGGTGTGATAATGAATGTTGTCAGTGCTTATGCTCCACAAGTTGGTTGTAAGATGAAAGAGAAGGAAAAAGTCTGGAGTGAGTTAAATGAAGTGATAGAGAGTGTACCCAGGGGAGAGAGAGTGATGATTGGTGCAGATTTTAATGGTCATGTTGGTGAAGGGAACAGAGGTGATGAGGAGGTGATGGGTAGGCATGGTGTCAAGGAGAGGAATGCTGAAGGTCAGATGGTTGTAGATTTTGCAAAAAGGATGGAAATGGCTGTAGATAATACTTATTTTAAGAAGAGGGAGGAGCACAGGGTGACGTATAAGAGTGGAGGAAGAACTCACAGGTGGATTATATTCCTTGCAGGAGGGTCAGTTTGAAAGAGATCAAAGACTGCAAAGTAGTGACAGGGGAGAGTGTAGCTAAACTGCATAGGATGGTGGTCTGTAGGATGACCTTGGAGGTCAAGAAGAGGAGGAAAGTGAGGGCAGAGTTGAGGATCAAGTGATGGAAGCTGAAGGAGGAGGACTGCAAGGTGGAATTCAGGCAGGAGATAACACGGGCACTGGGAGGTGTTGAAGAGCTACCGGATTGCTGGAAAACTACTGCAGAAGTGATGAGGCAGACAGCTAGACATGTACTTGGTGTGACATCTGGAAGGAAGAAAGAGGATAAGGAAACCTGGTGGTGGAACCAAGAAGTCCAGGAGTGTATTCAAAAGAAGAGGGAGGCAAAGAAGACATGGGACAGTCAGAGAGATGAAGAAAGTAAACAGGTGTACAAGGAGATGAACCGCAGGGTGAAGAAAGCAGTGGTGAAGGCCAAAGATAAGGTGTTTGGTGAATTGTATGAGAGGTTGGACAGTAAAGAGGGAGAAAAGGACCTTTACCGATTGGCTAGACAGAGAGACATCTGGGAAAGATGTGCTACAGGTCAGGGCGATTAAAGATGGAAATGGTAACGTACTCACAGGTGAACAGAGCATGTTGAGCAGATGGAAGGAATACTTTGAGGAGCTGATGAATGAAGAAAATGAGAGAGAGAGAAGACTGGATGATGTGAGAAGAGTTAACCAGGAAGTGCAGCAAATAAACAAGATGGATGTAAGGGCAGCGATGAAGAGGATGAAGAATGGATAGGCTGTTGGACCGGATGACATACCAGTGGAAGCATGGAGATGTTTAGGGGAGATGGCAGTTGAGTTTTGACCAGATTGTTTAACACAAGTGAGAAGATGCCTGAGGAGTGGAGACGAAGTGTACTGGTACCGATCTTCAAGAATAAGGGTGATGCACAGAGCTGTAGTAACTATAGAGGGATAAAGTTGATCAGCCACACCATGAAGTTAAGGGAAAGAGTAGTAGAAGCTAGGTTAAGAAAAGAGGTGAGGATCAGTGAACAGCAGTATGGTTTTACGCTGAGAAAGAGCACCACAGATACAATGTTTGCTCTGAGGGTGTTGATGGAGAAGTACAGAGAAGGTCAGAAGGAGCTGCATTGTGCCTTTGTGGATTTGGAGAAAGCATATGACAGGGTGCCTAGAGAGGAGTTGTGGTTTTGTATGAGGAAGTCTGGTGTTACAGAGAAGTATGTGAGAGTAGTTCAGGATATGTATGATGGCAGTGTAACAGTGGTGAGATCTGCAGTGGGAGTGACGGATGCATTTAAGGTAGAGGTTGGATTACATCAAGGATCAGCACTGAGCCCATTCTTGTTTGCAATAGTAATGGACAGGTTGACGGACGAGGTTAGACAGGAGTCTCCGTGGACAATGATGTTTGCTGATGATACTGTGATCTGTAGTGAGAGTAGGGAGCAGCTTGAGGAGAACCTGGAGAGATGGAGATATGCTCTGGAGAGGAGAGGAATGAAAGTGAGTAGGGCAAAGACCGAATACATTAGTGTGAATGAAAGGGAAGAAAAGTGGAGTGGTAAGGATGCAGGGAGTGGAGGTAACAAAGGTGGAGGACTTTAAATACTTGGGATCAACAGTTCAGTGTAGCGGCGAGTGTGCAAGAAAGGTGAAGAAGAGAGTGCATGCTGGTTGGAATGGGTGGTGAAGAGTGGCTGGAGTGATTTGTGACAGACGTGTACCAGCTAGAGTTAAAGGGAAGGTTCACAGGACAGTAGTGAGACCAGCTGTGTTGTATGGGTTGGAGACGGTGGCACTGACGAAAAGGCAGGAGGCGGAGCTGGAGGTGTCAGAGTTAAAGATGCTGAGATTTTCGTTGGGTGTGACGAGGATGGACAGGATTAGAAATGAGTATATTAGAGGGACAGCTCAGGTTAGACATCTTAGAGACAAGGTTAGAGAAGCAAGGTTGCGTTGGTTCGGACATGTGCAGAGGAGAGACGAGGATTATATTGGAAGGAGGATGTTGAGGATGGAGCTGCCAGGAAAGAGGAGAAGAGGAAGACCAAAGAGGAGGTTTATGGATGTGGTGAGAGAGGACATGCAGGTGGTTGGTTTGAAGCAGGAAGATGCAGAGGACAGGAAGAAATGGAAACAGTTGATCCACTGTGGCGACCCCTAAACGAGAGCAGCCGAAAGAAAAAGAAGAAGAAGCAGGTGTAGAAGACTGTGGTTAGAACAGAACTCAGCAGTAGATCTCCAGGAACAGGACCAGTGACCTCTGTTCTAGGGTCCCAAACTCCAGTTCTGGAGGAAGGTCAAGTACAGTTTGGTGATTTTGTATCTCAGGCATGTCTAGTTCAGCTCACCTGCTGTTTGTCAGGTGTTGTATGTCTGTTTGAAAAGAAGAGTTTGTTGGTGAGCAGCCCTCCATACCAGAATTTGGGGCCACTGTTCAAGTGCATCATCTTCCAGCTGGTAAAGCTAGTAGTTTCCTTTCTCTCTGAATTTCACCCTCACTCACCCTTTAACACACCTGAACCTTTTAGTTAAAGAAAACCTTCATTTCAATAATAATTTAAATTCTTCATTTTCTTTTAGTCGTTAGCAACTTCACAGAAAATCTGACACCAACAACAACCACACAGAGTAAGAACTCATTTTTGTTTCTCTTCCATCTTAGTTATTTGAAATACAGTATCAGACCACGTCTGCAGTAAACAGCTTGTCTGTGTTTATTTGTAAGTGTTTAAAGTGTTTTGATGGTAAACAGAAGTAAGGGGGATTTTAAGTCTACACTCTCTCATGCAAAATTAGAATAGGATTATTGGCATCTGTTTTTAATCAAGTGGCTAGATGCTGTTAATTTGGACTCCTGAGGTCCTACAGAACAACAGCACCATCTACAGATGATAAAAAAGTGAAGTTTGATCGAGACTGAGCTGATTTATACCTAGCTCAAGCTGTCGATTCACAGTGTTTCTTTGATTCCGTGTTAAAAGTGCTGTTTCGTTGTGAAATGCCCCTTTTATCATTCTCCTGTTGGGGCTAATTTATTTTAATTTTGTGATGCACAGCTTCACTTTTGTGCAGTATATCATTAACACAGGTTGATTCTATGATTCTATGATTCAATTGGCTGAGGCAGGTTCTAAACCATTTTAAGATAATGAATAAACACATAATAAAGATGATTTGGATTTTATTTAAATGTTAGATATCAGAAAATTGCTGATGTCATTTCTTATCAAGGTTTAATGCAGAAATATTTGAATTCATGCTAATCTCTTTTAGCACATTGATTGATTGTTGCTGCATTATTTAGCAGCAAGCTAATTGTAGCTGATCTTAACATAGCTGTAAATTAAATTTAGAAGCTTGTAACAGCAATATTTGATGCCTTAAACTCCTGATGACAAATATTCAGCTGGTTTGCAGAGCCCTTTTGGCCAGCGGTGGCCTAGTGTTAAGGGACTTGGCCCCAGAATTTGAAAAAGTCATGGGTTTGAATCCCAGATTAGCAGGTTGTCCTGAGCTGCTCTTGAGCAAGGTACCTCTCACTGTTCCCCGGGTGCTATAGATTGCTGCCCCCTGCTGCACGGTGTGTATGACTGAATAAGAGTGGATAAGAGTGTCACGGTCTGCCCTGACTGGGTGCCCCTGGTGCCTTGTTAGGATGTGAGTTGTCCCTCATTGACTCAATGGTTTAAAGATCCCAGTGAGTCAGAGCACAGCATAAGTCATTCTCACTCGCACACTCTCTGGAGTCCATGTTGGGTGACTGTTAGTAGCTCTTTAAGTTCATTGCTTGTGTATACACATTCGTGTTTTGTTTAATCAAGTTAAGACTCCAGGTTCGCAATTAAGTTCAGTCAACAAAACCTCAGCCTGACAAAGAACGTCTGCTAAATGCTGCAAACTTAAATGTATTCACAAAATAAATTGTTTTTACTCTTTTAGTGACAGCAAATAGTTCAGACCCCTGCTACAACTATACACCCCTGGATGATCCTTCAAGAAGCACCACCTTCGGCAGTGGTTCACACTGTGATGTAAATGTAGACTGGAAAGGCTGGTATCGGCTTTTTAATATGGGACAAAGCGCTCAGATCCCAAATTCATGTGTTGGTTCATACACGTGTGGCACCACTACACCACTTTGGCTCAATGGCTCCAACCCAAGCCTGGATGATGGGATAGTGTTCCGACAAGTCTGTGGAAGCTTGGGTAGTGATTGCTGTTGGTACACATCTCCATCAATCAGAGTGAAAGCTTGTCCAGGAAACTATTATGTGTACGAATTAGCCAGACCACCTACCTGCTATATGGCCTATTGTTCAGGTGAGTACTGATATATTTGCATGTGAGATCTGTTATAAGTTCTGATTTGATCAGTTATTGGTTTGGAAATGTTGGGGCTGTGGTGGCCTAGTGGTTTGGGAGTTGGCCACAAAATTAGAAGATTGTGGGATCAAACCCCTTTACCAGTAGGCTCCCCAGGTGCTTTCATAGCTGCCCCCTGCTGCATGGTGTTTGTTTGTGTGTATGGGTTAAATGCAGAGGTAAAATTTCGTTGTGGTTCACTGTGTGCTGTGCTGTGCTATGTGTACTCACAATGAAAAGAAAAGGCACTTTCACTTAATGCGATTCAGAGTTAGACATGGATGAGAGTATAGCTTTTAAATAGTAATGACGCAAAAAGTGAATAGGAATAAAGCTGTTAAATTTAAGAAAAAAAATGGATATTAACTGTACAATCAGCCCAAGAGCATAACAAATGGATAACTAAATTAAATGTTGGTCAACAACTTCTGTGTGGTAACAAAATCATGTATTAATCTGGTGATATTAATATAATTTATAAATCATCATGCATCATAGCAACACGTTCTGGAGTATTAAAATTTTAGAAAAGAGAAGAAAAGATGTGATTATAGCTGTTAAATGTTATGAAGAAAACATGGATTAGAGTGTAGCTGGGATTGTTAGGAAGAGAAGGAAGGGATATGTGTTTAACTGTGGGATACTAAACTGGGGGTCATCATTTCTGAGAGTGAAGCGCTGCAGTATAAATCATCCTGCATAAAACTCAGAGAAACATCCTTCAATTAAACATATTTCTGCTCAAAATGTGTGCAGTCACGTAATCAGTCATTTTATCAGTCAATTATTGGTATCAGATTAATGAATCAAATTACAGTCCTAATGCCAATCCTAATTTACAGACTTGCTTTTTTTGTTTTTATATTCTGTGATTTATTAATAATCTGTATCATGAGTTAGATCAAGTTTTGATGCAAGAAAGAGTTAAACCTGTGCAGTGCTGTGGGTCACCAAGAACAGATCCAGGATTAGTTCAGTGTGAAATGTTTGAATATCAGTGCTTCACTTGAATCTGTTATCTTTACTGTTTCAGTGACAGATGTAATTACAGACCCCTGCTACAACTATACAGACCTGGATGATCCTTGGAGAAGCACCACCTTCGGCAGTGGTTCACACTGTGATGTAAATGTAATCTGGAAAGGCTGGTATCGGCTTTTTAATCAGGGACAAAGTGTTCAGATGCCGAATTCTTATGTCCCTTGGTACACATGTGGCACCAGTACACCACTTTGGCTCAGTGGCTCCAACCCAAGCCTGGATGATGGGATAGTGTTCCGAGAAGTCTGTGGAAACTGGGGTGGTGATTCCTGTTCTTACTCTTCTCCATCAATTAGAGTGAAAGCTTGTCCAGGAAACTATTATGTTTATGAATTAGCCAAACCACCTACCTGCAATATGGCCTATTGTTCAGGTGAGTACTGACATGTTTGCATGTTTTAAGTTCTGATTTGATCAGCCGCAAAGGGATTCCTGGCTGAACATGGATGAGAGTAGAACTTTTGAAATAAGCAAAAAAAGAATAAATAAAAGGATTGAAGTTTTCAAATTTAAGAAAAAACTGTGAAATGTTCAAAAGTGAAAAATAGATGGAGTATAGCTGTGGACTATGAAGAATGTGAGTATAGGAGTGGAGAGTCAGGAAGAAGAAAGCAGATGTGAATGTAGTTATGAAATGTCTGGAAAGGAAGTAGAGAAGTGGAACATTAGAGAAGAAAGAAGAGATGTATGTACACCTGTAAAATATTATGAAGAGAAACAGTTGTTTTGGGATTTGCAGGTTGATGACAATGTTTTGTACACATAGGGTACTTGTCTGCTGATGCTTATGCAATAAAAAAAAAAAACATGTTAAAAAGCACATACCAGGATTGACATCTACCTGAATTAGAAATACATTTTTTAACTTGCACATGTCTTATATCTGTCTGTTTAAAATGAAATGAAATGAGAAGAATGAAAGCATGTGATCTAGCATTAACTGTACATTCAGCTCCAGAGCACAATAGATGGATCATCAAATGAAATGTTGGTCAAATCTAAACTTCTGTCCAGAAACAAAATCATTTATTTAATCTGGTGATATTGACAGGATTCGGAAATCATCCTGCATCATAGCAACAAGGACAGGAGTGTTTAAATTTAGGATAAGAGAGGAAAAGATGTGATTATAGCTGTTAAATGTTGTGAAGGAAACATGGATTAGAGTGGAGCTGTGGGTGGACTGAGCTGCTGGACAAGGAGCTTAAGGCACCTCCAGCTGCAGGCCTCACAGAATCTCTGCAGCAGCAGCTCCCATCCAGCCTCCTGCAGAGCTCCCAGCACACTATGTCCATTTTCGTAAGGTCGTTCATTGCTGTAATGCTCGGGTGGTGTGGGCTGGACATAGAGGCTTAGCTAGGAGTCTCATACTCAGTTTTATTAAACATGACTAAATACACAGAACTCAGAAACCCCTATCATACTGAAGACAACCCAAATGAATGATCAATGCTCTGCTCTGACACATTGGGAATCAACCCTGCCCCAATGAGACACACTTGTCATCCCAATTAGCACAGGCTTGCCCAGTCAGAGGCAGAGCACTGCCTTCCATGACAGGTCACCACAAACAAATCCAATAACTAGAAACACAAGATGTTCAGTGTGAAATGTTTGCATATCAGTGCTTCACTTTAATCTATTATCTTTACTGTTTCAGTGACAGATGTAATTACAGACCCCTGCTACAACTATACAGCACTGGATGATCCTTGGAGAAGCACCACCTTCGGCAGTGGTTCAAACTGTGATGTTAATGTAAACTGGAAAGGCTGGTATCGGTTTTTCAACCAGGGACAAAGTGCTCAGATCCCAAATTCATGTGCTGGTTCATACACGTGTGGCACCAGTGTACCACTCTGGCTCAATGGCTCCAACCCAAGCCTGGATGATGGGATAGTATTCCGACAAATCTGTGGAAACTCGGCTGATGATTGTTGTGGTTACTATTCCCCATCAATTAGAGTGAAAGCTTGTCCAGGAAACTATTCCGTGTATGAATTGGTCAGCCCACCTTCCTGCAATATGGCCTATTGTTCAGGTGAGTACTGATATGTTTGCATGTGATATATGTTTAAAGTTCTGATTTGATCAATTGCAAATGTTAATGGAATTCTTGACAGGACATGGAGAGTGTATAAGTGGAGTGTCAGGAAGAAGACAGTAGAAGTGAGTGTAGAAGTGGAGAGTCAGGAAGAAGAAAGCAGATGGGAGTGTAGAAGTGGACAGTCAGGAAGAAGAAAGAAGATGTGAGTGTAGAGGTGGAGTGACAGGAAGAAGAAAGCAGATGCGAGTGTAGAGGTGAAGTGACAGGAAGAAGAAAGGAAGGGAAGTAGAGCCGTGGAGCATTAGAAAAGAAAAAAACAGATGTATGTACACCTATAAAATGTTATGAAGAGAAACTGTTGTTAAGGGATTTGTGGGCTGATGAAACTGTCCAATACATAGTGCATGTGTCTGCTGATGCTGATGCAAAAGGGAAAAAAAAAATAAAAGCAGAAATTGGGATTAATGAGGATGGACAGGATTAGAACTGAGTATTGAATATTAGGGTGACAGCTATATGGGTATTACAGGGGCAGCTCAGTTTGGATGTTTTGGAGACAAAGTTAGAGAAGCAAGGTTGTGTTAATTTGGACATGTCCAGAGGAGAGATGAAGATTATATTGGGAGGAGGATGTTGAAGATGGAGCTACCAGGAAAGAGGAAGGCAAAAAAGGAGCTTTATGGATATGGTGAGAGAAGACATGCAGGTGGTCGGTTTGAAGCAGGAAGATGCAGAGGACCGGAACAAATGGAAACAGATGATCCACTGTAGCGACCCCTGAATGGGAGCAGCTGAAAGAAAGAAGAAGATCTACATGAATTAGAAATGCATTTGTAAAACCTTGCACATCTTAATCTGTCAGTTTAAAAATTAAATAAAATGAGAAGAATGAAAGCATGCAATCCTGCATTAACTGTACATACAGCTCCAGAGCACAACAGATCATCAAATGAAATGTTGGTCAATTCTAAACTTCTGTCCAGACACAAAATCATTTATTAATATGGTGATATTCAAATGTTCAAATATTAGAAAAGAGGAAAAGATGTGATTATAGCTGTTAAATGTTATGAAGGAAACATGGATTAGAGTGTAGCTGGGATTGTTAGGAAGAGAAGGAAGGGATAGTTTAACTGTAAGTTTAACTGTGGGACACTAACCTGGAGGCCATCATTTCTGAGAGTGAAGCACTGCAGCTCACATGATTGGAATTAAAATATTTTCTTTTAAAATGTATGTCATTATATTTTGCATGCATAAAAAGACTCTTCTTAAGAGTCTTAAAAACAGATCCAGGATTAAGAACAAGATGCTGCACAATTAATTCAGTTTGACATTTTTTGAAATATTATTATAAATCAGTAACCTGTAACCTTTGACTAATTCTACCCGTTTTCCAACATTGAACACTGATTCAGAATAAACTGTCTCCTGAACAAGTTTAGAACCTGGAGCAGGTGTAGAAGACTGTGGTTAGAACAGAACTCAGCAGTAGATCTCCAGGAACAGGACAGGTGACCTCTGTTCTAGGGTCCCAAACCCCAGTTCTGGAGGAAGGTCAAGTACAGTTTGGTGATTTTGTATCTCAAACGTGTCTAGTTCAGCTCACCTGCTGTTTGTCAGGTGTTGTATGTCTGTTTGTAAAGAAGAGTTTGCTGGTCACCAACCCTCCATACCAGAATTTGGGCCCAATGTTCCAAGTGCATCATCTTCCAGCTGGTAAAGCTAGTAGTTTCCTTTCTCTCTGAACTGCAGAGTCACCCTTTAACACAGCTGAACCTTTTAGTTAAAGAAAACCTTCATTTCAATAATAATTTAAATTGTTCATTTTCTTTCAGTCGTTAGCAACTTCACAGTGAGTGTGACACCAACCACAAGCACACAGAGTAAGAACTCATTTTTGTTTCTCTTCCATCTTAGTTCTTTGAAATACAGCATACAGACCAAGTCTGCAGTAAACAGCTTGTTTGTGTTTATTTGTAAGTGTTTACACAGTGACACAGTGTTTCTTTGATTCTGTGTTAAATGTGCTGTTTCGTTGAGAAATGCCCCGTTTATCATTCTCCTTTTGGGGATAATTTATTTTAATTTTGTGATGCACAACTTCACCTTTGTGCAGTGAATCAATAACACAGGTGATTCTATGATTCAATTGGCTGAGGCAGGTTCTAAACCATTTTGAGATAATGAATAAACACATAATAAAGATGATTTGGATTTTATTTAAATGTTAGCTATCAGGAGTCAGGATACCAGGACTGCAGTCGTGACCAAAACAAGATACAAAGACCAATCAAAACCGCCATTACCGTAAGGCTTTGCCTTGTGAACGAGCCACGCTGTCACGCGTGTTAGGTTTGGGGCAACGCCAGAGGGCGCTCGTCACGCAGTGTTGTGTTTGGGCACGCCAGAGGGCCGCCTTCCCGGTCAAAGACCAGGGTGTTTGTCAGCACGCAGGTGTTTAGGTACGCAGGCGCCAGCTGACTAAGCACACCTGAGCCCCCGCGGGCAGGTGTGCACTGGTCAGCTGACCATTAAGCCCCGATGAGTCAGAACAGAGCGTTCATTAGGGATAGGCTATGCCTGCACGTAATGGTGGTTTAGTCAGTCAGCCGTCAGCCGTCAGTCAGTCATTGGCCACTGGTCAGTCAGTCAGTCAGTCAGTCAGTCAGTCAGTCAGTCAGTCAGTCAGTCACCTGAGTAGTAACTGGCAGTCTGGAGTTCTTGCTTGTTTGTAAGCTCCTTTGTTTAATAAACTTCTGTTCTGAAACCCTACTCGACCTGACGCTCCTCCGGTACCACACCAATAAGCAGAATGAGTCGCCAGTACCTGGATCGCCGCGAGCCACGATGGCGATATGGGAGTGCGTGTTGTGGGGCTTACAGCCACGTTGTGGAGCAGTCGCTGCAGCTGTGATGTGTCCTGAGACAGGGGCGACTTTCCAGACCTCCGCGAACAGCTGGACGGGGTGAGGAGTGCAGCGACGCACACCGCAGCCACGCAAGGGGGAGCTGGAGCGCCTGAGGAATGCGACGCCGCTGCCCCACTGACATCATCCTAGATCCCAGCTTCGCATGGATCGTTCGGGCGCTTTGTCTCCTGGATGAGCTCCATGGCTAGGAAGGGACACAGCGCTTATCTCAACGCCGCTGGACCGCTGCGTTCTTCCAAGACGCGCATGGAAGGGGGCTTCGTTGACGGCTGGCGTTGCTCAACGCGGAGGCACGACGCTCACCGCGCTCGCAAGCGGCTCAACGCGAAGCTGGTCACCGCCGCAGCGCTCAACGCCGAAGCACGCTGCCTACCGTGGTCGCAAAGGTGCTCAACGAGGAAGCACGGCGGCACCGCGCCAAGCAGCTCAACGAGGAAGCACGGTTGCAACTGCAACGCCGCAGTTCAACACAGTGACTCAGCGCCGAGCGCCGCGCCAGCAACTACGATCAGCCAGCTGAGAACACGCCGCGCAGTTGAGCAGCGCGAGAACAGGCCAAACGCGAGGTCACCACAAGAGGTTGGTAGCAACGCGCTTTCGCAAGGTCCACAGCGACAGCATCGGCTTCAGCGCTCAGACCATGAGCAGCACGGCTCAGCGCGCCCGCACTGCGACAGCATCGGAAGCCAGCGCCCACTTCGCCGGCAGCACGCGCCCCCGCACGCAGCGCCGCCAGCAACCCCAGTCCGCCAGCGAGAAAGCGCCGTGCGTAGCTGAGGAAGCGGAACACGCCAACGCCGTAATCACCACGGCAGAGGTTGGCGGGCAACGCGCTCCGCGCTCACAGCGACAGCACGGCGCCTCTCGCCACGCCACGCCGACGGTACTGCGCCCACCAAGAGAATGCAAAGAAGGCCACCCGCAACAAGAAGCGAGGCATCGGGTAAAGAAGGCAGTTCCCGGATCGCGAGAGAGCAGGAGGAGAGTGGAGACCACTTCCTGCATTGCAGCAAACCGGGAAGTCGCACCAAGGAAGCCCTTCACAACAAGGAAAGCGGGGACAAGAAGTCGACTCCCAAACTTCCAGCTCCATGAAGCCATCTGCTACACAGAAAGCAGAGAAGGAGCAGCTCCAGGTTAGTGGCAAGTTTAAAAGGAAAGCCTGTGCAAAGAAAATCAAAACATGAGGCTGCAGTAACTATTCAGGCCAGGTAAGGAACACATACACAGAAGGTCCTACTGAGGCTAAGGTGGGCAGCCAAGACTGTACAGCAACATTATAGAGCCAATGGTTAGTGCAGGCAAGAAATGAAGTCCCTGAAGGAGAAAAAGGGGCTGTCCTTGTTCTACAAGCAGACTCCGAGAATGAAGACCAGACAGGCTCTGAAACCGAAGCACCAGGCTGCAACTAGGGATACAAGGTGCATACAGGGCTCACTGTGCTCGAGCACCTATATTTATGCCTCAAACAGACAGTTATTGCGACCCAGCTGAGATATCGTCCACACGTGAAGCCAAAAAACAGAGAGAGGAATTCCTGAAATTGCGCTCCGCTGCCACGCTCCTGCCTGCTTCAGAGGTCAGAGAGTCAGAGATGGTGATCCTGCACCATCAGACAGCCTCCTTGATTCAGGCTGCTCAGAAGACAGAGAGAGGTAATCATACCAGGCCATAAGGAGGCCGGGCCATCTTCATCCAAAATATTATAGGTCCTACATCAGGGGCAAAAGTGGAACATGAGAGATTCTGGTGCTGAAAAAGTCACGAGCACGCATCCAGGCCACCTTTTTAGAGGTTATTTAGTGCGAGAAACATGAATCACAGGAACCAAAACTGTTGTCATTGTTCAGGGCGAGTGCACCAGCGGGAATTGTCTTCAGGAGGCCGCACGGCAACGAGGTCACAGAGGCACCGAAGTTAAGGAGACCGGGACTCGACTTCGATAGAGGTGTCAACATGCCATAGGCCGCAGAAGTCAGTCAGAGAGGAGCCGTGAGAGATCAGCCGTGGTGGCGCAAAGTGGCGAGGACCATCCAGTCCCACCTCAGAGGGCGCAGATCAGCCGCGAAAGGTCCAGCTTGCAGAACAGGAGGAGTTATGCCATGATGCCAACAGCAGCTGAGCCCAAGTGGTTTCCTCATGCCACAGGTGAACGCCCGCGGTCCTGGCGCGACAGGAAGAAGGAGACATCGGTCTAAGGAGAAGGTGAGCACTGCGGAGGGAGCAGCCAAGTCAGAGTGTCTCTAGCTGCTAAGGAGAAGATGCTGTGATGGTGTTCCAAAGAGAGGTACTGAGGAGAACACCGAACAGAGAAAACCTAAACTGTATGCCAGACAACGAGAGAGTTGTGATTCCAACCAGTCAGAGAAGCTGAGGCCCAACTAGCCGCTTTGGGAGGAGCAACTGAGCCAGACCACAGCAGAGCCGAGATGGGTAGGACCACAACACGCTCTGCAGGCGTGAACTGAGAGAGGCCCAAAGTGAGTGCCGGCAAGCTCAGCGTGGCTGGAGAAGCAGGTTAGTGGTATGAAGGTAGATTGATGACCTCAACCTTCCACTCACTCCACAGCCAGTTCATGCTGGGACTCTGGTGGGTGCTCGCCACAGAGCCGAGCAGCCGAAGAACCGTCTGATGGAGAGGCCGGGAGAGATTCCAGAGGTCGAACTGGCTACGATGGCTCCCAACCTCTCGCTCATCCTCTGGAGTTCAGCAGACTCCGGGAACAAGTAATTTATGGAGGGATTCTAACAGAACCGCAGAGTGAAACCAGCTGGGAAGCGGGTGTCGCCGTCCTGCCGGAAGTAAGAATTGCCAGAGAGGGACTTCCGGCGTAAACCTGTAATGTCTGTGTATGGCTCCCTCTCAGGTCCAGTCGAGTCCAGGCTTTCCGGGGTCAGGTGAGGCCTCAAGGACTTGAACCCAGTGCAGGCACCGGGTCTGCGGGATGGACGGAACTGCTGGGATTCCCTCACCACCACCAGTCGCTCTGACATGACTGGTCGGAGGCCCTTGTTTTTTTTTGTTTTTTTGTATGGATTCCGACTCATGTCCGACCAGGACTTGTGTTGTTGCTTTGCCTTCCCTGAGGTTCGGCGCTCGGCGCCCGAGCCGCGCCTGGGGGTTCTGTCACGTGTAAGCAGGGTTTGGGCACGCTTAGAGAGCGCCTCTGTCACGTGTGGGGTGTTTTTGGGCACACTAGAGGCGCTCTCGGTCACATTCAGGTGTTTGGTCACACGAGGTGTTTAGGTCGCGAGAGGGCGCTCTGTCTGACTAAGACACCTTGGAGCCCTGCGGCAGGTGTGTGCATCATTGGGGCTGACTATTTGCCCCGATGAGTCAGAACAGAGCGCCGGCTCATTATGTGCTGGTGCCCGTAATGCACGGTGGTTTTAATAGTCAGTCAGTCAGCGTCAGTCAGTCAGTCAGTCAGTCACTGGGCCGTCAGTCAGCCTGAGTAGTAAATCTGCAGTCTGAGTTCTTGTTTATTGTAAGCCCTTTGTTTAATAAACTTCGTTCTGAACCCTGCTCGACCTGACGCCCCTCCGTACCACACCACAAGCTTGTCCAGGAAACTATTATGTTTATGAATTAGCCAAACCACCTTTCTGCAATATGGCCTATTGTTCAGGTGAGTACTAATATGTGTGCATGTTTTAAGTTCTGATTTTGTAACGGTGGTGGGGTGCCGGACGGACGCCAGTGCGGAGCCAGGAGTTCGGAACACTGTTTTATTATCCACAGTTTACAAATACAAGAAGCAAGGACTGCAGTTCAAATCAAAACATAAGAACAGAGGAACTGCAGCCTAAACCAAGTTATCCAAGTTATCCAAAACCACCCTTACACGTAGGCGTAGCCTACCTAATGAGCTGCGCTCTGTTCTGACTCATCGGGGCTTAAATAGTCAGCCCCAATGATGCACACCTGTGCCTGCATGGGCTCAGGTGTGCTCAGTCAGAACAGAGCGCCCTCTAGCGTACCCAAAACACCTCATGTGACAAACACCTCTTATGTGATAGAGAGCGCCCTCTAGCGTGCCCAAAACACCTCATACGTGACAGAACCCCCCCCCCCAAAAGGCACGGCTCCCGAAGCATCAAAACATAGCCGAACCTCTGGGGGGAGGCCAAGAACAACAGAACTTGACAAAAACAAAAGTCCCTTGTGGGGACACACGGTCAGGTCCACAAAAAACATAAAAAGGACCTCCGACCAGCCATGTCAGGCAGCTGGGGGTGGTGAGGGGAATCCCAGCAGTTTAGTCCACCCTTTCGACTGGTGCCTGAACCCGACCCTGAAGTCCCTGGAGGCATCGCCTGATTCTGCAGCCTCATGTTTGATTTTCTTCTGTACCCGAACTTTCTTTCTAAACTTCCCACTAACCTGGAGCTGCTCCTTCTTCTGTGCAGCAGACTGGTCAGTGGTGCTGGGTTTGGGGGTCGACTCCTTGATGCCACTTTCCTCGCTGCGAAGGGCCTTCTTGGTCGACCTCCCCGGTTGCAGGATGCCGGAAGCGTCTATTTCCGCTGTGTTATTGTTATTCACGCTGGCTGTGTTCCCACGTTCTAGGTACCTAGCCTGCTTTTCCTGAAGTTCCCCATTTACTGTAGCTGTTTCCTCCTGAAGGGAATGGACTTGAAACTGGTGGCTCACCTGCAGCTGGTGTCTCACAGCCTGACGAGAGGCGTTGTCATCCTCCAATTTTTTACACTTTGTTTTCAAGGTGGCCAGATCCAGATTTCGTGTACCGATTTCCTGATCCTTGGTGAGGAGCTCAGCCTCCATTTCCTGGAGCTGCTCAACTAAAATGTTTTTGTTCTGTCTTTCTGCGCCCAGAACAGACAGCCAGACCTTCTGAGACTCCTGTAGTTCCTGTTCTAATTCCTGGATTCTCTAAGTTAATTTTCTTACCTGAAATGGCTCCTGACGTCCCGGTTTTGGCGGCTCATTTCTGTAACGGTGGCGGGGTGCCGGAAGGACGCCAGTGCGGAGCCAGGAGTTCGGAACACTGTTTTATTATCCACAGTTTACAAATACAAGAAGCAAGGACTGCAGTTCGAATCAAAACATAAGAACAGAGGAACTGCAGCCTAAACCAAGTTATCCAAGTTATCCAAGTTATCCAAAACCACCCTTACACGTAGGCGTAACCTACCTAATGAGCCGCGCTCTGTTCTGACTCATCGGGGCTTACATAGTCAGCCCCAATGATGCACACCTGTGCCTGCATGGGCTCAGGTGTGCTCAGGCAGAACAGAGCGCCCTCTAGCGTACCCAAAACACCTCATGTGACAAACACCTCTTATGTGATAGAGAGCGCCCTCTAGCGTGCCCAAAACACCTCATACGTGACAGAGAGCGCCCTCTAGCGTGCCCAAAACACCTCATACGTGCCAGATTTGATCAGTTGAAAATATTAATGCAATTTCTGGCTGGAGATGGATGAGAGTAGAGCTTCTGAAATAGTCGATGAGCAAAAGAAACATAAAAGGATTAAAAAAATCATGAAATGTTCAAAACTGAAAAATAGATGGTAACAATAGAGTGCAGCTGGGATTGTTAGGAAGAGAAGGAAGGGATATTAACTGTGTTTAACTTTGGGACACTAAACTGGGGGCCATCATCATCAGAAACCTTTATTATACCAACGATAACGCCAGTTAATGACCACACTCTGCTCTGACTCATTGGGACTTCAAAAGCCTGCACAATGAGACACACCTGTCTTCCTAATAAACCCAGATGTGCCCAGTCAGAGTCAGGGCGCCGCCTATCGTAACAAAATCTCTTGGAGCGCTAGATTCTGTTTTGCCCCGAGTGGGAAACTTGAAGGGAGGCAAATCAAATCTAAATAAAAAGTTACATAAAGCAGAAGACCCCATTAATGGGGCATGTGACTGGGCCTGTTCCAGGGCCAACAAATGGCTGCAAGGAATCCTCAGCCCCATCCAGATACCAGCTCCGCCCAGAAACCACAGTCCAAGACACCCACCTTCCATGGGGGGCGCAGAAGCCGATGCAGAAACTCTGCTCTCTGAGGCATTCACAGAGTCCAGTGCAGAATCCCTGCCCTCTGTTGCGGTTGCAGACACAGAAGCTCCGCTCTCCGTGGTGAGCACAAATGCAGATGCAGAAGCCCTATCTCCCTGTGCTGGTGTAGACGACAGTGTCAAAGCCCCGCCTTCCCGTGTTAAGACGTAAGAGGGCATTGAAGCCCCTTCTTCCTGTGCTGGGGCTGAAAATGGCATTGAAGAACTCCCTGTGATGGGGCGAAATGAATCAGAATAGCCTCAGCCTGGTTCGGGAGGTGAGCAGGAAGTGCAGTGGGTGCCAGATACTCCAGGTGCTGCACGACCTCCATGATTTCGACCACTAGTAACTAGAAAACCCAGTGGTTCCTCCCTACCCATTCCCTGAGCTCAGGAGTTCACATGGGGTGGCTGTGGGTGGACTGAGCTGCTGGACAAGGAACTGAAGATGCCAGCCTTCACACAATCTCTGGGGCAGCAGCTCTCATCTCCTGGATGGCCGAATCGGCTCCTCCCAGCCTCCTGCAGAGCTCTCGGCAAACTATGTCCAATTTCTTAATGTCGGTCATTGTTGTAATGCTTGGGTCGTGTGGGCTGGACATAGATGCTCTGCTGGGAGTCTTGTACTCAGTTTTATTAAACATAGCTAAATACACAGATTTCAGAAGCCACTATTATACCAAAAATAACCAGAGTGGAAGACCAGCACTCTGCTCTGACTCATTGGGACATAAAACCCCTGCCCCAATGAGACACACCAGTGGTCATAATGAGCACAGTTGTGCCCAGTCAGAGGCAGAGCAACGCCTACCATATCAGGTCAGCACAAACAGATCAAGAACAGATCCAGGAGTTATGAAATGTCAGGAAAGGAAGTAGAGCAGTGGAACTTTAGAAAAGAAAGAACAGATGGATGTCCACCTGTAAAATGTTATGAAGAGACACAGTTGGTTGGGATTTGTAGGTTAACGACAATGTTCAATTCACATAGTGTACGTGTCTGCTGATGTAAATAAAAATGATTAAAAGCAGACACTGGGATTGACATCTACCTGAATTAGAAATACATTTTAAAACTTGACTTGACTTTAAACAGACAGCAATGAGACATGTGCTAGTCAAGTAAGGTTTGAATTGTCATTTCAACAATATACACAGTACATAGTGAAATGAAGTAACATAAATTATTTTATTTAAAATGAAATAAAATGAGAAGAATTAAAGTATGTAATCATGCATTAATTCAGCTCCAGCGCTGTAACAGTGGCGGGGTGCGTGGAGGACATCAGTGTGGAGCCAGGAGTCAGGATACCAGGACTGCAGTCGTGACCAAAACAAGATACAAAGACCAATCAAAACCGCCATTACCGTAAGGCTTTGCCTTGTGAACGAGCCACGCTCTGTTCTGACTCACTGGGGCGCACATCTGTGCCTTCATGAGCTAAGGTGTGCTCAGTCTGAACAGAGCGTCCCCTACCGTACCAAACCTGAAACCCAACCGTGACAATAGGACAACAGATGGATCATTATATTAAATTTCGGTCAGATCTAAACTTCTGTCTGGAAATAAAATCATTTATTTGGGGACTTGTTCCAGTGCATCATCTTCCAGCTGGTAAAGCTAGTAGTTTCCTTTCTCTCTGAATTTCAGAGTCACGCTTTAACACACCTGAACCTTTTAGTTAAAGAAAACCTTCATTTCAATAATAATTTAAATTCTTCATTCTCTTTCAGTCGTTAGCAACTTCATAGTAAGTGTGACACCAACCACAACCACGCAGAGTAAGAACTCATTGTTTCTCTTCCATCTTAGTTCTTTGAAATACAGCATACAGACCAACTGTAGTAAACAGCTTGTTTACAGTGTTTACGGTGTTATTATGGTAAACGGGGGTGAAGGGGGTTTAGGGTTTAGGGTTCAGCTCTAGATCTCTGTATATGTTCTACTAGGTACTTTCACTGGTGGAACCTTAACCAACATGTGTTCCCACAGATAATGTTCTCGCAGTGCGACTGAAAGTGACAACGAGCAAAAACCTGACAGACACCAATGAGCAAAATATCTTTTCACAGCAGGTTAGTTAGTACATTTCTGGATTGCAATCAAATTTCCATTTATCAATATCTCATCAAACTCTGTTAATGTTAATGATTATTATAAATGCTTTAAAATGCCTAATTCTCACCTGGAAAACCATATATATATTTTTTGTCATCAGCTTCAGGATGAACTGAAGAAGATGGGCATATCAGCCACTGTGAGAGTGAAAGTGAAGAGCGTTAAGAAGATAATCCCATAAACATTAGATCTAAAACAATCCAAAGGAGTGCAGTCAGGGTTGATTGAAGGCTCACAACAAATCTTCACCTTTAACTCCTGCAAATCAAATAAGCTTATTTTTAAAATTTATATCTACACCCAGAACACAGGGAGGGAGCAAGTTTTATTCATATAAGCTGAAATCTTCAGCATAAATTCAGTCCTGTTTAAGTATGCCTTAAGTGTTGGAGAAAAAGATAACAAAAGATAAAAAAAAAAAAATCTTTTTGCAAAGGCCTTATTTAACGCTCAATTATATCTCAGTTTATTTCTCATTAAATTCAGAAAGCTACTTTTATCCATTATCTGCCGCTTGTCCCTGTAACGGTGGTGGGGTTCAGGGAGGACGCCAACGCTGAGCCAGGAGTTCGGATCAAAAACCTTTATTAACTATATTTACAAAAACAAGAAACAAGGACTGCAGTCCTAACTAAAACAAGGGAACTGCAGCCTAAACCAAGATACCCAGATGACCAAACACAAAACCACCATAAAGTGTAGGCAGAGCCTAACAAATGAGCCACGCTCTGTTCTGACTCATCGGGGCTTAAATAGTCAGTCCCAATGAAACACACCTGTGCCTTCATTAGCTCAGGTGTGTTCAGTCAGAACAGAGCGCCCTCTATCGTGCACAAAACACCTCATCTGTGACAGTCCCAATCGGGGTCGCGGGGGAGTACTGGCGTCCAACCCAGCGCACACAGGGCGAGGACAGGGGACGCACCCTGGACAGGTCGCCAGCCCATCGCAGGGAGGAGCGATACGGGGACGGCACCTTGCTCAAGGGTACCTCAGGGCAATCTATTGGGAAGGGGTTCGAACCCCCGGAAAGCTACTTTTATAATTTTGTTAATTGCTTTGCGTAAAAACTTTTAATACCATGACTAATTTGTCATATCAAGTTTGTCTTTTTCGAAATCAATGGTTAACATAAATGTAAAATGTGTCTTTAGCAAGTTGAAGCAGCATATTCTAATAATATTGGGAAAGAATAGGGTTCACCGTTTTTTCCAGCAAATGTTTTATTAATTGTAAAAAAGACTTTAATAGCATAATTTTCTAACATTGCTAATGCACAGGAAACGGTGGTTTCGTAACATTTAGCAAGCGTTAGCATTCTGGAGGTATTGTGTCTCAATGACAGTACTCTAAAAATAAATGTAATTTGTTTACACAAGCCGTAATCCATCTGTAACCATTATTCAGTCATATGTAGTTACATTGTTCCTGCATGCATTATTAATATGTTCAAGATGTTTAATAAACCTTGGGAATTAAAGGCATAGCTTAATCTCATCTCAAGTCATTTTAACTGTTTTATAAATGCATTGTAATTATGTAAGTACCTTGTTATTAGAAACTAAATATAAAATAGGACTCTACATTTATCTAGCTTACAGGACAGTAGTGAGACCAGCTATGTTGTACGGGATGGAGACGGTGGCACTGACAAAAAGAGAAGTGGAGGGTTTTCTTTGGGTGTGACGAGGATTGACAGGATTTGAAATTAATTATATTAGAGGGACAGCTCAGGTTGAAGACAAAGTTAGAGAAGCAAGGTTGCGTTGGCCTGGTCATGTCCAGAGCAGAGATGAGGATTATATTGAGTGGAGGTTGTTGACGATGGAGCTGCCAGGAAAGAGGAAAAGAGGAAGACCAAAGAGGAGGTTTATGGATCTGATGAGAGAAGACATGCAGGTGGTCAATTTGAAGGAGGAAGATGCAGAGGACTGGAAGAAATGCAAACAGATGATCCACTGTTGTGACCCCTGAACACCCTGAACTGAGCAGCCAAAGGAAGAAGACAGTGTTTATCTAGCTGTTCATTAGTGCATCAGATCAGCGGCACTCACCTGGAGGAAAATGGAACCCGGATGCATCATGGAAAGAACGCAACATTTTCATCTTTTCGCAGACGCTTGTATCCAGAGCAACTTCCATTTTCTAAAATATAGGTAGAGTCCCCCTCGAGCAACTCGGGGTTGAGGGTTTTGCTCAAGAACCCAATGGTGGTTGTGTTGGAGGTGTTATTTGAACCTGTGACCTCTTGGTCCATAGCCGAGTATCCTACCACTAAAGCATCACCACCCCTGCCAGTGAAGACAAGTCAGTGGAGGCAGAGTGATGGTCTGGGCAATGTTCTGCTGGGACAATTTCAGATCTGGCCTTCATGTTTTACCAGAGCAGTTCATCTATTCACACATCAAAGTGTGATGATTGTTTTACACTCATTGTCAAGAAGAACCCACTAAATAAAGACTAGCTTTCCCATTGGACCATGTGGGCTGACACTCATTGCATCTGTGAAGGTTATTTTCACCACCACTGATCTTAACGAAACATGGATAACACACAGCTCAGTGACAGCATCAACACTCAGAGTTAATGAAAGACTGATTTGAATTTCATTATAGTGCAGCGAACCAGCTTAACAGAACCACTTAGTGCTTGAGAGGGAAAAAAAAAAAAATGCCACAAAGCTTGCAGCATAAACTCTTTTCTGTACACAACAAAGAGAGCTGGTCTCCGATCTACTTTTAAATGACAGCTTGTCATGAAGGGTTACATGATGTCTAGTACTCTGGGTGCAGACTCAACCAGTTCTCAGACAGGATTTTAAAAGTTCATTTTTCTTAAAACAATAAATGAACAAAAATAATTACAACTACCAATGTGATGTTATGTGACCTTCAACAATTAGATGGCTGCTGCTGAGCTTATTCACCATCGTCTCACAAAACTTAAACCCTCCTTCAAAAAGTCAAACAAACAAAAATGAACGCACAATTTAAACCACTTACTCTAGGCAGAATAGGGTTTTGGTGAGAAATATTCCAATTGAAAGTTGCCTGGTTGAATGAAGCCCACAAAAACCAGTGCCTTTTGCCATTTGTTTGATAAATTCGAAGAATATCGTTCCCTCTCTTGAGCACTGAGTGAACAGGAGTTAACAGCTAAGTGCTAGTTAGTGACAAAGTTGTCATGGTGCAGCTGCTGACAGGTTCATACATTGTAATAATATAGCTAGTACACTAGTAACCTACAGACATTTGCACAATGCCTAACTGTTAATATCTTGCAACACAAATCAAAATGCTTTAGTTGAGTTAAAATTAGGCAGAGACCAAAATTGATATGTCTAAAAATGATAAGTACAGGAATTAATAACATGTAAGTGTTCATGTGTTCCTTCATGTGGATAGGCAAAACTTGGCCTCCTCCCCTCTTTTTAATTAGTTTTCTCATTTCAACTCAACAACAGCAACAGTCAGACTCATTAGCCTGCATTAGAGGCGGCTAAAAAAGTTTGCCTATAGACATGGAGAACTTACTCTGCTGATTTTAATGATTGTCAAATATGTAAATAATTGATATATGTAGTAGGGAAACCAACCAGCAACAATGGCTACACAAGACCATTCTTCCTAAGAAACAGTGTTCTCTTCTCATATTTGATAGAAAAGGAGGAGGACGGGAACATTCAGGGGTTTGAAAGTGGTTGCCTTTTCTAAGTGTCTTTTTTATGGCTCAACCGTTGAGCATCCCTGCATTTGTGGCAGTAGAAGATGTCTGGGACGTTGGACTTCTTGATTTTGGTGCAGGAGAGGTGCACCCATATGCTGCACTGGTTGCACTCAATCATGGGCCGTCCCACAAAAGGCTTTCCACAGTAGCAGGTAATCAAGTCCCATGAATCATCACCTGATTCAACCATGATGTCCTCATTGGCTATCCATGTCTCTCCCTCACTGGAGCTCATTTCTGCCTCTCTTGCCGCCTCCTCCCTTTCAGCCTTCACCAAGCTGGCCTCCTGAGGCTGCATCCCATGAACGGACACTGCTCCTCGGCCTGAGGGATCTTCACCCCGGCCAAGGCCAGTCTCAGAGTCTGTCTCACTGGGTGCAGAGTTCTTAAGCTTCTTAAGGGCTTTAGACTGCTTGGGGTTTTTGCTGCGCTTGATCCTGGCACGCTTCTCACCACCACTACTGCTGCTATCTCCTGCACCTGAGCCAAGAGAAAGTCAATTCAGCTTCTTGTCCTTCTTGCGCTCTGCTTTGGCGCTTGTCTGCCCCTTGTAAAAGGGGTCCTTTAGTCTCATTTTGTCCAGCAGAGTGCTGTCAGAAGACAGGAGGGAAAGAAAACAAGCTTTCTTTGTCTCTACACTCTGTAAAATCCATCACTACCTCTAGGGTTTCATATCCAAGTGTGAAATCCAGGCTACTGTACAGCCCACCTCCAGCTGGGGGAACTACTTGCTCGTACTTTGATTTCTTGCTCCTGTTTTTGTGTTTTTTTATTCTCTTTTTTAGAGCTTTATAAGTTCACCTATCCAGCTACTCATGTTTCTTTCAATTAAGTTTTAATAAACCTTGATAAGATTTAACTTTAGTAAATTTACAACACTGCACAGTCTTACTTTATATGCAAAAGGCCTGGCAGCTTATTGGAGGAGGAGGAGGCAGCTTATTAAAGTGAGAATAACAAACAACAAGCATGGTTCTGTGAGCACGCCCCAATTTCAATATCAATCTATATCAATAGTAATTCCTAGTGTACTTGTAACGGTCCTGTGCCAGTAGAGTGCGCCCTGCTCTGATTGTGCACACCTGGGCTTGGGTGCCAGGTGTGTCTCATTGGGGCTGGGGTTATAAGCCCCAGTGAATCAGAGCAGGACGCTGGTCATCCTGTGTGCGCACTGTGAATTTACTTGGGTTTTGTTTTACATTTGTTATGTTTGTTACATTTAGTTTGAGTTCTGTGCACTTTATCCGTCAATAAAGTCCAGTACGAAGCTCGGCTCTGCGTTGGCGTCCAGTCCTCAACACCGCCCTGTGACAGTACTGCCTCCCTCTGAAAGACTTTTGGACTTTTCAGATTTAGTTCTACCATGTTTATTTATTTTTGGTCCTATTTTGCCTGAGGAGGAAAACAAGCTGCCTGATAATGATATCAGATGCTTTTAGGGGTTATTCTGTTTGAAAGAATGTTTTTGCAATGCACAAAGCTGCTACCGTTATTCAGGCTGTAGTAAGAATGCACCAGCAAAAATTGGTTTTCAAGAAGCAATGCTGGGCAGCAAGTGTTCTTCAGAGGAGGTTCAGAAGGTGGAAGCTTGGGCATCAACAAATGCAGAGGTATCAGCTGTTCAGACATGCTGCAATTTGCTTGCAAAAGTCATTCAGAGGAAAGCAGGCAAGGAATCTGGCCAAACGGATCAGAGCTGCAAGCTCTGGATCAGTGATCCAATCTCACCTCGGAGATGAACAAATCAGCTACATGAATGTTCAGATCACTGAACAGGAGGAGTTGCTGACAGAGCTCTACCAGCATGGAGAAAGAAGCCTCGATGCTACAGGTGAATGCCTCGGGCACGAATGAAGGGTTGAAACGCAAGGAAAGGATCACCTATCTGCTTCCTCAGCTGGAGAGGACCAAAGGACTCTTGTCCAGTTGCCAAAGGGAGATCGAAGCCATCAGAAAGAAAAGCTCTGGCAAGACAAAGGTGAGCCTCACGGAAAGAACGCGAAATTCAGAGAAGAGAGAGAGGTCTCTAGAATAAAGCTGCAAGCTGTGACGGCTGTCCAAAGAGAAAGGCTGGAGAGAACGGATGAACAGAGGGACCAAACTGTATGCCAGGCAACTAAGAAGGTTGAGACTCCAACCATTCAGGAGAAGCTGGAAGCTAAAATAGCCACACTATGGAAGAACAGCTGAATCAGACCAGAGCAGAGCTGAGACGGGTACAGGACCACAACGTTGTTCTGCAGGCTGAACTGAGAGAAGCCCAAGTGAGGCCAGTAAGCTCAGCGTAGCTGGAGTAAGCAGGTCAGAGGTATGGAAGCAAAATTACGATCTGACCAATCACTCCACAGACAACAGTGCATGCTGGGACCCTGGTGGTTAACACCAAAGTGGGGGCAGCTAACAGCTGATGGAGAAGCAAGGTAAAGATTCCAGAGGCTGAGTAGCTGCATTATGATTCCTACCAGTTCAACCTCACAATGCAGCAGGCCCAGAACAAGGTACGGTGGAGGAGTCCAGCGTGGGAACTTCTGAAGTGGAACCAGGAGCTGGGATGTTGCCTCACTGGGCCCCAAGCAGCAGTGAAGTACATGACTGCTAGTTATAGCTGGAGCCAAAGACTCAGCAACACCTGTCTCAAATTCAAGAAAGCGAACGACAGCTTGCATCAGATTCTGTGGATGAGAGATGAAGAATAAGGATGGCAGGGGTTGTTGAGCCTGACTATGCTAAAAGACTTCTTTGAACCCTTAAAATTCAGGCTTAGCTCTCTTTTCAGGTTCCGCAAGATGGAAAGGTTCACTGAATCAGGCGATTCTCCAGTGACTTAGGTCAAGTCCAGGCACAGTTAAAGAAGTGGACTGAACTTTTAGATTCCCTCACACCTCTGGGTGCGCCTGGACATGTGGCTGGTCAGGAGGTCCTTTTTGTATAGAAGTGTTTTGTGGACCTGACCATATGCCCTATAAAGGGACTTGTAGAGTGTTTTGCCTTGGACCTCCTCAGAGGTTCGCTTTGTTTTGGCGCTTTGGGAGCTGCGCCTTTTGGGGGGGGATTCTGTCACGGATGAGGTGTTTTGAGCATGATAGAGGATTTTGAGGAATAAAAGAGCATATGCTAGAGGATTATAGGGTCAGGTTTTAAGAGGGGGCTTCTTCAAGTGCACTGTTTACTTGATGAGGTGTTTTAAGATGATAGAGGGCGTTTATTTTGGATTGAGTTAATACCTGGAGCCTTTAATGAAGGCACAGGTGTGCCTCATTGGGCTGACTATTTAAGCCCCGATGAGTCAGAACAGAGCGCGGCTCATTAGTCAGGTTCAGCCTACACACCTGTGGTGGTATTTGGTGGACTTGCATCGCTGCAGTCCTTGATTTTAGTTAGAACTGCAGTCCTTGGTTTTGTTTTGTTTTGTAAATATAGTTAATAAAGTTATTTAAGCCCGATGAGTCAGGAACAGAGCGCGGCTCATTAGTCAGGTTCAGCCTAACACTCTGTGGTGGTATTTGCAACTTGTGCCTGGCGCTTAGGCTGTAGTCCTGATTTTAGTTAGAACTCAGTCCTTGTTTTGTTTTTGTTTTGTAAACAGAAGTTAATGTTATGTTTCAAACTCCTGGCTCTGCATTGGCGTCCTCCCTGCACCCCGCCACCATTACAGGTATGTATGGTTGAAAAGCACTGTGTTGCACTGTGTGTGCTGTGTTTCACAATTGACAATAGTCACTTTCACTTACAACATTCATACTGAGCATTAAAAAAAGTTTCTTAAAGAGTAAGGATGGCTGAAATGCAGAGTCGTATCATTCTTACTGTGTATACAATTTTTTTTGTAATTTTTTTATTAGTATTTAAATTCATAAATAATTTTATATTTCTGGAGATTAAATGATTAATTCTAATTATTAATGAATTCTGAATATGCTTATGATGATAGTTATCAGAACAGTGTTGGATATCAAACACACAATCCAGTGCTGATATGAAACTTGGTAAATGATTTAGCACCAGCATATTTCACGGAGGTAAAACAGGTTTGGACAGTTAAAAAGATGGTATCTTAGGCAAAAGTGAAGTACTTCTATCATCGCTGATATCAAAAAAGTAAAAAATCCATCAACTGAAGCAACTTTAAAAAGGAACTTCCAAGAACTTCCACCAGTTGTTCAGCAGCAGCAATTATAACTGCACTACTCTGTTTAGCAAGCAGGACTTCCTGATGTCTGTGTAAGTCCCGGATATTGGTGGCTACCAAGAGCAGCAGAGATTCAGAAGTGGTTTAATCTCATCTCTTCTGTACAGAACATCATTGTGTGTTTTCTTTTTTTTTCCTTATTAAAAAAGAGGATGATGAAAGATGTTTTTGCCCATTTATCTGAAAAGTGAAAGTGACTACCCTTGTCATTGTGAAATGCAGCACAACACAACGAAATTCATGTGCAGCAGGGGACAGCTGCCCGGGGAGCAGTGGCGGGAACGCTACCTTGCTCAAGGGTACCGCAGGGCAACCTACTGGTGAGGGAATCGACCCACAATCTTCCAACTTAGACTAACCTCAACCACTAAGCACTGGTGTGTTGGTGGTCAGGTGGTAGGATATTCACCTAAAGATCAAGAGGTTGCAGGCTCAAATCCCACCTCCAGCACTACCACCACTGGGTTCTTGAGCAAGACCCTTAACCCCAAGTTGCTCCAGGGGACTGTCCCTGTAGTTAAGAAATGTAAGTCACTCTGGATAAGAGCCGCCACGAATGTAAATAAACTAATAGGTCACCGCTGCCCCTGATCTGCATGCATTCTCCTTGGTATCCACTACACTTCTTATCTTTACTGTGATCTTTATCTCAGCACACCCCCTTTTCGCATTCAGGTTCACAGTAGAAAAACATCATACTTCAGAGCATATTTGTAAAAACCCTGATTTAGTTATTTTGAAGTTTCATATACCATGTTCCCAAAAGTAAGCAAACCTGTGCATCAAGAAGTGGTTTCAATATTGCAAAGTGGTTGCAATAACTGAACAGATTGTCAAAAAGACCAAAAAACAGCAGGTAAGCTAATATTGACTCCAGTCTCAAACTACTGCTTCAGTCTACATAATATAAACATAGATGTTGAGATGGACTGGCAAACTGTTCAGGGTCAACTATATTACATACATTATCAAGTTTATGTTTAAGTTCAAGTAGGTTTTTGTCATTTCAACCATATACACATAGTGAAACGAAATAACGTTCCTCCAGGACCCTGGTGCCACAAATAAGACGACATAGGACACAGCATAAGACAAGACTGGGGAAACAAGTGCAGGCACCAACAGACAATAGACAGCACATTCAGTACATTCATCGAACGGAGAGCTGCAGTGTAACGGAACAAAGATGGTCATGTTGTTGGCAGTGTGATAGAGCAGCAATGTTATGGTTAAATTGCGGAGTGCAAAATAAAAAGTAATAAATAATAGTAGCGGTAAGGTGGCAAGGTAGTGATATGTGATAACTGTTCAAAAGTCTGATGGCCAGGGGGAAGAAACTATCTCCCATCCTGGTAGAGGAGGCCCGTATGCTGTGGTACCTTTTCCTGGATGGCAGGATGAGTAATGTTTACAGATGGAGTTGGTGTTGACGTGAGGTTGTCCGTTATGTGAACACCAAGAAACTTGGTTTTCTGGACCATCTCCACAGGTAAGGTGTTGATATTCAGTGGAGAGTGGTCCAGAAAACCAAGTTTCTTGGTGTGGTCTCCTGAAGTCAATAACCCTCTCTTTAACCTTGTCGAATTCAGAGACAGGTTGCTGATTCAACACCAGTCTGTCAGCTTTTGTATCTCTTATTTGTACGCCGCCTCGTCACCACCATTTGATCAGACCCACCATGGTTGTATCATCAGCGAATTTGATGATGTGGTTCGAGCTGTGCTTGGCTGCACAATCGTGGGTCATCAGTGTGAACAGCAGAGGGCTGGAGCACACAGCCCTGGGGCTCCTGTGCTCAGCGTGATGGTGTTGGAGGTGCTGCTACTAATCCGGACTGACTGGGGTCTCCCAGTCAGGAATTCCAGGATCCAGTTACAGAGGGAGGTATACAGGCCCAGCAGCCTCAGCTTCTCACTCAGATGCTGAGGGATGATGGTGTTGAAGCTGAACTGTAGTCGATGAACAGCATTCTGACATAACTGTCCTTTCTGTCCAGATGAGACAGGGCCAGGGGGAGGGTGGTGGAGATTGCATCGACCGTTGAGCGGTTGGGACGATAATGCCAAACTGCAGGGGTCCACTGGAGAAGGGATCAATCTGATCTGTCTCAGCACTGCGCTCCTCGAAGCACTTCATGATGATAGGTGTGAGTGCGATGAGACAATAGTCATTTACATTTACGGCATTTAGCAGACGCTCTTATCCAGAGCTTAATTTCTACACAGTGCTTATTTCCACAATCGATTGCCATCTGGTAACCAGCAGATCAGAACTGTTGATTAGCTAGGTACCACCTAAGTAACAGACTAAGAGCTCTTAAACAAGTATACATCAAATTTTTTTTTTTTTTTTTTTTGAGAGGAGGAGCAGGGTGGAAAGTAGGAAAGAGTAGAGATTTTTGGAAAGAAAGAGTAAGGTAGGAGAGGGATGGTTGGGAGGATTAACCCTCAGAAATCTGGGTGAACAGGTGGGTCTTCACCCACGTTGAAGACAGCTTAGAGACTCCGGCAGTTCTGACCTGAAGAGAGCCCTGCTCACCAAATTTGAGGCCAGAACTGAGAAGAGTCTCGTGATGTGCCTTCTTGTTTAACGCCGTGGTGGAGGCTCTGGGCCGAGCAGTGCTTGATGGTCTGAGGGGACGGTGAAGAGACACGATGTTTAATTAGAGCTTCGACAGGGGCAAGATGGCAAGGCTGTTAGTAGCCTTGTAAGCGGAGAGTAGGAGTTTTTAAACCTCTGATACGAGCAGCCACTTCGGGGGAGCCAATGCAGGTCCCGTAGCAGAGGAGTGGATGAAGAGAACTTGGGCTGGTTGAAGACGGTGTCTAGCGCAAAGGCTTTTTGAGAATTAATTGTAGGGTCTTGTTAGTTTTCCAGTGGAAGACCTGCCAGGAGAGTTGCAGAACCAGCTTCGAGATGACCAGGACTGACCAGCAGTTGCTGCCTGGTGGTGAGGAAAGGACTCTGATTCTTCATCGTTGAAAAGAAGCAGCCGGGCAGGACGTGGGAGGAGATGAGAGCTGTCGGAAGTGACACCGAGGTTCCTAGCCGATCGAGATGGACGAAGGTATCCCCAAAAGGAGGCTGGCTTGATGGTCTTCAAGTAGAGTAGCTCATTCTGTCAGCTGGAGCTTGAGGTGGTGAGCTGTCATCCATGCGGAGACATCAGCCAGGCAGTTAGAGATACCGGGTAGAGACCTGTTGATCGTGGGAGGGAAAAAGGGTATGATTGGTGCTGATGTCATCTGCATAAGAATGATAGGAGAAGCCATGAGAGAGTATGACCTTCCTCAGAGAGCTGTATATAGAGAAAATAGAAGGGGACCAAGGACAGATCTCTGGGGAACGCCAGTTGTCACCTCTCGGTGGAGTGGACCGATGGCCCTGTGCAATGAAACTTGTACTGACGATCCTGTAGGTATGAGGAGAACCACTGCCAGGAAGTGCCAGCAATCCCCAGTTGGAGAGAGTGGTCAGGAGGAGCTGGTGATCCACTGTGTCAAAGGTCACGAGAGATCAAGGAGAATCAAGACGAGGACAGGTTGTTCGCATCTTTGCGTGCATGAAGTTCGTAGGGGAGTGACAGCAGAAGAGCGTGTTTCAGCGAGTGCAACGTTTTAAATCCAGATCGGATCCTGGAGACCGCCATGGAGCAGAAGACGCTGAGTTGGTTATAGACTGCCTGCTTCTAAGACTTGAGGTGAGAAAGGGGAGAAGGGATACCGTCTGTAGTTGTTCAATTCCGCAATCCAGGAGATGGTTTCTTCAGGATTGGAGTGGACGGTTGGCAGACTTGAACGCGAGATGGAACATGGCCGGTCTCAAGAGATCCATTGATAATCTGAGAAATGTATGGGAAGAAGATCTGAAGCCAACTCCAGCAGGAATAGGGATGATTGAATCGATCAAGGGGGCGCAGGGGTGGTGGGATTAAGCGGGACTTCAAGAGTAGCAGTAACTCTTCCGTGGAGAGCGCGAGAGGGCAAGGAATTGGTGGTCACAGGGACGCTTGGGGCTGATAGGAGAATTGACCGTTGAGTGGAAGGATTCTCTGATTGCCTCAGTTTTCTCGGCAAAAAATGAAGCAAAGTCATCTGGGAAGAGAGATGACACAACAGGAGGACGAGGTGGTTTTAGAAGAGAAGAGAAGGTGTGGCAAAAGTTCACGAGATTGCTGCTGAGGATTCTTCAAACTTGGCCTTGAAGAACAATTGACTGGCAGAGGCTAGATCTGTAGCAAAATATGAGGAGTGAGAGAGTGAAATGAAACAAGATCCTCAGAACGCCGAGATTTCCTCCACTTCCTTTCAGCTGATCGCAGTTCTCTACGGTTGTTGCGCAGAACTTCGGTCAGCCACGGGGCCCGTGGAGAGGCACGTCTTGTCCTGTTAATTAAAGGACAGAGCTATCAATTGAATGGCTGAGGGAGGAGAGGAGTTCATTGGTACGGAGTTCGAGAGTAGAAACAGTCGGGGTAGTTGTAGCAGGAGGAGATAGGTGGGAGAGAACTGTGGAGCAAAGAGAGGACAGTGACAGAGTGGTGAGATTCGCCGGGCATGTTCTGAGTCTCTAGTTGACAGGGCAACATGTTGGCAAGAAATTTGAAAGATAAGAGATGGTGACTGATACATGTAGAGTGTGTAGACAGAATATTGCCCACAGGAGCGATCTGGTGAATATTAGATCAAGAGTGTTGCTGGCTTTGTGGGTAGGGGAGGGAGAATTGCTGAGGGACAGGTCAAAGGATGAAAGAAGCTGCATAAGTTCGCTGGAAGTGGATCTATCTCTCCTGGTAGGTTGAAGTCTCCAAGAAGGATCACTGGAGAGTTCTCATCAGGGAACTAACTTAGGAAGACATCTAGCCTGGCCATGAGGCTGCGGGCAAGCCTGGGGACGGTAGAGTGGACACGATGTGAAGCTTAATAGGATAGGCACAGTAACAGCATGAATTGAAAGAGGAATGTTGAGGTGGCATCGATTGAGGCAGTTTCATTTACGTGATAGGAGTAGACATGTACCTCTCTACCCACAGGGCGAGGGGTGTGGGAGAAGGTGAAGGCAGAGGACACACGCAGGTGGCGGTGTTCTCAGGTGTGATCCATGTTTCTCTGTAAGAGCCATGAAGTCAAAACGAGTGAAGAGCCAAAAGTCCAGAGATGGAGTCTGCTTTCTGTATTGCAGATTGACAGTCCCATAGTCCTCTCGTGAGACCCGAAGAGAGACTGTGGGGATAGATCAATCTGAGAGAGATTACTGAGGTTTTCCTCTGTGGTTGTAAGCGTGCCGGAATGGTCGACAAGATATAAGGACGGGTATATGTAGGCACATAGTGCTTGACGGTAGAAGAAGAGAGAAGAATAGAGACTATATACACACACACACACACACACACACTATATACAGTAAACACAAGGTGAACAGAACTTTGAAAAATTACTACTACAAATTGTCTGTAGCGGACTGTTCCCTCTTTAAGTGCTGAGTGGAACCAAGGCCACTCCTACCAATTCACACCTAATTACTACTCAAGGCTTTCAGCGTGTACAGAGGAAAACCAGACAAACAGACTGCCAAACCACCAATAATGCACCCAAAGTAAGAATCAAGTAGCAGTAAGATAAACAATAGACAAATCAAGCCAACTTACCAAGTATGAAGAGTCAAGTGGGACTAGGAAGCACAACTAAAGTTCCTGGACTGTTCCTCTTAAGTGCTGAGTGGAATCCAAGGCCACCTACCACCCACACCTAATTACTACTCAAGCCAGCTGCATGTGAGGAACCAGACAAACAGACTGCCAAACCACCACAACAGCACCCAAAGTAAGAACTCAAGTAGCAGTAAGGTGTTAACAGAAAAAATCTGCCAATTTACCAAGCATGGTAAGAGCAGTCATGGGAATTAGGAAGCACAACCTATCAGGCAGGAGACAGATGATTTCTTTTGCACTGGAATGATACTGGTGGTCTTGAAGCACCTAGGAACAACAGTGGTGCTCAGAGAGATGTTAAAGATGTCGGTGAGAACATCTGCCAGCTGTTCTGCACATCCTCTGAGCACACAATCTTGAATGTTGTCTGGACCAGCAGCTTTCAGTGAGGTTGACTCTCAATGGAGATCTTCTACTTCGGCCGTGGTCAGACAGAGAACCTGGTCGTTTGGGGGAGGGATGGCCTTCCTCATTTCCATGTTGTTTGCCACATCAAACCGTGCGTAGAAGTGGTTCAGCACATCTGGGAGGGAGGAGTCAAGGTCACAGGCAGGTGAAGATGTCCTGTAGTTGGTGAGGGCCTGAATACCCTGTCACATGCGTCGTGTGTCACTGGTGTTTTTGAAGTGGCCATGGATTCTATGTGCTGAGTCCGCTTTGCTGCTCAGCTGGCCTGAGGAGTTCACTCACAGTTCTTAGGTGCCTCGCCCCGAATTTGATGGTCTGTCCTGGTTCTCAGGAGTCTGCGCATTTCCGCAGTCATCCATGGCTTATGGTTGGGTCATGTGATGATGGACCTGGAGACAGTAATATCCTCAATGCACTTGCACTTGAAGTCAGGTATTACAGAGTAGTATGTGAGAGTAGTTCAGGATATTTATGATGGAAGGGTTACAGTGGTGATATCTGCAGTGGGAGTGAGGAATGCATTAAAGGTAGAAGGTTGGATTACATCAAGGATCAGCGCTGAGCCCATTCTTGTTTGCAATAGTAATGGATGATGGATGAGGTTAGACAGGAGTCTCCGTGGACAATGTTTGCTGATGATATTGCGGATTCGCAGAGAGTAGGGAGCAGCTTGGGAAAACCTGAGATGGAGGTCTGTCTCAGGAGATGAGAGGTATGGAAAGTAAGTAGGACAAAGACAGAATACAAGGAGGAATTAAAGGGAGGAAAGTGGAGTGGTGAGAATGCAGGGAGTAGAGGTGATACAGGTGGAGGATTTGAAATACTTGGGATCAGAGAGATGAGGAAGAGAGTGCAGGTTGGAATGGGTGGAGAAGAGTGGCTGGAGTGATTTGTGAAAGACAGGTACCAGTTAGAGTAAAAGGGAAGGTCTCACAGGACTGTGGTGAGACCAGCTATGTTGCACAGATTGGAGACGGTGGCATAGACGAAAAGACAGGAGATAGAGCCGGAGGTGTCAGAGTTAAACACGCATTTTCATTGGGGTGGACATGCATGGACAGGATTAGAAATGGAGCATATCTCATGGACACTAGGTTAGATTTTTTAGACACAAAGTTAGAGAGGCAAGGTTGCGTGCTGGTTTGGACACATGCTGAGCAAAACCCTCATCCCCAAGTTGCTCCAGGAACTGTCCTTTTAAATTCTCTTAACTGCTCAACCTTAACTTTGGAGTTCTCCATTTCAGAGGTCAGCAGGAAGGCTCTTAGTGCCTAATCATTGTGCACAATTATGAGCATGGTAGTTATCCACCACTGGTAAACCCATTAGACCTGGCCTAGTGGTTAGGGCGTTGACCACATGATCGGAGGATCGGGGATTCAAACCCCTTCCCAATAGGGCCCTGGAGGTACCCTTTGAGCAAGGTGCCATCCACGCCCTGCTCTCCTGCAGTGATGGGCTGGCGACTGTCCAGGGTGCGTCCCTCATTCCGCCTGTGTGCGCTGGGTTGACGCCAGCACTCCCCGCGACCCTGTTTCAGACAAGCGCAGATGATGGATGGATGTTGCTTCTTTTAATGGCTATATTGCAATGGATGAATTGTACATGGCTCTCCCACCAACCGTGGTAGTTATTTGTAATATTGGAAGCACTTTTCTTTACAGATCAGTACTAAGAGAGGAGTATAATGGTAGTATTTATCCACAAATTAAATGTTCATTTCATGGTTGTAACGCAATAAAAAAAAATTAAAAAATTAAAGAATTAAATAATAAAAAGAAGGTTATTACCCTAACCCTTAGGTTTCCTTGTGGATCCATTGTGCAAGGTACCGTCCACATCAATGCTGAGAGCTGGATATGGCTGCCCGCTGCTGCATTGTGGGTGTGTGGGTTTAAATGCAGAGGGTGTAAGAGCCTGTCTGCCGGGGCACTAGGGGAGTTGAGTGTTGTTGTAGATTAGCAAATCAGGCTCGGTAATCAGGAGTGATTCCGAACTCTGAAAAGCTGCCTCCTCCCCCTTATAAACAAAAGGAAACAGTCAAGACTTACAATGCTAGGGGATACGGTAATTTGGGCAAGATCCTGAGTTTACTCGGCCCCCTTCTCTCTCTGTGTGTTTGTGTCAGATCGACACCCTCAAGCTTCGGCTTGTTGTGCTGACTGACGCTACACCCCCTCCGAGTTTCTCCAGCTTCTTTCTCACACTTCACACCAAAAAAAAAAAAGAAAGGCTGAAGCGCAAACACGTGACAATAGAGATGGACCCGGGTTGAGTGCTTTGTTTTCCACTGCTGAAGCCTAACGTAGCATTCAGGCTTCCTTGAGTATTTCTGCAGCTGCAGCTCAGGTGCTGCTTTGGGTTCCTAACCAAGAGTGGCTCTCTGCGTGTGTTAGGGAGCGGGTCACACCATAACAGGAGGATGTATTTCGATGTGGTTCACTGAGCACTGTGTGGTGTTTCAAACTGACGCTCTCACTTCATTTTCTCATAAAACAAAGCTGATCAATCCATGAAGCTCACTCCTACTGTCCATGGGTTTAATGCTGTAGCTGATTGGTGTATATTAGTGTAAACCAAACTACAGTTAAGATTTGATCATTTTCTGTTGATCTGGACCAAGGAACTAAATGACAAAATTAATCTACCCTAAACCTACCATAGGTTGACGTCAGCTATTGTCACGCATGAGGTGTTTTTTGCACGATAGAGGGCGCTCTGTTCTGACTGAACACACTGAGCCAATGAAGCCGCACAGGTGTGCCTTCATCAGCTGACCCACGGCCCCCGCATGAGTCAGAACAGAGCGCTGCTCATTTGTTAGGCCTCTGCCTACACTTTGTGCTTTGTGTCAGTATCTGGTATCTTGGCTTAGGCTGCAGTTCCTCGATTTGCTAAGAACTGCAGTCCTTTGTTTCGTTTTGTAACATGTTAACAGTTACTGATCCGAACTCTGGCTCAGCGTTACGCCCTCCTGAACCCCGGCCACTGCTACAGAATGAGCGCCGCCAGTACCTGGGACGCCGTAGCGAAATGTGGAGTGCGAGCAAGAGCGGGTGTTGCGCATAAGTGCAGCCGTGATCAAGGGACGTGCGGAGTTTATTGAACCTGGGGACGAGGGTACCGCGCTTGTTGAGTCCGTGACCCCGTAAGGAATTGGAGGCGAGGATTGGTGACGACGGACCGGCGGCCACCGCAGGGAACTCCAGAAACGCCTGACGAGCTAGGACGCCGTAGAGATATCCCGTCGGCCAGCCGCCTGGGTCCCGAGGAAGCGACTGCTCGGACTTCCTGCTGCAGAAGCTGGTCGCCGAGCTACAACACCCAGCGCCACTATACGCCGAACCATGTGTTTTTCCGACGCCGGCGCAGCGGCGGGCTTCGCTGGACGACAGGCGCCACGCAACGCCGGAAGGGCGACAGTCAATGGTTCTACATCATTCAAAGCGAATTGATAGGAGCCGCTTCGGGCGCTGTTCAACGCGGAGATCTGAATGGCGAAAGCACCGCGCGACAATCGTTGGATCCGCCAGCGGAGAAAGTGCCCCGTGCAGCTGATAGAGGAGCCACGGTAAAGAATTCTCACTGCGCAGCTAATGGAGGCGCTACGGTAAAGGATTCTTCTTGGCGTAGCTAAATGAGAGCCATTGTAAAGAATCTCACCGCGCAGCTAATGGAGGCGCGATGGTAAAGGGATTCTCTGCAGCTAATGGAGGCGTTACGGTAAAGAATTCTCCTTGCGCAGCTAATGGAGGCGTTACGGTAAATGTGGCATTCTGCGCAGCTCAACGTGAGAGTGCAGCGGTGAACACAGCCAGCGCGAATAATACAAACGGGTGTAATAAACGCCTCTGCAACCTAAACATAAGAGGAAGGCAGTTAGCTACTTCAACAGAAGAAGCGAGGTGCAGTGGCAAAAGAAGGTCGCTCCCACAAGTAGAGAGCAGGGAGAGGTGGCAGAGGTCTCCATCCCTGCATCGGGCAACCGGGAGGTCGCACCAAGGAAGCCCTTCACAGCAAGGAAAGCGGTATCAAGGAGTCGACCCTCAAACTCCAGCATCACTGACCCTCTGCTACCTGAAAGCAGAGAAGGAGCAGCTCCAGGTTAGTGGGAACTTAGGAATGAAAGTTCGTGCAGAGGCAAATTGAACATGGAGGCTTAGCACCATTCAGGCGTGAGGTGGAGGAAGCATTTGAGCAGGAAGTACTCCTGAAGCTACTGTGGGCAGCCAGGACTGTCTAGCCATTACTGAGCTAATAAGATGATGAAGCAAGAAATGTCTTAAGGAGAAAGATGGCTGCTGTTGTTCCCAGTTTCCATTCCGAGGATGAAGACTGGTGACAGACTTTGAAACAGAAGCACCAGGCTGCAACTGTGATACAATAACAGGCTTACAGGGCTCACTGTGCTCAACACGATATTTATGCATCAAGTATGCCGCTATTACATCCAGCTTTAGGTATCACCCACACTAGCCAGTGAAAGCAGAGGAGGAAAGTTCTTAAATTACGCTTGCCAATGTTCCTGCAAGCCTGTCAGAGAACAGAGGGTCAGAAGGGAGGTGATCCTGTAACATCAGGCGCTTCCTGATTCAGGCTGCATCTAGAAGACACCGAGGTAAAGTTAGTACCAGGCCATAGCAGTGCCAGCCATCACTGCCCAAAGACATTATAGGTCCTAATGTAAGCATGGGTAAATTTGAAGTGAGAAACTCCAGGTATTGAGAAGGTCAGCATATGCATCCAGGCAGCTTTTAGGGTTTTTCTGTTCGAAAGAATGTTGTTGTACGTACGGTTGCCAAATTAGCGATTCAGGCTGTAGTAAGAGAATGCACCAGCACCCATTGGTTTTCAAGAAGCAATGTTGGGCAAAAAGTGTTTTTCAGAGGAGGTTCAGAAGGTGAAGCCAAGTAATCAACAAAAGCAGAGTGTACAGATGTTCAGACATGCTGCACTTGCTTGCAAAAGTCATTTAGGAGGAAGCAGGTATGGATCTGGCCAGACGCAATCAGAACTAAGGACAATCCAATCTCACCTCAGAGATGAACAAATCAGCTACATGAATGTTCAGATCACTCAACAGGAGGAGTTGCTGACAGAAAGAAAAGCTCTGGCTCAAGACAAAGGCAGGAGCTTTCACTTGAAAGAGCTAGTGTCAGAGAGGAGAGAGGAGGTCTCTTAGAATAAAGCTGCAAGTCAGACGCAAGGTCCAAAGAGAAAGGCTGAGAGAACGGATGAACAGAGGGGAACAAACCAGGCCAGACAACGAGGAGAGAGTTGAGACCCAACCATTCAGGGAGAAGCAGCAAGCAAATAGCCACTATGGAAGAACAACTGATCCAGACCAGAAGCAGAGCGATGCAGGACCACAACGTTGCTCTGCAGGCTGAACTGAGAGAAGCCTGGGTGAGGCCAGGCTTGTAACAGCTGGAGAAGCAGGTTAGAGGTGGAAGGGAAGCAAGATTACGATTTTCGACCCCGACTTCACTCCACAGACACCAAAAAGGCACCCTGGTGGTTAACGCCAGAGCGGAGCAGCGAAGAAACAACAGTCTGATGGAGAAGCCGGGTAGAGATTCCAGAGGTTGAACAGCTGCATGATGACCTCACCTATCACCCTCCTCCGAGTTCAGCAGACCTCGGAACAAGGTGGTTCGTGGAGAGTCAAGTGAACTTCGTAGTGGGGAAACTAGGAGCCGGGATGCTGCTCACTCGAGCTCCAAGCAGGAAGTGGGCGACTCGAGAAGAGGAAGGAGCCAGCGACATCAGCAATGACCTGTTCTGGGGTTTAAGGAAGTGAACGACAGCTTCTGTACTGTGGATTCTGGTGATAAGAGACGGAAGAACAAAGAGGCAAGGGTTGGAACAGGTTCGACTATGAAAAGACTTCCCTCTTGGAACCCCTTTTAAATCTGTGTTTAGTTCTCTTTCAGGTTCGCAATGCGCAGGCTGCTCCACTGAATCAGGCGCTTCCTTCCAGTGACCTAGGGGTCGGGTTCGCCTGTCTTAGGCCCCCTTATCTTCATATTATATATGCTCCCTCTGGGTTCAGTTATCTAGAAACATAAATTAAGTGACAAAATTGCTGGAGACAAACTTTCAGGTTTAATGCTGTGATTTTCCAATCTTAAATATATTTTAAGCACTCTGTTTAAAGCTTGGACATCACAATTGACACTAAAGTCAATTGTCTCTAGATGCACACTTTGGAAACATCATTAAAATAGCTTTCCTCACCTTTAAGAAACATTGCTGAACTGAGAAGCGCACTCCCACTACATGATGCAGAAATACTGATACATGCATTTATCACCTCAAAACTAGATTATTGTAATGCCCTGCTGTCAGGATGTTCCAGCAAAAGCCTTCATGAACTCCAGTAGTCCAGGAATGCAGCAGCTGGAGTCTCACTAGATCCAGAAAATTTGATCATATTAGCCCGATATTATTCAGACTTCAGTCTTCCTTTGAGAGTCCGCATTGAATATAAAATTTGACTGCTAACCTACAAAAGCCCTAAATGGCCTCACTCCAGAGTATCTCACCGAGCTTATTTCTAGCTATGAACCTTCACGCTCACTTAGATCACAACGTGCTGGTTTTCTAACAGTTCCCAGAATTTTGAAGACAACAACAGGAGGGAGAGCTCAATTCAAAGCCCCCATCTCGGGAACATAGTCTTCCAGCCACTGTCCTGGGGACTCAGACACACTCACAGTGGTATTTAAGTCCAAACTAAAGACTTACTTGTTTAGTCAGGCTTTAGTAATTAATTTATTAATTAAGAGGCTGTGACCCTCGCCCTCCTTTTAACTTTTTTTATAAGGGAAAATAATGGAGCGAGTTGGATAGATGAGCAAAAACAGGCCCAACCAGGTCGGGGAATGATATGCGAAGTCCACATCATTCTTTCTTGCCTACCATCCGGGATGAGATAGGCTTAATGATACACATAGACACTGATCGGTGGGAACGCCCAGGCCACTGCCGCGGATCTTCCTACACCAAACTGCAGTTCATTGGGAAAGTGATGGGAAGTCATTGTATCTTTCAAACATCTAAGGTTAGCACAAGTCTCATGTCACTTTAGATCCAGTAATATTTCCACTGAAAATATCAATGCAGTCATACTGCAGATAAGACTGTATTTAGCCCTTTTAAATAACATATTAATGTTATTAACTTAATACTTGATTTCATAACTGCTTTCGGAGTTTGACTCATTTGTTAAAATTCTGAACACATTCGTTAAAGTATTCATTGAAGTAATGTTCTGGAATCAGAAAAAAGTTCCCTCTTTTCCCTCTGGTGAACGATTTTGTTGTATCACCGTATTAGTTTACAGGTAGGAAAGGGCAGAAGCTTCAATGATCAAAGAGCAAACTGTGTGCTGAAATAACTGAGACCACAAAGTAAGTTTCAGCTTCCAGCTTTAATATTAATTCATTTATTAGTTAAATGCACATAGTTATTACTATAAATGGGAACCAAATAAAAAAAATTACAAAAAAATGTACATACACAGTAAAACGAATACACCCTTTCAAGTCATCCTTTCTCTTTCCGAAAATTTTTGAATGCTCAGTATGAATATAAGTGGTGAAAGTGACTATTTGTCATTGTGAAACAAAGCAAAAATTGCTTTTCAACCATACACACTGCAGCAGTGGGGGCAAACACCTAAGCACTGAGTCTCTTCAAAACTGTGTGCAAGTGTACCTAGAAGAATTCTGATGCTGTTTTCAAGGCAAAGGGGTACACTAAATATTGATTTGATTTCTAGATTTCTTGGTTCATTCACTGCATTTTGTTGATTGAATGAAAATAAATGATTAACACTTCCATTTTTGAAAGCATTCTTTGTTTACAGCATTTTATCACACCTGCCTAAAACTTTTGCACAGTACTGTAGATATTCACCTGAGAATGTTCACACTCACATTTCCTTTGTAAAACATTCAGGTCTCAGGGTTTTAAACATTTTGGATTGATTGATAGTGCTGGATTTCTTTCATATTAAAATTCATCCTCAAAATACTCACCTGCCTAATAAATGTGCATATGGTGTGTCACATGGAGCAAAAGTTCTGAAAGACCCTGTATCCCAGGTTTTTATGGTTTCACTTGCCAACTACCAACCAGTCAAGTCAGCAGCTTTTATCAGTGGAACAATCAGTGTCTTCCTCCTGCACTTTGACCACAGACCATGAGCTCTGCACATACAATGTGTTAATTTCTTCAGTTAGCAGAAGGTTGCCTTCAGGGCATCAAGGACAGCTGATCCTCTGCAAATTTAACTCTACATTCCTGAGCTGAGTCTTTGGAAAGAGCCCCAAGTCCATCATCAATGTGCATCACACCTCTGGCAATGAATTGCAAGCCTGGAACGACGTTTCTGTCCTTCACACTGAAGAAAACCTCCTCCTTCAATAAGCTGCCAGGCCTTTTGCACATAAAGAAAGACTGTGCAGCGTTGTAAATTCACTTTTTTAATAAGGAAAAAAAAAGAAAACACACAATGATCTTCCGTACAGAAGAGATGAGATTAAACCACTTCTGAACCTCTGCTGCTCTTGATAGCCACCGATATCTGAGGCTTACACAGACATCAGAAGTCAGCTTGCTAAACAGAGTAGTGCAATTATAATTGCTGCTACTTTGAACAACTGGTAGTTTTGGAAGTTCCTTTTTAAAAGTCGCTTCAGTTGATGGATTTTTTCCTTTTTTGATATCAGCGATGATAGAAGTACTTCACTTTTGCCTAAGATACCATCTTTTTAACTGTCCAAACCAGTTTTACCTCCGAGAAATATGCTGGTGCTAAATCATTTACCAAGTTTCATATCAGCACTGGATTGTGTGTTTGATATCCAACACCGTTCTGATAACTATCATAAGTATTCAGAATTCATTAATAATTAGGAATGAATCATTTAATTCCAGAAATATAAAATTATTTATGAATTTAAATAATTAATAAAAAAACGTAAAAAAAATTGTAAAACAGTAAATGATACATTTCACCATTTCAAGCCATCCTTACTCTTTAAGAATTTTTTTTAATGCTCAGTATGAATGTTGCAAGTGAAAGTGAATATTTGTCATTATGAAAGAAACACGAGTAGCTGGATAGGTGAAACTATTGAGCTTCAAAATAAACACAAATATATAAAAGTGCAAATAATAATTAATAAACTAATAAATAAAATCTAATTAAGAGCAAGTGGTTCCTCTGCAGCATGCAACATGTCCAAACCAGCACAACCTTGCTTCTCTAACTTTCTCTCCAAAACATCCAACCTGATCTGTCCCTAATATATCACTTAATAATTTATAAACAGCAAAATTGGACTTGAGCTGAGGTAAAACTATGCCAGGTTTATTAAACATCTTGGATATATTAATAATGCATGTAGGAACAATGTGACTGAAGATGATTGAATAATGGTTACAGATGACGGCAACTTAGCTATAGCTGAAATGGACGAAATGTACTTTTCTAGTGCTGTCATCGAGACACAACCTCCAGAATTGCACAGCTTGCTAAATGTTTAAAAAAACCACCATTTCCTGTGCATTAGCAATGTAAGAAAATTATAATATTAAAGTCAGAAACATTGTCACGGTGTGGTGTCGAGGGCTGGACGCCAACGCAGAGCCGAGCTTCAGGGATTGGAACTTAATGACGATAACGTACAGAACTCAAAGCTAAACATAACAAATGAAGAGGTAAAACATAAAGAATCTCACAGTAAAACACAGATTGACTTCAGCGCTCTGCTCTGATTCATTGGGGCTTATAAAGCCAGCCCAACGAGGCACACACCTGGCACCCAAGGCCAGGTGTACACCAGACAGGGCACCTCTACTGGCTGCCAGACCAAACATTTTCTGAAAAACAAAGGAACCCTGCTATTACCCCAATATTAGAATATTCTATTTCAACCTTCTAAAGACACTTATTATGTTAATCATTGGACTTAGCAAAAGACAAAATTGAAATGATAAATTAGTCACTGTATTAGTAGTTTTTTTAAGCAAGCAATTAACAATATTACAAAAGTAACTTAGAGAATTTAATAAACTGAGAAGTATTTGAGCATTCAATATGGCCTTTGCAAAAGTGTAACTGAAAGATTTTTTTTTTTTTTTTTATCTTTTGTTATCTGAATTTTCACCAACACTTAAGGCATACTTATACAGAACTGAATTTATGCTGAGGATTTCAGCTTATTTGAATAACTTGCTCCTCCCGGTGTTCTGTGTGTACTTTAGATTTTAACTTTTTAAAAATGATCATTTACTGATTAGAGTTTTTTCAGGTAAAATGAAGATTTGCTGTCAGCTTTCAAGCAAATCCTGACTGCATTCCTTTAGATTGTTCTGAATCAAAAGCTATGGAGTCATCTTTTAACATTCCTTCACTACATGACTGATATGCCCATCTTCTTCAGTTCATCCTGAAGCTGATGACAAAATATATATATGGTTTTCCAGGTGAGAATTAGGCATTTTAAAGCATTTATAATAATCATCATCACATGATCATTAACAGAGTTTGAAGAGATATTGATAAATGGAAATTTGATTGCAATCCAGAAATGTACTAACTAACCTGCTGTGAAAAGATGTTTTGATTGTTAAAATTCGTTGTAGCTTTTGCTTGTTTTTACTTTCAGTCGCACTGCGAGAACATTATCTGTGGTAACACATGTTGGTTAAGGTTACACCAGTAAAAGAACTCAGTAGTACATATACAGAGATCTAGAGCTGAACCCTAAACCCAATCCCTTACCTCTGTTTACCATATTGACTGTAAACACTACAACTAAACACAAACAAGCTGTTTACTGCAGACTCGGTCTGTATGCTGTATTTCAAAGAACCAAGATGGAAGAGAATCAAAAATGAGTTCTTACTCTACGTGGTTGCTGTTGGTGTCACACTTACTATGAAGTTACTAATGACTGAAAGAGAATGAAGAATTTAAATTATTATTGAAATGAAGGTTTTCTTTAACTAAAAGGTTCAGCTGTGTTAAAGGGTGAGTCTGAAATTCAGAGAGACAGGAAACTACTAGCTTACCAGCTGGAAGATAATGCACTCTGGAACAGTGGCCCCAAATTCTGCAATGGAGGGTCAGTGACCAGCAAAACTCTTCTTTACAAAGACAGCAACACCTGGACAAACAGCAGGTGAGCTGAACTAGACACGCTTGAAATACAAAATCACCTTCAAACTGGTATTTGACCTTTCCTTGCTAAACTGAGTTTGGGGACCCTAGAACAGAGGCTTCAGTCCTGTTCCTGAAGATCTACTGCTGAGATTCGTTCTAACCACAGATTATTTACTGACAAGTACAATACTCAAATTTCAACCAAATTAATAGCGAAGCATTTACTTGATGACCTCTGATGACCAAAAGCACTGCATAGGTTTAACCCTTTCAGTCTAAAACAATTGTCACGAGACAAGCAGGGAGAACAGTCACCAGTAAATAAGATTAACAAATCATAGAATATACACAAACAAAAACCTTAAGAGGGGAGTTTTATGCACACAAAATATTAGGGCCTATAAAATTTATCATGCTTATGCTCCCAATGATTTGAACTGCAGCGCTTTCACTCTCAGAAATGATGCTGTCCCCAGTTTAGTGGGGTCCCACAGCTAAACTCATATCCCTTCCTTCCTCTCCTAACAACCCAGCCACACTCTAATCCACATTTCCTTTCCAGTGCACTTTAAAAGGTATAATCAAGATTTTCCTCTCTTTTTCTAAAATTTGAACACTATGATGCCTGGATGATTTCTGGAAAACATACCAATATTTACCAGATTAATAAAATGATTTTGCTCGAGAGAAGTTTAGATTTGACCTCAAAATTTTCTTTGATGATTGTACAGAGGTGGGTTCAGGGAGGACGCCAATGCTGAGCCAGGAGTTCGAAACGTAACTTTATTAACTATACTTCCTAAAACAAGAAACAAGGACTGCAGTCCTAACTAAAACAAGGGAACTGCAGCCTAAACCAAGAACACCAGATTACCAAAAATCACCACAGAGTGTAGGCAGAGCCTAACAAATGAGTTTTAGCTCTGTCTGGACTCATCGGGCTTAAATAGTCAGGCTCAATAAAACACACCTTAGGCCTTCATTAGCTCAGGTGTGTTCAGTCAGAACAGAGCGCCCCTCTCTATCGTGCACAGAACACCATCCGTGACACAGAACTCCCCAAAAGGCGCGGTCTGTAAGCCGCCAAACATAGCTGAACCTCTGGGGGGAGGTCAAGAACAAAAACACTCCACAAAAGTCTCCCCTAGGGGCATACGGCCAGGTCCACAAAACAATCTCCAACAAAAGGACTGACCAGCCAAGGGAAACCAGGTGTAGCACTGAGGCGGTGAGGGGAACTTGCAGTTCAGTCCACCTTCTTTAACTGTTGCCTGACTTGACCCTAGAGGTCACTGGAGGATTCGCCCCGGACCAGGAACACCTCGCCTTTGGCGGAATCTGAGAGAGAGCCAAACACAGACCTTAAAGGGTTCAAAGAGGGAAGTCTTTCTCATAAGTCCAACTCTGTTTCCAAACTCCTCAAGCATCCTTGTTCTTCACGCTTTCTCATCACAGAATCTACAGAAGATGTTGTTCGCTTTCTGAACTGAGAGCAGGTCATTGCTGAGGCCTTGGCTCCTTCCTCTCTTGGATCATACTTCCTGCCAAGCTGAGCCCAGCAGAGTCTGTCTGGTCTTCATCCCTCGGAATGCGGCTTGCAGAACAACAGCAGCCATCTTTTTCTCCTTCAAAGACTTCATTTCTTGCTTCATCATCTTATTAGCTCGGTAATATTGCTGAACAGTCCTGGCTTCCCACAGTAGCTTCAGGTAGTATTTTCTGCTCAAATGCTTCCTCACCTGTGCCTGAATGGTTACTGCAGCCTCATGTTCAATTTTCATCTGCCCCCAAACTTTCGTTCTAAACTTCCCACTAACCTGGAGCTGCTCCTTCTTGGCTTTCTGTGCAGCGGATGGCTTAATGATGCTGGGTTTGGGGGTCGACTTCTTGATGCCGCTTTCCTTGCTGCAAAGGGCTTTCTTGGTCGACCTCCCCGGTTGCACGATGCAGGAAGTGGTCTCCACCGTCCTCCTGCTCTCTATGTCAGGAACAGCCTTCTTTGCCACTGCCTCGCTTCTCTTGTTGCGGGCGGCCTTCTTCGCATTCCTTTTGGTGGGCACCGTGCTTTCGCGTTGCGGTGCGGTGGGCGCCGTGCTTTCGTGTTGCGGCGCGGTGGGTGCCGTGCTTTCGCGTTGAACAAGGCAAGGGGCGTTTGCTACCAACCTCTTGTTGTGATTCGCGCTGGCTGTGTTCCCGCTATTAGCTGCGCGCGGCGCTTTCTCCACTGGCGGATCGCGGTTACTGGCGCGCGGCACTTTCGCCGCTGAATCTCCTCGTTGAGCTGCTTGCGGCGCGGTTGGCGTCGTGCTTCCGCGTTGAGCCGCTTGCGGCGTGGATGGCATCGTGCTTCCGCGTTGAGCCGTTTGCGGCGTGGATGGCATCGTGCTTCCGCGTTGAGCTGCTTGCGGCGTGGTTGGCGCGGTGCTTCCGCGTTGAGCCGCTTGCGGCGTGGTTGGCGCCGTGCTTCCGCGCTGCGTAACACCAGCCGTCAACGAAGCCCCGCCTTCCATGTCGCGTGCGGAAAAAAACACGCTGTCCAGCGTGTCGAGATAGCGCTGTGCCCTTGCAGCCATGGAGACCAGCATCCGGAGACAAAGCGCGAACCGATCCATGCGAAGCTTGGGATCTGGGATGATATCGAGTGGGAGTAGCGACGTCACATTCTTCAGACGGCGCTCAAGCCGTCGGCGTCCGTCACACCCACTCATCACCGTCCCGCCGCTGTCTCCCAGGCCTTTATCAGCTGCAGCGTCCGCTCGACAACGTTCGCTGCCGCCCACAACACGTGCTCCTGCTCGCCCTCGTGGCTCGCGATGTCCAGGTACTGGCGGCTCATTCTGTAATGGTGGTGGGGTTCAGGGAGGACGCCAATGCTGAGCCAGGAGTTCAAAACGTAACTTTATTAACTATACTTCCTAAAACAAGAAACAAGGACTGCAGTCCTAACTAAAACAAGGGAACTGCAGCCTAAACCAAGAACACCAGATTACCAAAAATCACCACAGAGTGTAGGCAGAGCCTAACAAATGAGCCGAGCTCTGTTCTGACTCATCGGGGCTTAAATAGTCAGCCCCAATAAAACACACCTGTGCCTTCATTAGCTCAGGTGTGTTCAGTCAGAACAGAGCGCCCTCTATCGTGCACAGAACACCTCATCCGTGACAATGATTCATCTGTTGTTCTCAGGAGCTGAATGTACAGTTAGTGCTGGATTGCGTACTTACATTCTTCTCATTTTATTTCACTTTTAAAAAGAATATAAAAGATGTGCAAGTTTAAAAATGTCTTGCTAATTCAGCTATGTGTCAATCCCAGTTTCTGCTTTTATTTTGCATCAGTAGATACGTACACTATGTGTACTGAACATTGTCATCAACCTACAAATCCCAAAACAACTGTTTCTCTTCATAACATTTTACAGGTGGACATACATCTGTTCTTTTTTCTCTAATGTTCCACTGCTCTACTTCCTTTCCTGACATTTCATAACACTCACATCTGCTTTCTTCTTTTAACGTCCACAGCTACACTCCATTTATTCTTCACTTGGGACATTCCATGACTCAGTGTTTTTGTTTGAATCCAGCCTTTTCTTAAATCTGACTTTTTATAGTCAAATAAAAAGTATCTTTTATCTTTTTACTTTTTTTGTTTATCTTCTATTTCAAAAGCTATATTCTCATCTATGTCCTGCCCAGAATTCCATTAACATTTGCAACTGATCCAATTAGAAAACAAAACATATTTGCAAAACACATCCACACATATCAGTACTCACCTGAACAATAGGCCATGTTGCAGTGATATGGTCTGACCAATTCATACACGAAATAGTTTCCTGGACAAGCTTTCACTCTAATTGATGTATAATAGTAACCACAGCAATTACCATCCACGTTTCCACAGATATGTCGGAACACTATCCCATCATCCAGGCTTGGGTTGGAGCTACTGAGCCAAAGTGGTATGCTGGTGCCACATGTGTTTGGACCAACACATGAATTTGGGATCTGAGCACTTTGTCCCTGATTGAAAAGCCGATACCAGCCTTTCCAGTTTACATTTGTGTCACAGTATGAAGAACTGCCAAAGGTGGTGCTTCTCCAAGGATCATCCAGGGCTGTATAGTTGTAGCAGGGGTCTGTAATTACATCTGTAACTGAAACAGTAAAGATAACAGATTAATAAGAAACATTGATACTTATATATTTCACACTGAACATCTTGTTTCTTAATCCTAGATCTGTTCTTGATCTGTTTGTGGTGACCTGATATGGTAGGCAGTGCTCTGCTTCTTACTGGGCACAACTGTGCTCATTATAACCGCAAGTGTGTCTCACTGAGGCAGGGATTATAAATCCCAATGAGTCAGAGCAGAGTTTAGGTCATTCACTTGGGTTATCCTTGGTATAATAGTGTTTTTTGAGTTATGTGTATTTATTTATGTTTAATAAAGTTGAGTACAAGATTCCTAGCAAAGCATCAATTTCCAGCCCACACCATTCAAGCCGGGGCAGCGGTGGCCTAGTGGTTACCTAGTGGTTACGACACCGTCTTTTGCCCCAGCAAAGGAAGGCAGGGCTTTGGCAGCATCATCCGTGCCAAAATAGGGAGGTGGGGCTTCTGCGTCTGCAGTTGCACTTGCCACAGAGAACAGAGCTTCTGTGTTTGCAACCAACTCAGAGAGCAGGGTTTCTGCACCGGCTTCTGCGCCTGCCACGGAAAGTGGGTTTCTGGGACTGTAGTTTCTGTGCCAGTCTTGGGGGGTGGGGCTTCTCGGACTCTGGCTCCGACAACCACCACAGAGCGTGGGATGTGGACATTATGGACAGGGGCTTTTGGGTATCAATCGCCGCTGCCTGAAGCCATGAATATGGTTGCGGTGGGGCTGAGGACCCCTTGCAGCCCTGGAACAGGCCCAGTCACAAGCGCCATTAGGGGGGTCATCTGCTTTATGTAACTTGATATTTAGATTTGTTTCACCTCCCCTCAAGGGCCACTCTGGGCAAAACAGAATCTAGCACTCCAAGAGTGCTGCTTTTGGAGGGGCTTCTGTTACGGTAGGCAGCGCCCTGACTCTGACTGGGCACACCTGGGTTCATTAGGATGACAGGTGTGTCTCATTGGGGTAGACTTTATAAGTCCCAATGAGTCAGAGCAGAGTGTCAGTCATTAACAAGTGTTATCGTTCGTATAATAATGGTTTCTGAGTTATATGCACATGGTAATATCTAATAAAGTTGAGTACGAGACTCCCAGATATGCATCTGTGTCCAGCCCACAGCACCCAAGTGTTACATGACCAACAGCACTGCACAGGTTTAACTCTTTCTTGCATCGAAACACCTGATCCAACCCAAAATAAAAAATATTAATAAATGGCAGAATATGCAAGCAATAAAAACAAGTTTGTAAATTAGGATTGGCATTAGGACTGATATTTGATTTATTAATCTGATACCAATAATTATATGGCTTATTACATTGCTATATATACATTGAATAGAAATATGTTTAAGTATTTTTCTGTGAATTTTATACTCCAGTGATTTTAGATGCAGTGCTTCACTTTCAGAAATGATGGCCCCAATTTAGTGTCCCACAGCTAAACTCATATCCCTTCCTTCTCTTCCTTACAATCCAAGCTACACTCCAATCCATTTATTCCCTTTTACTATGTATTCTTCACTTTTGAACATTTCACAATTTTTTCTATAATTTAAATATTGCTCATCGACTATTTCAGACGCTCTACTCTCATCCATGTCCAGCCAAGAATCCAATAAATACTTTCAGCTGATCAAATCAGAACTTAAAACATGCAAACATATCAGTACTCACCTGAACAATAGGCCATATCGCAGGAACGTGGTTTGACTAATTCATACACGTAATAGTTTCCTGGACAAGCTTTCACTCTAATTGATGGAGAAGAGTAAGAACAGGAATCACCACCCAAGTTTCCACAGACTTGTCGGAACACTATCCCATCATCCAGGCTTGGGTTGGAGCCACTGAGACAAAGTGGTGTACTGGTGCCACATGTGTACCAAGGGACATAAAAATTAGGGATCTGAGCATTTTGTCCCTGATTGAAAAGCCGATACCAGCCTTTCCAGTTTACATTTACATCACAGTGTGAACCACTGCCGAAGGTGGTGCTTCTCCAAGGATCATCCAGGGCTGTATAGTTGTAGCAGGGGTCTGTAATTACCTCTGTCACTGAAACAAAGATAATAGATAATAGATTAACGTGAAGCACTGATACTAAAACATTTCACACTGAACATCTTGTGTTTCTTAATCCTGGATCTGTTCTTGGTGACCCACTGCACTGCACATGTTTTCTAGCATCAAAACGTGATCCAACTCATGATACAGAATAGTAAGAAATTACTTAATGTAAAAGCAATAAAAAACAAGTTTGTAAATCAGGATCGGCATCAGGATTGATACTTGAATTTTTAATCTGATATCAATAATTATATGACTGATTACATTGCTGTAAACATTTTGAACAGAAATATGTTTAATTTAAGTATTTTTTTGTGATTTTTATGCTCCAAAAACTTCAGCTGCAGTGCTTCACTCTCAGAAGTGATGGAACCCAATTTAATGTCTCACAGGTAAACTCATATCCCTTCCTTTTCTTCCTAACTATTCCAGCTACACTCTTATCCATGTTTCCTTATTAACATTTTACAGCTATAATCACATCTTTTCTTCTCTTTTCTAAAATCTGAACACTACTGTCCTTTTTGCTATGATATCTGATGATTTCTGAATCATATCAGTAACACAATAAATTATTAAATGATTTTTTTTCAGACTGAAGTTGAGATTTGACCAACATTTCATTTGATGATCCATCTGTTGTTCTCTGGAGCTGAATGTACAGTTAATGTTGGATTACATACTTTCATTCTTCTCATTTCATTTCATTTTAAACAGACCGACATGAGACTTTTATACATTTAAAAATGTATAAAAGACTCTCCACTTCTACACTCACATTCTTCAAATGTATTTTTCTCCTATGAGTTCCACAGCTATACTCCATCTATTCCTCACTTTTGAATATTTCACAATATTTTTCTTGAACCCAGCCACTAGGGATGCACAAGCCAGTGTATTTCTTCGTGCTGGTCCCAAGCCCAGGTAAATGGGGAGGGTTTCGTCAGGAAGGGCATCCGGTGTAAAACTTTGCCAAATCAATATGCGGACAACGATACAGAATTCCATACCGGATCGGTCGACGCCCGGGTTAACAACAACCGCCATCAGTGCTGTTAGCCTACAGGGTGCTGGTGGAAATTGGACTACTGTTGGCCAAAGAAGAAGAAGAAGAGGAGGAAGCCATGTCCAGAAGGAGAAGGAGAGAAAGAAGGAGAGGAGAGTGGAAGTGAGGGTAGGGACTTTGAATGTTGGCAGCATGACTGGTAAAGGTAGAGAATTAGCTGATGTGATGGAGAGAAGGAAGGTTGACATTTTGTGTGTGCAAGAGACTAGATGGAAGGGTAGTAAGGCCAGGTGTATTGGAGGGGGGTTTAAACTGTTCTACCATGGTGTGGATAGAAGGAGGAATGGAGTAGGTGTTATCCTGAAGGAAGAGTATGTGGAGAGTGTTTTAGAAGTGAAGAGGGTGTATGGGAAGGTGATGAGTTTGAAGCTGGAAGTTGAAGGTGTGATAATGAATGTTGTCAGTGCTTATGCTCCACAAGTTGGTTGTAAGATAGAAGAGAAGGAAAAATTCTGGAGTGAGTTAGATGAAGTGATAGAGAGTGTACCCAGGGGAGAGAGAGTAATGATTGGTGCAGATTTTAATGGTCATGTTGGTGAAGGGAACAGAGGGGATGAGGAGGTGATGGGTAGGCATGGTGTCGAGGAGAGGAATACTGAAGGTCAGATGGTTGTAGATTTTGCAAAAAGGATGGAAATGGCTGTAGTTAATACTTATTTTAAGAAGAGGGAGGAGCACAGGGTGACGTATAAGAGTGGAGGAAGATGCTCACAGGTGGATTATATTCTTTGCAGGAGGGTCAGTCTGAAAAAGATCGGAGACTGCAAAGTAGTGACAGGGGAGAGTGTAGCTAAACAGCATAGGATGGTGGTCTGTAGGGTGACCTTGGAGGTCAAGAAGAAGAGGAAAGTGAGGCAGAGTTGAGGATCAAGTGGCGGAAGCTGAAGAGAGAGAGAAGATTGGATGATGTGAGAAGAGTGAACCAGGAAGTGCAGCAAACAAACAAGATGGAAGTAAGAGCAGCGATGAAGAGGATTAAGAATGGAAAGGCTGTTGGACCGGATGACATACCAGTGGAAGCATGGAGGTGTTTAGGGGAGATGGCAGTTGAGTTTCTGACCAGATTGTTTAACACAATCTTGGCAAGTGAGAAGATGCCTGAGGAGTGGAGACGAAGTTTACTGGTACTGATCTTCAAGAATAAGGGTGATACACAGAGCTGTAGTAACTATAGGGGGATAATGTTGATCAGCCACACCATGAAGTTATGGGAAAGAGTAGTGGAAGCTAGGTTAAGAAAAGAAGTGAGGATTAGTGAACAGCAGTATGGTTTTATGCCAAGAAAGAGCACCACAGATGTAATGTTTGCTCTGAGGGTGTTGATGGAGAAGTACAGAGAAGATCAGAAGGAGTTGCATTGTGCCCTTGTGGATTTGGAGAATGCATATGACAGGGTGCCTAGAGAGGAGTTGTGGTTTTGAATGAGGAAGTCTGGTGTTACAGAGAAGTATGTGAGAGTAGTTCAGGATATGTCAGGAGTTCAGGAGTGCTTTCAGAAAGTTGGAGCGGTGCATTGTGGGAAAGAGACCCGGACTGAACAAGCAGCAAACTTCGCGGTCTCGGACACAACGCTTTCTTGATAAAAAAACTTCCACATTTAATGTAAGTGTTACCATGACATCCTCTTTTGTGCTGTGTTTATCGTGCGGCATGTACAGCGTAGACTGTCCGTCCAACTATGTAGACTCTTATACCTGTAGGAAATGTGTAACTGTAACGCAGTTGGAGGACAGGATTCGTGTTCTGGAGGGGCACATTAGCACTTTATCTCAGTGTAGTCAGACCGAGGGACGCGTAGTTCCGGCTCAGTCAGAGCCGCTGGCCGAGTTAGACTCGGTTGTAGACCCTCCGGGCCCAGCCGTAGCCGGTTTGGAGCCAGCACCAGCGGCATGTTCAAGGGAACGCTGGGTGACCGCCAAACGGGGGTCCAGGAGCTCAAAGAATGGACCTCCTGCACACCAGTCATCAATCCGGCTGACGAACAGGTACTCTGCTCTCGGCAGCGCGCCTGCTGAAGCGGAGAAGGTGCTCATAATTGGCGACTCGATCGTTAGGAATGTTAGCGTTCCTAGCCGTCCTAAACCAGCGGTCTCTGTGAAATGCCTCCCCGGGGCCAGAGTCTCTGACATCGAGGCACGATTGGACTCTTATTCCAGCAATGAAGTTCCGACCTTGGTTGTTCACACTGGAACTAACGATATAAAGTCCCAACAATCCGAGGTATTAAAGAGGAACTTCATCTCTATGTGTTCAAAAGCTGAAACTAAATGTCAGAACTTAATTGTGTCTGGTCCCTTGCCAATTCTCTTTAGAGGAGATGTAACCTACAGTAGGCTGCTCTCTTTCAACCGCTGGCTAGAGACTTGGTGTGCATCTAAAAGCATCGCCTTCGTAAATAATTGGGACCTCTTTTGGGAACGGCCTGGCCTTTATAAAAGGGACGGTCTTCATCCTAACTGGAGAGGATCATACATGCTTTCCCAAAATATGGCAGCAAAATTGCCACAGTGACTCTTTAGAGCACCACGCAGGTCGCAGTCCTGTGATCTTAAATCACACGCTGGCTATTATCCCACTACCAGTACACTCCTGGCAGAAACCCAGGTTCCTTATAACACGGCATCCCCTATGTCACACATTAGCTTAGAACCAGGCTCCTCTCATCATTACCAGAGAATATCTATTCTTAGTACGATAAGGAAGCAGCATAGATGCCAATCTAGGGGCTCCTGCGCTGGTAACCTGCTCCCAGTACCAATCATAAAAACAATTAAAACACAGCGTCCGACTAAAATCAAATGTTCACTGCTGAATGTTCGCTCCTTAGGAAACAAGGCAGTGCTTATTAATGAGATGGTACTCGACACAAAGTCAGATATCTGTCTACTGACTGAAACTTGGCTTAGACCCACTGACACCATCCCCTTAGTGGAAGCCTCCCCCTATGGGTTCTCGTACCTGCATAAATCACGCTCAGTAGGACGTGGTGGAGGCCTGGCTGCAATTTTTGATGAATCATTTAAGGTTGATTCAAAAACTACTGAGAGCTTCCACACATTTGAAGTGATGCTGCTAAGCATTAGGTCTGATTTAGCGCTCCATATCCTATTAGTTTATAGACCTCCAGGACCATATGCTGCCTTTATCAATGAATTTGGCAATCTGCTCTCTGACTTGGTTGTTAGGTTTACTAGATTCGTGATGTTAGATGACTTTAACATACATGTTGATACAGAGACGGATGCAGGTGCCAAAAGCTTCCTAACGCTCCTCGATTCTGTCGGTTGCACCCAGCATATATCAAGACCTACCCATGTACAAGGACACACGTTAGATCTAATTATCTCGTATGGACTTGACATTGATACTGTACTGGTCCACTCCTTAAATAAACTTTTTTCCGACCATTCTTTAATCACGTTTGAGATTAATATGTCTCCACCGTACCTCAGTGAAAGGACTAGTACAACACAACACCTAAACAGGGCTAAATGTGTTCAGTTTATGGAGGCCGTAACAGAGATAGATTTCACCTGTAACAAAACCGTTAATGACATCACCGACATGTACAATACAGTAGTTGGGCAGATCCTTGATCAGGTCGCCCCAATTAAGACAAAGAAGGTCAGACCTATCAGGCACTCTCCCTGGTTCAATGATCACACACGGGCTGCTAAGCGGGAGTGCCGTAAGCTAGAACGCAGATGGAAGACAACAGGTCTCCAAGCCTCTCAGGCTCTATGGTCTGCTAAACTAAAACAATATAAGAAAGCTCTATATAGTGCTCGCACTGAGTACTATTCAAAGCTTATTGAAAACAACAAGCATAACCCCCGCTATTTATTTCAGACACTCGCTCAGCTAACAGACAGAACTGATAAAAGGCCAGCATGTAGTATTACTAACGATAGGTTTCTTAAGTTTTTTAATGATAAATTTAACAACATTAGGCTCCAAATGTGCCCTATTAGCCCTCAAATTAATCCATCAGCTGAACAGTGCTCACAATATTTTAGTGATTTTAATCTCATCGATAACTCTGAGCTAATTTCTGTTATAGCCAAAGCAAACTCCACGACCTGTTGGTTAGATCCCATTCCAACCAAGCTCCTGAAGGAATCCTTAGGAATACTATCAACACCTATACTTGATATCATGAATGCATCCTTGACCTCAGGTGTAGTCCCCAATCAGTTTAAAACAGCAGTGGTTAGACCACAGCTTAAAAAACCTAACTTGGACCCTCGCTCACCAAGTAATTATAGACCTATCTCTAATGTCCCGTTTCTCTCTAAGATTCTAGAAAAACTAGTTGCGAGACAACTGCAGTCATATCTGCAGTCATATTGTTTAAAACCAAACTAACTCTGTACTGTTAGTATACCCTCAGAGGTTTTTTTTTCTCCACATAGTGGAGTTTTTGGTTCCTCTCCTCCGTAGTCATCCAGCTTAAACATCTTAAACATCTATTACTGTAACCTGTTATCAATGTAAAGTGCCTTGGGGCAACTTTGTTGTAAAAGGCGCTATACAAGAATAAATTGAATTGAATTGAATTGAATATCTAGACACGCATAACCTCTTAGATAAATTCCAATCAGGTTTCCGGCTTGGCCATAGCACAGAAACTGCTCTAACTAGAGTGGTGAATGATATAATGGTCTCGAGTGATGCAGGAAACATTACTGTTCTTGTTCTGTTAGATCTTAGTGCTGCATTCGACACGGTAGATCACTCCATTTTAGTAAATAGGCTTCACTCCACTGTCGGCATTAGCGGAACAGCCCTTAAATGGTTCAACTCCTATCTCACAAACCGTTACTACTTCATCCAAATGGATGATTATGGCACCCCCTCACCTATGTCACTAGTTAACTATGGAGTCCCACAAGGGTCGGTGTTGGGCCCAGTGCTCTTCTCCCTCTACATGCTCCCACTAAGCACTATTATACGGAAGCATAATGTTAGTTATCACTCTTACGCTGATGACACTCAGCTATACTTATCTTTTAAATCATGTGATAAAGCATCAACCGGCACTTTAATTAGCTGCCTCAGTGATATTAGGGATTGGATGAATAACAACTTCCTCTCACTAAACCCCGAAAAAACTGAGCTGCTCTTGTTTTGTAGTAGTGATGTAGACAGGGCCAACTTCATTTCGCATATCCGGGATGCAGGGTTGAAGTTTTCAGTTAGTACTCTGGCACGTAATCTTGGTGTTATTTTCGATTCAAATCTTTCATTTAATCCCCATGTTAATGCAGTTGCGAAGACATGCTTCCTGCACCTTCGGAACATTGCCAAACTACGGCGCTTTCTGTCAATGGAAGACACGGCGAAAGTAGTACATGCATTTGTATACAGTAGATTAGATTACTGTAGAACCCTACTTTCTGGAAGCCCTCAGGGCACATTAAGCACCCTACAGCGCATTCAGAATACAGCCGCTAGGATTGTTAGCAGGAGCAGGAAGTACGACCATATAACTCCCATACTCTCCTCGCTTCACTGGCTTCCTGTTAGGTACAGGGCTGACTTCAAGGTCCTCCTCTTAACCTACAAGGCACTTAAAGGTCTTGCCCCAATATACCTAACCGAACTGCTTAATACCTATACACCTAACCGCCCACTTAGATCCCAGAATAAAGATCTCCTAATTGTCCCTCGCATAAATAAATGTATAGGAGCACGAGCCTTCCGTTACAGGGCCCCTAGATTGTGGAACAGCTTGCCTGCTTCTGTACGGGATGCCGATTCAGTCTCGGCCTTTAAATCACGGCTGAAGACTTACTTCTTTAGTTTAGCTTACCCGCACCAATCACCATAGTGCACCACTAGTAATGTCGCTGGTGCTGCTGTACATGCCATCGCACTGTTTCATTTCTGTGTCTGTCACTACTGGATCCTGCTCATTACTGACCCCCTCATTCCATTTCTCTCCCCACATGTCCGGGGGGGCCCGTTGTGGTCATCACCTGAGTCCAATGCCGAGCTACCATCTGGTCTGTGTGATGCATCTGATGCGCCAAGGGACCCTGGCGGCTCATTGGTACCTGGAAGCAACTTGGGACTCCTCACTGATCCTGGAGTTTAAAACCATACTAACTCTGTACTGTTAGTATACCCAAGGGGGTTGGGTAGCCGGTTGACCTTGGACCCTCAGAGGTTTTTTTCTGCACATAGTGGAGTTTTTGGTTCCTCTCCTCCGTAGTCGTCCGGCTTAAACATCTTAAACATCTATTACTGTAACCTGTTATCAATGTAAAGTGCCTTGGGGCAACTTTGTTGTAAAAGGCGCTATACAAGAATAAATTGAATTTAATTGAATATGTATGATGACAGTGTAACAGTGGTGAGATCTGCAGTGGGAGTGACGGATGCATTTAAGGTAGATGTTGGATTACATCAAGGATCAGCACTGAGCCCATTCTTGTTTGCAATAGTAATGGACAGGTTGACGGACGAGGTTAGACAGGAGTCTCTGTGGACGATGATGTTTGCTGATGATATTGTGATCTGTAGTGAGAGTAGGGAGCAGCTTGAGGAGAACCAGGAGAGATGGAAATATGCTCTGGAGAGGAGAGGAATGAAAGTGAGTAGGGCAAAGACAGAACACATGAGCGTGAATGAGAGGGAGGAAAGTGGAGTGGTGAGGATGCAGGCAGTGGAGGTAATAGTTCAGTGTAACGGCGAGTGTGGAAGAGAGGTGAAGAAGAGAGTGCAGGCTGGTTGGAATGAGTGGAGAAGAGTGGCTGGAGTGATTTGTGACAGACGCACACAAAGAGTAAAAGGGAAGGTTTAAAGCTCAGGTTAGACGTCTTGGAGACAAAGTTAGAGAAGCAAGGTTGCGTTCGTTTGGACATGTGCAGAGGAGAGATGCTGATTGTATTTGAAGGAGGATGTTGAAGATGGTGAGAGAGGACATGCAAATGTTCGGTTTGAACCAGGAAGATGCAGAGGGCCAGAAGAAATGGAGACAGTTGATCCGCTGTGGCGACCCCTTAACGGGAGCAGCCGAAAGAAGAAGAAAAAGAATAAGACAATATTTTTCTTAAATTTGACAGCTTTAATCCTTTTATTATAGTTTTTGCTCGTCTCCTATTTGAAAAGCTATGCTCTCATCCATGACCAGCCAGTAACAAAAATAACATTTGAAACTGATCAAATCAGAACTTAAAACATGCATGCATGTCAGTACTCACCTGAACAATAGGCCATATCGCAGGAAGATGGTTTGGCTAATTCATAAACGGAATAGTTTCCTGGACAAGTTTTCACTCTAATTGATGGGGAATAGTAATAGTTACAGGAATCACCATCCCCGTTTCCACAGACTCGTCGGAACACTATCCCATCATCCAGGCTTGGGTAGGAGCCACTGAGCCAAAGTGGTGTACGGGTGCCACATGTGTACCAAGGGACATAAGAATTCAGCATCTGAGCACTTTGTCCCTGATTGAAAAGCCGATACCAGCCTTTCCAGTTTACATTTGCATCACAGTTTGAACCACTGCCGAAGGTGGTGCTCCTCCAAGGATCATCCAGGGCTGTATAGTTGTAGCAGGGGTCTGTAATTACATCTGTCACTGAAACAGTAAAGATAACAAATTCAAGTGAAGCACTGATACTAATCCTGGATCTGCTCTTGGTGACCCACAGCACTGCACAGATTTAACTTTTTGCATCAAAACACCTGATCCAACTCAAAATAAAGAATATAAATAAATCACAAAAAATAAAAGCATTTAAAACAACTTTATAAATTAGGATTGGCATTAGGACTGATATCTGATTTATTAATCTGATCTGACCAATAATTAATCTGACCAATAATTCTGTGGCTGATTACATTGCTGTAAACATTTTGAACAAAAATATGTTTAGTTGTATTTTTCTATGAATTTTATGCTCCAGAGATTTTAGCTGCAGTGCTTCACTCTCAGAAATAATGTCCCCCAGTTAAACTCATATCCCTTCCTTCTCTTCCTAAGAATCCCAGCTACACTCTAATACATTTTTACTTCATAACATTTAACAGCTATAATCACATCTTTTCCTCTTCTTTCTAAAATTTAAACACTCCTGTGCTTGTTTCTTTGACGCATGATGATTTCTGAATCATATCAATATCACCAGATAAATAAATGATTTTGTTACCAGACAGAAGTTCAGATTTGACCAACATTTATTTTGATGATCCATTTGTTCTGCTCTTCAGCTGCATGTACAGTTAATCCTTGATTCTTTCTTAAATTTAACAGTTTTATTCCTATTTACATATTGCTCCATTACTATTTCAAAGTCATATTCTTTTCCATGTCCAGCTCAGAATCACATTAACTTTTCTAAATCAACAATTGATCAAATCAGATCTTAAAACATACATCACATGCAAACATGTCAGTACTCACCTGAACAATAGGCCATATAGCAGGAAGGTGGGCTGACCAATTCATACACATAATAGTTTCCTGGACAAGCTTTCACTCTTATTGATGGAGACGTGAACCAAAAGCAATCACTAGCCCAGCTTCCAAAGACTCGTCGGAACACTATCCCATCATCCAGGCTTGGGTTGGAGCCATTTAGCCAAAGTGGTGTAATGGTGCCACACGTGAAAGAACCAACACATGAATTTGGGATCTGAGCACTTTGTCCCTGATTGAAAAGTCGATACCAGCCTCTCCAGTTCACATTTTGATCACAGTTATAAGAATAGCCAGAGGTGGTGCTTCTCCAAGGATCATCCAGGACTGTATAATTGTAACAGGGGTCTGAACTATTCGCTGTCACTGAAACAGTAACTGAAACAAACACAGTAACAAACACTGAAAGTTTGTATTTCTTAATCCTTGATCTGTTCTTGGTGACCCACTGCACTGCGCAGGTTTAACTTTTTCTTGCCCCAAAACAACTGTTTTAAAGTTAATCAAGTATAAAAATGTTGAAAATATATGTATGTAAACCATGTATGTACAGTACAGACACGGCTGCACTGCAGAATCATTGAACAAAATAATGCAGAATATACCATTAGAAATGCATGAATGCATGCTGGAGTGTATTGCTTGCGATGCAACCTAAAAAATATGTCACTATCATCACTACAGTGCATTTAAGGGGAAAAAAAAGTACAAGGCTATAAGCTTCATTTTTACGACTGAAAATATATTTTCATATATTTTTACATACAGAACTGTGCAAAAGTTTTAGGCAGGTGTGAAAAAATTCTGTAAACAAAGAATGCTTTCAGAAATATAAATAATGGTTGTTTATTTTGATCAATTTACAAAATGCAAAGTGAGCGAACAAAAGAAAAATCTAAATCAAATCAACATTTGGTGTTACTACCTTTTGCCTTCAAACCAGCATTGGTTTTTCTGGCCCCCACAGAGCCCTGATCTCAACATCATCCAGTGTGTCTGGGATTACATGAAGAGACAGAAGGATGTGAGGAAGCCTACATCCACAGAAGATCTGTAGTTAGTTCTCCAAGATGTTTGGAACAACCTACCGACCGAGTTCCTTCAAAAACTGTGTGCAAGTGTACCTAGAAGAGTTGATGTTGTTTTGAAGGCAAAGGGTGGTCACCCCAAATATTGATTTGATTTAGATTTCTCTTTTGTTCATTCACTGCATTTTGTTGATTGATGAAAAGAAATGATTAACACTTCCATTTCTGAAAGCATTCTTTGTTTCTTTGTGTGCATTTTTTTACACCTGCCTAAAACTTTTGCACAGTACTGCATTTATTGAGATAATATTTGAGTTTTTAGATAGAAATTGTATTGTATAAATATTTAAATATGTATAAATGAAAGTAAAACCAGATATAAAGATGTCATGGTAGAGAGCTCTCTGCTCTGATTGGATACACCTCTGGGCTCATTAGGGTGTGACTCATTGGGGGCAGGGTTTAAAAGTCCCAGTGATTTAGAGCAGAGCATTGATCATTCACCTTTCTTATATCCTTTGTACTTGTGCTTATTGAGTTCTGTTCCTTATGTTTATGTTTAATAAAGTGGAGTATGAGACCCCTGCCTAAGCATTTATGTCCAAACAACACAATTGAAGCCTTAAAAAAGATGCTTCTTCTGGACATTTTAAGCAGTACTAAACCTCCCAGACCGTTTCCACTGTTAATAATAATAATAATAATAATAATAATTTAAATTGTGCTTATCAGAAACTCAAGGTCACTTTACAGGGTTAATTTACCATTAAAATGTACACTTTAAGATCTTTAAGAGACTTGAGAGGAGGTGGGATAGCAGCCGTGGTAATCAAATACATCTGAGTATCATCTGAACAGCAATGAAACTGTAGCTAATATTGCTTAATTACATTATCTAGGGGAAAAATATAAATCAGAAAGAGTAAGGGTCCAAGGACAGACCCCTGTGGGATGCCATGCATGAGTGGAGCTAAAGAGGAGCAGAAGCCATTTAAAGACGTATAATGTTGTTTAATGGTTAATGTGAAAATAATACAGAACGCATACTGTAAACCCAGTTATTTCTAGTTAGTTTCAAAGACATTTAAACAGTTTAGTGTTCAGAGTTTAGCTAATAAATATATATTTTTGAAAATATATTATTTTTATTATTTTATTTTATCATGAACACAAAATTCCTGGTTAAATCAGCTTGAACTTAAAATCTTAAAAGGTTTCTTGCAGGAGAGAAAATGCAAAAATATTGTTATTAACTTATAAGTAGTGAACTAGAAGGAATGAAGCTTTTTGTGTTTTCATGCAAAGTTACATTTAAGAACCAGAGCCTTGAAAGAGCACATAAAATAGAAAATAATACAAATCTGATGTATCCAAAGATGAGGTGGAACTGCATAAATACAGTTTTAGAGTCTGTTAAAAAACAAATAATTACCTGTTTGTGTCCTTGCCATTCCATCTGTAGAGAAATAATGTAAAAAGAGGGAATATTTAGTAAATTCTAAGTTTATTAAATGAGTTAAATGAGAAAAATGCTTACTTATCATTAATAAGATCACCACTGTTTTCACAGCCGACTGAACCAAGTATTTCATAGTCACAAAGAGTCATAAACCTGTAAAAGAGAGCCCTGCTTTAGTTCATGTGCCAGTGATGTGATCAGAATATTTTTGAAAAAGCATAAAAAGATCACAAACCTCAGACAGAAGAGCACTGCACAGTATTCTCAAGACAAATGCATTCAGACTGAAGTGCTTTAGCTTTTTCTGAAGTGTTTCAACCCCCCAGACCTGCTTTTCATAAAGCTCAAGGAGGAGTTCCTTTTACTAAATGCTATACGATGACAACAACGAAGGACATTTTTTTGACATTATGTTTTCATGACAAGCAGTGTTTTTGCTTTGTCATGTTGAGGGAAGATTTATTGCTTCTGCATGAGTTCATGATTTTCTCGCTGTTGCACTCACACTCCAGCTGTGTATGAGAGAGTACAGTTGCTGCCATCATCCAGTCTAGAAGATCCAACAAGTCATATTTAAGCTTCTGAGTTGGGGGTGCACTGGAGAAGAGGGCATTGAACAAATGGGAGGCTGGTCTTGTAGGATGAGACGTCCAGTCTGTATTGCAGGAGCCCAATCTTGCAGGATAAAATTAACCTTGCTTGGTTTAACCCAGATTCCATCTCAGCACTCTATAATAAAACCTGTTTTCCCTTTCTGATGGTGAATCATAAACAGTGACAGCAGTCAGAATTTGGTCTTTTATGAGTTCAACACATCAAATAATAGGATTAACCTCAATGATGAAAACTGACTCATCAACTATCACTAAAATAAAACTGCAGGTGAAATTGCTCACTAATGCACAGGAAGGTGTAGAACTGCACACAAAGAAATTTGCTGACCAGCAGCAAATGAACATAATGAATTGTGATAAAAGAACGAGGCATCTTCTGTTAAACACAGAAATAATACTCGGATTGAACCTGAACATTGAAAACCAGAAAATACAGAAAACAATAGATCAGGGGTCAAGATCATGGTAAACAAATGTTCTTCAAAAAAAGTTCTTAACAACACAAAGGTCACTATCTACACAGATGACATATGCAATAAGACATCTCATTGCCAAACAGTATTTTGAGATACTGTAGTGTAGGAATTATTCATCTATGAAAAAAATGAGAAAAAAAAAAACACAGCAAGACAATCCTTTTAGAGGTGAGTGTTCATTTGCAGTGCATTGTTCATAAACCCATAATCAAATAACATATAGGAATACAGGCAACCTTTAATATGAGTGTGAATCTGCTTGGATTTTTAAAGAAAAATTGTTGTTTTTTTTTTTATATATATTTTTGCATATCAGAAAGCTCCTGCAAAAGGAAGATTTCGGGGTCATAAACAATCAAAACATGGATTTTGTAAGATGTGTTCTTACTTTGACAAACTGAAATGATGCTCAAAATGTATGTGTTCCAGATAAAGAACTTACTGGACAATCAAGGACATGTCCCTGTGTATGACACTAAGTCTCAGTTGAATATTAGTTTGATCACATTATATATTTTTTATATGACTGATCATGCAAATTATTTTATTTGAGAAAAACCCTGAACAGGTTGCCAGTCCATCTCAAATGGAAGCAGTATTAGCTTACCTGCTGTATTTTTTGGTCTTTGTGAAAATCTGTACAATCAGAGTTATTTCACAGCTGGAACACCACTTCTTGATGCACAGGTTTGCTTACTTTTGAGGAACACGCATCGCCGTAAAACTTTAGCATAACTACATCAGTGGATTACCAGAAAGGCCAAACTTCCATGCATCAGAAAACAAACATGACTGTGCTTTGAGAAATTAGCATATTTGATCTCAAGTAAAAGCAGTTTTACAAATATGCTCAATTTTGACAAAAATAAAAAGATAGGAACCTAAGTGTACTCTGTGAACCTGAATGTAAAGAACAAATCGTGCTGATTAAGATTACTGTAAATGAAAATTTTTATTTAATAAAACACCAAGAAATATGGATAAATATGGATAACAAAAAAGGCATGCAGATGAGTGGGCAAACACACCTTTCATCATCCTCTTTTTCAATGAGAAATCAAAAGAAAACATACAATGACATTTGATACAGAAGAGATGAGATTAAACTTCTGAACCTCTGCTGCTCTTGTTTCACCAGTATCCAGGGATTACACAGACATCGGGAAGCCTCTATGTCAACCAGGAAAGTGAAGGAATTATTGTCACTTTGAACAACTGGTGAAAGTTCTTGGAAGTTCCTACTTAAAGTTGCTGCAGTTGGATTTATGACTTTTTTGATATCAGCAATGATAAAAGTAACCTGTTATGCCTCCCAGAAATATGCTGGTCCTGAATAATTTACCAAGTTTCAAATCATGACTGCATGGTGCAAGAAATCACAGCAATCAAGTGACATCTTTATCATCATAAGCATATTCAGAATCCATTCATGATTGGGATTGACAATTGGGACAGTCTGGTGCCTTGTTGTCTTTAATAATTTACAGACGTTAGCAGGACAGCTCAGGTTGGACGGTTTGGAGACAAAGTAAGAGAAGCAAGGTTGCATTGGTTTGGACATGTACAGAGGAAAGATGAGGATTATATTGGGAGGAGGATGTTGAAGCTGGAGCTGCCAGGAAAGAGGAAAAGAGAAAAACCAAAGGATGTGGTGAAAAGAGGACATGCAGGTGGTCAGTTTGGAGGAGAAAGATGCAGAGGAGCGGAATCAATGGAAACGAATGAACTGCTGTGGTGACCCCTAAACGGGAGCAGCCAAAAGAAGAAGAAGAAGAAAAGAAGAAAGAATCTACAGAAGTTGAAGAGTGCAAATATCAATGCAATCCTCCTGCAGATAAGACTGTTTTGATCCATTTTTAATAACATTAAAATGTTATAATCTTTACATCTATGGCCAGAGTTTAACTCAACTCCTTGAACTCCACAAGAGTTCATAACTGCTTTCAGAGTTTGACTCATTCCTTAAAATGACAAGTAGTAAAGATGAACTGTTTTGGAATTAGAACAAAGAAGAAGGAGATGGTTGAGTGTTGTTTCCACTAATACAAAGGTTTGTACATTAAAAGAAATTTGGGAGCTTGAAGAAATCATTTATGGTCTGTAGCTTTCTAATTTATGGTAACAGGTGCAGAGAAATATATCTCAAACTCAAAGAGCTGCTCTTGCGTGTATTTCTGCACATCCTATGGGTGTGGGGTCGAGCAGGTCTTGTCACTCAACAAAGCTCAACCATTATCAGAATCACGTTAAGCATGCAGCTTCTGGTTTACTTTCAATCTCCATTCAACTGGACATGCCGGAATTACTAGCTGTTCCCGGAGAGCTCTTCCATTCCAGGTACTTGAAATGTGCAACAAATATTTTTCTATGTGCCAACCCTAAACCCAGGAAAATGGATGTTCCATCCATCAAATAGCAGCATGCATGGTGACCTTATGCCCTTGTGCTCTTGCTGTCTGCAATTTCTTTTGATTGAGGCATAGTGGGCTATTTGTTGAGAACTTCACATTGAAGTGAAAGTGACTTTTTGTCATTGTGAAAACCCATACACGTTTTGCTACGGGGGGCAACTATTTAAAGCACCAAGGAGCAGTGATGGGGATGGTAGCAGAAAAGACCGTCTTTAGGTGATGTCTAGATTTAACCAATCTTTTTTTAACCCTTTAATCCTTATATTGAATATTTATCAATATAAATATTAATGAAGCTATGAATGCTGATAAAGGGCCCTCGTTTGTATGGGCTGAACTGAATGGAAGTAATGGTTCTGAAATAAGCTGGGTTTAGGGTTTCACCAATTCTCAGCTTAAGAGTTTTGTATCCTTTTATTTCAACACAATGTACATCAGCACTACAGGTTCATAATACAAATTCATTCATCAACATAAACAAGCAGGATGAACAACAGCAAAAAACACTCTTACTGTCACTTACTGTCATGAGGCAGCCAGTCTTGGTTCCTGAAACCACACATATTCGCTTATTCACCCATAACAGTGCCAGATAGGCCCACGGTCAGGTGATTCCAGGTGGAAATGAAATATAAAGTTAGACTTACCAAGCTAGACAGCCCTTCTGATAAAAGAGTGGATCTCTGGCTTATTGTGTAGGTTTATACTTATACAATGTATGTGGAAGACAACATGGAGGAATGCACATGATGCACATGCCATGTAGCACATACTTTCACTTTGGACATGCGACAGTGATGGCTTTGGATGGCTGAAGTAAGGATTAGGAGAAAAGATGTGAAATGTCAAAGACATAAAGAACAAAAGGGCATGTTGTATGTCATTGTGGTTGTGGGACGTTTGAACGCAACGCAATGGAAACAACTTGCAGGTCTGGAACATCAACAACTGATTTAATGGATGAGATCAAATTGAGAATATGGCTTACAAGAAAAACTGTAATGGGGCTGTGGAGTGTTAAAACCAGAAAGCAAAGACAGAACACACTATAATTAAAGTAAAGGAGCAGGTAGGAGTAAAGATAAGGGATTTTAGAAATGGGAGGGAGAGATGTGAGAATCAATTTAAAGCTAAAAAGAATTTGAAATGAAAACAAACTCCACACAAAAAGAACCTGGGTGGTCTGGGAATCAAACCCAGCCTCAGCTTGCTGTGAGACAAAATGTTAGCGTCTGTGCCACAGCGCCGCTGCAGCACTGCAAACTGAAAAAAGTAAGCATGCCCTTCCATTTTGGGTGGCAGTTGAATATTCCCTATTTGGTGAATGTATTGTGGGGGAACCAGGAGGTATCATATTCAAGTTTTTATCACAACTGGGGTTATAGTCTTAAAATGCAAGACCTTTCCTCAAAGCTGAGAGTATGTGATGCACAGCAGGTTCACCCTGATTGACTGCATTCCTCCACTGCTTCATATGAGCAGCCAGGGCTGCACTTCAGCAGAAGGACCATCCAGAGCTACCTGACGCTGCCTGATCTCACATTTCATTTGTGTCTGTAATCATCTGAAATTGGGCCAAGCTAGTCAACACAGTCATATTAACTTCCATAAAAGAGATGTAGTGCCAGGAGCAAAGTATAGCTTGGTATATGTTGAGAAAAAAGGCGCTCCCTTAATGAAAATTGCACAAATACAAAAGGTAATGCAAATCCAGACTGGGTTGAATGCAGTGGTTTTGGACAGACACTGATAACGTTATTCTTTATGTCTCCATTATCTGCCGCTTGTCCCAAACGGGGTCGCAGGGGAGTGCTGGTGTCCAACCCAGCGCACACAGGGCGAGGACGGGGGATGCACCATGGACAGGTCGCCAGCCCATTGCAGGGAGGAGCGGGACGGGGACGGCACCTTGCTCAAGGGAACCTCAGGGCAACCCATCGGGAAGGGGTCCGAACCCCCGATCCGCCGACCATGTGGCCAACACCCTAACCACCAGGCCACTATGGTCTTTATGTAATGAAGTTAATTCATTCATCCAATGAGTGAAAAGAATGCCCATTCAATATTCAATCAATAGGGGACTTTTTTTTCTTATTAATACCCTTAGCTATGAGAAGAAGTGCTTAAAATGCAGGCCAGGAAATGACCTAGAATACTTGTATTATAAGTTTCATTATGTAACAATGGTGGCGGTGTCATGTTCTGGACATCAGTGCTGAATCGAGAGGTCATTACAGAATGTAAAAGCTTTCTTTACCATACTGTGCACAGAAAGTCAAAACACAGATTAACTTCAACACGTACAGATCGACACTCTGCTCTCGCTCAATGGGGCTTTTAAATCCAACCCCACATGAAGCACAGGTGTGCTCTCACGAGCCGTGCAGAGCGCCATCTAGGGTTACACATTACCTTTTGTCTATTTTTATTTTTTGTATTCCCTTGGAATGCATCGTTCACCTGGGCACAAATGACACAAAATTATTAAAACATGAAAGTCAGGACTTGTTTTCCTGTAAAAAGCAATCTTGGGGAGTTCTGGAATTTTTATTAAAGAATTCTAAAAAGCTGCAGGAACTGCACTCCTTAGAAATGACAAAGAAGTTATTTGGGATCATAAAGGTTAAGAAAGTCATATGTAGGAAGAAGAGCACGTGTAAGAGGTTGCAAATATACAGGCACAGTGAGGTGCAGTGATTATCTTGGAGGTTTACAGATTACAGAGCAGAATGAAAAAGAAGATGAATAAATTAAGAAGATGAACACATTTGATTAAAAAACATCTTTTTTTTAAACGAAGCAGACAGTACAAGGGTGAGCAGTACAGGGAAGTTAACTATGAGCTTTGTGAGAAGCAGGTTTGGGGAGTTGAAGAGCTTCAGGTGTTGAAGTGCTTCAGTCAGAGTTTATCTCAATAAGGTGAGGGTCTGTCTGGGTACAAACAGGCAAATACCCTGCATGAGTTTGTTTCTTCTCTGTTTTTTATATGAAGATCTATTTTGCCCATTGACCCTCTTGAAGTCAGAGGAGAGGGAAGGGAAAAATGAATGAAAAAATATATTTTGGAGCATTTCTATTAGTCGACTCATCGTTAAAGTTGCCCAAAATGTAGGCAGTGACTGTTAAATTGAAATGATGCAGAAAATGAAAATGGAAAATGGAAACATAGAGATATCCTTAGGCAGAGACATTATATTATAGCTGAAATCAACTAGACTGTGTTTTCATTTCAGTCTTCAGTGCTGCAACACTCACAGACTAAGTGATCTTGTGGTGTTGATAAAATTACAGTCATCCTTGGTCTCTCCAGCTTGTTGATTGCTTTTGTCAATTTGTGCACAGTTTAGGTCTGATCATGTTCCCAAGACTGTCCTGACAAAGTGTAGGTGAGTGGGAACAGGTGGTGGTCAAACTGATATCTTGAAGAGTGGAGGTGCTTGATCAAAGGGACATAGCATCAGGTTTTAGACTAGATAGAACCCTCCATTATTACTGGTAGAGGGAGGCAGTAAACTGGGACACAATCAACAAAACACAACCACCTAAAGCGTGTCTCTTTGAAACCAATGCAAATCCAGTTCAGTTTGTGATTTGACATAAACAATTGTTCTGGAAGCTCCATGAGGTTTCTCTTGGGTCTTCCTCTCCTTCTTTTGTCTAGTTGGAGCCAACACTTGTCTTTTGAGATTTTCTCATAAAATCTTCCTGGCGCTACACTTTACCTCTCTCAAGTCCTTCCCATCAACTTGTATATTCATATTTTTACATGTCACAGGTGTGTTATGGTAGAGGTTGATCTGTTCTGACTGAGTGCACCTGAGCCTTTGGGGGCACAGGTGTGCATTATTGGGGCTGGCTATTTAAGCCCCAGTGAGTCAGAACAAAGATAAGTAAGTTAGTAAGTAAGTAAGTAAAACTGTGACATTTGCAAGGGAAAGAATGGATATGAGTGCAGATGTGGAATATAAGAAAAAAAAGTGATGGGAAAGCTGCGGGAGTAAAGCTGTGGGAGGTTCAATCATGCATTTTTTTGTCTCCAGTAGCAAGCTCTGGGAACAACCCATGCAATAACTATACAGCCCTGAACAAGCCCTAGAGAACTACTAATCAGTCCACAGATTATGTCTGCGTGGTCCCTCATAAGCCCTGTTCTAATGATCGTATTTACAGATTCTGTGAGCAGGTAAAATCTCAATTCAACTCAAAGCGTGCCCAGGAATTTTCTACGTCTATGAATTCATCAGGCCAACTGCGGGTAGTGTAGCCTACTGTGCAGAAACAATATTAGTTAACCTTCTTTAAACATTATGTTAGTTTTCCTTCAAGAAAAAAATGTGTTATTTTTAATCAATAAAATAAATTTTCTTTATTCATGCAGATATTTCCACATTAACCCCAACCAATTTCTCATCATCTGGAGCTCCAACAAACACCGACATATGAATGTGGCCATACTGGTCATTATCATTCATTCGTTTATTTATGTAGTTTTGCATTGCTCTCTAGAGAGATCTGGTCAAGGCTGATACCTGGACAAATGAACCCAAGTCAAGATAAAGTATAAAACATCATATATGTACACATTTAGTTCTTCTTTCTTTCCTTTTGAAGTAAGAAAGTTATGTTAACATGTTGGAGTGGTGTAGCTAATGGCACATTAGCTGCAGGTATTTAGCTGCTTTTGCATCACACATGTTGAAAGAATTTTATCTCTTGGATTATGTAAGAAAATAATTGCAACATTTCTGTTTTTGTACTATTTCACAGCAGTAGACTCCAGCTTTGATCCATATTAAAACTATATGACTACTGCATAACCATACAGATAAACTACTTTGGACATGCAACACCCATGTTGAGTGGAAGGGCTGGTATCGACTCTATTGTCAATGTGCCCAAATGCACCAAGCAGTGACAGAATTACACAACAGGTGGTTGTTTTGTATCACTGATGCTCAGTGGTTCCCATCCCCAGATGACTTGTGGAGTAACTGGATCTCATTTCTCCTTCTGCAACTACTACACATCCAACCCAATTCAAGTCAAGGCTTGCCCAGGAAATTACTATGTCTATGAACTCTTTAAGCCAAGTATTTAGATCCCCTCGCCATCATACTCTGCAGGTAGAACAGGATTCGTGTCTGAACCCTGGTGTAGGAGACCTCATCTCAGCTGTCAGAGCTAATAGCTGTCTGGCTTTCTACATTTTGATATAACCCTTCACAACAAGGGTTGAATGCTGAACGTCATTTCAAACAAAACTTTTTTTCAATGTTTTTTTCTTTTCAGTTATTAGCAACTTCACTATAATGCCAACAGCTGCCACACTGAGTAAGAAATATTTTTGTTTCTTGAATCTTTTTCCTTCAATATGAAGTTTAATATTAAATCATTTTAAAACATATTTATTAATTATAAGTGCAACGTACTGTTAATCAAAATCCAGGGGCTGTTATAAAGGGTGCAGTATGGCTCTGTCAAATCATTTTTCTTGGTGATATTAAACAACAGGATGCCAGTTGTTGTGGGCAACTGTGGACTTACAGAGCAACAGCCGTATAAACATGTTAGGACTGGGTCAGCAGAGGCTGATTTTTATTTAGCCCAAGCTAAAGATTTACACAGCCTTCCTCTGTTTCCACGTTAAATGTGATTTCTTCACTTGAGCATGGGGTTTCAACTCCACCTTTGTGCATGCACCAATGTGATTCATATTGAGGCATATTCAAAGCTATTGCAAAATACTGAAAGAAACTGTGATAAAGTTTTAAACTAAGTTCACATTGAACATGAATTGTGAATGAAATTGCATATCACGGTAAAATGCCGAAACATTATAATTTGTGTCATAAGAATCTTTTGTTTGTTCAGTTATGAACTGAAGTTTTCAAGTCAAGTCAAGTCAAGTCAAGTAGGATTTTATTGTCATTTCAGCCATATACACAGTGCACAGTGAAACGAAATAATGTTCCTCCAGGACCCTGGTGCTACACACAAGACAAGACACAAGACAAGACACAAGACAACATAAGACACAACACGGGGCAACAAGTGCAGACAAGACAGACAACAACAGACGGCACGACAGACAGTACATTCATCCGTGGAGGGCTGCAGTGTTGTGAAACAAAGCAACCCAGGTAGATTATGTGTAGCAGTGTTGTGGAGCAGTGTTATTGAATTTAAAGTGCAAGAGTGCAACAAGACATAAATAAATAAATGCAGGATGAAAAGTGGACTGGGTTTAAGAGTTCAAGATATTGGTGGTTTCATAGTTCAAGAGTCTGATGGCCAGGGGGAAGAAACTATTTCCCATCCTGGAAGTGGAGGCCCGTATGCTGCGGAACCTTTTCCCAGATGGCAGGAGGGAGAAGAGAGTGTGGGACGGGTGGGAGGGATCATCCACAATGCTGGTTGCTTTGCGGATGCAGCGAGTGGTGAAAATGTCTTGTACAGAGGGCAGAGAGAGCCCGATGATCTTTTCAGCTGTTCTCACTACCCGTTGTAGGGACTTGCGGTCTAAGACGTTGCAGTTCCCGTACCAGGCAGTAATGCAGCCGCTCAGGATGCTCTCAATGGTTCCTCTGTAGAAGATGGTGGATGGAAGGTGGGAGATGGGCTTTCCTCAGTCTGCGCAGGAAGTAGAGGCGCTGCTTGGCTTTCTTTGTGATGGAGTTGGTGTTGAGGGACCACGTGAGGTTGTCAGTGATGTGAACACCAAGAAACTTGGTGCTCTGGACCATCTCCACAGGTGAGGTGATGATGATAAGTGGAGTGTGGTCCCGACGTGATCTCCTGAAGTCAACAACCATCTCTTTAGTCTTGTCGACGTTCAGAGACAGGTTGTTGGTTCTGCACCAGTCCGTCAGCTCTTGTATCTCCTCTCTGTAGGCTGCCTCGTCTCCACCGCTGATCAGACCCACCACGGTTGTATCATCAGCGAATTTGATGATGTGGTTCGAGCTGTGCTTGGCTGCACAGTCGTGGGTCATCAGTGTGAACAGCAGTGGGCTGAGCACGCAGCCCTGGGGGGCTCCTGTGCTCAGTGTGATGGTGTTGGAGGTGCTGCTACTGATCCTGACTGACTGGGGTCTCCCAGTCAGGAAGTCCAGGATCCAGTTACAGAGGGAGGTGTTCAGGCCCAGCAGCCTCAGCTTCTCACTCAGGTGCTGAGGGATGATGGTGTTGAATGCTGAACTGTAGTCGATGAACAGCATTCTAACGTAACTGTCCTTTCTGTCAAGATGAGAAAGGGCCAGGTGGAGGGTGGTGGAGATTGCATCGTCCGTTGAGCGGTTGGGACGATACGCAAACTGCAGGGGGTCTAGTGAGGAGGCGATCTGGGACTTGATGTGCCTCATGACCAGCCTCTCGAAGCACTTCATGATGATGGGTGTGAGTGCGATGGGACGATAGTCGTTGAGGCAGGAGATGGATGGTTTCTTTGGCACTGGAATGATGCTGGTGGTCTTGAAGCACCTTGGAACAACAGTGGTGCTCAGAGAGGTGTTGAAGATGTCGGTGAGAACATCTGCCAGCTGTTCTGCACATCCTCTGAGCACACGACCTTGAAAATTGTCTGGACCGGCAGCTTTCCGTGGGTTGACTCTGAGAAGAGATCTCCTCACCTCGGCTGTAATCAGACAGAGAACCTGGTCGTTCGGAGGAGGGGAGGTCTTCCTCATACGCGTGTCGTTCACTGCATCAAACCGTGCGTAGAAGTGGTTCAGCGCATCTGGAAGGGTGGGGTCACCGTCACAGGCAGGTGGAGATGTCCTGTAGTTGGTGAGGGCCTGGATGCCCTGCCACATGCGCCGCGTGTCACCAGTGTTCTTGAAGTGGCCATGGATTCTCTCTGCGTGAGCACGCTTTGCTGCTCTGATGGCCCTCGCTTTTCTTAGGGCGGCCTCGTCCCCTGACTTGAAGGCCTTGTCCCGGGTTCTCAGGAGTCTGCGCAGCTTCGCGGTCATCCATGGCTTCTGGTTGGGTCGTGATATGATGAACTTGGAGACAGTAACATCCTCAATGCACTTGCTGATGTAGCCAGTCACTGAAGCTGTGTACTCCTCCAGGTTGATGGAGTCACCGTAGGTTGCAGCCTCCCTGAACATGTCCCAGTCGGTGCGTTCGAAGCAGTCCTGAAGAGCAGAGATCGCTCCTGTGGGCCAGGTCTTTACTTGCTTCAGGGTGGGCCTCACGCGCCTGACGATGGGTCTGTACGCTGGGATCAGCAGCACAGAGATGTGGTCTGAGTGTCCGAGGTGGGGGCGGGGCTCCGCTCTGTAGGCGCCGGCCATGTTTGTGTAAACACAGTCCAGCGTGTTTTCCCCCCTCGTTGCAAAGTTTACATGTTGATGGAATTTGGGGAGAACTGACTTGAGATTTGCATGGTTGAAATCTCCGGCAACAATAAACAGTCCATCTGGGTGGAAGATTTGGAGTCCGCTGATAATTCCATAAAGTTCAGCCAGCGCGCTGTTAGCATTAGCGCTGTTGGCGCTAGCGCTGGGTGGAATGTAGACCACCTAATAAACACTGTAGAGAACTCCCTGGGCAAATAAAACGGTCTGCACCTGACTGCTATCACCTCCAGCAGTGTTGTGCAGTGTACTGAGACCAGCACAGTGTTTGTACACCATTGTGTGTTTACGTAAACACACAGCCCCGGTGTCCGGAACGCTGTCGCTGAGCCATGTCTCCGTAAAAACAAAAACACAGCAGTCTCTGTACTCACTCTGGGTGTTCAGCTGGAGTCGTATACAGTCCAGTTTATTATCCAGGGAGCGGACATTGGCGAGGAGGACGGACGGGATGGCGGGTCGGCTAGCGTTAGCCTTGAGCTGAGCCCGGACCCCAGCATGCTTGCCGTGTTTCTGTTTCCTCTCGCACCGCTTCCTATGTCCTCTCAGTCGGCCAGGTTCAGCAGGCGATCTCGGGGACTGAAGGCCTGGTCTTCTCAGCACGCCGAGCTCCCGTAGCGTTGTTCGGAGAGTCGCTGGAAGATTGAATCCTGGCTGATTCCTGAGCTCCAGCAGTGTTTGGCGGTTAAATTTAAGAGCATTCACGGATGTGAAGCTCATGTGCAAGTCTTATGGTGAAAAGTAGTCGGATAAAAGACTTTTTACAGACTTTAGCACCAAAGTTTGGACCCCGGAGCGGCCGCTGCGTGTTACCGCACCGCCATCTTGGATCAAGAATCATTTCAGATGTAGGCACCATAGCCATTACCAGTCCAGCAACCACAATGCAATGGAAGAACTACTTTTCTCCTTGTCCTTTAATATGTTATAATTTGAACAAACAGACATCATATCAAAACCTTTTGTTATATTTTGGACTTAAGATGTGCTTTGCCAATAAATACTGTGGTCTCATGATGGTCCTCAGGTTTTGCCAAATGCTCAAAGTGGGAGAGGTGTGTTTTTTCAAATCTGGTGAGATTTTGATCTGACAGTCAGGGTTTGGCTTGGGAATCTCTTCACCTTCTTGAGCAGGCTTTCATTCATCAAGACAGTTGTCTAACCTGCAGGTGAAGATTCAATGAATCTTAAGACTCCCACAGTACCAGCTTATTCTTGAAGTCCTCACTCAGATCCTGAGAATAGGTTTCCCAAATACAAAAAGAGTTTAATGGTATACTCAAACCCAGAGTAGATCCAGGTCTTTGCTGACCCAGAGAAGCCCAAGCCACTGCACTTCCTGTGAGTTAAAAGTTTATGTGGATCTGCCTTTGTGTTCTTGGTGGGAAACCAAGAATTCTGATGTTCAAACACAAAAGAGAGAAACCTTTTGCAAGAGAAAACCCTTACACTGTTTAGGAAAGTCCTGCATGTCCCACTGCTGGACAGCAGTCATACCAACCTAACAAGTGTCAGGACCTGGCCCCTGCCTATTTCTCTTTGCTGGCAGTAGTATTTACAGCCTGAACAGAGTTGGACCAGGGTAAAGCCTGGCAGTTAACAGAGGCATAGCACCAACCTATAGGATGGTGGAGGTCTAGTGGTAGGGTTCTTGCCTACAAACCTATAAATCAAGAGTTTCCAGGTCTGAATCCCATCTCTAGCACTACCACCATTGGGTTGCTGAGCAAGACACTTTACCCTGAATTGCTCCATGGGGACTGTCCCTGTAATTAGGACATGGAAGTCATTCTGAATAGGTGCACCTGCTAAATGCTGTAAATATAACCTCGACCTTACAAATATTTTTATGACTGCAAGTTTAATATTTGTTATACTATTCCCCAGATTCTGACAGAATTTGGTCAAACTCATAAATATACATTCTACAGGAATTATTGCAATAATTTCCCTCTTTGATTCAGTGTTAGTCACCAGATAATCTAAATACACTTTTCAAAGTTTTAAGGCATGTTTAGAACATTTCACATACCACACAGGGTAAGACTGCTTTGGGCCTTTATATCTAAGGTGTACCCATTATAATGCTCACTTCTCTTGCTCCTATGCTGGGCAGCTAAAATTCTTTCAAATGGATTGCCTGCATAAACTGATAGTCCTATAAACACTACTGCAGGATAGCAACATCCTTGCCATATCCTTGTTGTGATTGGCGTTTACAAATAATGGCGTCCATCTAAAATGAAGCTCATGTCCTGGGCTGTTTTGGACAGTACAGTTACATTCTTTCAGATAACTACCTGCTTTCCCCCAGGTGACATACACTGTATTTTTACACAGTGACCACCTGTGCTCTTGAACGTTTCTAATATCTTAATCATAGTTTATGATAGATATGGTTAAATGTATCATACACGTTCTACAGACCGCACTGGAATTAGTTCTGTTGGTATACATTTCCATTGCTAGTTTATAGTTTAACAGCATTGCTGACCACGAGGTGTGAAGAGAATGGCAAACCCAGCAGCCACTGGTTACCAACAGGTTCCTCTTCACTTCTAAAGCCGAGGCACACACTATGTTGCACTGTTGTATATAGCAACATTTCATCATCGCAGTGCATTGCTAAACATACTCCTGCCGCTTTTCCCCCATGCAGTCCCATGCCTAGATTCATAGGCTTGCCAAATAGAATTTCAAATGGGCTCAAGTTTGTTCTTGCCCTTCTATGCATCCTCATGTATGTGAGGACCAATGGCAATGCATCAGGCCATGATAAGCCTGTCTCCTCACAGCCTCTTACAAGTTTCTGTTTACGCATGCCATTTTCTCTATCTACTGCACCTGCACTCTGGTGATGGTATGCACAATGTTTTCTCAGGTCAGTTTCTAGCTGTGTACTAAATTCTGTGATTGCCTGACTGACAAATGCCGGTCCATTGTCACTGCTTAATCTGCGAGGAATTCCCAACCTTGGTATGATTTTTTTAAGCAGGAGCTTAAGACACATGGTTTAACCGTGCATCAATTTAGCAAAATGAGGGGAAAAATGGCGTGGTAGGCATGGAAGTCCAGTAGGACCTTTCCAAGTGCCCTGTTTCCAAATAACCCCAAAATCATGTTCCACCCCAAAAGCATGTCTGCTCTCAGTGTAGATGGTGACTGTTTCATCTTTGGCTAGTTTGCATGCTTCGGTTAAAGCTACAAGTTCAGCTGCTTGCACAGATATAGAGTGAGGAAGGTGCAGAGGGTGCTGCTTTCCCACCGCTCAATCCCAGTGCTCCATCAATTCCCAATCAGATTCAATAGATACATGAGCAGTACAATGCAAATATTCCTGATGCATAAAATGACTGTTCCCTGGGTTTACTCTCTCTCTTTAGCAAAGGAGATAAGATCACAGGAAGTGTCTGTGCTTATAAGCCACCACTCATGACAAAATAGAGAGCCAGCTTTAGTCAATTTAGTCAACACTCCATCTGGGGCATCTACAAACATCCCTTCTTTGGAGCAATTTAGTTGGATGAAACAAGAAATTGGTGATTAAAGACACGTTGGCCTAGGTTACACTCGAGAGGTATTGAAAATGTGGCACCAGATGTGGCACCTATGTGGCACCAGAGTCAACTAAAATCTTCACTTTTTGCCCTTCAGTAGTCACTGTTAACTTTGGCATTCTTTTATACACAATGCCTTGGTACAGCATGTAAATTGGTGTAAAGGCCTGTATGCACTGAATCTGAATATGATGTATGTTTGTCTGCGTGTGGGTCTATGGATATAGACTAGAAACGTACGACCTGATTGCCACTGCCTCTGAAACATCCCCTTCACCTGCCTCCTCCCATCAGTCTCCTTCTTCTTGATGTGAATTTTTCTGATTGCGTTGCCCTTGGTTGTTCCATGGTGCGTTATTGGCCCAACCATAGAGTCCATTGTTAGTTGGACAGTCCTTGGGCCAGTCATTGCTGCTACCACAGGTAAAGCATCCATTGAAACCACCTCTGCTTCCACCTCTTCGGAGTCCTCTGCCATGGCCATGCCATCTGCTGCTGCCACCGTCCCTCCCTTGGTTGTTTTCGGCAGTTAACTTCAGCACAGTCAGAGTGGCTTTGTGCAATTGTTGCTGTTGTTTTCTTCCTTGCTTTTTCTTCAGCAGTTCCTCAGTATGCTCAGCATGTCTGACGATAGTAGTCACGCGCTCGGTTTTCCATCCTACACAGGACTGTTCAACCTCCTTTCTTATTTCTAACCTCAGACCATTTAGGAGGGTGTTTCTCAGGTGGCATTCCCATGGACCATGACATCACTCTTGATAAAGAAGTGAAAGCCAGCTGTTCCATGGTCTTGCACATTTCATCTGCCAGTTCTCTATCACAAGGTGTCAATGGTCGGTTATAGTCGGTTTGGAGGGTCTTCATCTCTCTGCTTCCCTTGTCGTTGGGATGAGGAGGAGGAGGATTTAGGTCTGTCTCAATCAGGTACAGGAACTGACCTGCTGGCAAATCATGCTGCAGACTCTGACGCTCAGAGGAAACACGGAAAGAGAAAGGATTAGTAGAGTTAGCCACAATAGCTGGTTTGTGTAACTATGTTGGATCAGGAATGTACATGTCTAGTGTGGTCACCGGTGCAGGCTCATTCTGGGTTTCTCCTGCCACATCTAATTTAATCATTACTTTATAGTTTTGCTTTCTATCCCTATTCTCTGCCTCCATCAACCATGCTTCTAAAATCTTCTCCTCTTTTATTATTATACACTTAAATAATATGGATTTTATTATTAATATAATTTCATTATTTATTTATTTATGCCCTTTCTACCTAATATTGTCGGGTCAGTCATTTCTTCTCCATATTTCCCATAACAGTCAGTCTTTGCGAATTCCCATTAGCCCCCTTTTCCTAGATCCCGTCACTGTGAAGTCCCCATATTTCAATGCAGTTCCGTTCCTGTCCCAGACAGGAGTAGCACGCTCCACTATTGCAGTCGATCGTCACCGACAGGGAAGGTAAACTTTTATTACTCTCAACCTTTCCTTGAAAGAGTTGGACCCAATCTACCTCAGTTCTCTTGAACTGTCCTCTAGGTACTGGTTCCCACCCTGGGTTACCCCCAAGGTCCACCTAAGTCCCTGACCTAGGTGTGCCTGAGTCCCACACTTAGGTCTTTGCATTCCCTTCTTATGACAGACCTCACAGGCAGGAGAATCTAGGTTAAATACAATTTTTCTTTTATCTTTTTCTTTCTTTCTTTCTTTTTTTTAACCTTAATTTAAAGGTGCCCAATGACCTATTTTTAATCTAGTTCATGGATTCCAGTGGTGGAGTGGAGTTCCAGTGACTCCAGCCCCTCTTCTCTACACTTGGAGGTTAGGGGTCGGGTAAGCTTTGAATCCTGAGGTGATCAATCCTTCGTCGTGGATGTCATTACTGGGTCTACCGCTCGTGGATCCTGCCGACTACAGCAAATCTGTTGTGGAAAAATTTATCAAGAACAAGTCAGATGCACCAGTATCTTAAGGAAAGCTTTATTACTACTGCAATAGGGCCTCGTCCAGCACTCCATTCCGAATGATGGAGGAAGAGCCCCGAACACAGAAACCTACATGCAGATATACTGGTCTGTGAGTTCCTCCCCTTCAATCTGCCACATTCCTTTGCACCTCTCACAGGGAGAGATGAGGGTGAGAAAAGGGGCTCCTCAACTAGCGCATCATCCAGTAATGCGCCACTAAAACACACTTTGTGTGAAAAACCCTCTGTGAAGAAAAAACATGCAGAAAACCACAGAGTGAATGAAAGTGAGAGTGAAAGCGAGAGTGACACTGATCATGTTCCTGCCCGCCTTGCTCCCGTCAGAGGAAGATGTGAAATGGAATCAACAGTTATTCAATACACAAAAAACGTTAACACAGTTTCCAGCCTGGTGTCAGACCAGACACTGGTGGTCAAATGTCCACATGCTGTCCATACTCTGCTAACCTTGAGTCGAGCATCACAAGTCACAGCCGCTCGATGGGCGAAATGGTCCACCATTTTGGAATCATCCAATATTGTCATTGAAAAAGCAAGTCTGTCCAACCCTGCTCCCAAGAGACACAGAAATCGATGACCAAATAATCACGACAATGGAGCAAGTGGCGAGCACCCAAGAAGTGCCTTTGCAGAATCCCGATCTGGTGCTGTACACCGACGGTTCCACGGTGGTCCAAAATGGATTGAGAACTGCAGGATGGGCAGTGACAACAGAAACAGATGTTCTGACCAGCGGAAGCATGTCAAAAGGGACATCCGCTCAACAAGCAGAATTAAAAGCTCTCATTGAAGCCTGCAAACTGGCTGAAAATCAAACAGCAAACATCTACACAGATTCAAGATATGCTTTTGGTGTTGTCCACAATTTTGGACTACTGTGAAAACAAAGAGGGTTTCTAACAGCAGCAGGAACTCCAGTGAAAAATTGAGAACTTGTGGAAGAACTGTTACACGCGGTTCAGCTCCCAAAAGAAGTGTCAATCATGAAGTGCAAAGCACACACCAAAACCGACGCAATGGAAAATAGAGGAAATGCTCTTGCTGATGAGGCTGCAAAAATCGCTGCAGAGAAAGGTGAATCCAGCATAAAGGCCGAAGCAAATGTCAGAGCACTCCTCAAACACATGGAAGACATCAAAGACAAGCAACACAACAGCCCAGCTGAAGAACGATGGACTTGGATGGAAAAGGGTGCGAAACTTCATCAAGACGATGTTTGAAGATTTGGAGATTCACAGAGAAGAGTGGCTCCAGCATCACTAGTTCCATATCATGCTAGTTCCACACAGCAAATCCATTCTGTTGGCCACATTGGTCTTGAAAAAATGATTCATCGGTTCAACCAACACTGGTGGAGTCCTCAGTTTCATGCTCAGGCACAACAAGTTGTTGGTCAATGCATGACCTGTCAGAAAAACAACACAGGACCCGGAACTCCAATCTCGACGCTGACAGTTCCTGCACCGCCAGGACCCTTTCTGCATCTGCAAGTTGATTACATCACCTTACCAATAAGTCATGGATATTCAGACGTGTTGGTCATTGTGGACAAGTTTTCAAGATGGGTGGAAGCATCACCATGCTGAAAAGCAATGGCTGCCCACACAGCGAAAACCTTGGTGAAGGATTTCATATCAAGATGGGGCCTGCCCTGTCGCATTGACTCAGATCAAGGGACACATTTCACAGTTGCAGTTTGCCAAGAAATTTGTCGAATGATGGTCATCGGATATGCCATTGCCCTCATTATCCTCAGTCTTCAGGACTAAAGACTTTGTTCCTGATATAGAGTAATGCTCTAAGGTGAAGTGCTAGTAACCTCTCCCTTAGTAGCCTCCGCTGCTGGGCAACGAAGTGGATAAAACTTCAACCAGCCAGAAGACAGTGAACTCATTCACACACACATACTTACTTAGAAAAAAAAGATACACAACATAAATACACAGCTCTGTATGTGTATGAAGAATACCATGATGTTTAACCTTCTCTTGTGTTTGTATTTACAGGTTGCCCTCGTGGTCAGTCACGGTTTAAGAGGAAACACCTTTATAGCCACAGCTTTTGCACAAGTGTTTAACAAGTCAGATTGTTGGATCTGTGGCCTAATTCCACATGGTGTGGAAATATTCCCACAAATTGCAGTTCCCCTCACCATCACTGATCACGACTGCACCGGCCCTTTCTGAAACGTGAGGATTTGGGTAATGAGACAGTCATAACTGCTAATCACCACATAAGACCAATAACTCAACCAGATACACCCATAAAGTTAGCATACACACCCAAAGGGAATCTATGTTGGAGTAATAATGGTTCTGGGCCTTATTTAGGTACTAGGTACTAGTATTTGTCATTTGGCCATCGCACCTGATGTACCGTCTGTCATAGTATGTCTGAATGATCATTCTGTACAGTTTACCTTGATTTTCAAAATCAATTGCATATTGCATATTTTTCAGATGACGCTCCCACTTTGAACGGGACCGTGTACGTTTGTGGTAACACAGCTTACAGTTATCTGCCTGAACATTGGTCAGGTACATGTTATGCAGCTTACATCATACCAGCCTTGAGACACACTACTCATCCTAGACTAGATCATTTACACAAACGGGATTTATTTCATTCTCATGAACTTGTAGCGCAAACTGCTTAAAGATTCTTAATCCTAATTATGGAATGACGGTAGCTTTAGATGAAATTAGAGAAGTAGTGAGAGTAATGGAAGATGTTAATAATGATACAACTCGTGCTTTAGATCAAATTAATCATAACCTAATCAACAGAGACACATGACTCTCCAGAACAGCTTGGCTCTTGACCTCTTATTGCTGAAAAAGGTGGGACTTGTGCTGTTATTGGGGATGAGTGTTGCTCATTCTGTCCAGATGTATCTCATAATGTCTCAATTCTGATTTCAGAGATTAGAAAATAGGTCAAAGTTATGCACACCCCCCTACATCTTCAGTGGACCTCTTTGGATGGTTCACCAGCACGTTTGGTGTTCTGGCCATTCATATTCTTCAAGGTTTGGTTGTACTCATGTGTTCGATTACTCTGATTCTCCTGATAATCAATATTGTTTTATGTTTTGTTTCCAGGACATGTAAGACTGCACATGTCAATGTAGTCTCTCTGTCTCCAGATGTAATCATTACTTGTAGTGATACATGATGATGATGGTATGAATACGGTTCAATCATTAATCAGTTTGATTTTGAATATTTAGCATGATGATCAGGGTCTTTGTTTTAATTCAATTCAATTAATGTTGATTTAATGTTTTAATGTTGATTTAATGTTGATTCAATGGGTTTACATAGAATCACAGGGGGGAGTGACGGATTGTAGGTTGATTTTATTCATTTATATCTGTTATTTTCTCCATGGCCCTTTCACCCCCGTTACCCTAAAGCCCTTCCCTAGGTAGTATTCATGTCCCCTATATATATTTTTAACTGAATCTGTAACGGTGTGACCTACTATGAATGCAGGGAGCCACACAGGGTTTGGACCCAAATGCAGTGCCTGAAGCCGCCAGTACCCAAAAAACACCCAAAAAACACCCAAAAAACCCGAGCACCACAACAAACCCAAAAAACAGGAAGAAAACAAAATGCTCAAAACGGGTGGAAAACAAAATGCTCAAAACGGGTGAGTGTTTGAGCTTGAACGTTGTAGCAAAAAAAATATGAGAAACTTGAGAAACACTGAAGGGAAGGTGCAGCGTCAGTCAGCACAACAAGCCGAGGCTTGAGGGTGCTGAACTGACGCAAACACAAAAAGAGAGAGAGAGAGAGAGAGAGAGAGAGAGAGAGAGAGAGAGAGAATGAGAGAGAGAGAGAGAATGAGAGAGAGAGAATGAGAGAGAGAGAGAGAGAGAGAGAGAGAGAATCGAGAGAAAACCCAAGGATCTTTACCAAATTACCGTCTAAGTCAAACAACGACCCAGCAACTCTGATTGTTTTCTCTCCCTTTAAATAAGCCAAAGCACAGGTGAACCGAATCACTGTTGATCACCGTGCCTGATTGGCAGGTCTCCCAACAGCGGTTTGGCTCCCCCTAGTGCCCCGTCGGGGTAGGCCTCTTACAGGACCCCCCCTCCTAGGAACGGCACCGGACGTTCCCAAACCAGCAGCCTGGTCCCGTTGAAAGGACCTGATGAGTTCAGGGTACAGAATGTGATGAGCAGGGACCCACGAACGCTCCTCAGGGCCATAACCCTCCCAATCGACCAGAAACTGGGAGCAGCCACGAACCCGACGTTCCCTCAACAACCGGCAGACCGTATACGCTGGGGCACCATCTATAAGATGGGGTGCCGGGGCCGGGGCCTGCGCACCACCCCTTCCTCTTCCTGTTGCGGGAACATAGGTGGGGCAAAACCGAATTGACACTCAAAGGGGGACATACCCGAAGACGAGTGCCAGAGGGTGTTATGTGCATATTCAGCCCATATGAGCTGGTCAGCCCAAGAGGAGGGACATTCAGAAGCCAGGCAACGGAGGGCTTGCTCCAAGCCAAAAGGCCTTCCAAAAAAGGCTAATGAACTGAGGACCCCGATCCGAAACAATGTCCACTGGTAAGCCATTGGATGCGGACTATATGGTGGAGCAGCAACTCTGCTGTTTCTTTGGCTGAAGGGAGTTTACGCAGCGCAATGAACCTGCCTGCTTTTGAAAACCTATCCACAACCACCAGGATTACAGTATTACCACGAGAAGGGGGAAGGCCTGTGATAAAATCCAGAGAGAGATGTGACCATGTGCGTTTGGGAATTGGCAGTGGATGCAAGAGACCTGCAGGTCTGGCTCTGGGATCCTTATTACTGGCACAAACCCTACAGGCTGCCACATGAGCTTGGACCTCTTGGTCCATTTCTGGCCACCAGAATCGCCTTCTGAGGAATTCTAGGGTGCGAGTTACCCCTGGGTGAGCAGTGAAAATCGAAGCATGTCCCCAGTCCATTACTTTGGCCCGTACAATAGATGGGACATATAGCTTGCCAGGAGGTCTACCCCCAGGATCAGGCTCAGAGACCAGGGCATTACTCACTTCTGTTTCAATCCCCCAGCGTATAGGGGCCACAATTCTCTGCCAGGGAACAATGGGTTCAGGGGGACCCTTGGAGATAGGAGAGTCCCACTGGCGAGAGAGAGCATCAGGCTTGAGGTTCTTAGACCCAGGGCGATACGACAGCAGGAAGTCAAATCGGGCAAAGAACAGAGCCCACCTAGCCTGACGGGGGTTGAGGCGTTTGGCTTGCTCGATGTAGGCCAGATTCTTATGGTCGGTCCTGACCAGTACCTGATGTCGAGCCCCCTCAAGCCAATGCCTCCATTTCAATTCAATTCAATTCAATTTATTCTTGTATAGCGCCTTTTACAACACAGTTGCCCCAAGGTACTTTACATTGGGGGTAGATGGTGGAACAGGTTACAGTAATAGATGTTAAAGCCGGACAACTACAAAGGAGAGGAACCAAAAACTCCACTGTTTGGAGAAAAAAAACCTCTAAGGGTCCAAGGTCAACCGGCTACCCAAGCCCCTTGGGTATACTAACAGTACAAAGTTAGTTTGGTTTTAAACTCCAGGATCAGTAAGGAGTCCCAAGTTGCTTCCAGGTACCGATGAGCCGCCAGGGTCCCTTTGCGCATCAAATGCATCGCACAGACCAGATGGTAGCTCGGCATTGGACTCAGGTGATGACCACAGTGGGCCCCCCCGGACATGTGGGGAAAGAAATGGAATGGGGATGGTCAGTAATGAGCATGATCCAGTAGTGACAGACACAGAAATGAAACAATACAGTGCAGTGGCATGTACAGCAGCACCAGCGACATTAGTAATGGTGCACTATGGTGATTGGTGCGGGTAAGCTAAACTCAAAAAGTAAGTCTTCAGCCGTAATTTAAAGACTGAGACTGAATCGGCATCCCGTACAGAAGCAGGCAAGCTGTTCCACAATCTAGGGGCCCTGTAACTGAAAGCTCGTGCTCCAATACATCTATTTATGCGAGGGACAATTAGGAGATCTTTATTCTGGGATCTAAGTGGGCGATTATAGGTATAGGTAATAAGGTATAGGTAATAAGAAGTTCGGTTAGGTATATTGGGGCAAAACCTTTAAATGATTTGTAGGTTAAGAGGAAGACCTTTCAGTCAGCCCTGTACCTAACAGGAAGCCAGTGAAGCGAGGAGAGTATGGGAGTTATGTGGTCGTACTTCCTGCTCCTGCTAACAATCCTAGCGGCTGTATTCTGAATGCGCTGTAGGGTGCTTAATGTGCCCTGAGAGCTTCCAGAAAGTAAGGCATTACAGTAATCTAATCTACTGTATACAAATGCATGTACTACTTTCGCCGTGTCTTCCATTGACAGAAAACGCCGTAGTTTGGCAATGTTCCGAAGTTGCAGGAAGCATGTCTTCGCAACTGCATTAACATGAGGATTAAATGAAAGATTTGAATCGAAAATAACACCAAGGTTACGTGCCAGAGTACTAACTGAAAACTTCAACCCTGCATCCCGGATATGCGAAATGAAGTTGGCCCTGTCTACATCACTACTACAAAACAAGAGCAGCTCAGTTTTTTCGGGGTTTAGTGAGAGGAAGTTGTTATTCATTCAATCCCTAATATCATTAAGGTAGCTAATTAAAGTGCTGGTTGATGCTTTATCACATGATTTAATAGATAGGTATAGCTGAGTATCATCAGCATAGGAGTGGTAACTAACATTATGCTTCTGTATAATAGTGCTTAGTGGGAGCATGTAGAGGGAGAAGAGCACTGGGCCCAACACCGACCCTTGTGGGACTCCATAGTTAACTAGTGACATAGGTGAGGGGGTGCCATAATCATCCATTTGGATGAAGTAATAACGGTTTGTGAGATAGGAGTTGAACCATTTAAGGGCTGTTCCGCTAATGCCGACAGTGGAGTAAAGCCTATTTACTAAAATGGAGTGATCCACCGTGTCGAACGCAGCCCTAAGATCTAACAGAACAAGAACAGTAATGTTTCCTGCATCACTTGGAACCATTATATCATTTACCACTTTAGTTAGAGCAGTTTCTGTGCTATTGCCATGCCAGAAGCCTGATTGGAATTTATCTAAGACATTATGCGTGTTTAGATATGACTGCAGTTGTCTCGCAACTAATTTTTCTAGAATCTTAGAGAGAAACGGGACATTCGAGATAGGTCTATAATTACTTGGTGAGCGAGGGTCCAAGTTAGGTTTTTTAAGCTGTGGCCTAACAACTGCTGTTTTAAACTGATTAGAGACTACACCTGAGGTCAAGGACGCATTCATGATATCAAGTATAGGTGTTGATAGTACTCCTAAGGGTTCCTTCAGGAGCTTGGTTGGAATGGGATCTAACCGACAGGTTGTGGACTTTGCCTGGGTTATAACAGAAATTAGCTCAGAGTCGTCAATGAGATTAAAATCACTAAAATATTGTGAGCACTTTTCAGCTAATGGATTAATTCGAGGGCTAATAGGGCACATTTGGAGCCTAATGTTGTTCATTTTATCATTAAAAAACTTAAGAAACCTATCGTTAGTAATACTACATGCTGGCCTTCTATCAGTTTTGTCTGTTAGCTGAGCTAGTGTCTGAAATAAATAGCGGGGTTTAGGCTTGTTGTTTTCAATAAGTTTGGAATAGTACTCAGTGCAAGCACTATATAGAGCTTTCTTATATTGTTTTAATTTAGAGCCTGAGAGGCTTGGAGACCTGTTGTCTTCCATCTGCGTTCTAGCTTACGGCACTCCCGCTTAGCAGCTCCATTCCTCAAAGGCAAGCTTAACTGCCAGCAGCTCCCGATCTCCCACGTCATAATTACGTTCTGCGGGAGAAAGGCGGTGGGAAAAGTAAGCACATGGGTGCAGTTTATTATCGGGAGCCAAACGCTGGGACAGAACTGCCCCAACTCCCACCTCTGATGCATCCACCTCGACAACGAAAGGGAGCTCGGGATCAAGATGCTGCAAGACAGGGGCCATGGACAGCCTATTTTTGAGTTCATTGAAAGCCTCCTGGGCTTCTGGGGTCCAGTGAAAATGCATCACTGTCTGTAAGGGCAGTCAAGGGGGCTGCTATAGTGCTAAAGTTACGCACAAAACGACGGAAAAAGTTTGCAAAGCCCAGAAACCGTTTAGGACTACTCCAGGTTCACAAAAAAAATGCTGCTCTAAGAGCAGTTGGAGGGTCCTTCGCACATGGACCTTATGTTCGACTAAAAATGAGGATGTCATCCAGATAGACGAACGCGTAATGATTCAGGGCCTCTCTTAGGACCTCATTAATGAAACGCTGGAAAACTGCTGGAGCATTTATAAGCCCAAAAGGCATAACAAGGTACTCATAATGCCCTGATGGCATGATTTACATTTACGGCATTTAGCAGACGCTTTTATCCAGAGCGACTTACAACAGTGCTTTATTTCCACAATCGATCGTCATCTTGGTAACCAGCACCGATCAGAACTGTTGATTAGCTAGTACCACCTAAGTAACAGACTAAGAGCTCTTACAACAAGTATACATCATACATTTTTTTTTTTTTTTTTTTTTTTGTTGTTGTTGTTGAGAGGAGGAGCAGGGGTGGGAAAGTAGGAAAGAGTAGAGATTTTTGGAAAGAAAGAGTAAGGGTAGGAGAGTGGATGGTTGGGAGGGATTAGTCCCTCAGAAATTCTGTGAACAGGTGGGTCTTCAATCTACGTTTGAAGACAGCGAGAGACTCCGCAGTTCTGACGAGCAGGGGAAGTTCGTTCCACCACCGAGGGGCCAGAACTGAGAAGAGTCTTGATGCGTGTCTTCCTCTGTTTTTCAACGGTGGAGGTTCAAGCCGAGCAGTGCTTGATGGTCTGAGGGGACGAGAAGAGACACGATGTTTAATTAGAGTAGACAGATAAGATGGTGCAAGGCTGTTAGTAGCCTTGTAAGCGAGAGTTAGAGTTTTAAACCTGATACGAGCAGCCACTGGGAGCCAGTGCAGGTCCCGCAGCAGAGGAGTGGATGAAGAGAACTTGGGATGGTTGAAGACAAGTCTAGCGGCAGCGTTTTGAATCAGTTGTAGTGGTCTTGTTGCCTTCAGTGGAAGACCTGCCAGAAGAGAGTTGCAGTAGTCCAGCTTCGAGATGACCAGGGACTGGACCAGCAGTTGGGTTGCCTGGGTGGTGAGGAAAGGACGGATTCTTCTAATGTTGAAAAGAAGGTGCCGGCAGGACCTAGAGAGATTAAGGACGTGGGAGGAGAAGGAGAGCTCGTTGTCGAAAGTGACACCGAGGTTCCTAGCCGATCGAGATGGGACGAGAAGTGATCCCTCAAAAGGAGATGAGAAGGTCATGACGTGGAGTTTGATGGCCTTTGAAGTAGAGAAGCTCAGTCTTGTCAGGGTTGAGCTTGAGGTGGTGAGCTGTCATCCATGCGGAGACATCAGCCAGGCAGTTAGAGATACGGGTAGAGACCTGTTGATCGTGGGAGGGAAAGGAGAGGATGAGTTGAGTGTCATCTGCATAAGAATGATAGGAGAAGCCATGAGAGAGTATGACCTTCCCCAGAGAGCTGGTATATAGAGAAAATAGAAGGGGACCAAGGACAGATCCTTGGGGAACGCCAGTTGTCAAATTTCGTGGAGTGGACCGATGGCCCTGCCATGAAACTTGATACTGACGATCCTGTAGGTATGAGGAGAACCACTGCCAGGAAGTGCCAGCAATCCCCAGGTTGGAGAGAGTGGTCAGGAGGAGCTGGTGATCCACTGTGTCAAAGGCCGCCGAGAGATCAAGGAGAATCAAGACGGAGGACAGGTTGTTCGATCTTGCAGCATGAAGTTCGTGAGTGACAGCCAGAAGAGCTGTTTCAGTTGAGTGCGATGTTTTAAATCCAGACTGGTAGGGATCCTGGAGACCATTATGAGCCAGGAAAACGTTGAGTTGGTTATAGACTGCTCGCTCTAAGACTTGAGAGAAAGGGGAGAAGGGATACCGGTCTGTAGTTGTTCAATTCCGTGCAATCCAGAGATGGTTTCTTCAGGATTGGAGTGACGATGGCAGACTTGAACGCAGATGGAACATGGCCGGTCTCAAGAGATCCATTGATAATCTGAGAAATGTATGGAAGAAGATCTGAAGCCAACTCCAGGAATATGGATGATGGAATCGGATCAAGGGGCGAGGTGGTGGGATTGCTGGACTTCAAGAGTAGCAGTAACTCTTCCGTGGAGAGCGGCGAGAGGGCAAGGAATTGGTGGTCACAGGACGCTTGGGGCTGGATAGGAGAATTGACCGTTGAGTGGAAGGATCTTCTGATTGCCTCAGTTTTCTCGTCAAAAAATGAAGCAAAGTCATCTGGGGAGAGAGATGAGACAACAGGAGGACGAGGCGGTTTTAGAAGAGAAGAGGGCAAAAAGTTTACGAGGATTAGTTGAGGATTCTTCAAACTTGGCCTTGAAGAACACCGACTTGGCAGAGGCTAGATCTGTAGCAAATATGGAGAGGAGAGAGTGAAATGAAACAAGATCCTCAGAATGCCGAGATTTCCTCCACTTCCTTTCAGCTGATCGCAGTTCTCTACGGTTGTTGCGCAGAACTTCGGTCAGCCATGGGGCCCGTGGAGAGGCACGTCTTGTTCTGTTAATTAAAGGACAGAGCTGGTCAATTGAATGGCTGAGGGAGGAGAGGAGTTCATTGGTACGGAGTTCGAGAGTAGAAACAGTCGGGGTAGTTGTAGCAGGAGGAGATAGGTGGGAGAGAACTGTGGAGCAAAGAGAGGACAGTGACAGAGTGATGAGATTCCGTCGGGCATGTCTTGGTGTCTCTAGTTGACAGGGCAACATGCTGGCAAGAAACCTGAAAGATAAGAGATGGTGATCAGATACATGTAGAGGTGTAGACAGAATATTGCCCACAGGGAGCGATCTGGTGAATATTAGATCAAGAGTGTTGCCGGCTTTGTGGGTAGGAGGAGAATTGTTGAGGGACAGGTCAAAGGATGAAAGAAGCTGCATAAGCCCGCTGGTATGGATCTTATCTCCTGGTAGGTTGAAGTCTCCAAGAAGGATCATTGGAGAGTTCTCGTCCGGGAACGAACTTAGGAGGACATCTAGCTCATCGATGAGGTTGCCAAGTAAGCCTTGGGGACGGTAGAGGACAATGATGTGAAGCTTAATAGGATAGGTTACAGTAACAGCATGGAATTCGAAAGAGGAAATGTTGAGGTGGCATCGACTGAGGCATAAAGCGCCATTTACGTGATAGGTGCAGACCTGTACCTCCCCCTCTACCCACAGGGCGAGGGGTGTGGGGGAAGGTGAAGGCAGAGGACAGCACCGCAGGTGTGGCGGTGTCCTCAGGTGTGATCCATGTTTCTGTAAGAGCCATGAAGTCAAACGAGTGAAGAGCTGCAAGTCCAGAGATGGAGTCTGCTTTCTGTATTGCAGATTGACAGTTCCATAGTCCTCTGCAGACTCTGCAGTGAGAGACTGTGGGGATAGATCAATCTGAGAGAGATTAATGAGGTTTCTCCCTCTGTGGTTGTAGGCATGCCGGAATGGTCAACAAGATATAAGGACGGGTATATGTAGGCACATAGTGGTTGATGGTAGAAGAGAGAAGAATAGAGAATATATATACATACACACACTCACTTACACTATATACAGTAAACACAGGATGTGAACAGAACCTTGAAAAATTACTACATACTGTTCCCTCTTTAAGTGCTGAGTGGGACCAAGGCCACTCCTACCAATTCACACCTAATTACTACCTGATTTCAGCGTACAGAGTGAAACCAGACAAACAGACTGCCAAAAACACCAATAACAGCACCCAAAGTAAGAACTCAAGTAGCAGTAAGATAAACAACAGACAAATCAAGCAAACTTACCAAGTATGAAGGGTCAAGTGGAATTAGGAAGCACAACTGATGAAGGCGTGATGAAGGCAGTCTTCCACTCATGTCCCTCCCTGATCCGGATGAGGTTGTAGGCGCTGCGCAGGTCCAGTTTGGTAAAAATGGATGCCTGTTGCAGCGCCTCAAAGGCTGTTGACATGAGAGGCAAGGGCTACCTGTCCTTGATCGCTATCTTATTGAGGCCCCTGGTAATCAATACATGGACGGACCACCGTCCTTCTTACCCACAATAAAGAACCCCACCCCTGCGGGGGATGTAGAAGGCCTAATAAAACCCAGAGCCAGGGCCTCTTGTATGTAATCCTCCATGGCTGCTTTCTCGGGACCCGAGAGGGAAAACAGGCGGCCCCTAGGAGTAGTAGTGCCTGGAAGCAAGTCTATAGCACAATCATAGGGCCTGTGAGAAGGAAGGAGATGGGATTTCTGTTTACTAAAGACCTCTTGGAAGTCCCAATATTCTGGGGGAACTGTGTTCAGACCCGTAATCACCTCAGAAACGACATGTCCGAGTCTTAGGGGTTTGCCCAGTGATAAAACAAGAACACGTACAATGAGGTCCCCAGGCCACTACTGATCAAGTTAACCAGTCCAAATGCGGATTATGTCACTGTAGCCAGGGAAATCCCAAAATAAGGGGTAGATCAGGAGCCTGAACAAGAAGCAAGGGCAGCTGTTCACAATGCAGACCATTACACAGAGTTATGGGGAGGGTTTGATGAGTAATAACCCCGATAGCTGCCATGGGGAGTGGGTGATCCAGGGTCTCTATGGGTAATCCCCATTTCTTGGCTAGCTCTGCGTCTATAAAGTTGCCGGCAGCCCCTGAGTCTATGAAAGCCCGAAGCCATTCCTCTCTACCTGAACCCCAACATATGGAAGAGCTGAGAAACACTCCTGAGGACTGTGGGAACACTGGAGGGCCTGTCACTGAGTCCCTACACTGTGACAGGCCTCCTAGTTTGATTTTACATTTACATTTACAGCATTTAGCAGACGCTCTAGCAGACGCTCTTATCCAGAGCGACTTACATGTCCTAATTACAGGGACAGTCCCCCTGGAGCAACTCAGGGTTAAGGGTCTTGCTCAGGGACCCAGTGGTGGTAGTGCTAGAGGTGGGATTCGAACCGGGGACCTCTTGATCCAGAGGTCCGTAGGCAAGTACCCTACCACTAGACTACAATTTTAGCTCTGATTTTAGCTCAGGGCAGGATGCTCGAAGGTGACCGGAGCAACCACAATAAAGTGTTGCTGCATCCGGTCCTCCCGTGCCTGACGGGAGAGATGAGCATGACCGAGCTGCATGGGCTGAGGTTCTCGTGGAGTGTCCTCAGCCTGTGGAAGAATGGGAACTATGTGTTGTGGGTTGGCTCGTGGTCGTTGAGACCTTTCGGTCTCCCGAGTCGGTCTACGCTCCCTAAGGCAGTTATTAATCCTCAGGGAGAGATCAACTAAGCCCTCAAAAGTGTTAGGGGGTTCCCGTGGAACCATTTCGTCTTTGAGGTCACTATTGAGACCCTGAGAATCGGCCGCCATTAGTGCCGTTGCGTTCCAACCACTTCCTGCGGCTAAGGTACGGAACTCAATGGCGTAGTCTGAAACCAACCTCCTTCCCTGTCGTAGTTGGAGCAGGGCAAAACTGGCCTCCCTTCTACTGCTGGGATGGTTGAAAGCATCCCTGAGTGCAGAGGTAAACTGATCGAGGGAGGAGCATACCTCTGGTTGGTGTTCCCACACTGGGGTGGCCCATGACAGGGCTCTCCCTGTGAGCAATGAGACAACATAGGCCACCTTAGCTCTTTCAGTTGGAAACCGAGCAGGCTGCTGCTCAAATGCCAGAGAGCATTGGAGGCGGAAACCACCCAATCGTCCCTGGGCACCATCAAAGCGCTCAGGAGGTGGTAAAAAGGGCATTGGCGGTACCACAGTAATGGGAGGGGATCTGGCTGCAGGAGGTTCAGGTCTATTTTGCAGGGCAGTATTGATTGCCTGCAGCTGTGACATTATCTGCTGCAGGGTCTGTTCATGCCTGCCTATGGTAGCGCCCTGAGCAGCTAGAGCCATCTGAAAGGCATCTCCGGGTAATGCTGGGTCGTTCAGTAACGGTGTGACCTACTCTGAATACAGGGAGCCACACAGGGTTTGGACCCAAATGCAGTGCCTGAAGCCACCAGTACCCAAAAAACACCCAAAAAACCCAAGCACCACAATAAACCCAAAAAACAGGAAGAAAACAAAATGCTCAAAACAGGTGAGCGCTTGAGCTTGAACGTTGTAGCAAAAAAAAATATGAGAAACACAGAAGGGAAGGTGCAGCGTCAGTCAGCACAACAAGCCAAGGCGCAAGGGTGCTGAACTGAGAGAAAACCCAAGGAGCTTTACCAAATTACCGTCTGCGTCAAACAACGACCCAGCAACTCTGATTGTTTTCTCTCCCTTTAAATAAGCCAAAACACAGGTGAACCGAATCACTGTTGATCACCGTGCCTGATTGGCAGGTCTCCCAACAGCGGTTTGGCTCCCCCTAGTGCCCCGTCGGGGTAGGGCTCTTACAGCATCTCTATTCTTCTCTGTTCTCTTCTGCGTAACGCTTTCTTTGCACGTTAAAAACACCCAAACAAGGTCATAGTCTTAGATTAGGTGTCTCCACCGGAGGCCTTGGAGCTCCCAGAGACAGATAAAAAGACATACTCTGAGCTGTGCAAGTGGGAGAGAGAAAGGATTACAAACAGAGTAACATTGACTGGCCTTTTGAACATTTTGTAAGAACTTCACTACTTTTCTCCCAATAAACTTTGTTATAGCTTAAAAACCTCTTTGCCTCATCACTGACTCCTCGAACCTCGGTTCTCAATCGGAGAATCCAACTTCCGATGAGGCACACCTGTGATCCTAGGCACAGGTGTGCACAAGAAGAGCAGGGTGTCCTCTAGTGTCACACTAACATACAGCAACAATTAAAAGGTCTTTTCACAGCAGGTAAGTGAATATGTTTCTGGATTACATTCAAATTTTTAAAATTTCATGAGAATATCTGATCATAGATATCTTAATATATCCTATCCCTAAACCTCTCCTGGAAAACCTTTTACAGTTCCAGGATGAACTGGATGGGCATCGTCCACACTGAGAATGAGAGTGAAAGTGAGTTCAGAAGAGAAGCCCATGAATAGTTGATCCACAGCAATTCAGAAGTCTGTGGTCATAGTTGATTGAATGCCCAGAGCAAAGCTTCATGTTGTATTTCAGCTCAGTTTACAGTCAGGTTTAGGCAATCCAGGTTGATTTACTTTTGCAAATCCAAGCAGACCCCTGGGAACATAGCATTGGAGTGACCACTGAGATCCCACAAGAAGCCAATTGAGAGAACTCATGAAAAACAGGGCAGAGGTTTTGATGAATTTCTAAGTCAAAAGTATCATTTGACTTGATGAAAACAAAAAATGATGAAAAGTTTTAAAAAGTTATTACATTTACAAATAAATTACCAATAGTTACATTCTTGTTGCATGTGTTATGCAGTAATTGTCCTTATAATTTTCCCATCAGCAGCACTTAACTGGTTGAACAATGGCATCTGTACACACAATGGGAAGATAACAAGCAGAGGTGGTGTTGATACTCTGGGCAATTTCCTTCTGAGAACCTTGGGTCCTCACATTTATGTTCAACCACACCTGTCAAGGTGTTTCCCAGCATACAGTGATGATTGTTTTCACCTTCTCCTGACTTTTTTCATGACACAGTGCTGATATTGCTCTCCTGGTTGTCGATTGTAGAAATGGAAAGCCCAGGGGACTAGAGCACTTTTTCAATCAAGTAAGTTACAAGACAAGTAGCTTCATTGGCTGCAGGTAGAAACTGGAATAGCTGCTGGACAAAAAATGATCTCGTCTCATAATTCAAGAGCATTCTTTGAATCATTAACAGTTTTAATAGGGAAAAACCCTCACATATTAGGGTTTTTCACATACCTAGTGTGCATAACAAATGCTTGCATGTAAGTTTGTTTTGATTGTTGCCACATTTTGAGAATCAACTGCCGCCACGTCCTGCAAAAGCATCACCTACGTCTGTGGTTATTTTCCTCGTGGGTCAAATGACTTTTGTGTCAAATCAAGGAGCAGCACACATATCAAGTGTTTAGACAGTAGGCCCCAGGATTTTAAGGTGCAATATAACTTGAGGCGAAGCAGGCTAGGTATCTAGAAAATGAAAGGAACCAGGGAGAACAGATTATGTGGTTAACTAGAAGCTTGAACAGTGTCCAGGAGAAACTAAGGGTTGAATCAGAGAAGCTCAATCAGTTCAATGAAAACCGCGATGCACTTCTCATGGACATCCACCGAAAAGATGAACAGATCAGCTGCATGACCATTCAGATCAACAGGAGGAGTTGATGGCCAAGCTCAACCAGCAGCTGACAGAGAAAGAAGCCTCCGTGCTACAGAGGGAAATCGAAACCAGGGAAACAGAAAGAAGAGCTCTGGCTCAGGACTATGGAGAACTTCAAGGAGAGGTCAGTAGACTCATGAAGGAATGAGGTCTTGAGAAAACTGCAAGCAGTGATTAAGGTCCGAAGGGAATAGCTGAAGAAAATGGACAAGGACGGAAAGGTATTGAAAAAACATAAGGTGAAACATAAATACGAATCCAAGGAGAGGGATAAAATTCCAAGTGTGGTGCGTGATCAGGACAGGAAGGAACAATTCGTAAGGAACTTCACGGTCAACTTCAATGTTTCTTTGTTTGTGTAGACCAGGCCATGTACCCTTTAAGGGGCTGTATATGTTTCTGTTTACAGGAGGGTTTTGTTCCTTGGCCTCCCCACAGAGGTTCAGCTCGAGGCGAGGTTATGTTTTTTGCCCCGGGAGGTGCGCATTTTGGGGTGAGGGGGGTGGGGTGTACTGTCACAGTCTGTCTGGGTTTGAGTATGTCTTGTTCACGGTAGAGGGCACTCTGTTCTGACTGAGCACACCTGAGCTCATGAAGGCACAGGTGTGCTTCATGGGGGCTGACAACTTAAGCCCCACCAGACCTAAACCCTATTGAGCATCTGTGGTGCTTCCTCAAATGGAATGTGGGGGAGTGCAAGGTCTCTAACATCCACCAGCTCCGTGAGGTCATCATGGATGAGTGGAAGAGGATTCCAGTGGCAACCTGTGAAGCTCTAGTGAACTCCAACAGACAGTTTTAAGGCAGTGCTGGAAAATAATGGTGGCCACACAAATTATTGACACTTTGGGCACAATGTGGACATTTTTCACTTAGGGATGTACTCACTTTTGTTGCCAGTGGTTTAGAAATTAATGGCTATGTATTGAGTTATTTTGAAGGGACAGCAAATTTACAGTTTTACAAGCTGTAAACTGATTACTTTACATTGTATCAAAGTGTTGCAATCCTCAGACAGACAAAAGCAGTTTGTTACATAGAAGCAAACTTGAACATAAGGGATTCCGTCACCCTCCTTCCTCTGGCTAATACACTTCTCACCATGGGTATACTGAAGACATTCCTTATTGCACTGGCTTTCACAGGCATCTTCCTTGGCACCATTCTTGCAGTCCTCTCTATCACATACATCACGGTAGTGAATCCACAAACCTTCAGCACTGCCAGGTGTGACACTTACAGAGCAGTTCAAGGCTGAAGTTCCTTCAACGATGCGTTCTCTTTCCTCAGAGTGCTCCTGAGCTTGAGCAGTCTCAGAAATTCTGATCTCAGTTATCAGTGCATTATCCAGAACATGAGAGCCGCTCACCATCTCGGGCGTATTATTATCACCATAATCCATACCACAAACCTGCAAGGTCTCCAAGGCGGGTACATCATCCAGAACAGGAGCCTCACTGTTGGTTCCACTTAAAGATGCTCCGCGCTGACTGCCCTGGGCCTGCAGTGCAACATTCTGCAACCAGTCTGTTCAGAGTCTGCTGAAATGTCCAGGAAAACTGAAGGTACAGCGTTCATGACCTCCTTGTGGAAGGAGTTTGTCTTGTGTTCTCTTAGGCTTTGTGCTTCTTTCTGACCTTTGTCGATGACGATCAACAGAGGGGCACCAAATTTCTGATAGTTCTTAGCAAACCATTTCAACATAGGCATACACTTATTCAGTTCATACTCTTGTCCTGTCCCCTTGTCTGCAAAGCAAGAACTAGTCATCACCTGCTCGGATGCCAGACAAATGGTCTTCTTGTCCTTCTCTGCACCATGGCTCTCTGCACCCATGTTCCTGCAGGATGGATCTCGTGGTGTCCTGGTTCTCATAAAAATAGCAACTTCTTAGCTTCTTTTCCATACTCAGACATGCAAAACGCTGCGCAAACTGCACTCTTCGACCATGCTCTTTGGGAGGGTCCACTGTAACTTTATGTAGCACTTCTCTAGTGTTGCCCTGGAATCTCCCATATCGCACACCGCTACCATCGATCACGATGAAGCCAAACTTGCTTTTAGACAACTCTGCTCAAAGGCTAAAATTCAATGTTGTTTTTCTTCTTTTCCCTACTCATCTGTCAGACTGTTCCTCCACTGCCCCACTTTAGAGCTATCCACCAGGGTTCCAGCTTGAACTTGGGTCTGCTGAGCAAGTCGAGATTTCAAGACCTTCACTTCTGAGCACCAGGTCTTTACATTTACATTTACAGCATTTAGCAGACACTCTTATCCAGAGCGACTTCCATGTCCTAATTACAGGGACAGTCCCCCTGGAGCAACTCAGGGTTAAGGGTCTTGCTCAGGGACCCAATAGTGGTAGTGCCAGAGGTGGGATTCGAACCTGGGACCTCTTGAGCCACAGGTTCATAGGCAAGCATCCCACCACTGGACCACCGCCACCCGGATTTTCTTTAAAACTGCTCCCATACTTCTGACATGCTCTTGCAGCTCTGTGAGCTTGCTAGCTTCTCTCTGGGCTTCTTCTAGTTCTGCCTGCAGAACGGCGCTGTTGTCCTGTACCTGCATCAGCTCTGCCCTGATCTGGTTCAGTTGTTGTTCCATAAAGGCCACTTTCATGAGTTTACTAACCTCCCCTTAAAACTCACCGTAGTCCTGAGCCAGAGCTTTCCTCGTGTTTCAGTCTTTCGTTTGTGGCTGAGGTGATCGTCTGCAACGCAGAGATCTCTCTCTCTGTCAGCTCTTGGTTGAGCCTTGTCAGCAACTCCTTCTGTTGAGTGATCTGAATGTTCATGCAACTGATCTGGTCATCTCTTAGGTGAATGTCCGTGAGGAGTGCACTGTGCTTTACACTGGCCTGATTGAGCTTTTCAGATACACCCCTTAGTTTCTCCTGGATACTGTTCAAGCTTTCAGCTAACTACATAATCTGTTCTCTCTGGTCTTTACATTCCTTTTCATGTTCTAGATACCCAGCCTGCTTCTCCTCAAGTTCCCAACTATCTTTTCCCAAATCCTCCTGAAGGGAACGTACCTCATACTGGTTGCTCTCCTGCAGCTGGTGATTCATGGCTTGGAGGGAGATGTTTTCATCTTCCAATCGCTTACACTTCGCCTCCAGTTCCTGCAAAACATGTCTCAGTTCAACATTCTTAATTTCCTTGGCTTGAGTTCTGGTTAAAATTTCCCAGACCTGGTTTCTGCTCACTTTAGTCTCCAATTCTGTCTCCTGAAGCTTCTATCAGACTTGACAGTTGGCCAGTGTAGCATCCCTTAACTTTACATTCAAAACATCAAGATCCTGGTTCCGTGCACAAATTTAATGATCTTTGGTGGTGAGTTCAGCCTCCATTTCCTGGAGCTGCTCGTCAAGAACAATTTTGGCCTGCCTTTCTTCGCCCAGAACAGACAGCCACACATTTTCAGATTCCAGAAGCATTTGTTCCAATCTTTGAACTTGCAACGTCAGTTCACTGATTATTCCATCCTTCCCACTAACCTGGAGCTGCTCCTTCTCTGCCTTCTTCCTGGACCTTTTGTTGAAGGGAATCTCACTATTAGCTTCCTTTGTGGAAGTACTGCTCTCCTCGACGTCCTGGCAGAGTAGTTAGGTGAGATGAGCTTGGGGGTCGACTCCCCTTTTTGAAGGACACAGGGGGTGTTTTCCGTCATCTTTCCGCTGTGATTCACACATGGTGCGTTTTCCACCATCTTTCCGCTGTGATTCATGCAGGGGGCGTTTTCCACCAACGTCCCGCTTTGTTTCACACAGGAGGCGGTTTCCGCTGACCTCCCGCATTGTAGTTAAATGTAGTTAAACTAAATGTGTACATATATGATATGTTTTGTACTTTATCTTGTTTTGGGTTCATTTGTCCAGGTATCAGTCTTGACCAGATCTCTCTAGAGTGCAATGCAAAACTACATAAATAAATGAATGAATGATAATGACCAGTATGGCCTCCTACATATGTTGGTGTTTGTTGGAGCTCCAGCTGATAAGAAATTGGTTGGGGTTAATGTGGAAATATTTACATTTACATACACGGCATTAAGCAGACGCTCTTATCCAGAGCAACTTCCATGTCCTGATTACAGGGACAGTCCCCCTGGAGCTAATCAGGGTTAAGGGTCTTGCTCAGGGAGCAAGGTTCTCTTTAATCTAAAGAGAAAAGCAGGAATCCACTTTAATGAAGGTGAAAGAAAATTCACAAAACAACAAATCCAGCAGGCTGGTGTTAGTGCCAGAGGTGGGATTTGATCCTGGGACCTTTTTTGAGCCATTGGTCCATAGGCAAGTACCCTACCACTAGACCACCACCTCCCGAAATGAATGCAGTTTACATTTGCAATCGTGGCATTTAGCAGACACTCTTATCCATAGCGACTTCCATGTCCTGATTACAGGGACAGTCCCCCTGGAGACACTCATGGTTAAGGGTCTTGCTCAGGGACCCAGTGGTGGTAGTGTCAGAGGTGGGATTCAAACCAGGAACCTCTTGAGCCATAGGTCCATAGGCCAGTATCCTACCACTAGACCACCGCCACCAAATATCTGCATAAATAAAGAAAAATATATTTTGTTTATTAAAAAGAACGCATTTTATTGTTGTAGAAAAACTAACACTATGTTTAAAAGATGGTTAACTAATATTTTACCTGCACATGCAACACTACATACAGTTTGCCTGTTGAACTTATAGACCTAGAAACTTCCTGGGTACACTTTGACTTGAATTGAGATTTTACAGTTGAATTGAGAGTTTACAGTTTGAAATATAAGGGAATTTCATAATTTCATAATATCATGGTATCCTTGAGAAGCTGTTGGACTAATTTTCATCTATGCTTTGGGTCATTGTCTTGTTGGAAGACCCAGCGACTACCTAAGCCTAGACTACAAGCAGATTTCTGCATTTTCTCCCTCAGAATGCCAACATAATTTTTTTTTTTCATGATGCTATGCACCCGAACAAGGCTCCCTGTGCCTGAGGCTGCAAAACAGCCCCACAGCATGATTCTCCCATGTCTGACTGTGGGAACTGTGTTCCTAGTGTTGAAGGCTTCTCCCTTTCTTCGCTAAACATAAACAACATCCATGTGCCCAAACAGTTCCAGTTTAGTCTCATCAGACCAAAGCACAGACTTCCAAAACTCATCTTTACCTTTCAAATGTTCATGGACAAACCTCAGTCAGGCTGTGATGTTGAGTAAAACATCCGCTCTTTGAGTAAAGGGGTTCTTCTGGCACGATGGCCCTGAAGCCCACCACAATGAAGAGCCCTCACAACTGTGTTCATTAAAACATCAACTCCAGAAGAGGCCAGGTCAGCAACAATCATCTTGGCAGATATCCGGGGCTCCTTGCTGACATCTCTGACTATTTTCCTCTCCAGAGTTCTTGAAATCTTGAGCTTACGGCCACGGCCAGGTTTGTTTCTTACAGAATTTGTCTCCTTGTACTTGGCAATGATGCAACGTACAGCAGTTCTAGACACTGTGAATCGCTTGGAAATGGCAGTGTAGCCTTCTGCCTTATCATGAGCCTCTACTATCTTCTTTCTGAGCTCCAGACTGATTTTCTTTGTCTTCGGCATGATGAGTAACAGCAGTCCCTCTCATGTGTTCAGGTGCCCTGTTCCTTGGAGTCTTTTTATGCTGATTGAATGTTGTTAGGAAGCCAATCGACTATACTGGTGTGGTTTCAAAACTGATTGGTTAATTACTGTTGGTGTGTTTTGAAAGCAAACATTCACATGGACCTGCGATGGGCTGGCAACCTGTCCAGGGTGTGTCCCCCGTCCTTCGCCATGTGTGAGCTGGGATGAACTCCAGTACACCCCCACGACCCCACTTGGGACAAGCGGCAGAAAATGACTGACTGACTGACATTCACATGGGGCTAATATTTTTGACCACCCCATTTTTTACTATATTTGAAATAAAGCAAGCACTGGTGAATCTTTGCTTATATCAAGTTTCATCAATGCTGCAAACAGTGGGAAGAAAAATGTTCCATAATTCCTGGGGAGCTAATAATTTTGGCCTCAACTGTACCTGCTCACAGCATCTGTAAATCTGATCATTAGAACAGAGCTGATAGTTGACCTCTCAGACATAACTGCAGACTAACCCTAGGAGACAAAAAATGCAAAATAATGCATGTCTGAAATCTGTGACGGTGGTAAAATCATATTGAAGTCGATTATTTGGTTATATTACAGACTGTAAAATGAAAATTTTAACTTCCCAAAGCAGAATAGAAGTGGATAACAATGCACTGGAGCAAAGATAAGACACATAATCAACCTCCTACAGCTTTACTACCACAGCTTTCCCATCACTTTTTTTCTTATATTCCACATCTGCACTCATATCCATTCTTTCCCTTACAAATGTCTCAGTTTTACTTATTCATTAGTTCTCATTTTTAGCATTTCATGGCTGAAAAAAAGTGGCTGGCCCTGAAAAAAAGATGGGTATGTATAGTAATGCTGGTGTGGTGCAGATAGGATGTCAAAGCGTAGGCAGGGATCAGGAACCGAACTTTATTCACCATGGTACTTGAACATAATACAAGGAACTGAAAAAACCAACGTTAACTTAAGGCTTAGCCTTTGTGAATGAGCCACGCTCTGGTCTGACTCACTGGGGCTTAAATAGACAGCCCCAGTGAAGCACACCTGTGCCCCCATGAGCTCAGGTACACTCAGTCAGAACAGAGCGCCCTCTACCGTAACACACCTGTGACAAGTATATTCTTATTTTCTTTCTTAAAGACAAGTTGATGGGAAGGACTTGAGAGAGGGAAAGTGTAGCACCAGGAAGATCTAAAAATCTCTAAAGATAAGTGTTGGCTCAAACTAGACAAAAGAATGAGAGGAAGAACCAAGAGAAAACCTCCAAAGCGGTCCTTGGTGGAGAGTGTTGGTCTAGCTGAAAGGTGGCCTCAAATTGTTTCCTGCTATTCATAGCCTTTGTATGGGTTGTTGAGGCCCATTGGAAGACTTTCAGGTCTGTAACTCAAGCTTACAGGCAGCATTTGTCTGTCTGGGCTTTCATTGGAACCCCCAAATCCCCTTCCTACATTGTAAGCAAGGTAAAGTAAAGCTGTCATTGAAATGCCAACATGCAGTGATCACCCAGGTTGAGTAGTTGTTGGAGGCCAGATAATGGAGGGTTCTGTCCGCACCAAAACCTGATGTTATGTCCCTTTGATCAAGCACCTCCACTCCTCAAGATATCAGTTTGATCACCACCAGTACCCTAAACTTGTCCCGCCAGTACCCGTTCTGGTCACCTAAACCTTATCAGGACAGTCTTGGGAACATAATCAGGCCTAAACTGTGCACAAACATGCTTACTTTTTTCAGTTTACCCTGCTGCAGCGGCGCAGTAACACAGATGGTAGCATTGTTGTCTCACAGCAAGATAAACCTGGGTTTGATTCCCAGACCATCCAGGTCCTTTTCGTGTAGAGTTTGTATTCATTTCATATTGTTTTTAGCTTTAAATGGCTTCCCATTGGCTCCCTCCCATTTCTAAAATCACTTATCTTTACTCCTACCTGCTCCTTTACTTTAATTATGGTGTGTTCTGTCTTTGCTTTCTGGTTTTTAACATTCCACAGCCCCATTACGGTTTTTATTGTAAATATTGTAAAGCCATATTCTCACCCAAGTTGAACTTATCCATTAAATCACTTGTTGATGTTCCATACCTGCAGTTATTTCCATTGCATTGCTTTCAAACGTCCCACAACTACAATGAGATCCAACACACTCCTTCATTCTTTATTTCTTTGACATTCCACATCTTTTCTCCTAATCCTTTCTTCAGCCATCCAAACCCATCACTGTCGCATGTTTGAAAAGTCTTAAGATTAGTAGTTGCCTACAGGGTGAAGTTAAACCACATTTTTCTAAAGTGAGAGTATGTGCAAGTTCTTCATGTGCATTCCTCCATGTTGTCTTCCACGCACATTGTATAAGTATAAACCTACACAAATAGCCAGAGATCCACTCTTTTATCAGAAGGGCTGTCTAGCTTGGTAAGGCTAACTTTATATTTAATTTCTGCCTGGAGTCACCTGACAGTGAGCCCAGCTAGCTAACACTGTTATGGGTGAATAAGCGATGCTACAAGATGCGTGGTTTCAGGAACCAAGACTGGCTGACCCATGACAGTAAGTATGTATTTACCATTGTTAATCCTGCTTGTTTATGCTTTTTTATTTATTTGTTTGCACCTGTAGTGCTGATGTATGTTGTGTTGAAATAAAAGGATACAAAATTCTAAAGCTTAAAATTCTCCTGATGAATCCCTAAACCCAGTTTATTCCAGAACCATTCCATCCAGTCAGTTCAATTCATAGAAACGAGGGCATTTTATCATATTTTTAAAGCATTTAAAATATTTATATTGATAAAGGGTTAAAAAAAGATTGGTTAAATCTAGACATCACATAAATACAATCTTTGCTGCTATCATTTACATTTACGGCATATAGCAGACGCTCTTATCCAGAGCGACTTCCATGTCCAATTACAGGGACAGTCCCCCTGCAGCAACTCAGGGTTAAGGGTCTTGCTCAGGGACCCAGTGGTGGTAGTGCTAGAGGTGGGATTTGAACCTGGGACCACTTTAGCCATAGGTCCATAGGCAAGAACCCTACCACTAGACCACTGCCACCATCATTCGGAAGCATTGGTGGCCTAGTGTTTAGTGTCTAGGCCCCAGGGTTGTATGGTTGTGGGTTCGAATCCCAGAGCTGTAGGTTGCACTGAGGTACCCTTGAGCAAGGTACCATCCCCATCACTGCTCCTCTGTGCTTTAAATACTTGCCCACTGTAGCACAACGCGTATGCGTTTCATAATGACAAAAAGTCACTTGTGAAGTTCCTTAAAAGTTCTTAACAAATAGCACACTTTGCCTCAATCAAAAGAAATTGCAGACAGCGACAGCACAAGGGCATAAGGTCACCATGCCTGCTGGCATTTGATGGATGGAACATCCATTTTCCTGGGCTTAGGGTTGGCACATAAAAAAATATTTGTTGCACATTTCAAGTACCTGGACTGGAAGAGCTCTCCGGGAACAGCTAGTAATTCCGGCATTTCTAGCTGAATGGAGAGTGAAAGTAAACCAGACGCTGCATGCTTAACGTGATTCTGATAATGGTTGAGCTTTGTTGAGTGACAAGACCTGCTCAACCCCACACCCACAGGATGTGCAGAGATACTTGCAAGAGCTGACCTGTGAGCTTGAGATATATTTCTCTGCACCTGTTACCATAAATTAGAAAACTACAGACCATAAATGATTTCTTCAAGCTCCCAAATTTCTTTTAATGTACAAATCTTTGCATTAGTGGAAAAAACACTCAACCATCTCCTTCTTCTTTGTTCTAATTCCAAAACAGTCCATCTTTACTACTTGTCATTTTAAGGAATGAGTCAAACTCTGAAAGCAGTTATGAACTCTTGTGGAGTTCAAGGAGTTGAGTTAAACTCTATCGCCAGATGTAAAGTCAGTCATCAGTCATTTTCTGCCGCTTGTCCAAAGCGGGGTCACGGGGGGGTGCTGGAGTCCATCCCAGCTCACGAAGGACGAAGGACGGGGGACACACACTGGACAGGTCGCCAGCCCATCGCAGGCCAGATGTAAAGATTATAACATTTTAATGTTATTAAAAATGGCTCAAAACAGTCTTATCTGCAGGAGGACTGCATTGATATTTGCAGTAGAAATATGTCTGGACCTAAATCCTACATTAAAGCTTACCTGATAACTCTGTCTTTAACTTCTGTAGATTCTTTCTTCTTCTTCTTTTGGCTGCTTGCATTTAGGGGTCACCACAGCAGGTCATCCATTTCCATTTCTTCCACTCCTCTGCGTCTTCCTCTTTTTTTCTTTCCTGGCAGCTCCAGCTTCAACATCCTCCTCCCAATATAATCCTTGTCTCTCCTCTGGACATGTCCAAACCAACACAACCTTGCTTCTCTTACTTTGTTTCCAAACCGTCCAACCTAAGCTTTCTTATTAAAGAAAACAAGGCACCAGACTGTCCAAATTAGTATTTAAATTAATTTAATTGTTGATTAATTCTGAATTCTGAATATGCTTCTGATGATAAAGATTTCAAGCACTTGATTGCTATGATTTCTTGCACCATTCAGTCATGATTTGAAACTTGATTTAAATCATTCAGCACCAGCATATTTCTAGGATGCATAACAGGTTTGGACATTTACAAAGATTGTCTCTTAAATAAAAGTGAAATACTTTTATCATTGCTGATATCAGAAAAGTCATAAATCCATCAACTGAAGCAACTTTAAGTAGGAACTTCCAAGAACTTTCACCAGTTGTTCAAAGTGACAATAATTCCTTCACTTTCCTGTTTGACAAGGAGGCTTCCCAGTGTCTGTGTAATCCCTGGATACTGGTGAAACAAGAGCAGAAGAGGTGCAGAAGTGATTTAATCTCATCTCTTCTGTATTGAATGTCATTGTATGTTTTCTTTTTTCTCATTGAAACAGAGGATGATGAAAGGTATGTTTGCCCACTCATCTGCATGCATTCTCATCTTTTGTTATCCACATTTCAAAACCAGCAGGTAAGCTAATACTGCTTCCAGTTGAGATGGACTGGCAACCTGTTCAGGGTTTTTCTCAAATAAAATAATTTGCATGATCAGTCATATAAAAAATATATAATGTGATCAAACAAAAATTCAACTGTGAGTCAGTGTCATACACGGGGACATGTCCATAATTGTCCACTGGGATGTTTTTTATCTGGAACACATACATTTTGAGCATCATTTCAGTTAAAGTAAGTACACATCTGTAACACTAGATGGCGCTCTGCTCAGCTCTTGGGAGAGCACACCAGTTTGGTGTTGGGCTAACAGGTGTGCTTCATTTGGGGTTGGCTTTGAAAGCCCCATTAAGCGAGAGCAGAGCATCGGTCTTTGTTAATCTGTACGTGTTATGGAAGTTTATCTCTGTTTTGAGTTTCTGTGCACAGTTATTGTTATTAACAGTTTATCACAGTTTATGTTATTAAAGCTTTATGTTCTGTAATGACCTCTCAGCTCAGCACTGATGTCCAGAACACAACACCGTCACCACCGTTACAGAAATGACCAGCCGCCACAAATGGACGTTGCGAGCCATTGGGAGGTCCATTGGGATGTCTGCGAAGAACCACCACACACCGTTCACACCATCTTGCTGGGGCTTTTTTTCATTAAACATCTTTAAACAAAAATACCCCCCCAAATAGATGAATAATTCCTACACTACAGTATCTCAGAATACTCTTTGGCAATGAGATGTCTTATTGAATGTGTTATCTATGAAGATAGTGACCATTTTTGTTGTTTGAAGAACTTTTGTTTACCATGATCTTGACCCCTGACCTATTCTTTTCTGTATTTTCTGGTTCTCAGTGTTCAGGTTCAATCCAAGTATCATTTCTGTGTTTAACAGAAGATGCCTTGTTCTTTTATTACAATTCCTTATGTTCATTATATCAAGATGGCGCTACGTGAGAGGCAGCCAGTTACAGGAGCACTGACCACCTTCTCTTCTTTCAACTTATTTATTTTCTTTACTTTTTTTTATTACTTCTTTCACTTCTTTTAATCAGTCACAAGTATGGTAGTCTGAAGTGACTTGTGAACTCGTTTTTCTGTCTTTTAATCGTATACGGACTGTTTAACCCAGTACACGGAGAGTCACCAGATCATGAAAGTGAAAAAAAAAAGTGAAAGTGACAACCCTTGTCATTGCGAGGTCACGGCACAGCACACATGAACCACAACGAAATTGGACCTCTGCATTTAACCCATGCACACTCAAACCCGTGCAGCAGTGGGCAGCTATTGAAAGCGCCCGGGGAGCAGTGATGGGGACGGTACCTTGCTCAAGGGTACCTCAGGGCAACCTATTGGGAAGGGGTTTGAACCCCGATCCTCCGATCATGCAGCTAACGCCCTAACCGCTAGGCCACCGCTGCCAATGGGTTCATTGTTTACACCCAGGATCAGCTGCTAGCACTTAGCAACCAGCCGATACAGCCCAGCAAAAGACCAGAGGTTCCCAGGGAACTACAGTGGAGGAGACGGGGTTGTAGAGCTGGCGTGAAATACCGGGAGCGGAAGAAATGGTACAAACCATCGGTACCCTCCATTATGGGGTATGTCAGATCTCTCCCTAATAAGATCGATGAGCTGACGACGCTCACCAGGCTCCAGAGAGAGTACAGGGAAGTTAGCATGATGTGCTACACGGAGTCCTGGTTGACACTCCTCTCTCCAGACTCTCACGCTACCGTACCTGGTGAGAGCAGACCGGAACGTGAAGGAGACCCATAAGAGGAAAGGCGGAAGGCGGGGGGATTATGATGTATGTGAACGAGAGATGGTGCAACCCAGGGCACATTTCTTAAAGAGCAGTGCTGCACACGGGACGTGGAGCTATAGTTTCGCAGTCTGCCGCTGGCGGAATATAAACAGTTATCACGATGACTTCCGAGAACTCGCACGGCAGATGCTATTAGTGGTTAGCTAATTGCTAGCTGATTGTTAGCTGATTGCTGCCCCCTCCTGCAATCCCAATGTCAGGAGGCACCCACTCTCACACCACACAATAGTCTCTCCATCATAGCTGACCAGGTGCGGAGTCAGTTGAGGAAGATGAAGAACAGGAAAGCCACAGGTTCGGATGGCATCAGCTCCAGTATGTTGTGCAGATCAACTCTGTGAGGTTATCACTTAGATCTTTAACCTCAGCCTGAGCCTGAAGCGCGTCCCTATTCTGTGGAAGACCTCATGCCTGGTGCCAGTCCCTAAGACATCGCACCCCAAGGAGCCAAACCACTTCAGACCTGTTGCCCTCACTTCAAACCTGATGAAGGCTATGGAGAGGATAATCCTCCATCACCTTCGCCCACTGGTCAGGAGGGACCTAGACCCGCTGCAGTTTGCTTACCAGCCGCACATTGGGGTGGATGACGCCGTCATCTACCTGCTGCATCGGGCACTCACTCACCTGGAGAGTGACAAGAGCACTGTGAGAGTCATGTTTGACTTCTCTAATGCCTTCAACACAATCCAGCCTTCAGTGCTGAGGGGGAAGCTGGAGGGAGCAGGAGTGGACCATCACATGACTGCATGGATTATTGACTACCGCAGCACAGGAGCCCCACAAGGAACAGTCCTCGCCCCCTTACTCTTCACCCTGTACACGGCAGACTTCAAATACAAAACAAACAGCTGTCACCTGCAGAAGTTCTCAGACGACACCACTATTGTTGGTCGTGTGTCGGAGGGGAATGAGCAGGAATATAGGGGGGTCATTTGTGACTTTGTCAGATGGTTTGAACAAAACCATCTGCATATTAATGCCAGCAAGACAAAGGAGCTGGCGATTGACTTCCACAAGAAGTCACCCCCCATTACAGCAGTGAACATCCAGGGTTTGTGCTTTCAGACAGTGGAGGAGGACAGATACCTGGGTGTCTACATCAACAATAAACTGGACTGGTCTACAAACACTAATGCTCTGTACAAAAAGGGCCTCAGTTGTCTTCACCTACTAAGGCGGCTGAGGTCCTTTGGGGTGAACAGGAATCTTCTGATGTCCTTCTATGACACTGTGGTAGCGTCTGCTGATTTCTATGCTGTGGTCTGCTGGTTTGGTAGAATCACGGAGAGGGACAGAGGGAAACTAAATAAACTGGTCAAGAGGGCCAGCTCTGTCCTAGACTTTCCGCTGAAATCTATCGAGCAGGTTGGAGAGGAGAGGATGTTATCCAAGCAAACATCCATCATGGACAACACCTCCCACCCCCTGCATGAGACTGTACGAGCACTGAGCAGCTCGTTCAGCAGCAGACTTTTACACCCGCAGTGTAAAAAGGAAGGCTGCCGCAGGTCATTCTTACCGGCAGCCATCAGACTCCACAATTTAACATAACAACATAACATTACATATTTAATACTACCCATCCATCCATCCATTATCTGCCGCTTGTCCCAAACGGGGTCACGGGGGAGTGCTGGTGTCCAACCCAGCGCACACAGCACCCTGGACAGGTCGCACCCTGGACAGGTCGCCAGCCCATCGCAGGGAGGAGCGGGACGGGGACGGCACCTTGCTCAAGGGTACCACAGGGCAACCCATTGGGAAGGGGTTCGAACCCCCGATCATGTGGCTAACACCCTACCCACTAGGCCACCATCTTTCCTATCTTTCCTGTCTTCCTTTCTTTATATTCTTTATTTCTTTGTTAATTTCCATGCAAATATGTATATGTATATACAGCTCATATATCGCTCTTGTATATGGATGTCCTCATTCTTTATATATTTTTTCTTTTTTCTATATATGTTTTTATATTCTTTCTATCCTTCTTGTTAAAGAGCCCTGTAACATCCGAATTTCTCATTCGTGGGATAATAAATGATTATTCTATTCTGTTCTATCTATTCACACATGAAACTGTGATGATTGCTTTTAAACTCATCATCAAGAAGAACACACTAAATAAAGTCTAGCTTTCCAATTGGGCCCTCCGGCCTGACACTCATTGTATTTAAGTTCACCACCACTGATCTTAATGAGACATGGATAACACACTATTAAAGATTGATTCAAAGAGTTTCTGCAAACATGTTTACATTTATGACAATTTTGTTGACACTCTTATCCAGAGCAACTTCCATTTCCTGATTACAGGGACAGTCCCTCTGGAGAAACTTTGGGTTCCAGCATCTTGCTCAGGAGCCCAATGGTGGTAGTGCTGGAGGTGAGATTCAAACCTGCGACCTCTTGACCTGTAGAGGAATATCCTACTAGACCACCACCCCACGAAAGAGAGTAATTCAATGAAGAACAGCACCTTACATGTCCGTGGTTCCGGCCAGGCACGACAGATGGCGCTCTGTTCTGACTGAGCACACCTGGGCTTATTTAGACATTCTTCATTGGGCTTCATTGAGGCTGCTATTTAAGCCCCAGTGTGTCAGAACAGAGCGCGGTTCATTAACAAGGCTATACCTACAGTTAATGGTGGCACCTTTTGGTTTTTCTTCCAGTTTATGTTTAATAAAGTTACGTTTTGGAACCTGGCTCTGCGTTGGCATCCTTCAAACTCCCCGCCACCGTTGCAATTACAGCATTGCGGCTAAAAAAAAGGATTATTTCATTATAGTGCAGCAAACCAGCTGGACAGAACTGCTTCACACTTGAGAGGGAAAGAAAACAAGCTATCTTTGTCTCTACACTCTGAGAAATTAATCACTACCTCTAGTGTTTCATATCCAAGTGTGATATCCAGGCTACTGTGCAGCCCACTTCCAGAAGGAGGAACTACTTGCTCCTACATTCATTCATTTGTTTAAGAGTCTTTCTCCTGATTTTGTTTTTTTATTCTCTCTTGAGCTTTTAGAGCTCTATAGGTTCACCTATCCAGCTACTCTGTTTTTTTCAATGTAGTTTTCAATATAAATCAACAACATTTAACTTTAGGAAATTTACAATGGTGTACAGTCTTACTTTATATGCAAAAGGCCTGGCAGCCTATTGGAGGAGGAGGTTTTCTTCTGTGTGATGAACAGAAATGTCGTTCTAGGCTTACACTTCATTGACAGAGGTGTGATGCACATTGATGATGGACTTGGGGCTTTTTCCAAAGACTCAGCTCAGGAACGTAGAGTTAACTTTGCAGAGGATCAGCTGTGCTTGATGCCCTGAAGGCAACCTTCTGCTGACTGAAGAAATGAACACGTTTTAATTGTGGAAATGTGGTCTTGCAGCAAGGACAAAGTGCAGGACTAAACATTGGGTTACAGGGTCTTTCAGAAGATTTACTCAGTGTGACGTACACCATGTGCACAAATATTAGGCAGGTGAGTATTTTGAGGTGGAATTTTAATATGAAAAAAAATATGTTAAAACCCTGAAACTTGAATGTTTTACAAAGGAAATGTAAGTGTGAATATTCTCAGGGGATACATATGTGTCATGATTATAATACAACTATGAGTGTGCAGAATTTTTACACAACTAAATGAAATACCAACATTTTCCCATCTCACTTGTTCATTTTCTGTTAAAGTGAGAATAACAAACAACAAACATGGTTCTGTGATCACGTTACAATATATCAGCAATTGCTAGAGTGCTGCATCCCTCTGAAAGACTTCTGGACTTTTTGTGTTTGCCTGAGGAGGAAAAGAAGCTGCCTGATAATTCTGATAACACCTCTTTATATCAGGGTGTAACGGTGGTGGGGTGTGGGAAGGACGTAAACGCTGAGCCAGTAATCCGTAACGAAACTTTATTGAACATAAACAAAAACACAGAACCAAAAATGCCACCATTAACTATAAGGCTTTGCCTCGTTCATGAACCGCGCTCAGTCAGAACAGCACGCCATCTGTCATGCCCAACCGGAACCACAGGCACAACAGACTGTGACAGTAGCCCCCCCCCAAAAGGCGCAACTCCCGAGGCGCCAAAACACAGCCACGCCCTGAGCTGGGCCTCTGGGGGAGGCCAAACAAAAACCCAAACCTTAGCGATAACCCACCCCCTTACTTGGGCACTTGGCCAGGTCCATAAAGCAAACAAAACTCAAACCTGAAGGGACCCCAGACCCGCCACAGCCATGTCCAGGGCTGCCAGAGGGGGTGAGGGGTATCCCAGAGCTTCCGTCCAATCTCTTTTCGGGTCACTCTTCCTTTCTGCCTTTAGAGCTTTATCCTTGGGTTTTTCTTTGTCTTTCATGTCTTTCTCCGACTTCTCTGTTTTCTGTGATTTCTCTTTAGTTAATCTCTGAAGCTCCTTCCTGAACCAGTCTTTGTCTTCAGCTTTACCTGTTGCTAATTGAACCTCTCTTTTCAAGTGGTCTTTGTCATGCCTGGAGAGTTTGATCTTACTTTCTTCACGATGAGGGACTTATGCAGAGAGTCATCGAAACTGAACGTGAATCTCTACAAGTTTTTTATTCACATCCTGATTCCACACCACACTTGGGGCTTTGTTCTTCTCTTTGTTTTCATATGTGTGTTTCACTGTGTTTCTTTAATACCTTTCCGTTTTTGTCCGTTTCAGAGACCGCTCCATCTGTTTTCGAGTTCTTGTGAAGGTCACAGCTCTTTTTGTACAACGTGCTGCCAAGCGTGTTTTTCTTCTTGTTGTCCAGCACTTTCTCCTTCACTTGTTTCACAGAATCGACAGTGGAGTCACTGGAGGAATAGTCCGACTCGCTGGAAAGCCTGGCCCTGATGGAGTCTGAATGGGAGCTGACATCAGACCAAGTTGGGGAGGACACGGTCTTCCAACCATCTGTCTTCCACTGCATCAGGTGCTGTTCTGCCAAAGACCGCGTGAGCTTCTGTGAGCTCAATCTCCCATGTGAAGAGGACGAAGAGGATGCAGACAGAGAGCTAAATACAGTGGATTTTTTAAGTTTCAAGGTGGGAGAGTCTTTGATTGCGCTCTGAGCCCCCTTCTCAGAGTTTTCACATGGCTGCTCAACTTCTGGAATCTCTACCTGCCTCTCCTTCTCCATCAGACTGTTCCTTAGCTGTTCCGTTTTGGCGTTATCCACCAGGGTCCCAGCATGCACTGGTGTCTGCAGAGTGAGTTGAGATTCCAAGATCGCCAATGTTGCTTCCATCCATCTGACCTGCTTTTCCAGTTCTATGAGCTTACTGACCTCTCTCCGTGCTTCTCCTAGTTCATCCTGCAGAGCGACGCTGTTGTCCTGCACCTGCTTCAGCTCTGCCCTGGTCTGATTCAGCTGTTATTCCATAGTGGCCACTTTAGCCTCCAGCTTCTCCTGAACAGTTGGAGTCTCTACTCTCTTCGTTACTTGGCATGCAGTTTGGTTCTTCTGTTCCTCTGTTCTCTCCAGCCTCTCTCTTTGGACAACCATCACAGCTTGCAGCCTTTTCCTGGAGACCTGGGCTCTCTTGCATGAGTTTATGGACCTCTTCTTGAAGCTCACTTTTGTCTTGAGCCAGAGCTTTTCTTTCATTTTCCATGGTTTCTATCTCCCTCTGACAAAGAGAAAAGAGTTCTTTGGTCTCTTCAAGCTGAGAAAGCAGGTTGTTGACCTTTTCCTCATGTTTCAACCTTCCGTTTGTGACCGAAGCATTCACCTGTAGCATAGCGGCTTCTCTCTCTGTCAGCTGCTGGTTGAGCTTTGTCAGCAACTCCTCCTGTTGAGTGATCTGAATGGTCATGCAGCTGATCCGTTCATCTCTCTGGTGAATGTCCATGAGAAGTGCATTATACTCCATATTGGCCTGCCTGAGCTTTTCTGATCCATTCCTTAGTTTCTCCTGGGTGCTTTTCCTCCAGTTCCCTATGAACTTTAGCTAGTTTTTCCTGAAGGGAACGTACCTCAGACTGGTTGCTTTCCTGCAGCTGGTGATTCATGACATGGAGCGAGATATTGTCATCTTCCAATCTCTTACACTTCGCCTCCAGTTCATGCAAAATGTGTCTCAGTTCACTATTCTCCTTTTCCTTGGCTCGAGTGCTGGTTAAAATCTCCTGGAGCTTCTCTGAGACTTGATAATTGGACTGTGTAGCATCCCTTAACTTTACATTCAAAACCTCAAGATCCAGGTTCCGTGCACAGACTTCTTGACCCTTGGTAGTTAGTGAGCTCAGTGTCACGGGGTGGTGTTGAGGACCAGACTCCAATGCAGAGCTGAGAGCTTCGTACTGGACTTGACTGAATGATGGATAAAGTGCACAGAACTAAACATATTAACCAACATAACAAATGTAAAACATAACACAAGTAATCTCACAGTGCGCACACAGAATGAACAGCGCCCTGCTCTGACTCACTGGGGCTTATATCGCCAGCCCCCGATTAGGCAAACCTGGCACCCAATGCCCAGGTGTGTACAATCAGAGCAGGGCGCCCTCTACTGGCGCCGGACCGTTACAGTACCCCTCCCCAAAGGCGCCTACTCCGGGGCACCAGACCCTGCTTCATCCAAAGCAGGATCCCCCGAAAGGAGAGGGGTACCGCAAATGTTAAACAAAAAGTCCAAAATAAGTCCAGTCGAACGCTCCGCTCTCACTGCGGTCCTCAGGCGGGTTCGGCTGCGGCCCCCGAAACCCCACTCTCTCTCCAGCGGTCTGGATTGGACGCAGCCCCTCGAAACCCCGCCTCCTCCGGCGGACTTGGACCTCGTCCCTCAAAACCCCGCCTCCTCCGGCGGACTTGGACCTTGTCCTTCAAAACCCCGCCTCCTCTGCGGTGATGGCAGATGTCCCTTGAGTCCCACCTTGTGCTGACAAGTGAGCCACGCAGCCACGCCCTCCTGGTTGCTGGAGCTGGAACAGGCACAGCGTCAGCCAGTCCCGGGAGGGGAGCGGACATGGCTCAACCACTATCTCCCCAGCCTCCAGCACCTGGAAGGTCCGGTGGTCCTTCACGGAAAACCCCACGGAGCTCTCGTCTCGCGACGTCCATTTGCGGAGGCTGGTCATTCTATCACGGGGTGGTGTTGAGGGCTGGACGCCAACGCAGAGCCGAGAGCTTCGTACTGGACTTTAATGATGGATAAAGTGCACAGAACTAAACATATTAACCAACATAACAAATGTAAAACATAACCCGAGTAATCTCACAGTGCGCACACAGAATGACCAGCGCCCTGCTCTGATTCACTGGGGCTTATATCGCCAGCCCCCGATGAGGCACACCTGGCACCCAATGCCCAGGTGTGCACAATCAGAGCAGGGTGCCCTCTACTGGCGCAGGACCCTTACACTCAGCCTCCATTTCCTGGAGCTGCTCGGCAATAACAATCTTGGCCTGTCTTTCCTTGCCCAGAACAGAACAGCCACACATTCTCAGATTCCTGAAGTGTTTGCTCCAATCTTTGAACCTGCAACATCAGTTCATTGATTCTTCCATCATTTCCACTAACCTGGAGCTGCTCCTTCGCTGCCTCTTTCCTGACAGACGGGTTAGTGGTGCTGGGTTTTGGGGTTGACTCCTTGATGTCACTTTTTTTTATGCCACCAAAGGCCTCCTGGGTCAACCTCCCTGCACGGCGCAGGAAGCATTTCCTGCCGACTTCCTGCTTTCCGTGTCATGGACGGCCTTCTTTGCCGTCTTCCCGTGTTGAACAATGCAGGAGGCGTTTACCTCCAACATCCCACGTGGAATGGCACAGGGGGCGTTCACTACCAGCATTCTCCGCAATCCTTCCGCGTTGCATGACACCAGCCGTCATTTTCCCGCTGTGAATCACGCATTGTAGCCGGTGAGGATCTGCAAGTGGTGTGGGCGGGTAAACAGACAAAGGATCCTCCTTCAGCCGGTCGAGGGTCTTCCCCATCACCGCCACTGTGGCCAGCAGCGCTTGCTTAATCTGGTCGTACTCCTCCAGCTGCTCGTTAGTATCCAGCAAGGGAGTGAGCCAGATTGAGTGCACCAGCAGGTTGAGCTGTCGTGAGAGCTCCGTGGTGGTTGCACTCTGCTCGCCTGCGCTCTGCATGTCTGCGCTCTAGACATGCAGCCCACCATGCTGGCATGAAGGTCCTCAGACGCTGTAGCTGCCAAGGTTCCTGACGTCCAGGTACTGGGAGTTCATTCTGTAATGGTGGTGGGGTGTGGGAAGGATGTCAACGCTGAGCCAGTAATCCAGAACAAAACTTTATTGAACATAAACCAAAACATAGAACCAAAAATGCCACCATTAATGAACCGTTAATGAACCGTGCTCTGTTCTGACTCATTGGGGCTTAAATAGCAGCCCCAATGAAGCACACCTGTGTCTCCATGAACCCAGGTGTGCTCAGTCAGAACAGAGCGCGATCTGTCGTGCCCAGCCAGAACCACAGGCATGACAGACTGTGACACAGGGGCGGATCTGCCTAGGCCACACCCTCACTCATCCCACAGATACACACCACTTTATCTGCTTAAATCCAGTCAGCATTCAAGTTTATACAGCTTGGAGTTAAAAATGATTATCTGGTCATTATACTCACTCGCCTAATCATTGTGCATAATTATTGACAATCCCATGATACCTTATGTTGAGTTTTAATTTATTAGATCCTAATAATCTTTACGTATGTAATTTACTGTTTGCGGTATGCAGGTTAGGCTGCTTGTTAATGGCTATGTTGGCTCACTGGATGAGCTGTACACTCTACCACTGACCGTGGTAGTTATTTATAATATTGGAAGCACTTTTCTTTACAGATCAATAATATGAGTAGTATAATATTATTAATATGGATCAGGGGTTCTACGATTTATCCTATCCATCCATTTTCTGCCGCTTGTCCCAAATGGGGTCACGGGGGAGTGCTGGTGTCCAACCCAGTGCACGGACAGAGGACGCACCCTGGACAGGTCGCCAGCCCATCGCAGGGAGGAGCGAGACAGGGACAGCACCTTGCTCAAGGGTACCTCAGGGCAACCCACCAGGAAGGGGTTCGAACCCCCGAGTCTCTGATCATGTGGCCAACGCCCTAACCACTAGGCCACCACTGCCCTCGTAGTGTTTATCCACAAATTAAATATTAATTTCATGGTTGTAACTCAGTCAAAACAAAGACAACAGTAATTTAATAATTATAAGAAGAAGGTTGTGAGCTTGAGTCCTGGACCATTAGGTTGCCTTGAGGATCCCTTGATCAAGGCACCATCCCCATCACTTCTGGGAGCTGGATATGGCTGCCCACTGCTGCATTGTGTGTGTGGGTTAAATACAGAGGATGTATTTCGATGTGGTTCACTGAGTGCTGTGTGGTGTTTCACACTGACACTTACTTCATTTTCACATAAAAACAAGTTGACTGTTCAATCCATGTAGTTCACTCTACCTATCCTGTTGGTGTATATTAGTGTAAACCAAACTACAGCTAAGATGTGATCATTTCCTGTTGGTCTGGACCAAGAAACTATATTATTGATATTAATCAACCCTAGATTATCTTGTGGCTTTATTTTTACTTCACTCACCAGGGAGTCCCTCCCTTGGAGCTTCTGTTGTTTGAAACATTTTAATAATTAACATTTGTGCCCTGTCATTTTCTTTCTTCTTTATCAGTGACTTCTAGTAGCATAATTTCACACAGATAGTTACATTTCACAAGGACAAGTCATCACTTTAAAAGGAATCTGTAGCTTCATCAGTGTTACATTTTAAAGAACAAACCTGTTAAAAGAACATAAAGGGGTGCCCAGAGATGGCTGTCTGCAATCATCTTCGGTTCCCATGGTTGTCTGCAGTTGGTCGCCTTTAGCCCTTGGGTGCCTTGTTAGGATGTTAAGGGTGACTCATTGGCTCATGGGCACAACAATCCCAATGAGTCAGAGCAGAGCATCGGACATTTGATGACTGTAGGAACCATGTGCTTGTGTGAGTACACGTTTATGTTTAGTTGCAGACTCCCAGCTCCGCATTAATGTCTGCTCAACCCTACCAAACCCTCACAAGTTCAAATTTTTCATTTTAGCCTGTAGTCAAGTTGAATGACTTTTGCCAGATCCAATCAAATATTTTTGGTCAAAATGAATAAAGTGCAATCTACATAAATCATGTTATTATGTAATTACCCAAGCTATAGATTTATGGAAGTGAAGAGTCTTTCCTCAAAGCTCTTATGTTAGAAGCAGGTAAAATGGGCCAAAATAATGATGTAAGGGCATATATTTCAGAATACCTGCGACTGAAGTGAAAGTGACTAATTATTAATTATTAATATCATTATAATTAGGAAATGCTTCCTCTGCATTTTACCAAAACACTCATGCATCCCAGGGAGCAGTGATGGGGGGATCCCTTGAACCTTGCTCAAGGGTTCAAGGGATTTGAATCCATGACCTTACTTTTCTGGGGCCTAGTCCTTAACCACTAGGCCGCTGCTGCCTAGGGCTCTTAATTAGTTTTACAATCTTAAAATCATTAAATGCTCATCAAATTTACTATAAATTACTGCTCTGTTGTGACAGGCTGCAAAAATGTGTGAAGCTTAACCTTTTGCCTTTTAAGAGGCTCTTCCTAAAGTGCTAAATGTTTGGTTTACTATAAACAATGCAGTTCTGATTATGTACTCCTGAATATCCAGTTTTTTCGTATCTGTTTTTCAGAATCATAAAATGATGTGAGGAATGCATGAATGATAATAATAAAAGAGTGTATTCAAATATAGAACTCAGTCTTGATTTCACAGTAATGGCCAGGTTGAAGCTGATACAAGTACATCTGGCAGCTGAAGCTCGGCTCCCAGTTTATGGGCTCGAAGTTAAGGTTAAATATAGCAGTGTTGTGCTGCTCTCTTGTGGTTTAATGGTACAGTGATGTCTCCTAAAACAGGCTGCAACAGGATGTTCTTGGTTTGGCACTACTCATGTGTCCCATGAGGTGAAAAGTATTGAGAATAGGAATGTAACAATGCAGGCTTAGGCTATTTAGATCATTTTTTTTCTGTTTAGACCATAAAAACGGGATTGAATGGACTGAGAAAAGGGATTGAATGAATTTTCTCAAAATCAATTGTGAGAATCCTGAAAAAGAGTCACATGCAACCTGGTTTTGGCTTTAGAGCCCTGTATAAGTAAGGATGCATGTCACTGTCATGGGTGAGGTGTGTTTTGGGCACGGTAGAGGGTGCTCTGTTCTGACTGAGCACACCTGAGCTCATGAAGGCACAGGTATGCTTCATTGGGGCTGACTATTTAAGCCCCGATGAGTCAGAACAGAGTGCGGCTCATTTGTTAGGCTCAGCCTACACAGTATGGTGGTTTTGGGATTTGGTAATCTGGGTAACTTGGTTTAGGCTGCAGTTCCTTGGTTTTGGTTTGAACTGCAGTCCTTTGATCTTGTTTTGTTAATATAGTTAATAAAGTTATGATCCGAACTCCTGGCTCAGTGTTGGCGTCCTTCCTGCACCCCGCCACCATTACAGTCACGATCACTATACGTGTGTTCATTATATTTGTATATATTTGAGAGCAATTTGAGCAATTTTGCAGACCATAAACATAATGCCCTTTATGACTAAGTTAAGTTATCTGGTAAATTTGTCATAGCCTGTCTGTAGCACTTCACAAATTGTATCTTCAGCTTTTCACCCATGAACACCATCCAAGAGGGGCGGCCATATGCTGCGCCAAGAGCAGTGATGGGGACATTACCTTGCTCACACTTCAGGGCGCTCTACTGATATGGGACCTGACAATCCTGGGGCCAAGTGTCTAAACACTTGATATGTGTGGTGGTCGTTGATTTGACACAAAAAGTCATTTGACCCACATAGAAAATAACCACAGATATAAGTGTTGCTTTTGCAGGACGTGTGGCAGCAGTTGATTCTCAAAAGGTGACAACAATCAAAACAAACCTACATGCAACAATTTGTTATTCACACTAGGAAATATATGAGGGTATTTCACTTTTAAATCTATTGTTTCAAAGAATGCCCTTGAAAAATGTTAAAAGAAGTAGTTTTTTTTTTTTATCCAACAGCTATACCAGTTTCTTGTTCTCCTGCAGCAAATGAAGATACTTGTAAATAATTTACTTGACTGAAAAAGTGCTCTAGTCCCCTGGGCTTCCCATTTCTACAATCAACAACCAGGATAGCAATATTAGCACTGTGTTATGAAGAAAGACAGGAGAAGTGGTATGTCTTCTTGGTATGTCTGCCACCCAATAACCTGTCTCCAACTTCCCCCTTCCTCCTGGGGTAAAACATATCCAGTGGGTTCTCCTTAACATGGTATGTGGAAGTAATCATCACTGTATGATGGGAAACAGCTTGAGAGGTGTGATTGAAAATCAATGTGAGGATCAAAGGTTCAGAGTATCAACACCACTTCCATTTGTTTTCTTCCCACTGAAGTCAAGTAAACTTTATTTACATAGTGCTTTTTACAAAGGTGTCACAAAGAAGCTTTACAGAATCTGGTTCCGAAATTTGATCTTTCTCCGGTGGCGGATGTGGTGTATTTGTTATTTGGTTTTGGATTTCTTGCCGAATGATTTCAATCTTATTGTATCTGACTTTCAGCTCCTGCATGGTTCTTTGTGAGTGTAGATATTTTGTTGAAAAAAAATCTAGGATTATTTTTATTGGATTCTATTAAAGTATATAGGTAGGCAGAGCATGCAAATGTAAGTGCCCTCTTATATTGTAAGAAACTCTCAGTCCAGGCAGAGTGGAATGATTCTAATTTTGTCAGCCACCATTTACGTTCTAGTTTCCACATCTTTTGCTTTAGAGCTCGTGTTTGATTAGTGTACCATGAAGTGAATTTTTTTTTGGTGATGGTGCTACATTGTCTAACATGTCCTGGTAGGAAGCACTCTGCTCTGACTGTGCACACCTGTGTGCTCTGGAGCAACAGGTGTGCCTCATTGGGCCTGGCTTTATAAGCCCCAGTGAATCAGAGCAGAGCGTTGATCATTTTCTTTGGGTTTTGGGAACTTCCTGTGGTTCTCAAGTTTTTTTTTATGCCTAATAAAGTGGAGCACAAGATCTCTGGCTATGCAATTACGTTCAACCAACCCCCTCTATCTTTTAATCAGAAACGTCTGGCTGGAAAAATCCTAGTAAACCCTATTTTACATGTTTCTACATAATAGAAAATATACTGTTACAGCGATCACTATAGACCCGTGTCATTACATCATTCACTCTTTTTCATTTAGTAAAGAACCAAAAGTAAGACACAAAATCAGAATATTTCTTAAGCAATATTTCTTATTTCAGTAGCATTTTGCGCAATAACTTTTTATCAAAGAAATTTGATGAACTCCATCCTGGGCAAAATTTCTGGTGTAATTTATATCGATTTTCTCCACTTCATCTTGATTTATCTTTAAAATTTTATCATTATAGAAATACATGCACAGCATTTGCTTGCATTTGAAGTTTGCATTAACCTTCTTCCTCGGCATGAACCTCAACCAGGATTGCTTAAACATGACTGTAAAATCTGAGCTGAAATGCAACATCAAGCTTTGCTCTGGGCATTCAATCAACTATGACGACTGACGTCTGGATTGTTAAAGCCATGCTTTTGCGATCTGAAATGGAAAACTCACAGCTAACAGCTGTTGTTCTGTGGATCAACAGTTGCCCACAACAACTGGCCTCATGTTGTTTGATATCACCAAGAAAAATTTTTTGTGGGCTTTAATGAATATTTTTAAGGGAGCCATACTACACTCTTTATGAATGCCCCTGGACTTGCAAAACACTATGTTGCACTTATAAATAATAAATAGGATTAAATAGGTTTGATTTCATATTAAACTGCATATTAAAGAAAAAAGATTCAAGAAATACAAAAATATTTCTTACTCTGTGTGGTGGCGGTCACTTTCTGGCGTGTACTTTAAGCAGTTCTTCTAATTGCTAAGGGTATTCATTAAAAAAAAAGTCCTCTGTTGATTGGCTATTGAATGCTCTTGAGGAATCTCATTCATTTCACTCATTGGATGAATGTATTAACTTCATTTAATAAAGAATAAAGTTATCAGTGTCTGTCCAAAACCACTGCATTCGGGATGGCACACATTACCTTTGCATTTGTACAATTTTCATTATGCAAGTGGCTCTTTTCTTGACAGATATCAAGCTATACTTGGCTCCTGGCTCTAAATCTCTTGAATGTAAGTTAATTTGACAGTGTTCGCTAGCTTGCTCAATCTCTGATGATTACAGAAATTAAATGTGAGATCAGGCAATGTCGTGTAGCTCTGCGCAGTCCTTCTGTTAAATTGTAGCTCTGGCTGCTCACAGAAGCAGTTGAAGCAGTGGAGGAAGGCAGTTCAATCAAGATAAACTTGCTGTGCACCACATACTTTGAGCTTTGAGAAAAAGTCTTGCATTTTTAGACTATAATCCTAAATTATAATTAAAACTTGAATATGATACCCCCTGGTTCCCCCACAATGTGTTCTTTCTTCTTTCTTTCACATTACATTACATTTACGGCATTTAGCAGACGCTCTTATCCAGAGCGACTTCCATGTCCTAATTACAGGGACAGTCCCCCTGGAGCAACTCGAATTAGGGGTCTTGCTCAGGGACCCAGTGGTGGTAGTGCCAGAGGTGGGATTCGAACCTGGGACCTCTTGAGCCATAGGCCCATAGGCTTTCACCTTCATTATTTCTTACGTAGCTGATTGAAATAAGTGAAACAGGCAGATGATTTGACAGCAAAATGGAAGTGATTGCTTAATTTTTGTTCATACAGAAGTAAACCTACTGTCACGGATGAGGTGTTTTGTGCACGATAGAGGGCGCTCTGTTCTGACTGAACACACCTGAGCTAATGAAGGCACAGGTGTGTTTCATTGGGGCTGACTATTTAAGCCCCGATGAGTCAGAACAGAGCGCGGCTCATTTGTTAGGCTTAGCCTACACTCTGTGGTGGTTTGGTATTTTGGTTTGGTTTGGTTTGGTTTGGTTTGGTTTGGTCCCTACACCCCGCCACCGTTACACCTACAGATAAATCCATTTATTCTTGTGCTTCAAATGTTTGTGTGTATTTCCTAAATGTATTCTTCAAAATCTCACTTTAAAAGAATATTTCTAAACTATAGTCATTAAAAATATATATACATATTTTCATTACTGCTGATCAAAGTTATATGTCCATTAGAAGGCAACAATGTATTAATGGTCAACGTGTAGCCTTGCACTAACCTAACTGGTGAAAACAAAATAAAAGCTTTCTATTTTTATGAAGCCAATTCTCACCCAATTTGATATCAAATTAAATCACTTTATTATGTTCGAAATCTGCAGTTGTTTCCATTGCATTGCTTTCCATTGCGTTGCAATGTCTCACAACTACAATGGCATCCAAATCATCCCTTCATTCTTTATTTCTTTGAAATTCCACCTCTATTCTCCTAATCCTTTCTTCAGCCGTCCAAAGCCATGACTCTCACATGTTTGAAAAATCTAGAGTTGCCTACAGGGAGCGGTTAAACAACATTTTTCCAAAGTGAATGTATGTGCTGTATGGCAAGATCATCATTTGCGTTCTTCCGTGTTGTCTTCCACATACATTGTTTAAATACTAATCTACACAATAACCCAGAGATCCACTTTTATCTCAAAGGCTGTCTAGCGTGGTACGCCTAACTTTATATTTCTTTTCTGACTGGAATCACCTGACCGCAGGCCTATCTAGCTAACTGATGAATCCCTAAACCGAGCTTATTTCAGAACCATTCCTTCCAGTCAGTTCAGTTCAAACAAACAAGGGCATTTATAGCTTCATGAATATTTACATTGTTAATGGGTTAAAAAAAGATTAAATCTAGACATCACCTAAATACAGTCTTTTCGGCAATCTTTCCACCATCATTGGTGGCCTGGTGTTTAGTGACTAGGCCCCAGGATGGTAAGGTTGTGGGTTTCGAATCCCAGAGCTGTAGGTTGCCCTGAGGTACCCTTGGGCCTGTTGGGATTTGATTGATTGAGCATCCATTTACGAGGGCGTGGGGCTGGCAGATTGAAAAATATTTGCTGTGCATTCCAAGTACCTGGTTTGGTATTCGCTGTGAACAGCTCTCTGAGAACAGCTAAACAGTTGCTTGTAAATTACAAAGCAAATAATTCCAGCATTTCCAGTTAAATGGAGTGTAGAGTAAACCAGAAGCTGCATGCTGTGACAAAAATGTTTGCTTATTGTGGTTCTGATAATGGTTGTGCTTTGTTGAGTGACAAGACCTGCTCGACCCCACACCAACAGGATGCTGACACTGTGCAGAGATACTGGCAAGAGCTGAGCCAGGCAGGAGTAATCTGTGAGTCTGGGTTTATGTAATTTAAGGATGCCTGTTGGGTAATTTAATGCACCCAGCATATTCCAAAGGTTGATGGACTTAAAATTCTGGCCTCAGATGAGCTGGAACCAACCATCTACTGCTGGCTGTTGGCCTTCATCAAGGGCAGTGGTGGCCTAGTGTTTAAGGGACTAAGTCCCAGGTTCGTAAGCTTATGGGTTCAAATCCCGATCAGCAGGTTGCCCTGAGGTACCCTTGAACAAGGTACTTCTTCAAATGCATCATTTTGCTGTGTATGTACATTGTTTGTGTGCAATTGTTTGTTTTGGTACCCATTTATGCATATATATATATATATATATATATATATATATAACATGCAGGCCTCTGCTCTTTCCTACCTGTAAACTCAAATAGTGACACACCAGCATGACTTTTAAAAGGAACAGAGGGAAATTAATGTCAGTTTAATTTCTGTTAATATTAGATCTTTGCATTAGTGGGAACTTTTTTCTGACTACATCTTTCTTTCTTCTTCTATCTTTCTTACTTGTCATTTTAAGGAATGAGTCAAACTCTGAAAGCAGTTATGAACTCAAGAGCTGAGTTAAACTCTGACCATAGATGTGAAGATTATAACATTAATATGTTATTAAAAAGGGCTCAATACAGTCTTATCTGCAGTAGAACTGCATTGAAAGTGAAAGTGAAATGCAGCACATCACATCACAATGAAACTCAACCTCTGCGTTTCACAGACGTGCAGCAGGGGGCAGCTATTGAAAGTGCTCAGGGAGCAGTGACAGGGACGGTATCTTGCTCATTGGTACCTCAGGGCAACCTACTGGTGAGGGAATCGAACCCACAATCTTCTGATCCGGGGCGACTCCCTAACCACTAGGCCACTGCTGCCATACTGATATTTGCAGTGGAAATATTACTGAACCAAAACCTATATTAAAGCTTACCTGATAACTTACCTTTAACTTCTGTAAATTCTTTCTTCTTTTTCCTCTATTGGCTGCTCCTGTTTAGGGGTCACCACAGCAGACCATCCATTTCCATTTCTTCCTGTTCTCTGCATCTTCCTCCTTCAAACCGTCCACCTGCATGTCCTCTCTAATCACGTCCATAAACCTCCTCTTTGGTCTTATTTATTTTCTTTGTCCTGGCAGCTCCATCTTCAACATCCTCCTCTCAAAAAAATCCTCATCTCTCCTCTGGACATGTTCAAACCAGTGCAAACTTGCTTCTCTATCTTTGTCTCCAAAACGTCCTGCTAATGTCTGTAAATTATTAAAGACAACAAAGCACCAGACTGTCCCAATTAGTATTTAAATTAATTAAATTGTTGATTAATTCCAGTTATGAATGAATTCTGAATATGCTTATGATGATAAAGATGTCACTTAATTGCTATGATTTTTTGCACCATCCAGTCATGATTTGTAACTTGGTAAATCATTCAGCACCAGCATATTTCTGGGAGGCATAACAGGTTTGGACAGTTAAAAAGATCGTATCTTAAACAAGAGTGAAGTACTTCTATTATCACTGTCATCAGAAAAGTCATAAATCCATCAACTAAAGCAACCTTAAGTAGGAGCTTCCAAGAACTTCCACCAGTTGTTCAAAGTGGCAGCAATTATTACTTCACTTTCCTGTTTGACAAGGAGGCTTTCTGATGTCTGTGTAAGCCCTGGATACTGGTGGCTACCAAGAGCAGCAGAGGTTCAGAAGTGGTTTAATCTCATCTCTTCTGTATTGAATGTTTTCTTTTGTTTTCTCACTGCAAAAGAGGATGAAAGGTGTTTTTGCCCACTCATCTGCATGCCTTCTCTTCTTATGACATCCACATTTCTTGACATTATATCAAACAACTATTTATATTTACTGGGCTCTTAATCTCAGCACGAATTGTTCTTTACATTCAGGTTCACAGAGTGCACTCGGGTTCCCATTTCTTTTTTTTTTTGTCATATCAGAACATATTTGTAAAACTACTTTTACTTGGTTGTGATCAAATATGCTCATTGTCCAAAAGAGCAAAAAAACAGCAGGTAAGCTAATGCTGGCTCCAGTTTCAAATTACTGCCAGCCCATAATATTACACGTTGAGATGGACTGGCAGCCTGTTCAGGGTGTTTCTCAAACACAATAATTTGCATAATAAGGGATATCATAAATATATAATTATATGACCAAACAAATTTTCAAATGTGAGTCAGTGTCATACACAGGGACATGTCCATGATTGTCCAGTAGAATGTCCTTTATCTGGAACACAAACATTGTGAGCATCATTTCTGTTTGTTAATTATACAATCCTATCCAAACTTTTAGTCAATTTACTTTTGTTATTTAAGTAAGTACATATCTTACAAAATCCATGTGTTAAAGACCCTGAAATCTTCTTTCTTTTGCAGGAGTGTTCTGATATGCATAAAAATACTGAAACTCACTAACAACGAAAAACACATTTTTCTTTAAAACTCCAACCAGATTCACACACATTTTAAGGGTTGACTGTATTCCTGTATGTTTAATTATGAACAATGCATCACACCTTAAAGGACTGTTGTTGTTGATGCCTTGCTGGGTTTATGTCATTAAACATATGTATCCCCCCAAATAGATGAATAATTCTCCACTACAGTAACTCAAAATACTCTTTAGCAATAAGATGTCTTATTGAATATGTTATCTATGAAGATAGTGACCATTGTGTTGTTAAGAACTGTTTCCAGGAGGTTTCTAGGCAAGGACAACACAGGCCAATGAGAAAAGTCTTCAAACACTCGCTGTAAATCACTGTGACATCCACTAATAAAACACTCAACAGCAGTGATCCTTACCTCTATATTCTCTACACCACTTGCCCTGCCTTACATACCTGTTTGTTGTTTCTTCTTAAAAAAAAAACCCAAAAACAAGGAAACCAAAGTGACTTTCTAAGGTTTTCCTCCTCCTTTGGAGTCTGTTATTGAATAGTATCATGCCACACAGACAGCTTTGTTTATCATGATCTTGACCTCCATACTATTTTTCTGTATTTTCTAGTTCAAAGCATTCAGGTTCAATCCAAGTATTATTTCTGTGTTTAACAGGAGATGTCTCACATTCTTTCTTGAGGACATGCATGAGAGAGTATACTTTTATTACATTATGTTCATTTGTGATCTTGCTGTCACGCTCATTTTTGCTGGCCAGCAAATTTCTTTGTGTGCAGTTCTACACCTTGAAGTGCCTTAGTGAACAATTTCACCTGTGGTTTTATTTTAGTGATTGTTGATGAGTCAGTTTTTATCATGGAGGCTAGTGCAACTATTTGATGTGTTGAACTCATAAGAGACCAAATTCTCACTGCTGTCAGTGTTTATGATTCACCATCAGAAAGGGCAAACAGGTTTCATGAAAGAGTTATGAGATGGAATCTGGGTTAAACCGAGCAAGGTTTATTTATTCCTGCAAGAATGGGCTCCTGCAATACGGACTGGACGTCACTTCCTACAAGACCAGCCTCCCGTTTATTCGATGCCCTCTTCTCCTGTGCACCCCCAACTCAGAAGCTTGAACTTGGCTTATTGGATCTTCTAGATTGGATGATGGCAGCAACTGTACTCTCTCATACACAGCTGGAGTGTGAGTGCAACAGTGAGAAAATCATGAACAAGCAATAAGAAGCAATAAGTCTGCTCTCAACAACACAAAGGAAAAACACGGCTTAGCATGAAGAACACAGAAACACGGAAAAAAATGAACAGATGATTGAAAAATATGTCCTTCGTTGTCATCAAATAGTAAAAGGAAATCCTCCTTGAGCTTTATGAAAAGCAGGTTTGGGAGGTCGAAACACTTCAGACTTGGTAAAAGCTAAAGCACTTCAGTCAGAATGTATTTGTCTTGAGAATACAGTGCAGTGCTCTTCTGTCTGAGGTTGGTGATCCTTTTATTCTTTTTCAAAAATATCATTCTGCTCACATCACTGGCACATGAACTAAATCAGGGCTCTTTTTTACAGGTTTATGACTACTTGTGACAATGAGATACTTGGTTCAAATGGCTGTGAAGACAGTGGTGATCTTATTAATGATAAGTAAGTATTTTTCTGATTTAATTCATTAAATAAACTTATAATTTACTAAATATTCCTTTTATACATTATTTCTTTACAGATGGAATGGCAAGGACACAAACAGGTAAATATTTGTTGTATAAAAGACTCTAAAACTATATTTATGCAGTTCCCCCATCTTTGGATAAATTTGATTTTTATTCTGCTCTTTTCTTAAATGGCACAACTTTCATTTCATTACTTCTAAGTTAATCTCAATATTTTTGTATTGTTTCTGCTGCAAGAAACCTTAACAAATTCAAACATTAAGCTGATTTAACCAGGAATCTTTTGCTTGTGTTGCTTGTGTAAATTATTATTATTAGAAATAATAATAATAATAATAATAATAATAATAATAATAATAATAATAAAAATAATAATATATTTTCAAAAATATATATTTATCAGCTACATTTTTAACACTAAACTGTTTAAATATGTCTTTGAAACTGACTGGAAATAACTGGGTTTACCGTATGTGTGCTGTAGTATTTTCACATTAACCTTTAAACAACAGTATGCATCTTTAAATGGCTTCCACTCCTCTTTAGCTCCACTCATGCATGGTGTCCCTCAGGGGTCTGTCCTTGGACCCTTACTCTTTCTGATTTATATTTGTCCCTTAGATAATGTAATTAAGCAACATGAGAGCACCATCGGGGCAGCAGTGACCTAGTGGTTAGGAAGTTGCCCCCGCATCAGAAGATTGTGGGTTCGATTCCCTCACCAATAGGTTGCCCTGAGGTACCCTTGAGCAAGGTACCATCCCCATCACTGCTTCTCGGGCACTTTCAATAGCTACCCACTGCTGCACGGTGTTTGCATGGGTTAAATGCAGAGGTCCAATTTAGTTGTGGTTCACTGTGTGCTGTGCTGTGCTGTGACCTGGCAATGACAAGGGTTCATTCATTTATTTTCTGCCGCTTGTCTCAAGCAGGGTCGCGGGTGGGTGGGGGGGGGTGCTGGAGTCCATCCCAGCTCACACAGGGCGAAGGACGGGGGACACACCCTGGACAGGTTGCCAGCCCATCGCAGGACAAGGGTTATCACCAAAAAAAACAAAAATTAGCTACCTTACCGAGCAGATGATACTTATCTTTACTGCTGCTATCCCACCTCCTCTCAAGTCCCTTAAAGATCTTAAAGTATACATTTTTAATGATGAAGTAACCCTGTAAAGTGACCTTGAGTTTAAGATGAGCACTATGTAAATTATTATTATTGTTATTATTATTATTAGTAGTAGTAGTAGTAGTGAGAACAGTCTGGTAAGTTTAGTACTGCTTAAAATGTTCAGAAGAAGAATCTTTTGTAAGGCTTCAATGGTGTTGTTTGGACATAAGTCTCATACTCCACTTTATTAAACAAACAAAAGGCACAGAACTCAGGAACCGCAAGTACGAAGGAGGAAAGTAAGGCAAATGGCCGATGTTCTGCTTCACTGATTCTGAATCACTGGGACTTTTAAACCCTGCCCCCAATTAGGCACACTTGTCATCCTAATGAGCGCCGTCTACTGTGATATCTTTATATCTGGATTTACTTTAATTTATGCAATTTGAATATTAATACAATACAATTTCTTTCTAAAAGCTCAACTGTTATCTCAATAAATAAATAAAAATATATTAGAATATATTATCAGTCGTAAAAATAAGGCTTAAAGCCTTAAACAGTCTGTACTTTTTCTTTCCCTTAAATGCATTTTAGTAATGACATAGTTACAAATTTTTTAGGCCACGTCGCAAACAACACACTTCAGCATGAATACATGCATTTCTAGTGATTGTGTAATATTCTGAACATTAATTCTGCATTGCAGTGGTGCCTGTACTGTACATACATGGTGTACATATATATTTTCAGCACTTTATAATTTATTAACTTTAAAACCGATTTGGTTCACTGCTGCCTTTATCAGTGTCAATATTCCTCTTTACAACCTTGTTTTGATCGCTTTTATTTTCTGTGATTTATAAATATTCTTTTTCATAACTTGGATCTGGTGTTTTGGGGCAAGAAAAAGTTAAACCTGTGCAATGCAGTGGGTCACAAAGAACAGATCCAGGATTAAGAAAAACAAACTTGTTTTACTGTTTCAGTGACAGCGAATAGTTCAGACCCCTGTTACAACTATACAGCCCTGGATGATCCTTGGAGAAGCACCACCTCCGGCTATTCTTATAACTGTGATCAGAATGTGAACTGGAGAGGCTGGTATCGATTTTTCAATCAGGGACAAAGTGCTCAGATCCCAAATTCATGTGTTGGTTCATACACGTGTGGCACCATTACACCACTTTGGCTCAATGGCTCCAACCCAAGCCTGGATGATGGGATAGTGTTCCGACAAGTCTGTGGAAGCTTGGGTAGTGATTGCTGTTGGTACACATCTCCATCAATCAGAGTGAAAGCTTGTCCAGGAAACTATTATGTGTATGAATTAGCCAGACCACCTTCCTGCTATATGGCCTATTGTTCAGGTGAGTACTCATATATTTGCATGTGAGATATGTTATAAGTTCTGATTTGATCAGTTATTGGGTTGGTAATGTTGGGGCTGTGGTGACCTAGTGGTTCAGGAGTTGGCCACAGGATTGTTAGATTGTGGGTTCAAACCCCTTTGCAGTAGGCTCCCCGGTTGCTTTCATAGCTGGCCCCTGCTGCATGGTGTTTGATTGTGTGTATGGGTTAAATGCAGAGGTAAGGTTTTCAGGTCACTTTGTGCTGTGCTGTGTGTACTCACAACGACAAGAAAAGGCACTTTCACTTAATGCGATTCTGAGCTGTATATGGATGAGAGTATAGCTTTAAACTAGTAATGAAGCAAAAATGTAAACAGGAATAAAGCTCTTAAACTTAAGAAAAAAATCAGGCATTAACTGTACATTCAGCCCAAGAGCATAACAAATGGATCATTAAATTAAATGTTGGTCAACAACTTCTGTGGGGTAACAAAATCATTTATTAATCTGATGATATTGATAGGATTCAGAAATCATCATGCACTGGAGTGCACTGGAGTGTTCAAATTTTAGAAAAGAAAAGAAAAGATGTGATTATAGTTTTAAATGTTATGAAGGAAAAATGGATTAGAGTGTAGCTGGGATTGTTAGGAAGAGAAGGAAGGGATATGAGTTTAGCTGTGGGACACTACATTCAATTCAATTCAGTTCAATTTATTCTTGTATAGCGCCTTTCACAACAGAGTTGCCCCAAGGCGCTTTACATAGTTGGAAGACATAGGTTACAGCATGGTCTAAAAACTGAAGGTCAGAAGCTAAAGCCAGATGACTACGGAGGAGAGGAACCAAAGACTCCACTGTGTGGAGAAAAAAAACCTCTGAGGGTACAAGGTCAACTGGCTACCCAACCCCCTTGGGTATACTAGAAGTACAAAGAGTTTGTTTGGGTTTAACCCCAGGATCAGTAGAGTCCTAAGCTGCTTCCAAGGCTCAGCAAAATGAGCGCGGCCCCAGGTACCGGTGAGCCGCCAGGATCTCTTGATGAGGATCACATCAGATGCACAGCACAGACCAGTTGGTAGACATGTTGGGAAAGAATTGGAACGGGGGCGGTCAGTAATGAGCAGGATCCAGTAGTGACAGACACAGAAATGAAACAACAGTGCGATGGCAAGTACAGCAGCACCAGCGACATTAGTAGTGGTGCACTATGGTGATTGGTGCGGGTAAGCTAAACTAAAAAAATAAGTCTTCAGCCGTGATTTAAAGACTGAGACTGATTCGGCATCCCGTACTTAAGGAGGCAAGCTGGATTAGAGTGTAGCTGGGATTTTTAGGAAGAGAAGGAAGGGCCATCTTTTTTGTGAGTGAGGAACTGCAGCGGAATCATCGGAGCATAAAATTCACCGAAAAATACTTCAATTTAACATATTTCTGTTCAAAACGTACAAAGCAATATAACCTGCCATAGAATTACTGGTATCAGATTAATAAATCAAATATCACTCCTAATGCCAATCCTAATTTATAAACTTGTATTTATTGCTTTTCAGTGATTTCTTAATATTCTGTATCATGAGTTGGATCAGGTTTTGATGCAAGAAAGAGTTCAACCTGAGCAGTGCTGTGGTCATGTAATACTTGGGTCGTGCAAGCTGGACACAGATACATAGCCGGGAGTGTCGTACTCACCTTTATTAGACATCACTCTATAAACAAAACTCAGAAACCATTATTTTTCCAAAGATAACGTTTGTTAATGATCGACATTCTGCTCTGACTCACTGGGACTTATAACCCCTGCCCCCAGTGACACACACCTGTTGTCCTAATGAGCCTCCAAAAGCGCCACTCCTGGATTGCTAGACTCTGTTTTGCCCACAGCAGGGTCCTTGAAGGGATGCCAAATAAACTAAATAAAAAGTTACATAAAGCAAATGATCCCCTTAATGAGATTCATGATAAGGCTAGTTACAGGGCCAACACATGGCTGCAAGGGGTCCCCCGAAGCCCCTGTCCATAATGTTCACGAAGCCCTGTCCTCCGTGGTGGGTGTAAGAGCCAGAGTCCCAGAAGCCCTGCCTTCTAAGGCAGGTGCAGAAACCACAATCCAAGACATCCCACTTTCCATGGCATGTTCAGAGGCCGGTGCAGAAACCCGACTCTCCAGCGTGGTTGCAGATTCCAGTGCAGGTACCCTGCCTTCCATGGCAAGCGCAGACCCCAAAGCTCTGCTCTCCGTGGCAAGCACAAATGCAGATAGGGAAGCCCCACCTCCTTGAACTGGAGTGGATGACGGCATTGAAGCCCCACCTTCCTCTGCTGGGACAGAAGATGGCTTTGAAGTCCCGCCTCCCTGTGCTGGGGTGGAAGGAATTGGAACAGCCTCAGCCTGGCTTGGGAGGTGAGCAGGAGGCACGGCAGGTGCCAGATACTCCAGGCACAGCATAACCTCTGTGAATCTGACCACCAGTACCTGAAATACCCAGTGGTTCCTCTTCACCCATTCGCGGAGCTCCTGAGTCCACACAGAGTGGCCGTGGGTGGACTGAGCTGCTGGACAAGCAACTTAAGACGCCTCCAGCTCCAGCCTTGACACAATCTCTGTGGCAACAGCTCCCATCCAGCCTCCTTCAGAGCTCTCGGGACGCTATATCCATTTTCGTAAGATCGGTCGTTGCTGTAATGCTTGGGTGGCGTGGGCTGGACATAGAGGCTTAGCTGGGAGTCTCATACTCAGTTTTATTAAACATGACTAAATGCACAGAACTCAGAAACCACTATTATAACGAAGATAACCCAATTAAATGAACAATACTCTGCTCTGACACATTAGGACTTATAAACCCTGCCCCAATGAGACACTCTTAGCACATTTGTGCCCAGTCAGAGGCAGAACACAGCCTACCATGACATGTCACTAAGACAGATCTAATAATAAGAAATACAAGATGTTCAGTGTGAAATGTCTGAGTATCAATGTTTCACTTTAATCTATTATCTTTGCTGTTTCAGTGACAGATGTAATTACAGACCCCTGCTACAACTACACAGCCCTGGATGATCCTTGGAGAAGCACCACCTTCGGCAGTGGTTCACACTGTGATCAAAATGTAAACTGGAAAGGCTGGTATCGGCTTTTCAATCAGGGACAAAGTGCTCGGATGCTGAATTCTTATATCGGTTGGTACACATGTGGCACCAGTACACCACTTAGACTCATTGGCTCCAACCCAAGCCTGGATGATGGGATAGTGTTCCGACAAGTCTGTGGAAACGGGGGTAGTGATACCTGTAACTATTACTCTTCTCCATCAATAAGAGTGAAAGCTTGTCCAGGAAACTATTACGTGTATGAATTAGCCAAACCACCTTTCTGCAATATGGCCTATTGTTCAGGTGAGTACTGACATGTTTGCATGTTTTAAGTTCTGATTTGATCACTTGCAAATGTTAATGGGATTCCTGGTTGGACGTATAGCTTTATAAATAGTAGGTGAACAAAAAAATAAATGAAACTATTAAACCTGTAAAATTATAGAATTATAGACTTAATGGAGAAAAATCAACATGAAGAATGTGAGTGTAGAAGTGGAGAGTCAGGAAGAAGAAAGCAGATGTGAGTGTAGTTATGAAATGTCAGGAAAGGACGTAGAGCAGTGGAACATTAGAGAAAAAAGAACAGATGTTTGTCCACCTGTAAAATTATATGAAGAGAAACAGTTGTTTTATAATTTGTAGGTTGATGACAATTTTCAGTACACATAGTGTACGTGTCCCTGCGATGGGCTGGCGACCTGTCCAGGGTGCGTCCCCCGTCCGAGCCCTTTGTGCGCTTGGTTGGACACCAGCGCGACCCCGTTTGGGACAAGCGGCAGAAAATGGATGGATGGATAGTGTACCTGTCTGCTGATATAATAAAAATAGATGCAAATAGAAAAAAAAATAAAAACATTTTAAAAAGCAGCAACTGGGATTGACAGCTACCTGAATTAGAAATATTTTTAAACGTGCAGACGTCTCATGTCTGTCTGTTTAAAAATTAAATAAAATGAGAAGAATGAAAGTATGTAATCCAGCATTAACTGTACATTCAGCTCCAGAGCACAACAGATGGATCATCAAATGAAATGTTGGTCAAATCTAAACCTCTGTCTGGAAACAAAATCATTCATTCATCTGGTGATATTGATAGGATTCAGAAATCATCATACATCATGGCAACAAGGACAGGAGTGTTCAAAATTTAGAAAAAGGAGGAAAAGATGTGATTATAGCTGTTAAATGTTGTGAAGGAAACATGGTTTAGAGTGTAGCTGGGATTGTTAGGAAGAGAAGGAAGGGATATGAGTTTAACTGTGGGACACTAAACTGGGGGCCATCATTTCTGAGAGTGAAGCACTACAGTTAATGTTTTTAGAGCATAACATTCACAGAAATAAACTTCAATTAAACATATTTATGTTCAGAATGTATGCAGTCATGTAATCAGCCATAGAGGTATTGGTAGCAGATTAATAAATCAAGTATCAGTCCTGATGCCAATCCTAATTTACAAACTAGTTTTTATTGCTTTAATATTCTGTTATTTATTAATATTCTGCATCACGAGTTGGATCAGATTTTGAAGAAAGAAAGAGTTAAACCTGTGCAGCGCTGTGGGTCAGCAAGAACAGATCCAGGATTGAGAAACACAAGATGTTCAGTGTGAAATATTTGAGTCTCAGTGTTTCACTTTAATCTATTATCTTTGCTGTTTCAGTGACAGATGTAATTACAGACCCCTGCTACAACTATACAGCCCTGGATGATCCTTGGAGAAGCACCACCTCCGGCAGTGGTTCACACTGTGATGCAAATGTAAACTGGAAAGGCTGGTATCGGCTTTTCAATCAGAGACAAAGTGCTCAGATGCCGAATTCTTATGTCGGTTGGTACACATGTGGCACCAGTACTCCACTTTGGCTCAGTGGCTCCAACCCAAGCCTGGATGATGGGATAGTGTTCCGACAAATCTGTGCAAACTGGGGTAGTGATACCTGTAACTATTACTCTTCTCCATCAATTAGAGTGAAAGCTTGTCCAGGAAACTATTACGTTTATGAATTAGCCAAACCATCTTTCTGCAATATGGCCTATTGTTCAGGTGAGTACTGATATGTTTGCATGTTTTAAGTTCTGATTTGATCAGCTGAACGTGTTAATGGGATTCCTGGCTGAGAGTATATCTTCAGAAATAGTCGATGAGCAAAAATCATTAAAGGATTAAAGCTGTAAAATTATGGAAAAAAATCGTGAAATGTTAAAAAGTGAAGTATAGACAGTAAAAATGGAAAAAATTGATTAGAGTGCAGCTGGGAATGTTAGAAAGAGAAGGAAGGGATATGGGTTTAGCTGTGGGACACTAAACTGGGGACATTTCTATGAGTGAAGCACTGCAGCTAAAATCATTGGTGCATAAAATTCACAGAAAAATACTTCAATTAAACATATTTCTTTTCTAAATGTGTACAGCAATGTAATCAGCCATAGAATTATTGTTTTCAGATTAATAAATCAAATATCAGCCCTAATGCCAATCCTAATTTACAAACCTGTTTATTGCTTTTATATTCTGCCATTTATAATAATCTTTATTTTGAGTTGGATAAGGTGTTTTGAAGCAAGAAAGAGTTAAACCTATGCAGTGCTGTGGTCATGTGACACAGATGCGAGTCTCGTACCACTAGACATTACCATGTGCACAGAACTCAGAAACCATTATTATATCAAAGATAACACTTGTTAATGACGACACTCTGCTCTGACTCATCGGGACTAATAAAACCTGCCCCAATGAGATACACCTGTCATCCTAATGAACCCAGGTGTGCCTAGTCAGAGTGCTGCCTACAGTAACAGAAGTGCCCCAAGGAACCAGCGTCCAAGAAGCCCAGCCCTCTGAATTGGGCTTAGGAGCCACAATCCCAGAAGCCCACCCATCCGAAGTGAGCTCAGAGGCCACTGTCCCAGAAGCCCTGCCCTCTGAGTCTGCCACATGAACTACAGTCCCAGAAACCACAGTCCAATACACCCACCTTCTGTGGTGAGCACAGAATTCAGTGCATAAATCCCGCCATCTGTGGCAGTTGCAGATACAGAAGCTCCCCTCTCGGTGGCAAGTGCAAAAATGCAGACGCAGAAGCCCCACCTCCCTGTGCTGGCATGAACAACGGCATTGAATTCCCACCTCCCTTTGCTGGGGTTGAAGATGGCATTGAAGTCCCACCTCACTGTGCTGGGGCTAAAGATAGCATTGAAGTCCCACCTTCCTGTGCTGGGCTTGAAGATAGCATTGAATTCCCACCCCCCTGTGCTGGGGTTGAAGATGACATTGAAGTCCCGCCTCCCTGTGCTGCGGCTGAAGATGGCATTGAAGTCCCACCTCCCTGTGCTGGGGTGGAAGGAACTGGAACAGCCTCAGCCTGGCTCGGGAGGTGAGTGGGAGGCGTGGCGAGTGTCAGATACTCCAGGTGCCGCATGACCTCCATGAGTTCGACCACCAGTAACTAAAAAATCTGATGGTTCCACTCCACCCATTCGCTGAGCTCCAGAGTCCCCACAGAGTGGCCATGGGTGGACTGAGCTGCTTGATAAAGAGCTGAAGACGCCATCAGCTCCAGCTTTTGCACATCTCTGGGGCAGCAGCCGGATTGGCTCCTTCCAGCCTCCTGCAGAGCTCTCAGCACGCTATGTCCATTTTCTTAAGGTCGGTCATTGTTGTAATGCTTGGGTGGTGTGAGCAGGACATAAATGCTTTGCTGGGAGTCTCATACTCAACTTTATTAAACATAAATAAATTCACAGAACTCTTTTACACTGAAGAAAACCCAAATGAATGACCAGTACTCTGCTCTGACTCACTGGGACTTATAATCCCTGCCTAAAGGAGACACACCAGTGGTCATAATGAGCACAGTTATGCCTAGTCAGGGGCAAGGCACCACCTACCATAACAGGTCACCAGGAAATGATCAAGAACAGATCTAGGATTAAGAAACACAAGATGTTCAGTGTGAAATGTATGAGTATCAGTGCTTCCCTTTAATCTATTATCTTTACTGTTTCAGTGCCAGATGTAATTACAGACCCCTGCTACAACTATACAGCCCTGGATGATCCTTGGAGGAGCACCACCTTCAGCAATTCTTCAAACTGTGATGTAAATGTAAACTGGAGAGGCTGGTATCGACTTTTCAATCAGGGACAAAGTGCTCAGATCCCTAATTCATGTGTTAGTCCAAACACATGTGGCACTAGCATACCACTTTGGCTCAGTGGCTCCAACCCAAGCCTGGATGATGAGATAGTGTTTCGACAAATCTGTGGAAGTTCGCTTAGTTATTGCTGTGGTTACTATTCTCCATCAATTAGAGTGAAAGCTTGTCCAGGAAACTATTACGTGTATGAATTGGTCAGACCATATACCTGTAACACGGCCTATTGTTCAGGTGAGTACTGATATGTTTGTATGCAATACATGTCTTGTTTTCTGATTGGATCATTTGCAAATGCTAATAGATAGATAAGCAAACAAAAGTAAAAAGATTAAAGTCAAATTTAAGAAAAAAGTTGGAATAAAACAAAAACATTGTGTTGTGGAATGTTCAAAAGTGAAGAATAACTGTGACAGTGAAAAGTGTGAAAGAAAAGTGAAAGTCACAACCCTTGTCATTGCGAGGTCACAGCACAGCACAGCACTCAGTGAACCACAACAAAATTGGACCTCTGCATTTAACCCATGCACTCAAACACCGTGCAGCAGTGGGCAGCTATTGAAAGCGCCCAGGGAGCAGTGACGGGGATGGTACCTTGCTCAAAGGTACCTTAGGGCAAGGCAACCTACTGGTGAGGGAACTGAACCCACAATCTTCTGATGCGGGGGCAACTCCCTAACCACTAGGCCACCGCTGCCCCAAATTTTCACTTTCACTTTCACTTTCAGATGTGAGTGTAGAAGTCAGGAAGAAGAAAGCAGATGTGTGAGTAGTTATGAAATGTCAAGAAAGGAAGTAGAGCAGTGGAACATTAGAAAAGAAAGAACAGATGTATGTCCACCTGTAAAATTATGAGGAGAAACAGTTGTTTTGGGATTTGTAGGTTGATGACAATGTTCAGTACACATAGTGCACATGTCTGCTGATCCTGATGCTAATTAAAATTCTAAAAAGCAGTAACCGGGATTGGACATCTACTGAATCAGAAATACATTTTTAAACTTGCTCATGATTTTTGTTTGAGTTTAAAAATTAAATAAAATGAGAAGAATGAAAGCTGTAATCCAGCATTAACTGTACATTCAGCTCCAGAGTGTTGTGTGCACAAGCACTGGGGACAAAGAGAAGGACACCTGAGCAGGGACTACCCTGTCCACCTACAACTGAGAGAAACACATCTCAGACAGACCAGGAATATGAACAAACAAATCTTTATTTACACCTCTGTGTCTGTGATAGTGGTTAGCGATTAGCATTAGGCCTCCGATGCTAAGCTCCCTTTAAATGTTTGGTTTCTAGTTAACCCTGGTAGAACTCCAGTGATCTTGTTCTGGTTCCATGTTTCCCTCCTCTGCAGTTTAGTCCTGGTGAATTCTCCAGTCTCTGTGTTGGTTAAAACTATCTTGGTGTTAACTTTACTGGTTAGCTGTCTACGCTGATCAGTCTACTGTGTTACTGTGGGTTAATGTTAGTGTCTATGTTATGGTGCCCTGCTCCTTTCCTTTACCCTTTCCTACTCCCTCACTCTAGTGTGTCTGTTCAGTACTGTCTTCAGTGTTTTTATGTTTCATAAATAAAGATTTATGTTTGTTCATATACTGAGCTGTGTTTTTCTCTGGAGAGGTAGACTGAGTAGTCCTACAATCCTGTTCAGGTGTCCTTCTCTTTGTCCCTGTCACAGTCTGTCGTGCTTGTGGTTCCGGTTTGGCAGTTAACAGTGGTGTTTTAGTTCTGATTTTGGTTTATGTTAAATAAAGTTATGTTTCAGAATACTGGCTCAGCGTTGACATCCTTCCCAGACCCCACCACCGTTAACTGTAAGGCTTCGCGAGGTGTGCTCAGTCAGAACAGAGCGCCATCTGTCGTGCGACCAGAACTACAGGCATGACAGACTGTGACAGTCCCCAGTGCTTGTGCGCACAACACAGAGCACAACAGATGGCTCATCAAATGAAATGTTGGTCAAATCTAAATTCTGTCCTCTAACAAAATCATTCAATAATCTGATGGTATTCATAGGATTCAGAAATCATCATGGATCATAGCAACAAGGACAGGAGTGTTCAAATTTTACAAAAAGGAGGAAAATGTGATTTTAGCTGTTAAATTATATGCAGGAAGCATAGATTAGAGTGTTGCTGGGATTGTTAGGAAGAGAAGGAAAAGATATGAGTTTAACTGTGGGAAACTAAACTGCGGGCCATCATTTCTGTGAGTGAAGCACTGCAGCTAAAATTATTTGAATTAAAATATTTTCTGTTCAAAATGTATGCCATAATATTGTGTGTGTATAAGAAGACTCCTCTTAAGAGTCTTTGTTTTTGTATATTTTGTGATTTTTAGAATCTTTTTAGTGATTGTTCTCCCTGCTCATATGTTTTGGGGCAAGAAAGAGTTAAAGGCGTGTAGTGCTTTGGGTCACCAAGAACAGATCCAGGATTCAGAAACAAGATGCTTCACAATTTATTCAGTTTGAGTATTATTATAAATCAGTAACCTGTAACCTGTGAAAAATTCTACCAGTTTTCAAACACTGAACACTGATTCAGACAAACTGTCTCCTGAACAAGTTTAGAACCTGAAGCAGGTGTAGAAGACTTGACCTCTGTTCTAGGGTCCCAAGCTTCAGTTCTGGAGGAAGGTCAAGTACAGTTTGGTGATTTAGCCTCTCAAGCGTGTCTAGTTCAGCTCACCTGCTGTTTGTCAGGTGTTGTATGTCTGTTTGTAAAGAAGAGTTTTCTGGACACCAGCCCTCCATACCAGAATTTGGGGCCACTGTACAAGTGCATCATCTTCCAGCTGGTAAAGCTAGTAGTTTCCTTTCTCTCTGAATTTCAGAGTCACCCTTTAACACAGCTGAACCTTTTGTTGGTCATTCACTCGGGTTATCTTCAGTATAATAGTGGTTTCTGAGTTCTGTGTATTTAGTAGAGTAGAGTAGAGTAGAGTAATCTTTTATTATCCCACGAATGGGAAATTTGGGCGTTACAGGGCTCTTTTAAAAGTGACAGATGTACAGAAAGAATAGAAAAAAGATATATAAAAATAGAGGTATAAGGGACAAGTACAGGAGAAAGGAGAAAAGTACAGGAGCTATAATAAATTATCTGTCTATATAAATATATAAATATAAATATATATACATATATACTATATTACCAAGATGCATATACATATCTACAAGAAGAATTATGTGACCAAATATACAGTACACAGTAATATTACACGATAATAAATAGGTTTTAAATAAATTATAAATATATATAAATAAACAAGTAGTAAGATATAAGTCTAATAATAATAATAATAATAATAATAATAATAATACTGTACAAATGTATTTATGTTTATAGACAATCTTAATTTCAATAATAATTTAGATTGTTCATTCTCTTTCAGTTGTTAGCAACTTCACAGTAAGTGTGACACCAACAACAACCACACAGAGTAAGAACTAATTTTTGTTTCTCTTCCATCTTAGTTCTTTGAAATACAGAATACAGACCACGTCTGCAGACCACGTCTGCAGTGTTTATTTATAAAAGTGTTTACGGTGTTATTATGGTAAACAGGGGCAAAGGGGGTTTAGGGTTTAGAGTTCAGCTCTGGATCACTTATGAAACACTAGGTGGAAACTTAACCAACATGTGTTCCCACAGATGATGTTCTCGCAGTTCGACTGAAAGTGAAAACAAGCACAAACCTGACAGACACCAACGGTCAAAATATCTTTACACAGCAGGTTAGTTAATATGCTTCTGGATTGCAGTCAAATTTCCACATAATATCTCATCACACTCTGTTGATGGTGATGATGATGATAAATGATAAATGATGATCTCTATGTCTACCATCTATGTTAAGTGCTTTGGGGCAACACTGTTGTGAAAGGCGCTATACAAGAATAAATTGAATTGAATTGAAACACTTTAAGATATCTTAGTCCTAATTCTCACCTGGAAAACCATAAATATATTTTTTTTCATCAGATTCAGGATGAACTGAAGAAGATGGGCATATCAGCCACAGTGAGAGTGAATGTGAAGAACGTTAAGAAGACAAGCCCATAAACATTTGATTCAAAACAATCCAAGGGAGTGCAGTCAGGGTTGATTGAAAGCTCACAACAAATCTTCACCTTTAACTGAAAAAACTCCTGCAACTCAAATTATACCCAAAGTATACCCAGAAGACAGGGAGGGAGCAAGTTTTATTCAAATAAGCTGAAATCAGCTGCAGATAAATTCTGAATTGTATAAGTATGTCTTAAGTGTTTGTGAAACTTTTGAAGGTAACAAAAGATTTTTAAAAAATCTATTTCAGTTACACTTTTTGCAAAGGCCATATTTAATGCTCAATTATTTCTCATTTGATTAAATTCAGAAAGTTACTTTTGTAATATTGTTAATTGTGTTGCTTAAAAAAAACTACTAATACCATGACTAATTTGTCATATCTGTTTTGTCTTTTGCTAAATCAATGGTTGACATAAATACGTGTCTTTAAAAAGTTGAAGTAGAATATTCTAATAATACTGGGAAATAATAGGGTTCACTGTTTTTTCCAGAAAATGTTTCTGATTTTAATAGCATAATTTTCTTACATTGCTAATACACAAGAAATGGTGATTTCGTAACATTTAGCAAGCTGTAGAATTCTTGAGGTGTTGTGTCTTAATACTAGACAGTACTAGAAAAATAAACTGAATTTTCTAAGCTGTAATCCTTCTGTAACAGTTATTCAATCATCTGTAGTTACATTGTTCCTGCATGCATTATTAATATGTCCAAGATGTTTAACGAACCTGGGAACTAAATGCATAATTTAATCTTGTCTCAAGTCATTTTTACTGTTTTATAAATGCATTGTAATTATGGAAGTACTTAGTTATTAGAGACAAAATATAAGCGAGTTCTGTGCATTTGTCTAGCTTATAGGACAGTAGTGAAACCAGCTATGTTGTACGGGTTAGAGACGGTGGCACTGACGAAAAGAGAAGGGTTTTCTTTGGGTGTGACGAGGATGGACAGGATTATAAATTATAAATGAGGGATAGTTCAGATTGGATGTTTTGGAGACAAAGTTAGAGAAACAAGGTTGCGTTGGTTTGGACATGTCCAGAGGAGAGATGAGGATAATATTGAGTGGAGGATGTTGAAGATGGAGCTGCCAGGAAAGAGTAAAAGAGGAAGACAAAAGAGGAGGTTAATGGACGTGGTGAGAGGGAACATGCAGGTGATCAGTTTGAAAAGGCACAAAGGCACAATGTGACTTCTTCTGACCTTCTCTGTACTTCATCAGCACCCTCAGAGCAAACATTGCATCTGTAGCACTCTCTCAGCATGAAACCATACTTCTGTTATTTAATCACCACCTTATTTCTGAACCTAGCTTCATCTAATCTTTCCCATAACTGAAAATCGGAACCAGTACACTTCATCTCCACTCCTCAGGCATTTTATTTATTTTATTTATTTTCCAAGATTGTGCTAAACAGTCTGGTCAGAAACTCCTTTGCCATATCTCCTAAACACCTCCATGCTTCCACTTTAGCTACACTCTCCCCTGTCACTACTTTGCAATCTCCTTCAGACTGACCCTCTTGCAAAGGATATAATCCACCTGTTAGTATCTTCCTCCACTGTCATACGTCACCCTGTGCTCCTCCCTCCCTCTCCCTATTTCCATTTTCCATTTTCTGCTGCTTGTCCCAAACGGGGTTGCTGGGGAGTGCTGGTGTCCAACCCAGCGCACACAGGGCGAGGACGGGGGACGCACCCTGGACAGGTCGCCAGCCCATCGAAGGGAGGAGCGGGACAGGGATGGCACCTTGCTCAAGGGTACCTCAGGGCAACCCATTGGGAAGGGGTTCGAACCCCCGATCATGTGGCCGATGCCCTAACCACTAGGCCACCGCTGCCCCCTCCCTCTCCCTATTAACTACAGCCAATTCCATCCTTTTCACAAAATCTACAATCATCTGACTTTCAGTATTCCTCTCCTTGACACTATACCTACACATCACCTCCTCATCACCTCTGTTACCTTCACCAACAGGTCAATTCAAATCTGCACCAATCACCACTCTCTTTTCCCTGGGTACACTATCACTCCATCTTACTTTCTCCAGAATTTTGCTTTCTCTTCCATCTCACAACCAACTTATGGGACATAAGCAATAACATTCATTACCACATCTTCAACTTCACATGTGTCTCCTCTCATCCTCTCAGACACCAATAGACACCAAAGCAGAAATTTGGTGGGACAAACTTATACATGTAATAGAGTCCATGGCAAGCTTTCACCTGAATTGAAGGTGATTTGAAATTGCAGCAATTACCACTCCAATGTCAACAAACTTGCTGCAACACAAATCCATCATTCAGGCTCGGGTAAGAGCCATCGAACCAAAGTGGTGCGTGGGTACCACAACTGAACTGACTGACACATGACAAGGATGCATTTATATGCAATTTAATTTAAAATTTCTGCCAAATTTTGTATAGATTATCTAGTGTTTCTAAATCCTGAATCTGCTCCTGGTGAGCCAGAGGCACTCACTCCAAGAACCATCCAGTTTTTGAGGGGTTTCATTAGACGAGTGGAATCGTTGAGTTCTCAAAGTTGATAATAATGGTATTAGCAAATTAAAGAGTGTACAAACAATAACACTGTAGAAGTGAAGTGGAATTATGCTGTACCTTCACAGTATGATGTCATGGGGATTGAAATACTTGGCTTAACGAATTCATAGGACTTGAACTGGTTTGGATGTGTAGTAGGTGGAACTGGAGGTGTCAGAGTTAAAGATGCTTAGATTTTTGTAGGGTGTGACGAGGATGAACAGGATTAGAAATTAGTATATTAGAGGGACAGCTCAGGCTAGACGTTTTGGAGACAAAGTTAGAGAAGCAAGGTTGTATTTGTTTTTACATATCCAGAGGAGAGAGGAGGATTATATTGGAAGGAGGATGTTGAAGATGGAGCTGCCAGGAAAGAGGAGAAGAGGAAGACAAAGGAGAAGGTTTATGGACGTGTTGAAAGAGGACATGCTGGTGCTTGGTTTAAAGCAGGAACATGTAGTAGTTGCAGGAGGAGAAATGAGATCCAGTTACTCCACAAGCCACAATTCCATCTCCAATCTGGGGATGTGAACTACTGAGCATCAGTGACGCAAAACCACTACATGCTGTGTAATTCTAACACTGCTCGGGCATATGAGCACTTTGTCCTTGAAGATAAAGTTGATACCAGCCCTTCCACTCAACCAGGGTGTCGTCGTGTCCAAATTAGTTTATCTGTATGGTTCTCCAGTAGTCGTCCAGGGTGAAGTAGTTATAGCAAGGATCAAAGCTGGAGTCTACTGCTGTGAAATAGTACAAAAACTGAAATGTTGCAGTTTTGCAAAGAACAGCTTCTATAAATGTAATCTGAAAGTGAGAGATCTGGACCATAATCCAATAGATGAAATAAATTCTTTCAACATTTGTGATGCAAAAGCAGCTAAATACCTGCAGCTAATGTGTCATCAGCTACAACACTCCAACATGTTAACATCAAAAGGAAAGAATGAAGAACTAAATGTGCGGGTATATAACATGCTTTCTACTTTATCTTGACTAGGGCTTATCTGTCCAGGTATCAGTCTTGATCTCTCTAGAGAGCAATGCAAAAACACATAAATAAATAAATGAATAAAGACCAGTATTGTCACGTGTGTTAGGGTTTGGGCACACTAGAGGGCGCTCTCTGTCACGTGTGTTGTGTTTTGGGCACACTAGAGGGCGCTCTCGGTCACATACAGGGTGTTTATGTCACAGGAGGTGTTTAGGGTACGCTAGAGGGCGCTCTGTTCTGACTAAGCACACCTGAGCCCCTGCGGGCAGGTGTGCATCATTGGGGCTGACTATTTAAGCCCCGATGAGTCAGAACAGAGCGCGGCTCATTAGGTAGGTTTAACCTATGTGTAATGGTGGTTCTGTCTGTCTGTTTTTAGTCATAGTCATAGTCATAGTCATAGTCATAGTCATCCTGCGTAGGAACTGCAGGCTTGAGTCCTTGTTTGTTGTGTGTTTTGTCACTGTAAGCAATAAACTTCTGTTCGGAACTCCTGGCTCGGAACTGACGTCCCTCCGGTACCACGCCACCGTTACAGAATGAGCCGCCTGTACCTGGACGTCACAAGCCACGAGGGCGGGCAGGAGTGTGTGCTGTGGGCGGCAGCGAATGCTGTCGAGCGGACGCTGCAGCTGATGAGGACCTGGGGGCCAGAGGCGTCTTCTCTGGACCTCCGCGAGCATCTGGACGGTGAGGAGTGGGTGCGACGGACGCCGACGGCCACAGCAAGGGAGGTAGAGCGCCGTCTGAAGAGGACAATGTCGCTGCTCCCACTCGATATCATCCCAGATCCCGAGCTTCGCAGGGATCAGTTCGCGCTTTGTTCCCGGATGCTGATCTCCGAGGCTACAAGGGCGCAGCGCTATCTCAACACGCTGGACCGCGTGTTGTTTTCCGCACGCGACATGGAAGGCGGGGCTTCGTTGAAGGCTGGCGTTGCGCAACGCGGAGGCACGACGCCAACCGCGCCGCAAGCGCCTCAACGCAGAAGCACAGCGTCAACCACGCCGCAAGCGCCTCAACGCGGAAGCACGAAGCCAACCGCGCCGCACGCGGGTCAACGCGGAGATTCAGCGCCAGAGAGCGCGAGAGCGCCGCGCGCCAGTAACCTCGATCCGCCAGCGGAAAAAGCGTCGCGTGCAGCTGATAGCGGGAACACGGCCAGCGCAAATCACCACAAGAGGTTGGTAGCAAACGCGCCTTTCCGTGTTCACAGCGACAGCGCGGCGCCCACCGCGCCGCCACGCGCCAGCACGGCACCCACCGCGACAGCACGGCATCCACCGCGCCGCCACACACCAGCACGGCGCCCACCGCGCCGCCACGCGCCTGCACGGCGCCCACCGCGCCGTCACGCAAAAGCACGGCGCACACCGCGCCGCAACGTGACTGCACGGCGTCCACCAAGAGGAATGCAAAGAAGGCCACCCGCAACAAGAGAAGCGAGGCAATGGCAAAGAAGGCAGTTCCGGACGCAGAGAGCAGGAGGAGGGTGGAGACCACTTCCTGCATCGCGCACCCGGGGAAGTCGACCAAGGAAGCCCTTCGCAACAATGAAAGCGGCATCAAGAAGTCGACCCCCAAACCCAGCTCCATGAAGCCATCTGCTACACAGAAAGCAGAGAAGGAGCAGCTCCAGGTTAGTGGCAAGTTTAAAAGGAAAGTTCGGGTGCAAAGGAGAATTGAACATGAGGCTGCTGTAACCATTCAGGCACAGGTGAGGAAACACATAAACAGAAAGTACTACCTGAAGCTACTGTGGGCAGCCAAGACGGTTCAGCGATATTATAGAGCTAGTAAGAGTATGAGGCAAGAAATGAAGTCTTTGAAGGAGAAAAAAGGGGCTGTTGTTGTTCTACAAGCTGCATTCCGAGGGATGAAGACCAGACAGACTCTGAAACTGAAGCACCAGGCTGCCACGGTTATACAAAGGGCTTACAGGGCACACTGTGCTCGGGCACGATACTCATACATCAAACAGACTGTTGTTGCAATCCAGCTGAGGTATCGTTCCACACGTGAAGCCAGAAAACAGAGAGAGGAGTTTTTGACATTGCGCTCCGCTGCAATGTTCCTGCAAGCCTGCTTCAGAGGTCAGAGGGTCAGAAGGGCTGTGATCCTGCACCATCAGGCCGCTTCCCTGATTCAGGCTGCGTTCAGAAGACACAGGGAGGTAACAAAGTACCAGGCCATAAGAAGGTCAGCCATCTTCATTCAAAGATATTTTAGGTCCTACATCAGGGGCAAAAGCGAACATGAAAGATTTCAGGTGTTGAGAAAGTCAGCAATACGCATCCAGGCAGCTTTTAGAGGTTATTTAGTGCGAAAAAATGTTAATGCTATGAACAAAGCTGCTGTCGTCATTCAGGCTGTTGGGAGAGTGCACCAGCGGGGGTCTGTCTTCAAGAGGCCGCGCTGGGCAACAGGTGGTCGTCAGAGGAGGTTCGGAAGGTGGAGACCGGGACTTCAACAAGGACAGAGGTGTCAAAGGCGTAAACATGCTGCGAAGTGCTTGCAGAAGTCAGTCAGAGTGGAGCCGGTGAGGGATCGGGCCCTGTGGCACAGAGAGGCGAGGACAATCCAGTCCCACCTCGGAGGTGAGCAGATCAGCTGCAGTAATGTTCGGTTTGCTGAACAGGAGGAGTTGCTGACGGGACTCTACCATCAGCTGACCGAGGGAACCGCCATGCCACAGGTGAACGCCACGGTCTCGAAGGACCGGAGGAAGGAAAAAGAGGAGACTTTGGCTCAAGTAAAAGGTGAGCGTCACGGAAGGAACAGCCAGTTCAGAGAGGGCAGAGAGGTCCTTCGATTCAAGATACACGCTGTGAGGGTTTCCCAAAGAAAGGGACTGGGGAGAAGACAGGAACAGAGAAACCAGATCGTAGGCCGGATAACACGGAGAGTTGGGACTCCAACCACTCAGGAGAAGCTGGAGGCTAAAATAGCCACAATGGAGGGGCTATTGCATCAGTGCAGGACAGAGCTGAGACAGGTGCAGGACCACAACATCGCTCTGCAGGCTGACCTGAGAGAGGCCCGTCATGAGGCCAGCAAGCTCACCGAGCTAGAAAACCAGGTCAGAGGTATGGAAGGTAAATTGGCCCTCATCGAATCTCTACTCTCTTCTCCGACACCAGTGCCTGCTGGAACCCAGAGAGCAAAAGCCGAAACAGAGCATCCGGAGAACAGTCCAGCGGAGAAACGGGTAACGAATGCAGAAAGGGAGCAGCTGCCTTCAGGCCCCCTAGCATCGGCTTGCCCCCGCAACTCAGCAAACCCAGAACAAGGTGACGTTTGGAGGAAGCCACGGGGAACTCCTCAACGTAAAACCAGAAGCTGGGACACTGCGTCGCCGGGCCCCAAGCGACCAGGAAGTATGACCCAGACAAGGAAAAGGGCAAAAGACACCAGCACGAATCAGTTCAAGGAGATGGACCAGAACTTCGGCGCCAGAGATTCGGGGAGAAGCGACGCGCGGAACCCGACTGACAGGGGTTGTAAGCAGAGCTTAGACTCATTGAAAAAGACTTCCTCTGTAAACCCTGTAACGTCTCTGTGTAGCTCCCTTTCAGGTCCTGTCGAGTCCAGGGGTTCCATGGAGTCAGGCAAAGCCTCCAAGGACGTAAGAGCCAAGGTCAGGCACCGGTCAAAAAGGTGGACGGAACTGCTGGGATTCCCCTCACCACCACCAGCTGCCCGACATAACTGGTCGGAGGTCCTTTGATGGTTTTTTTTTGTTTTCTATGGACCTGACCGTGTGTCCCGACTAGGGACTTTTGTGTTGTTGTTTGTGCCTCCCCCCTGAGGTTCGGCTGCGTTCGGGCACTTCGGGAGCCCTGGGGGGGGGGGGTTCTGTCACGTGTGTTAGGGTTTGGGCACGCTAGAGGGCGCTCTCTGTCACGTGTGTTGTGTTTTGGGCACGCTAGAGGGCGCTCTCGGTCACATACAGGGTGTTTATGTCACAGGAGGTGTTTAGGGTACGCTAGAGGGCGCTCTGTTCTGACTAAGCACACCTGAGCCCCTGCGGGCAGGTGTGCATCATTGGGGCTGACTATTTAAGCCCCGATGAGTCAGAACAGAGCGCGGCTCATTAGGTAGGTTTAACCTATGTGTAATGGTGGTTCTGTCTGTCTGTTTTTAGTCATAGTCATAGTCATAGTCATAGTCATAGTCATCCTGCGTAGGAACTGCAGGCTTGAGTCCTTGTTTGTTGTGTGTTTTGTCACTGTAAGCAATAAACTTCTGTTCGGAACTCCTGGCTCGGAACTGACGTCCCTCCGGTACCACGCCACCGTTACAAGTATGGCTACATACATATGTTGGTGTTTGTTGGAGCTCCAGTTGTTTAATATAGTTAATGTGGATTATCTGCCTAAATAAAGAAAATATATTTTATTGATTAAAAATAACACATTTTATTCTTGAGGGAAAACACGGATGTTTAAAAGAAGGTTAATATTTAACCTGCACAGTAGGCTACACTACCCGCAATTGGCCTGATGAATTCATTGATGTAGAAACTTCATGGGCACGCTTTGACTTGAATTGAGATTATACATTTACATTGACATTTACATTTACATTATACCAGCTCACAGCATCTGTAAATATGATCATTAGAACAGAGCTGACGAGTGACCATGCAAACATAATCTGTGGGCTGATTAGTAGCTCTCTAGGGCTTGTTCAGGGCTGTATAGTTATTGCATGGGTTGTTACCAGAGCTTGCTGCTGGAGACAAAAAATGCAAAACAATGCATGTCTGAAATCTGTGACGATGGTAAAATCATATTAAAGTGCATTATTTGGTTATATTACTGTCACAGTTCGTGACATGCCTCGGTCCCGGTCACCGGAATTCTGGCCGTGTTTTCCAGCACACCCAATTATCATCACCATCCAATCCCTCACACCCAAACTTGCCTGTTCATTGTTGTGGTTCACCCTTGTTTGTTTGCATCACTACGAAGTTTGTTTATCAAATAAAACCCCCAAGATCGCCACCGTGCACTTGCGTCTTCTTTTTCCCCCGCAACATGACAGATGAACAGGTTAGTCACATACGAGGCGCAGCGGGTGGTTCTAGTGGCGGAGAGTACATGGACGAACTCCGCTGTATGGTAGAGGAGAACAGCCGAAGTTTTTGGCAGCTGATGGCGGCCATGACGGAGTTCATTCGCCAGCCAGGGAATCCGCCGCGGGCCGGGCCAGCTCCACCGCCCGCTCAGCCCGCTCAACCGTTCGGGGCGCTTGGAGCTCATATCGCACTCCCGGAGCGGTATTCGGGGGATCCGGCGACCTGCCACAGCTTTGTTGTTGCCCTCGATATATATTTCAAGGCACACCCGTATCTGAGCGACCGCGATCGGATTTCGACGGTTATCTCGCGGTTATCCGGAAAGGCAGCAGACTGGGGTACTGCGGTCTGGGACCAAGGAGGTGAGACTGCACATCTGCACATATGATCACTTCATCTCACAGTTCCGGTCTGTATTCGATCGTCCCGCACACGGACAGTCCGGAGGCAATCGATTGCTACGTCTGAAACAGGGAAGCGGCTCTGCATCAGACTATACAATCGATTTCCGAATCCTGGCAGAGGAAAGTCAGTGGGATGAGCGAGTGCTTATTACAGTTTTTTGGGCAGGACTACATGAAGAACTACAAAAAGAACTGGCGTGCCGGGATGCGGGATTGTCGCTAGAGAAGTTGATCAATCTGGCTATCCGCTTAGACCAGCACCGGCGGTCTACACGAGCGCGAGCCCGAGCGGACCACTATGCTGCCACTACTATGGGGCGAGCTCCTCCAGCAGTGGAGGCAGATCTCACGGAGCCGATGGAGCTGGGGATCACACACTTGACCGTTGCAGAGAAGGAACGCCGCGCTCAGAATAAGCTCTGCTTCTACTGCGGGACACTGGAAAGTGGACTGTCCTCATCTGACGAAGAGAAGAAATGTAACTGCCTCCCATCTTCCTGTCTCTGCTGATCAATTTATTATGAAAGTTATTATGTTTACAATGCGGTAATGTTACTGTTTCTGTTCTAGCCTTAATAGACTCTGGGTCGGCTGGGAACTTCATTTCATCCTCCCTGGCGGCCAGGCTCCTCACCGCTCTACACCCCCTATCCCACCCTGTGTCAGTGCAGGGTGTGGATGGATGGCAGGTAAATGCCAAGGGTCTAACCCAAGTCACAGATCCACTCACCCTCACTCTAAAACCTTCTCACACAGAGACCATGCACTTTTTTGTGTTATCACATTCGTGTCACCAGTTAGTGCTCGGCATCCCCTGGTTGAGGTCTCACAATCCTGTAGTGGATTGGAGAAGAGGGGTGATAAAGTCCTGGTCCCCTGAATGTTCTGCTCGCTGTTCCACACCAACGGTTTCCCTTCACTCCACTTCAGTGGAGAGTCCCTTTGCTCATCAGCCTCCCTCCATTCCAGCTGAGTACGCTGACCTAAGCGAGGTGTACAGCGCCAAGAAAGCCACTCGGCTTCCCCCGCACAGAGCTTGGGACTGTGCCATCGAACTCCTTCCCAGCACGAGTCCACCTCGTTCTCGTATCTTTCCCCTTTCGGGGCCTGAGACGAGAGCAATGGAGGAGTACGTGGTGGAAGCACTTCGGCAAGGATTCATTGTACCACCCACATCACCAGCCTCCGCTGGCTTTTTCTTTGTGAAAAAAAAAAGGATGGAGGGCTCCGGCCATGCATTGACTACCGGGGAGTAAACGCGGTCACTGTTAAGTATCGATATCCACTACCTCTTGTCCCTGCAGCTCTCGAGCAGTTGCAAGGAGCAACAATCTTCACCAGACTGGACCTCCGCAGCGCCTAAAACCTGGTGAGGATTCGAGAGGGAGATGAATGGAAGATGGCATTCAGCACAACATCAGGTCATTATATGTATCAGGTAATGCCTTTTGGCCTGGCGAATGCTCCTAACGTCTTCCAGTCATTCATCAACGACGTTCTGAGAGACATGTTAGGATGCTTCTTGATTGTCTATCTTGATGACATTCTCATATATTCCAAATCCTACAAGACACATGTCTCTCAGGTACGATCGGTGCTCTCTCGGCTCCTCTCCCATGAGTTGTATGTTAAAGCGGAGAAATGCGATTACCATTGCTCTGAGATCTCCTTCCTTGGATACCGTATTGGCCCAAAGTGGGTAGAGATGGAACAGCGGAAGGTAGAGGCAGTAACGCAGTGGCCGGAGCCTCGCACAGTGAAAAGGTTGCAAAGTTTTCTGGGTTTTGCTAACTTTTATCGTCGATTAGTAAGGCACTTTAGCACGGTAGCAGCCCCTTTAACGTCCCTCTTGCAAGGTAAACCTTCCAGCCTGACCTGGACACCTGCGGCACAGAGAGCGTTTCAGGAACTAAAACATAGGTTCACGTCTGCACCTCTCCTTCGACTGCCAGACCCAGAAATCCCGTTTGTAGTAGAGGTGGACGCCTTGGAAGTGGGTTTGGGGGTTGTGCTGTCCCAGCGCCATGGCAACCCAGAGAAGTTGTTTCCCTGTGCCTTTTTTTATGATACCAATCATAAAACCAAATAAAACACAGCGTCCGACTAAAATCAAATGTTCACTGCTAAATGTTCACTCCTTAGGAAACAAGGCAGTGCTTATTAATGAGATGGTACTCGACACAAAGTCAGATATCTGTCTACTGACTGAAACTTGGCTTAGACCCACTGACACCATCCCCTTAGTGGAAGCCTCCCCCTATGGGTTCTCGTACCTTCATAAATCACGTTCAGTAGGACGTGGTGGTGGCCTGGCTGCAATTTTTGATGAATCATTTAAGGTTGATTCAAAAACTACTGAGAGCCTCCACACATTCGAAGTGATGCTGCTAAGCATTAGGTCTGATTTAGCGCTCCATATCCTATTAGTTTATAGACCTCCAGGACCATATGCTGCCTTTATTAATGAATTTGGCAATCTGCTCTCTGACTTGGTTGTTAGGTTTACTAGATTTGTGATGCTAGGCGACTTTAACATACATGTTGATACAGAGACGGACGCAGGTGCCAAAAGCTTCTTAACGCTCCTCGATTCTGTGGGTTGCACCCAGCATATATCAGGACCTACCCATGTACAAGGACACACGCTAGATCTAATTATCTCGTATGGACTTGACATTGATACTGTACTGGTCCACTCCTTAAATAAACTTTTTTCCGACCATTCTTTAATCACGTTTGAGATTAATATGTCTCCAACGTACCTCAGTGAAAGGACTAGTACAACACGACACCTAAACAGGGCTAAATGTGTTCAGTTTATGGAGGCCGTAACAGAGATAGATTTCACCTGTAACAAAACTGTTAATGACATCACCGACATGTACAATACAGTAGTCGGGCAGATCCTTGATCAGGTAGCCCCAATTAAGATAAAGAAGGTCAGACCTATCAGGCACTCTCCCTGGTTCAATGATCACACACGGGCTGCTAAGTGGGAGTGCCGTAAGCTAGAACGCAGATAGAAGACAACAGGTCTCCAAGCCTCTCAGGCTCTATGGTCTGCTAAACTAAAACAATATAAGAAAGCTCTATATAGTGCTCGCACTGAGTACTATTCAAAGCTTATTGAACACAACAAGCATAACCCCCGTTATTTATTTCAGACACTAGCCCAGCTAACAGACAAAACTGATAAAAGGCCAGCATGTAGTATTACTAACGATAGGTTTCTTACGTTTTTTAAAGATAAAATTAACAACATTAGGCTCCAAATGTGCCCTATTAGCCCTCAAATTAATCCACTACCAGAACAGTGCTCACAATATTTTAGTGATTTTAATCTCATTGATAACTCTGAGCTAATTTCCGTTATAACCAAGGCAAAGTCCACAACCTGTCGGTTAGATCCCATTCCAACCAAGCTCCTGAAGGAATCCTTAGGAGTACTATCAACACCTATACTTGATATCATGAACGCATCCTTGACCTCAGGTGTAGTCCCCAATCAGTTTAAAACAGCAGTGGTTAGACCACAGCTTAAAAAACCTAACTTGGACCCTCGCTCACCAAGTAATTATAGACCTATCTCTAATGTCCCGTTTCTCTCTAAGATTCTAGAAAAACTAGTTGCGAGACAACTGCAGTCATATCTAGACATGCACAACCTCTTAGATAAATTTCAATCAGGCTTCCGGCTTGGCCACAGCACAGAAACTGCTCTAACTAGAGTGGTGAATGATATAATGGTCTCGAGTGATGCAGGAAACATCACTGTTCTTGTTCTCTTAGATCTTAGTGCTGCGTTCGACACGGTAGATCACTCCATTTTAGTGTATAGGCTTCACTCCACTGTCGGCATTAGCGGAACAGCCCTTAAATGGTTCAACTCCTATCTTACAAACCGTTACTACTTCATCCAAATGGATGATTATGGCACCCCCTCACCTATGTCACTAGTTAACTATGGAGTCCCACAAGGGTCGGTGTTGGGCCCAGTGCTCTTCTCCCTCTACATGCTCCCACTAAGCACTATTATACGGAAGCATAATGTTAGTTACCACTCCTACGCTGATGACACTCAGCTATACTTATCTTTTAAATGTGATGTGATAAAGCATCAACCGGCACTTTAATTAGCTGCCTCAGTGATATTAGGGATTGGATTAATAACAACTTCCTCTCACTAAACCCTGAAAAAACTGAGCTGCTCTTGTTTTGTAGTAGCGATGTAGACAGGGCAAACTTCATTTCGCATATCCGGGATGCAGGGTTGAAGTTTTCAGTTAGTACTCTGGCACGTAACCTTGGTGTTATTTTCGAATCAAATCTTTCATTTAATCCCCATGTTAATGCAGTTGCGAAGACATGCTTCCTGCACCTTTGGAACATTGCCAAACTACGGCGCTTTCTGTCAATGGAAGACACGGCAAAAGTAGTACATGCATTTGTATACAGTAGATTAGATTACTGTAATGCCCTACTTTCTGAAAGCTCTCAGGGCACATTAAGCACCCTACAGCGCATTCAGAACACAGCCGCTAGGATTGTTAGCAGGAGCAGGAAGTACGACCACATAACTCCCCTACTCTCCTCGCTTCACTGGCTTCCTGTTAGGTACAGGGCTGACTTCAAGGTCCTCCTCTTAACCTACAAGGCACTTAAAGGTCTTGCCCCAATATACCTAACCGAACTGATTAATACCTATACACCTAACCGCCCACTTAGATCCCAGAATAAAGATCTTCTAATTGTCCCTCGCATAAATAAATGTATAGGAGCACGAGCTTTCAGTTACAGGGCACCTAGATTGTGGAACAGCTTGCCTGCTTCTGTACGGGATGCCGATTCAGTCTCAGTCTTTAAATCACGGCTGAAGACTTACTTTTTTAGTTTAGCTTACCCGCACCAATCACCATAGTGCACCATTACTAATGTCGCTGGTGCTGCTGTACATGCCATCGCACTGTTGTTTCATTTCTGTGTTTATCACTACTGGATCCTGCTCATTACTGACCCCCTCATTCCATTTCTCTCCCCACATGTCCGGGTGGGCCCGCTGTGGTCATCACCAATGCCGAGTCCAATGCCGAGCTACCATCTGTTCTGTGTGATGCATCTGATGCGCCAAGGGACCCTGGCGGCTCATCGGTACCTGGAAGAAACTTGGGACTCCTCACTGATCCTGGAGTCTAAAACCTAACTAACTTTGTACTGTTAGTATACCCAAGGGGGTTGGGTAGCCGGTTGACCTTGGACCCTCAGAGGTTTTTTTTTCTCCATATAGTGGAGTTTTTGGTTCCTCTCCTCCGTAGTCGTCCGGCTTTAACATCTATTACTGTAACCTGTTCCATCATCAACCTTCAATGTAAACTTTGTTGTAAAAGGCGCTATACAAGAATAAATTGAAATTTAAATTGAATTGAAATTTTTTTCACGAAGACTGAGTCCAGCAGAGGCCAACTATGATATAGGAAACCGCAAACCTCTGGCAATTAAAGCAGCACTGGAAGAGTGGCGCCATTGGCTAGAGGGCGCTAACCACCCTTTCATGGTCCTCACCGACCACCGCAACCTAGATTACATCCGACAGGTAAAAGCGGCTAGGGACATTGCACGGGAGGCTAGACGGTCTCCGCCCCCAGCCGGCTGCCCTCCTGACCAGAGCATCGTGCCAGAATGGCTACGGCAGCCGTTGATCAGGTGGTTTCATACTTCCCCCGCCTCAGGGCATCCAGGCATCTTCCGCACCTCCGAAAAGGTGAAACAAAGGTATTGGTGGCCCATGTTGGCCCACGACGTTCGTCGGCACATCCGTTCGTGTACCGTGTGCGCGAGGATCAAAACACCACAAGCTACAACCCCTTCCAATACCCAGTCACCCATGGTCACACATAGCTGTCGACTTAGTCGTAGATTTGCCACAGTCCAAGGGGTATAGATGTGTGTTAGTAGTGGTAGGTCGATTCTCGAAGGGGTGTTGGTTTATCCCCTTTCCTGTCTTACCCTCAGCACAGCAAATCGCGGAAGCCCTATTCCAGTATGTGTTCCGTTATTAATGACTACCAGAGGACATTGTCTCTGCGGTCGTTCTTCCAGCAACTGGGAACCATGGTCAGCCTCACATCTGGCCATTATCCAGAGTTGGCCAGGCAGAAAGAACCATTCAAAGCCTCTGTGAATTTCTTCGTGCATACTGTAGCCAGCAACAACACGACTGGGCCGATTATTTGTGTTGGGCCGAGTATACGCAGAATTCACTGCGTCACTCCTCCACAGGGATGACCCCGTTCGAGTGTGTGCTGGGCTATCAACCTCCTCTCTGTCCCTGGGATCACAGACGTACCTAGCATCAATACTTGGTTTTGTAAAGCACGACAAATCTGGGAGAGGGCCCATACACACATCGAACGAGCTGTCCACCGTTTCCGCCTCCAAGCTGACAAGCGCCGGAGAGAGACCCCACAATACCATCCAGGGGACAGAGTATGGCTCTCCACTTGGGAGAGATTCTGATTGAATCCCAGATCAACCCTGTCACTTACCGTCTCTGAATACTTTCCCACATGCACGTAACCCCCTCTTTCCATGTCTCTCTTCTTAGACCTGTTATACCGGGACCATTGGCTTCCACAACCGGGTTGACGGACCCCCCTCCAATCATAGAAACGGACATCGAAATCATCCTGATCGCCCCGCTCCGAGGCCCAGGGGCAGGCCGCGTCGTCACTCCCAGCCAAACTTGCTCTCCTCCCGGCGAGGACGCCGGAACGTGTCCGGAGTCCACTCCTGAGGGGGGGGTACTGTCACGGTTCGCGACATGCCTCGGTCCCGGTCACCGGAAATCTGACTGTGTTTTCCAGCACACCCAATTATCATCACCACCCAATCCCTCACACCTGACCAGCTTAGTATTTAAGGAGTTCCAGACCGACCCAGACTTGCCTGTTCATTGTTGTGGTTCACTCTTGTTTGTTTGCATCAATACAGATTTTGTTTATCAAATAAAACCCCAAGATCGCCACCGTGCACTTGCCTCTCCTTTTCCCCCCACAACATGACAATTACAGACTGTAAAATCACAATTTAAACTTTCCAAAGCAGAATTGCCATTGTTTATCTTGTAGTGCTACTGCATGTTGTGCTGAAATAAATGAATACAAAACTCTAAAGCTGAGAATTCTACTGGTGAAACCCTAAACCCAGCTTATTTCAGAACCCATTCAATTTTCTGCCGCTTGTCCCAAACAGGGTCACGAGGACGGGGGACACACCCCGGACAGGTCGTCAGCCCATTGCAGGGAGGAGCGGGACGGGGATTGCTCAAGGGTACCTCAGGGCAACCCATTGGGAAGGGGTTCAAACCCCCGATCCTTCAATCACGTGGCTGACGCCCTAACCACTAGGCCACCACTGCACCTCACAGCAGTGATCCTTACCTCTATATTCTCTACACCACTTGCCCCACCTTACATACCTGTTTGTTGTTTCTTCTTTAAAAAAATCCCCAAAAACAAGGAAACCAAAGTGATTTTCTAAGGTTTTCTTCCTCCTTTGGAGTCTGTTATTGAATAGTATCACGCCACACAGACAGCTTTGTTTATCATGATCTTGACCTCCATACTATTTTTTCTGTATTTTCTAGTTCAAAGCATTCTGGTTCAATCTAAGTATTATTTCTGTGTTTAACAGGAGATGTCTCACGCTCTTTCTTGAGGACATGCATGAGAGAGTATACTTTTATTACATTATGTTCATTTGTGATCTTGCTGTCATGCTCATTTTTGCTGGCCAGCAAGCTTCTTTGTGGGCAGCTGTACACCTTCAAATGCCTTAGTGAGCAGTTTCACCTGCAGTTTCATTTTAGCAATTGTTGATGAGTCAGTTTTCATCGTGGAGGCTAGTGCTACTATTTGATGTGTTGAATGCATAAGAGACCAAATTCTCTTATGAGTTCAAAAAGTGTGAGTGCAACTGTTGTGAGCAAACGCACCTGAAGACCCTCTTAAGAGGGAATAAATAGAACATTGCAATGGGTAGTGGGTGTGTTGGCGTTTTGGTTCCCCACGTGATGCAGCCTGAAGTTTATGCTCAGATAAGTCTGCTATTTGTCTGCTTTCATATGAACCACAGTGTTGATGATGACCTTGTTTGCGTGCATGTTCAACCCTGCTAGACGTTTATTGTTAGCGGTTAGCAGTTAGCATTAGCCTCCAAGCTAACATTCTTTGTTAAATTTCAGAGTCAGGTGTCTTTCCTCTTTCCCCAGTACAGGTGCACAGAACAGCAACAGTGAGAAAATCACAAACACCTCCCTCAACATGACAAAGCAAAAGCACTGTTTATCATGAGGAACACGGAAAAAACTGAACACATGATTGAAAAATATGTTCTTTGTTGTCATCATATAGTCTTTAGTAAATGGAACTCCTCCTTGAGCTTTATGAAAAGCGGGTTTGGGAGGTCAAAACACTTCAGACTTGGCAAAAGCTAAAGCACTTCAGTTGGAATGCATTTGTCTTGAGAATACGGTACAGTGCTATTCCGTCTGAGGTTGTGATCTTTTTATAATTTTTTCAACAACATCATTCTAATCACATCATTGGCACATGAAAGTGACTATTCTTGTCATTGTGAGTATGCACAGCAAAATTGGATCTCTGCATTTAAACCATGCACAAACACACTGTGCAGATATTAAAGCAACCAGGGAGCAGGGGCAGTACCTTGTTCACGGGTACCTCAGGGCAACCTACTAGTAAGGGGGTTTGAACCCCCACTCTTCTGATTCTACAGCCAATTCCCTAACCACTAGGCCACCACTGCAGAAAGTGGTGATAATGATGAGTATGTTTTTTTTTCTTCATTTCTTTAATAAAGCTGAAAAGATAAATTAAATTTTATTCTGCTCTTCCAAGGGGTCTGTTCTTAAGTGGTAACTTTGCACGAGGTAAAGCTAGTAGATACTTTTCTCTCTGAACTTCAGAGTTACCTTTTAACACACCTGGTAAACAGGCATAAAGGGGGTTTTAAGTCCACACTCTCTTATTCAAAATTAGAATAAGGTTTTTGGCATCTGTTTTTAATCAAGTGGCTAGAAGCTGTGACCTGTCCAGGGTGCGTCCCCCGTCCTCGCCCTGTGTGCGCTGGGTTGGACACCGGCACTCCCCCGCGACCCCGTTTGGGACAAGCGGCAGATAATGGATGGAATGGATGGCTAGAAGCTGTTAATTTGGACTCCTGAGGTCCTACAGAACAACAGCACCATCTACAGACCTGGATGCATCATGGAAAGAAGGCAACATTTACATTTATAGCTTCTAGCAGACACTTATCCAGAGCAACTTTAATTTTCTTAATTACAGGGACAGCCCCCCTGGAGCAACTAGGGGTTGAGGGTTTTGCTTGAGAACCCAATGGTGGCAGTGTTGGAGGCAGGATTCATAGCCGAGTATCCTACCACTAAAGCATCACCACCCCAGCCAATGAAGACAAGTCAGTGGAGGCAGAGTGATGTTCTGCTTGGACAATTTCAGCCCTGAAGGCTCATGTTTAACCAGAGCAGTTAATCTATTCACACATCAAAGTGTGATTGTTTTACACTCATTGTCAAGAAGAGCGCACAATATAAAGACTAGCTTTCCCATTGGACCATCTGGGCTGGGCTGACCATCTCAGCACCAACACTCAGAGTTTATTAAAGACTGATTTGAATTTCATTATAGTGCAGACCCGCTTAGTGCTTGAGAAGGAAAGAAACAAGCTTTCGTTAGCTCTAAACTCTGTAAAATCCATCACTACCTCTAGTGTTTCATATCTAAGTGTGATATCCAGGCACTTTCAGTTACAACATATTCATACTGAGCATTCGAAAATTTTCAGAAAGAGAAAGGATGGCTTGAAAGGGTGAAGTGTATCATTTTACTGTGTATATTATTTATTTATTTATTTATTTTAATTGGTATCCATTTATGTGTGTATGTGTATTTTAAAAATCCATAAATTAATACTGATGCTGGAAATTGAAACTTAATTTACCTGTAAACTCTAACAGGGATGCACCAGAATAATTTACAGAGGGAAAAGAGAAAAGAGGCCATGTTTTATTAAATGAATACATTTAACAAATGAGTCAAACTCTGAAAGCAGTTATGAACTCAAGTGTTGAGTTAATAACATTAATATGTTATTAAAAGGGGCTCAATATAGTCTTATCTGCAGCATTGAAATTTTCAGTGGAAATATTACTGGATCTAAAGCCTGCATTAAAGCTTACCTGATAACTCTTTAACTTTAACTTCTGTAAATTATTAAAGAAAAGGCACCAGATTGTCACACTTGGTATTTAAATTCATAAATAATTTAATTTTTATGGAGATTCAATGACTCATAAATTCTAATTATGAATAAATTTTGAATATGCTTATGAAGTTATCATGTTGGATATCAATCACTTGATTGCTATGATTTTCAAACAATCCAGTGGTGATTTGAAACTTAGTAAATCATTCAGCACCAGCTTATTTCTCTGAGGCAAAACAGGTTTGGACAGTTAAAAAGAACGTATCTTAAACAAAAGTGAAGTACTTCTATCATCGCTGATATCAATGAAGTCATAAACCCATCAACTGAAGAGACCTTAAGTAGGAACTTCCAAGAACTTCCACCAGTTGTTCAAAGTAGCAGCAATTATAACTGCACTACTCTGTTTAGCAAGGATGGCTTCCATAAACCCTGGATTTTGGTGGCTACCAGGAGCAGCAGAGGTTCAGAAGTGGTTTAATCTCATGTCTCCTGTTTTCTCATTGAAAAAGAGGATGATGAAAGGTGTTTTTGCCCACTCATCTGCATGCATTCTCCGCTTTGGTTATCCATAATTTAAATTTACTTGGATCTTAATCTCTGCATGATTTGTTCTTTGATTTGTTCTTTACATTCAGGTTCACAGAAAAAAACATCACCTTCTTCTTTTTCTTTTGGCTGCTCCCGTTTAGGGGCCGCCACAGCAGATCAACCGTCCTCATTTCTTATGGTCCTCTGCATCTTCCTGCTTCAAACCGGCCAACTGCATGTCCTCTCTCTCTACGTCCATAAACCTCCTTTTTGGTCTTCCTCTTCTCCTCTTTCCTGGCAGTTCCATCTTCAACATCCTCCTCCCAATATAATCCTTGTCTCTCCTCTGGACATGTCCAAACAAACGCAACATTGCTTCTCCAACGTTTTCTCCAAGACGTCTAACCTGAGCTGATCCTCTAATATACTCATTTCTAATCTTGTCCATCCTCGTCACACCCAATGAAAATCTCAGCATCTTTAACTCTGACACCTCCAGCTCTGCCTCCTGTCTTCTTGTTAGTGCCACCGTCTCCAACCCATACAACACATCTGGTCTCATTACTGTCCTGTAAACATTCCCTTTTACTCTAGCTGGTCCACATCTGTCACAAATCGCTCCTGCCACTCTTCTCCATCCATTCCAACCAGCCTGCACTCTCTTCTTCACCTCTCTTCCACACTCATCGTTACACTGAACTGTTGATCCCAAGTATTTTAACTCCTCCACCTTTGTCACCTCTACTCCCTGCATCCTAACCACTCCACTTTCCTCCCTTTCATTCACACTCATGTATTCTGTCTTTGCCCTTCTCACTTTCATTCCTCTCCTCTCCAGAGCATATCTCCATCTCTCCAGGCTCTCCTCAAGCTGCTCCCTACTCTTTCTGCAGATCACAATATCATCAGCAAACATCATCGTCCACGGAGACTCCAGTCTAACCTTGTCCGTCAGCATGTCCATTACCACTGCAAACAAGAATGGGCTCAGAGTTGATCCTTGATGTAATCCAACCTCATGCATCTGTCACTCCCACTGCAGATCTCACCACTGTTACACTGCCATTATATATTTCCTGAACTACTCTCAAATACTTCTCTGTAACACCTGACTTTGTCATACAAAACCACAACTCCTCTCTAGGCACCCTGTCATATGCTTTCTCCAAGTCCACAAAGGCATTATGTAACTCCTTCTGACCTTCTCTCTATTTCTCCATCAACACCCTCAGAGCAAACATTGCATCTGTTGTGCTCTTTCTCGGTATAAAACCATAGTGCTGTTCACTAATCATCACCTCTTTCTGATCTTAGCTTCCACTGCTCTTTCCCATAGCTTTATGCTATGGATGATCAACTTTATCCCTCTATAGATGCCACCGCTCTGTGCATCACCCTTATTCTTGAAAATCGGTCCCAGTACTCTTCGTCTCCACTCCTCAGGCATCTTCTCACTTTCCAAGATTGTGTTAAAAAATCTGGTCAGAAACTCAACTGCCATATCCGCTATATACCTCCATGCTTCCACTGGTATGTCATCCGCATATGACCTCCAAGGTCATCCTTCAGAGCACCATCCTCTGCTGTTTAGCTACACTCTCCCCTGTCACTACTTTGCAGTCTCCAATCTCCTTCAGACTGACCCTCCTGCAAAAGGATATAATCCATCTGTGAGCATCTTCCTACACTCTTAAATGTCACCCTGTGCTCCTCCCTCTATCCATTCTTTTTGCAAAATCTACAACCTGATCTGATCTGATCTGATCATCTGATCCATCACCTCCTCATCACCTCTGTTCCCTTCACCAACATGACCAATAAAATCTGCACCAATCACCACTCTCTCTCCCCTGGGTACACTCTCTATCACTTCATCTAACTCACTCCAGAATTCTTCTTTCTCTTCCATCTCACAACCAGCTTGTGGGGCATAAACACACCTTCAACTTCCAGCTTCAAACTCATCACCCTCCCTGACACCCTCTTCACCTCCAAAACACTCTTCACATATTCTTCCTTCAGGATAACACCTACCCCATTCCTCCTTCTATCCACACCATGGTAAAACAATTTAAACCCTCTTCTAATACAATACACTTGTAACGGTGGCGTGGTACCGGAGGGACGTCAGTTCAGAGCCAGGAGTTCAGAACAGAAGTTTATTACTCATAGTGACAAAACAAACAAGAAACAGGGAACGGGGGACTGCAGTTCTACACCTGAAACCCTAGAACTGGGGAACTGCAGTCTAAACCTAGATACAACGTGATCAATTTTAGGTGACCTATACCTAGTCATAGACACAAAGTTGACACATACAAACACCACCCGTTACGCATAGGTTTGACCTACCTAATGAGCCGCGCTCTGTTCTGACTCATCGGGGCTTAAATAGTCAGCCCCAATGATGCACACCTGCCCGCAGGGGCTCAGGTGTGCGCAGTCAGAACAGAGCGCCCTCTAGCGTACCCATAACACCTCCTGTGACATAAACACCTTATACGTGACCGAGAGCGCCCTCTAGCGTGCCCAAAACACCACACACGTGACAGAGAGCGCCCTCTAGCGTGCCCAAACCCTAACACACGTAACAACACTCCTCTAATACAATACACCTCTAATACAATACACAGTGAAATACACTGGCTTGTGCATCCCTAGTGGATGGGTTACATAGATACATTATATATGAATGTATAATGATCAAACAAGTTTTCAAAATATAAAGATTTTCCAAAGAATAATGCAGAAACAAAGCACTCATAATTCAACCCCAGTTTATCATTTTCACCTCTCCAGGTTCTCTTCAAGCTGCTCCCTACTCTCGCTATAGATCATGAGATCATCAGCAAACATCATCGTCCACGGGGACTCCTGTCTAACCTCATTCGTCAACCTGTCAATTACTATGCCAGACAAGAAAAGGCTCAGCAAAGGCTCAGTTGGTTCTTTGATGTAATCCAACCTCTACACTGAACGCATCCGTCACTCCTACTGAAAATTTCACCACTGTCACACTGCCCTCATAAATTTCCTGAACCACTCTCACATACTTCTCTGTAACACCTGACTTCCTCATACAAAACCACAACTCCTCTCTAGGCATCCTGTCATATGCTTTCTTAAAGTCCAAGAAGGCACAATGCAACTCCTTCTGACCTTCTCTGTACTTCTTCATAAGCACCCTCAAAGCAAACATTGCATAGTGCTCTTTCTCAGCATAAAACCATATTTCTATTATTTAATCATCACCTTATTTCTGAACCTAGCTTGTACTAATCTTACACATAACTTCATGCTGTGGCTGATCAGCTTTGTCCCTCTAAAGTTACTACAGCTTGTGCATCACATTTACATTTACGGCATTTAGCAGACGCTCTTATGCAGAGCGACTTACATGTCCTAATTACAGGGACAGTCCCCCTGGAGCAACTCAGGGTTAAGGGTCTTGCTCAGGGACCCAGTGGTGGTAGTGCCAGAGGTGGGATTTGAACCAGGGACCTCTTGAGCTCCAGAGGTCCATAAGCAAGTACCCTACCACTAGACCACCACCACCATCACCCTTCTTGAAAATCAGTACCAGTGCCATCAGTACCATCTCCACTCCTCAGGCATCCTCTCACTTTCCAAGATTGTGTTAAACAGTCTGGTCAGAAACTCCTCTGTAATATCTCCTAAACACACCTCAGTTCCTTCCTCTTCTTGACCTCCAAGGTCATCCTACAGACCAATATTCTATGCTGTTTAGCTACACTCTCCCACTATTTTACAGTTTCCTTTAAACCGACTCTCCTGCAAAGGATATAATCCACCTGTGAGCATCTTCCTCCACTCTTATACGTCACCCCATGCTCCTCCCTCTTAAAATAAATAATAACTACAACCATTTCCATCCTTTTCACTAAATCTACAACCATCTGACCTTCAGTATTCCTCTCTTTGAAATCATACCTACCCATCACCTCCTCATCAACTCTGTTCCCTTCACCAACATGTCCATTAAAATCTGCACCAATCACCACTCTCTCTCCCCTGGGTACACTCTCTATCCCTTCATCTTACTCACTCCAGAATTCTTCTTTCTCTTCCATCTCACAGCCAACTTGTGGCACATAAACACTTACACTCATTATCACACTTTCAACTTCACACGTGTCTCCTCTCGTCCTCTCAGACCATCAAGCACTGATCGTCTTGAACCCCCACTATTGAAGAAAAGAGCAATGCTTTGAGACTCTTCTCAGTCCTGGCTCCTCAGAGAGGAAATGAACTCCCCCTGATGGTCAGAATTACTGAATCCCTTGCGGTCTTCAAACGTTGACTAAAGTGAAAGTGACAACCCTTGGCACAGCACACAGTGAACCACAACTAAATTGGACCTCTGCATTTAACCCATGCAAACACCGTGCAGCAGTGGGCAGCTATTGAAAGCGTCCAGGGAGCAGTGACAGGGACTGTACCTTGCTCAAGGGTATCTCAGGGCAACCCACCTAAGGGAATCAAACCCACAATCTTCCAATGGGGGTGGGCAACTCCCTAACCACTAGGCCACCGCTGCCCCACCTTTTTTAAAGATCCACCTTTTCAAGGAATTTCTCAGGGAATCAGTCCCATTCCCACTCTTTTTACCTCTACTTTTCATTTCTCTTCCTCTAGAAACCTCTGCTCTCTCGTTCCTCTTAAAAAAAACACTAGCAACACTCTCTTTTGTTCTAGTCACAGGGTTACTAAGTTTGGAACTGGTTGTAATAGTAAATCAGCATTTGCTGATCAGAGCTGGTTACTAATGTGAAGTTCAAATGTGGAAACATTGCTCTGATGCAAGTCACTCTGGATAAGAGCGTCTGCTAAATGCTGGAAATGTAAACTTCCAACTTCAAACTTACTCTGACACCCTCTTCACCTCCAAAACACTCTTCACATACTCTTCCTTCAGGGTAACACCTCCCCCATTCCTCCTTCTATCCACACCATGATAAAATATTTTAAAGCCTCCTCCAATACACCTGGCCTTACTTCCCTTCCATCTAGTCTCTAACACAAAATATCAACCTTCCTTCTCTCCATCATATCAGCTTATTCTCTACCTTTACCAGTCATGCTGCCAACATTCAAAGCTCCTACCTGTAACGCTGGAGTGTTGTGGGCAGGACATCAGTGCATAGCCAGTGATCTGTGACTTGACTTTTATTAACCATAATGAACAGAATAAACACAAAGAACTGGTACACCACCTTTACACTAAGGCTTAGCCTGTTAGATGACTGATGCTCTGCTCTGACTCATTGGGGCTTAAATAGCCAGACCCCAGTGCCCTCATGAGCCCAGTTGTACTCAGTCAGAGCAGAGCGCCATCTACAGTGACTCCACCCTCACTTCCACTCCTCCATTTCCTTCTCTCCCCCTTCCCCTCGACATAACCTCCTTTGGCCAACAGTAGCGCAATTTTCATTAACACCCTGTAGACTAACAGCACAGGTGGCAGTCATTTTTAACGATGAATAATTCCTACACTACAGTAACTCAAAATACTCTTTGACAATTAGATGCCTTATTGAATATGTTATCTAAGACCATTGGTTTGTTAGGGACTGTGTTTCCAGGAAGTTTCTAGAAAAGGACAACACAGGCAAATGAAACGAGGCACTGATAAGACTCAAGCTTCAAACACTCTGTTTAAGTCACAGTGATAACCACTAAAAATCACTCAACAGCAGTGATCCTTACCTCCATTTTCTTTACACCACTTGCCCCGCCTTGCATGCCTGACTGCATGTTGGTTCCTTAGAAAAAAAAACCCAAAAAAACCAAAAACAAGGAAACCTAAGACATTTTCTCAGGGTTTCTTCCTCCTTTGGAGTCTGTTATCAAATAGTATCACAGATTTCAGATAGCTTTGTTTATCAAGATCTTGAACTCAGTACTATTTTTTCTGCATGTTCTGGTTCTCAGCATTGGGTTTCAGTCAAAGTGTCTCTGTGTTCAGCCTCCTACTCTTTCATGCATGAGAAAATATTCATGTATTACATTATGTTAATTTGTAATCTTGCTGTCATGGTCTAAAAGTTTATTGCATTATTCTTTGTGTGCAGTTCAACACCTTATGTTGCGTGCACAAGCACTGGGGACAAAGAGAAGGACACCTGAGCAAGATCATGGGACTACCCTGTCTGCTTAAAACTGAGGAAAACACAGCTCAGAGAGACCAGGGATATGAACAAACAAATAATTTTTATACCACATACAAACACCAAAGAGATGAACAGTACTAAACTAGCACATGCACTAGAGAAAAGGGAATAGAAAAGAATGGAGGGAAGGAGCAGGGAGTCAAAATATGGACAACAACATTAACCCACAGTAGTACAGTAGACTATTAGAAGACTGTTTAAACACCAAGGAGGTTTTAACCAACACAGAGACAGAAGAAAACACCAGGACTAAAATGCAGATGAAGAAACAACGGGATCAGAACAAGATCACAGGAGTTCTACAAGTGTTAACTAGAAACCAAATATTAGCAAGGGAGCCAAGTAAGGGAGTTTATTTATTCCTGCAAGAATGGGCTCCTGCAATACAGACTGGACGTCTCATCTTACAAGACCAGCCTCCCTTTTATTCTATGCCCACTTCTCCTGTGCACCCCCAACTCAGAAAGTTGAACATGGCTTATTGGATCTTCTAGACTGGATGATGGCAGCAACTGTAGTCTCTCATACACAGCTGGAGTGTAAGTACAACAGTGAGAAAATCATGAATGCATGCAGAAGCAATAAGTTCCCTCAACATGACAAGGCTTATCTTGTCAAAACACTGCTTATCATGAGAAACACAGAAACACAGAAAAACTAAACACATGACTGAAAAATATTTCCTTTGTTATCATCATATGGTCATTAGTAAAAGGAATTCCTCCTTGAGCTTTATGAAAAGCTAATTTGAGGGTTGAATAACTTCAGACTTGGTAAAAGCTAAAGCACTTCATTCTGAATGTATTTGTCTCAAGAATATGGTGTAGTGCAACACAATGCAACTCCTTCTGACCTTCTCTGTACTTCTCCATCAATACCCTCAGAGCTAACATTGCATCGATTGTGCTCTTTCTCAGCATAAAACCATACTGCTATTCAGTAATGCTCACCTCTTTTCTGAACCTAGCTTCCACTACTCTTTCCCATAACTTCATGCTGTGCTTTGTGCATCACTCCTATTCTTGAAAATCAGTACTAGTACACTTCATCTCCAATCCTCAGGCATCCTCTCACTATCACTAACAATTTGGTCAGAAACTCAATTGCCATCTCCCATCAACACCTCCATGCTTCCACTGGTATGTCATCCAGTCCAACAGCCTTTCCATTCTTCATCCTCTTCATCACTGTCCTTACTTCCATCTTATTTATTTGCTGCACTTTCTAGTTTACTATCTTCACATCATCCGATCTTCTTTCTCTCGTTTTCTTCATTCATCAGCCCCTCAAAGTACTCCTTCCATCTGCTCAACATGCTCTGTTCACATTTCCATTTCTATCTTTAATCGTCCTGAGCTGCTGCACATCCTGTCCAGATCTGTCTCTCTGTCTAGCCAATCGGCACCTCCCAGTGCCCATGTTAACTCCTGCCTGAAATCCACCTTGCAGTTCTCCTCCTTCAGCTACCACCACTTGATCCTCTATTCTGCCCTCACTTTCCTCCTCTTCTTCACCTCCAAGATCCTACAGACCACCATCCTTTGATGTCATTGATGTTTGATATTTGATGAATTCTTACTCTCACTTCCACTCTCCTCCCCTCCTTTCTCTTCTCCTCCCTCTAGACATGCCTTCCTCCTCTTCTTCTGGTATCTGGTATCGACTTTTCAATCAGGGACAAAGTGCTCAGATCCCTAATTCATGTGTTGGTACAAACAAATGTGGCACCAGTGCACCACTTTTGCTTAGTGGCTCCAACCCAGGTCTGGATGATGGGATGGTGTTCCGACAAATCTGTGCAAACTGGGCTGTTACGGCTGTAGTTTCTATACCCCATCAATTAAAGTGAAAGCATGTCCAGGAAACTATTACGTGTATGAACTGGTGAGAACATCTTTCTGCAATCTGGCCTATTGTGCAGGTGAGTACTGATATGTTTGCATGTGATATGTTTTAAGTTCTGACCAGTTGCAAATGTTAATGGGATTCTGGGCTGGACATGGATGAGAATATAGCTTTTGAAATTGGAGATAAACAAAAACAATAATAAAAAGATTTAAGCTGTCAAATTTCTGAAAAAAGTTGGTTAAAGCCAAAACATTGAGAATTGTTTAAAAAGTGAAGAATAGATGGAATATAGCTGTGGACCTTAAAACAAAAAATCAGTGTGAAGAATGTGAGTGAAGAAGTGGAATGCCAGGAAAGGAAGTAAGCAGTGGAACATTAGAATAGAAAGAACAGATGTATGTACACCTGTAAAATGTTAAGAGAAACAGTTGTTATGGGATTTGTAGGCTGATGACAATGTCCAACACACATAGAGTGTATATGACTGCAGATGCAAATAATAATAGACAAAAAAATTATTTTGAAAAGCAGAAATTGGGATTGACGAGGATGAACAGGATTAGAAATGAGTATATTAGAGGACATCTCAGGTAAGCTGTTTTAGAGACAAAGTGAGTGTAGCAAGGTAGTGTTGGTGCTGTGATGACCTTTAAACGACAGCAGCCGGAAGAAGAAGAATAAGAAGATATACATGAATTAGAAAAACATTTTTAAACATGCACGTCTCATGTCTGACAGTTTAAAAATAAAATAAAATGAGTAGAATGAAAGCATGTAATCTAGCATTAACTGTACATTCAGCTCCAGAGCACAACAGATGGCTCATCAAATGAAATGTTGGTCAAATCTAAATTCTGTCCTCGAACAAAATCATTTATTAATCTGGTGATATTGATATGATTCAGAAATCATCATGCATCATAGCAACAAGGACAGGAGTGCTCAAATATTAGAAAAGGGAGGAAAAGATGTGATTATAGCTGTTAAGTGTTATGAAGGATAATATGGATTAGAGTGTTGCTGGGATTGTTAGGAAGAGAAGAAAGAGATATGAGTTTAGCCGTGGGAAACTAAACTGGGGGCCATCATTTCATTGAATGAAGCACTTCAGTTAAAATTATCGGGATTAAAATATATTCAGTTCAAAATGTATAGGCCCTAATATATTGTGTGTATAAGAAACTCCTCTTAAGAGTTTTTTGTTTATATATTCTGTGATTTCTTAATCTTACTGGTGATTATTGTTAGTGGTTATTGGTGACTGTTGTTGATCCCTGCTGTTCTCATGAGTTGGATCAGGTGATTTGGGGCACAAAAGAGTTAAATCTGTGTAGAACTTTTGGTCACCAAGAACAGATAAAGGATTGAGAAACAAGATGCTTCACAATAAATTCAGTTTGTGTATTATTATAAATCATTATTATAAAAAGAATAATTCTACCCGTTTTCCAACACTGAACACTGATTCAGACTAAACTGTCTCCTGAACAAGTTTAGAACTTGGAGCAGGTGTAGAAGACTGTGGTTAGAACAGAACTCAGCAGTAGATCTCCAGGAAAAGGTCTAGTGACCACTGTTCTAGGGTCCCAAACGCCAGTCCTGGAGGAAGGTCAAGTACAGTTTGGTGATTTTACTTCTCAAGCGTGTCTAGTTCAGCTCACCTGCTGTTTGTCAGGTGTTGTATTTCTGTTTGAAAATACGAGTTTGCTGGACAGAAGCCCTCCATACCAGAATTTGGTGGCCACTGTTCAGGTGAATCATCTGCCAGCTGGTAAAGCTAGTAGTTTCCTTTCTCTCTAAATATCAAAGTTACACTTTAACACATTTATTTGTAAAATTCAGTCATCATTTTTCTCATAGCCAGTGTAGGTGAGTAGCAGGGTTCAGTAACATGGTGTTTACTAAGATTAGCAAGAACACAAGACTCCATGACTGTCGAACAACCAAAATCTTCAAGCTTATGATAAAAGTAGAGATTAGGTAGATGTGCATCCAAATGTTATGTATCTATTTATTTGTGCATGCTTTCAAGTCAAGTCAAGTAGGTTTGTATTGTCATTTCAACCATTTACACCATTCAGTGAAACAAAATAACGTTCCTCCTGGACCCTGGTGCTACACATAAGATGAAATCAGACACGACATAAGACACAAGACAAGGCAAACAAGGGCAGACAACAACAGACAGTACAACAGACAGTACATTCAGTGCATTAATCCGTCAGAGAGCCGCAGTGTTATAGAACAAAGCAGCACAAGTTGTTGGCAGTGTGATAGAGCAGCAGTGTTATGGTTAAAGTGCGGAGTGCAAAAAATAAAAATAAAAAATAAGTAATAAGTAATAAGTGGCGGTAAGGTGGTTCATTTACATGAATGTGCATTAGTGTGTAAAACGAGGAGAAAAAGTTCCAGCAGTGGCAGAGAGCAGATTATTGTGAAGACATTAACAGTTTAAAAGTCTGATGGCCAGGGGGATGAAGCTATTTCCCATCATGGTAGTGGAGGCCCGTGTGCTGCGGAACCTTTTCCCGGATGGCAGGAGGGAGAAGAGAGTGTGGGATGGGTGTGAGGGATCATATCTTAATGCTGGTTGCTTTGCGGATGCAGTGAGTGGGGCAAATGTCCTGAACAGAAGGCAGAGAGGCACCGATGATCTTCTCAGCTGTTCTTACTACCCGTTGTAGGGACTTGCAGTCTGAGACATTGCAGTTCCTGTACCAGGAAGTAATGCAGCTGCTCAGGATGCTTTTGATGGTTACTCTGTGCTTGGCTACACAGTCGTGGGTCATCAGTATGAAGAGCAGTTGGCTGAGCACACAGCCCTGAGGGCTCCTGTAGTTGGTGAGGGCCTGAATGCCCTGCCACATGCGTCACATATCACTGGTGTTTTTGAAGCGGCCATGGATTCTTGTGACCTTACGTGAGCTCGCTTGGCTGCTCTGATGGCCCGAGACAGGTTTGCCCTTGCTGTCGTTAGTGCAGCCTCATGCCCCTTACATGAAGGCCTTGTCCCAGACCTTGTTTTTCCACATGATGTCCTCCACATAGTCCATTGAAACCTAAGCATCGCAGCAAACCAGCTGGACAGAACCACTTGGTGCTTGAGTGGAAAAGAAAACAAGCTTTCTTTGTCTCTCCACTCTGTAAAGTTCATCACTACCTCTAGTGTTACATATCCAAGTGTGATATCCAGGCTACTGTGCAGCCCACCACCAGAAGGAGGTGTGGTCTTGTAGCAAGGCCAAAGTGCAAAAGGAAGACCTTGATTGTTCCACTGATGAAAGCGGCTGACTTGACTGGTTGGTAGTTGGCTGGTTACAGGGTCTTTCAGAACTTTTACTCAGTGTGACTTACACTATGTGCACATTTATTAGGCAGGTGAGTATTTTGAGGATTAATTTTGATGTGAAAGAAATCCAGCACTATCAGTCAATCCAAAATGTTAAAACCCTGAAACCTGAATGTTTTACAAGGAAATGTGAATGTGAACATTCTCAGGGGGATACACATTTGTGAAACTTATAATACAACTATGAGTGTGAAGAATTATTACACAACTAAATGACCTTAACTAAACTAAATGCATGAACAAAATTTTCCCATCTCACTTGATCATTTTTTGTTAAAGTGAGAATAACAAACAACAAACATGGTTCTGTGATCACGCCACAATATCTCAGCAATTCCTAGAGTGCTGCATCCCTCTGAAAGACTTTTGGACTTTTCAGAGTCGGTTCTCTCTCTGTTTTTTGTGTTTGCCTGAGGAGGAAAAGAAGCTGCCTGATAATTCTGATAACAACTCTTGATATCAGGGGACACAAATACACAAATACACACCACCTGATCTGCTTAAATCCAATCAGCATTCACGTTTATTCAGATTGGAGTTGGAATATATGCAGAAAACTGATGATCTGGTCAAAATATTCACTTGCCTAATCATTGTGCATAATTATTGGCATGATTGTTATCCACCACTGGTAAACCCATCATACCTTATGTCAAGTTTTCATTCATTAGATTATAATAATCTTTATTTACATGTTTTACTCTTTGCGGTATGCAGATTAGGCTGCTTGATAATGGCTATGTTGGATCACTGGATGAGCTGTACACTCTCCCATTAACCATGGTAGTTGTTTATAATATTGGAAGCACTTTTCTTTACAGATCAATAATATGAGAGTATTACACATGTTTGTTACTCAATTGAAAAAAAAAACACAATAAGTCAAGAATTAAATCGTAAAATAATAATAAGCAGAAGGTTGTGAGCTTGAATTCTGGATGATTAGGTTGCCCTGAGGTTCCCCTGAACAAGGTGATGTGCGGTGTTACGAGGATGTATTTCGATGTGGTTCACTGTGCGAGTGCTGTGCGGTGTTTCACACTTCATTTTCACATAAAAAAAAAAGACTGTTCAATCAATGTGATTCACTCTACCTGTCCATTGGTTTAATGTTGTAGCTGATTGGTGTATATTAGTATAAACCAAACTACAGCTAAGATTTGATCATTTCCTGCTGGTCTAGATCAAGGAACTAAATTATTGATATTAATCAACCCTTAACAGCTATCAAGTTTCAAGCTGTTATCATAGAAAGTGTTTGTGCAGTTTTGATATGGCTGTGCTTCAGAAGAATTCAGCACCAACATGTTCCTGGTAAACAAAACAGGTCTAACAGCATCTAACTCCAGCTGTCTTCTTAAATGGCCAACTTCCAAGACTTTACAGTAGCTCTTCATAGTATCAGATGATATTGAGCTTAATAATTATGATAGTTAGAAAGTTAGAAACCTGTTTAACAAGACGTTTTCCTGCGGTCTGTTAACTCTATTATGAGTATATATAGTGTTGGCATTTCCTTGCCATTGGCATGGTGCACAACTAATGAAGTGGTGGCCTAGTGGGAAGGGAATTGGTCCCAGGATTGGAAGGTTGTGGTTTCAAATCTCAGACCAGTAGCTCTCAGGTACCCTTGAGCAAGACACCATCACCATCACTGCTCCCCAGACACTTTAATTAGCTGCCTCCTGCTGCACGGTGTGCATGGGTAAAAAGCAGAGGTTGAATTTCATTGTGTTTCAAAAGGACAGTCGTTTTCTGTAAAGAGAATTTGTAGCATCATCTGTGTTACTTTTTAAATAACAAACCTGTTTAAAGAACATAAATGTAACTTTTAGCTTTAACAACCCATTACGTTCAGATCATCATTATTCTACCATCCCAAAGAACCAGTTCACCAACAACATAATTCACTGATTGGTTATGTTAACAAAGGAAATAAGTTAAAAGAGTTAAACAACTACACAGTAAAAGTGGTAATCCAGTCATTAATAGAATTACTGATAAGAAAAAAGATTCAACTACTTAAGATCAAATTTGTAAATATTTGAGTTCCTCCCTTGTGAAATCATTAAAAATCACTATCATATATTGTGTCATAACTATAAAAAGTTAATGCAGGTGCAATTTAATTAATTGGGCATTTTGAAAAACAATTAAGGAACACGGAAAAGACTGAATGCAAGCTATTGACAAAAATGTCTTTGTCTGTTATCAGATGACACGTATGGATGAACAGTACAAGGAAGTAAATCCTGAGCTTTATCAAAAGCAGGTTTGAGTGCTCCAAGACATTCAGTCTTGGGGACAGGTGAAGGGTTTCAATCTGTTATTCTGTCTGAGATTCGTGGTATATTTACACTTTTTCAATAGTATGCTGAAAAAAAAAATTCTGATCTAAAGCAAGGCTTGTTTTTTCCCTCTTTTTGCAGAATTTTTGTCTCTTTGTAATGTTGCACTCAGCTCAATCGGCAGTGATAACGCTAGCAATAATATTAATGAGAGGTATGTTTGTCTTCTTTTTTTAATCAGTTCATTAAACCTATATTCAGAAACTTTACTAAACTTTCTTTTTCTGGTATTTCTACACTTGGATCAGCAAGGACACCAACAGGTAATTACCATCTATAACTGTCCTTCCCCCTTTTTATCAGAGACTCATCTTTTTTTATTTTTTTCTTGGTTACTGCTTCATCTATCTAAAGTATCATCTGCATCATCTAAAGAAAACCTAATTGGTCTGTTATCCCTTTTATGTATGCTGAGTGAATTCGAGATAATATTTGAATATGAAGACTTTGAGAATAAAAAATGGACATTCGCCCTCTGAATTTCCACTGTTTAATGTCTCATTTGAATTAAGTTAAACATTGCTCATTTGTTGTTGCAAGGTGTCTCATCATGTTTTTACAGTAAGTCATTACTGTATTGTAATTTATTATATATTATATTATTATGCAGGATAATAATCTAATATAACAAATATAAAATATTGTATATCACATTATTATGTTATGTATTATATCATTATCTTCATTTTTAAGTAAACTTTTTTGTTGTATCTTGAAACCCTTAAGAAATGTCAGAAGGCACTTAGGACCACAAAAAAAAATTCTACAAAACTCTTACTTTTTTAGAACTGTGAAAATAAATATGAATTAAAAATAATGCTAATGGTTTAAAGATCATCTTTAAGCAAAAAAGAAGCTGAAGTCAAATGCATTGCTCCGCATTTATACTTGGTCTCATAAACGAAGGAAGATGCAGCAGAGATCCAGGAGGGGACAGATATCTGTTGTTTGTAATGGATTTACCAAAAAGATCTACTTCTTTAAGATCTACTTCATTTAAATTGAATAAAAAATCCATCTGAGCAATGCCCAGGGCATTGGATTTTGCACCAATGTGGGGGAGGGAAGGTAGTATCTATGTGTGCTGTGTTTTGTTTTTGTTTTTTGTTTTTTTTTTTTCACATTAGTCTGGTTAATAAAGTACTGCTAAAATAATTCCAAGATCTGGAATAAAAGTGGTATTTGTTCTGGCTTTACCGCTTAATTCAAATTTGCATGTTCATGAGAGGCATTATGTTTCTAAAAGCTTCAATGTAAACCTTCTTTTGTTTAGAACTGGACTTCATACTGTGTAAAAGAGCTCCTATAATTAATTTATTCAGACATCTGTTGGGTATTGTTTTTTTTCTGTCAAATTATAGCCATTTTACACTTGTTAATTTGAATTTCACACATTTCAAAGGAACGTTCCTATTTTATTTGACACTACTGCTCACCTTTCCAACACTTAAGCCCAAATGGACACAAAAAAGGCTTGGTGTTTTCATCAGTGCACACTAAAACAAGGATGAAAGATGCTTAAAAAAACAAGCTGAAAACAGACAAGCTATGAAATATTACTGGTAGAAAAATACAATGGAGCCTAGCTGTGGAGTTTTAGGGTTTGCTAAAGAATGTCCAAAAGAAAATAAAAACTATGAAAAAAGCACATTTTGAAAAAAACCCCACCAGAATTAGAACAATATAATGTAACATTTAAAATGTATAACTTAACATGATATTAAACTTACATTTATTAAGTTTAAAGATGATTTAACATATAAAGAATGATGTAAAAAAGACATGACTCCAGAAAAGACTGTAATTGAGTAAAGCTGCTGAATGTGATCCGTTCACCATGGCATCCAATTTTTGCATATTTTGTCTTCAACAGCAAGCTCTGGGTATGACCCATGCAATAACTACACAGCCCTGGACCAGCCCTGGAGAGCTACTAATCAGTCCATAGATTACGTCTGCGATGCATACTTTCAGTGGAACGGCTGGTATCGTCTCTTCTATCATGGGATGAGTATACGCATGCCGGAGCATTGTAGCACTGGGTGCAGCACTGCTGACCCTATTTCTTTAAATGGTGGACATCCCCAGCTAGGAGACGGCGTGGTCAGTCGTCAGCTCTGTACCAACGATCGTATGTCCGGATGCTGCAGTCCAGGCTACATTACTAACTCAATTAAAGTCAAAGCATGCCCAGGAAATTTCTATGTCTATGAATTCACCAGACCAACTGCTTGCAGCTTTGCCTACTGTGCAGGTAAAATTTCAGCAAATCTGAAACATGTCCATGTTTAATTTCTTGCAGGTTTAAAATGCATTCTATTCTATTTCTTCATACAGACATCACCACGTTAACTCCAAGCAATTTCTCAACAAGTGGACCTTCTACAGACACCAGCATATGTATGTGGCCATAATGCTCATTCTTTATTATTCACATTATTATTCATTTACACATTTAGGAGACAGTAAGCATGAGTCAAAACAAAATGTTTCATACTGATTATGTTAATGACCCAGTACTGCCCCACTGTTGCTGTTTTTCAGCAGGCATTCTCAATTCAGTTCAATTCAATTTATTTTTGTATAGCGCCTTTCACAACAGAGTTGCCCCAAGGCACTTTACATAGATGGTAGACAGGTTATAGTACTAGAAGTTAAAGCCAGACTACTACGGAGGAGAGGAACCAAAAACTCCACTGTGTGGAGAAAAAAAACCTCTGAGGGTCCAAAGTCGACTGGCTACCCAACTCCCTTGGGTATACTAGCAGTACAAAGTTAGTTCGGTTTTAACTCCAGGATCAGTAAAGAGTCCCAAGCTGCTTCCCAGGCTCAGCAAGTCGGGTGCGGCCCCAGGTACCGGTGAGTCGCCAGGATCCCTTGGCGCATCGGATGCACAGCACAAACCAGATGGTAGCTCGGCATTGGACTCAGGTGATGAACACAGCGGGCCCCCCCGGACATGTGGGGAGAGAAATGGAATGGGGATGGTCAGTAATGAGCAGGATCCAGTAGTGACAGACACAGAAGGAAGCAATACAGTGCGATGGCATGTACAGCAGCACCAGCGACATTAGTAACGGTGCACTATGGTGATTGGTGTGGGTAAGCTAAACTAAAAAAGTAAGTCTTCAGCCATGATTTAAAGACTGAGACTGATTCAGCATCCCGTACAGAAGCAGGCAAGCTGTTCCACAATCTAGGGGCCCTGTAACTGAAAGCTCGTGCTCCAATATATTTATTTATGCGAGGGACAATTAGGAGATCTTTTTTCTGGGATCTAAGTGGGTGATTAGGTGTATAGGTATTAAGCAGTTCGGTTAGGTATATTGGGGCAAGACCTTTAAGTGCCTTGTAGGTTAAGAGGAGGACCTTGAAGTCAGCCCTGTACCTAACAGGAAGCCAGTGAAGCGAGGAGAGTATGGGGGTTATGTGGTCGTACTTCCTGCTCCTGCTAACAATCCTAGCGGCTGTGTTCTGAATGTGCTGTAGGGTGCTTAATGTGCCCTGAGAGCTTCCAGAAAGTAGGGTATTACAGTAATCTAATCTACTGGATACAAATGCATGTACTACTTTCGCCGTGTCTTCCATTGACAGAAAACGCCGTAGTTTGGCAATGTTCCGAAGTTTTAAGAAGGATTAAAAGAAAGATTTGAATCAAAAATAACACCAAGGTTACGTGCCAGAGTACTAACTGAAAACTTCAACCCTGCATCCCGGATATGCGAAATGAAGTTGGCCCTATCTCCATCACTTCTACAAAACAGAAGTAGCTCAGTTTTTTCGGGGTTTAGTAAGAGGAAGTTGTTATTCATCCAATCCCTAATATCTCTGATGTAACTAATTAAAGTGTCAGTTGATGCTTTATCACATGATTTAACAGAGAAGTATAACTGAGTGTCATCAGTGTAAGAGTGGTAACTAACATTATGCTTCCGTATAATAGTGCTTAGTGGGAGCATGTAGAGGGAGAAGAGCACTGGGCCTAACACCGACCCTTGTGGGACTCCATAATTAACTAGTGGCATAGGTGAGGGGGGGCCATAATCATCCATTTGGATGAAGTAATAACGGTTTGTGAGATAGGAGTTGAACCATTTAAGGGCTGTTCCGCTAATGCCGACAGTGGAGTGAAGCCTAATTACTAAAATGGAACGATCCACTGTGTCAAACGCAGCACTAAGATCTAACAGAACAAGAAAAGTAATGTTTCCTGCATCATTTGAAACCATTATATCATTTACCACTCTAGTTAGAGCAGTTTCTGTGCTATGGCCATGCCGGAAGCCTGAATGGAATTTATAAAGACATTATGCGTATCTAGATATGACTGCAGTTTTCTCGCAACTCATTTTTCTAGAATCTTAGAGAGAAACGGGACATTAGAGATAGGTCTATAATTACTTGGTGAGCGAGGGTCCAAGTTAGGTTTTTTGAGCTGTGGTCTAACCACTGCCGTTTTAAATTGATTAGGGACTACACCTGAGGTCAAGGATGCATTCTCCACCATATACACATGCATTACTTTCTCGGCTCTGTGTCGGATGAATGTAATAAATGAAAATAAAGCCTACTTGACTTGAATTAAGTCAAGTAGTCAAGTCAAGTAGGATTTTATTGTCATTTCAGCCATATACACAGTACACAGTGAAACGAAATAACGTTCCTCCAGGACCCTGGTGCTACACACAAGACAAGACAAGACACAAGACAAGACACAAGACAACATAAGACACAACACAACACGGGGCAACAAGTGCAGACAAGACAGACAACAACAGACGGCACGACAGACAGTACATTCATCCGTGGAGGGCTGCAGTGTTGTGAAACAAAGCAGCCCAGGTAGATTATGTGTAGCAGTGTGGTGGAGCAGTGTTATTGAATTGTGAATTGATTCACAATTAAAAACAATGAATAAATAACACTTTAACTCTTAATCCATTAGCTAGATATGCAAGGCTCTACAGTGATGTAGGGATGTTGAACTATTGTACAGTTCAAAACCCATTATAAAGGGCATTATATACTCATTATATACATAATATACATGTCTGACACAAGCTTAGTGCAGCATTTGTTTAATTTTTGAAAAGGTTTGGGAGAATGATTGGCCTTATCTCTTGGATTTAAGTCCAGATCTCCTGTAAATGTGTTCTTGTATTAGTAATTTCAGATTACATTTATAGATGTTGTTGTTTGCAGGACTGACACATATCTCTTCTTGCACAGCAGTAGACTCCAGCTTTGATCCATGTAATAACTACACCACCCTGGACGACTACTGGAGAACTATACAGATAAACTACTTTGGACACGACGACACCCTGGTTGAGTGGAAGGGCTGGTATCGACTCTATCTTCAAGGACAAAGTGCCCAAATGCCTGAGTGGTGTGCGAATTACACAACATGTGGTGGTTTCGCGTCACTGATGCTCAGTGGTTCACATCCCCAGATTGGAGATGGAATTGTGACTCGTGGAGTAACTGGATCCCATTTCTCCACCTGCAACTACTACACATCCAACCCAATTCAAGTCAAGGCTTGCCCAGGAAATTACTACGTCTATGAACTCATTAAGCCAAGTATATCAATCCCCATGCCATCATACTGTGCAGGTAGAGCAGGATTCTGCTTCATTACAACATTTCTCCTGTTTGTAGATTCTTTAATTTTTTAATTTTGTTATTGGTGGCTCACAGGACTCCATGATCCCACCCTTCTCACAAGCTGGATCAGGTGATTAAAATAATCTTGTCTAGTGCTGTGTGCCACCAAGGATCCAAGATTAAGAAGTGTTACATTTTCTACACTTAATTCAGCTCAAATGTAGCATTAACTCATAATCGCAGTTTAATAACTTTTCTTGTTTCAGTTGCAGAGAGTTTTAACTTCAGTACAGACCCCTGCTACAGATATACCGTGCTGGATGATCCTTGGAGAAATCCAAACTTCACCGACTCTGTAAATTTAGATTTTAATGTTAATTGGATGGGCTGGTATCGGCTTCTCAATCAGGGACAAAGTGCTCAGATGCCAGAATTCTGTGTCAGTTCATTCAGGTGTGGCACCGCTGTACCATTTTGGCTCAGTGGCTCTCACCCAAGCCTGAATGATGGGATAGCGGTCCGACAAGTTTGTGGAAACTACTTTGGTTGCTGCTCTTATACATATTCAATTAGAGTGAAGGCTTGTCCGGGGAACTATTATGTGTATGAATTTGTCATCCCAAACGTTAGCCCTGCTGCCTATTGTTCAGGTCAGTGCTGATATTTTGCATCAAATGTAGATATTAAGTTGTGATCCTATCAGTTCTATATATGTATATGTGGGGTTCTGGGCTTTAGCACATTTGTAACGAAATTTTTCAGGTGTGTCATTTGTGCACACAGATTGCTAGTTTAATAGGCAATCACCATGTCATCAAAATTCTAAAATGAATTGCAAGCCTTATTTCTGGAGATCTATTTTTCTGCACAGTTTAATTAGAAAGGAGTAGAATTAATTGTAAATTACAATGCCTAACACCAGTGCATCTGATGTAAACAGTCAAGGACTTTTGTAGAAGTTAATGAGCTGGATCATTTGTGTTGGATATTGTTAGAGTTAGACTGTGTAGGAAGGTAGGTCTCCAGGACTAGGGTTTGTAAAACCATTGTACTAGTATAAGGGTTTCAGGTCTGGAGGGCTGGTGTTCATCATAGTTTGACCTGAAGTTGGAGACCCCTGTTCTAGGACTTCTAATCTACTAGTTGTCTAACCTACTATATTTCAAAGTAACCCCAGCTACCTTTTATAAGTTTATTTATCATGCAACAATTCACTCATTTCATCTTTCTTTTCCTTTCAGTTCCTAGCAACTTAACTTTACCACCAACAACTGCCATACAAAGTAAGAACTATTTTTGTATTTCTTGTTTTTTATTGATATGGTTTTAGATCATTGTCTCTAAAACAAAAAAGATTTGATTTGTGGTATCCAAGTAATTTTACCTTCTGCTATTAAATGACCCAAAGATTATTTTGGACTCCTATGAAACTAGAAAATTGAGCATCATCTGCAGGTCATTTGAAAATGGCTGAGATGGGGCTGATTTATAGCTAGCCCTAACTTTAGATTTACAAAGGCCTTTTAGGGTTCCATGCTAAATGTGATGTAATGAAATAAAAAGTTGAATTGGAAAGTACTGCCCATATACACATTTTTAATTATTTTATTTTTAAATGTAATTTAAAAAAAACGTATGTAAATGTAAATGTAAGTATAAATGTAATATCAGATACAGAAAAAAAGGATGGTATTGCTTTGGAATGCTATAAAAAGACAGAACATGGATAAAATATGGGTTAAATAAAGAATGAAAGGGTGTGTAACTGATGAATGTTAAGGAGGAATAGATAGATCATTATAGTTTTGAAATATTAGAAAATAAAGCAATGGCTTTGTAACAATGTAACTTTTGTAACGGTGGCAGGGTGTGGATAGGACGTCTGTGCGGAGCCAGGAGTCAGGAACATAACTTTATACATAGCTACTAAACCAAGATACAAGGAACTACAAGAGTGACCAAAACAAGATACAAGGAATTACCAAAACCATCATTAAATGTAGGCTTCACCTTGTGAATGAACTGCCCTCTGTTCTGGCCCATTGGAGCTTAAATAATCACCCCAATGAAGCACACCTGTGCCTTCATGAGCTCAGATGTGCTCAGTCAGAACAGAGCACCCTCTACTGTACCAAAAACCGAAACCAAAACTGTGACAGACTGTGACAGGCTGCAAGTGCAGCTTTGATATATGTCAAAGCTGCAAAATGTTTGACAGGAAAAAATGAGAACATGGCTTTTGAATATTTACAGAAGAAATTAACAGAAGGGGTCAAAGTTACATCAAATGAATAGGTAGAATTAAAACAAATAAGTAAAATCTGAACATTTAAATCCTCTTCTTATATTCATCTTCTCACCTGAACCACACCCCAATAAAAATGTATTCAGGCTTATTTAGTTGTCGAATTCTAGAAAGAAAATTTAAAAAAAAAGAATGCACCAAAAGTGAAGGGGAGACCAATGCCAAAATTCAATATTTCCTATATAGATATCTGCCCATGTCATTACAAATACCTTTATTAAGGAGGAAAATAGGGATGGCTGAACATTCATGGCTATCCCCTAAACATCCTGCTCTTCTACAGAATGATAAATGTCACTGTGCTCTAAATACACTGCTCAAACAAATAAAGTAGCACTTTTTAATCAGAGTATAGAATCAAGTCAGTTAAACTTGTGGGATATTGATCTGGTCAGCTAACTATCACAGAGGGTTGGCAATCAGTTTTGTTGATGATGAAATTAACAACAGGTGCACAATAGGGGCAACAATGAGATGACCCCAAAAACAGGAAGGGTTTTGCAGGTGGAAGCAACAGAATTTTTTTTTCTTTCCTTATCTTTTTTTGACTGCTTTTCAGTAGTTTTGCATTTGACTCATGTCAGCATCACTACTGGTAGCATGAGGTGATACCTGGACCCTACAGAGGATGCACAGACAGTCCAACTCCACCAAGATGGCACCTCAATACGTGCCATTGCCAAAAGGTCTGCTGCCTCCCAGCACAGTCTCAAGAGCATGGAGACAAGCATGGAGAGCTGGACAAGGCTGTCAGAAGTCCTTAACCCATCAGCAGGAGCAGCATCTGCTCGTTTGTGCAAGGAGGAAGAGTACTGCCAGAGCACTACAAAATGACCTCCAGTGGGCCACTGGCGTGAATGTCTCTGGCCAAAACATTAGAAACAGATTTCATGAAGGTGGCCTGAGGGCCTCTAGTGGGCCCTGTGCTCACTGCCTGGCACCATGGAGCTTGAATGAAATTTTCCAGAGAACACCAGTGGACATGAAAGGGTCTGGAAAAGCTGCAGTGAACGTCATGCTGCCTGCAACATTGTTCAGCACGATCGGATTGGTGGTGGGTCAGTGTTGGTCTGGGGAGGCATATCCATAGTGGGACACACAGACCTGTATAGGATAAATGATGGCACCCTGACTGCCATTAGGTATTGGGATTAGGTATCGGGATCCTGGATTCCTCCTGGTGCATGAAAATGCCTGACCTCTTGTGGCAAGAGTATGCAGGTAGTTCCTGGAGGATGAAGGAACTGATACCATTGACTGGCCTCCACGCTCCCCTGACCTAAATCTTATAGAACATCTCTGGGACATCACGTCATCTGCATACAAGCACACGGGGGGCATACAAACTGAGAACCATTCTGAGTTGCTGCAATAACCATCCATCCATCCATTTTCTTCCGCTTATCCGAGGTCGGGTCACGGGGGCAGCAGCTCCAGCAGGGATGCCCAGACTTCCCTCTCTCCGGCCACTTCTTCCAGCTCCTCCGGGCGGATCCCAAGGCGTTCCCAGGCCAGCCGAGAGACATAGTCTCTCCAGCGTGTCCTGGGTCTTCCCCGGGGTCTCTTTCCGGTGGGACGTGCCCGGAACACCTCACCAGGGAGGCGTCCAGGGGGCATCCTAATCAGATGCCCGATCCACCTCATCTGACTCCTCTCGATGCAGAGGAGCAGCGGCTCTACTTTGAGCCCCTCCCGGATGGCTGAGCTTCTCACACTCATTTCGGCCGCTTGTATTCGCGATCTCGTTCTTTCGGTCACTACCCACAGCTCGTGACCATAGGTGAGGGTGGGAACGTAGATCGACCGGTAAATTGAGAGCTTTGCCTACTGGCTCAGCTCCTTCTTCACCATGACGGACCGATGCAGAGCCCGCATCACTGCAGAAGCTGCCCTGATCCGCCTGTCGATCTCCCGCTCCATTTTACCCTCACTCGTGAACAAGATTCCGAGATACTTGGGGCACTCCTCCATTACTCCTCCATTTGGGGCAAGGTCTCACTCCCAATCCTGAGAGGGCATTCCACCCTTTTCCGACTGAGGACCATGGCCTCAGATTTAGAGGTGCTGATTCTCATCCCAGCCGCTTCACACTCGGCTGCGAACCGATCCAGAGAGAGCCGAAGGTCACGGCATGATGAGGCCAACAGGACAATGTCATCTGCAAAAAGCAGTGACCCAATCCTGAGCCCACCAAACCGGACCCCCTCAACGCCCTGGCTGCGCCTAGAAATCCTGTCCATAAAAATTATGAACAGGATCGGTGACAAAGGGCAGCCCTGGCGGAGTCCAACCCTCACTGGGAACAGGTTCGACTTACTGCAATGCGGACCAAGCTCTGACACCGGTTGTACAGGGACCGGACAGCCCTTAACAGGGAATCTGATACCCCATACTCCCGGAGTACCCCCCACAGGAGCCCCCGAGGGACACGTTCGAATGCCTTCTCTAAGTCCACAAAGCACATGTAAACTGGTTGGGCAAACTCCCATGCACCCTCCAGGACCCTGCTAAGGGTGTAGAGCTGGTCCACTGTTCCGCGACCTGGACGAAAACCACATTGCTCCTCCTGAATCCGAGGTTCGACTATCCGACGGACCCTCCTTTCCAGGACCCCTGAATAGACTTTCCCCAGGAGGCTGAGAAGTGTGATCCCTCGATAGATGGAACACACCCTCCGGTCCCCTTTCTTAAAGAGGGGGACCACCACCCCAGTTTGCCAATCCAGAGGCACCGTCCCCGATGTCCATGCGATGTTGCAGAGGCGTGTCAGCCATGACAGTCCTACAACATCCAGAGCCTTGAGGAACTCTGGGCGGAACTCATCCACTCCCGGAGCCCTGCCACCAAGGAGCTTTTTGACCACCTTGGCAACCTCGACCCCAGAGATGGAAGAGTCCACCTCTATGTCCCCAGGCTCTGCTTCCTCCTCGGAAGGCATGTTGGTGGAATTAAGGAGGTCTTCGAAGTACTCCCCCCACTGACCCACGATGTCCCGAGTCGAGGTCAGCAGTGCACCATCCCCACTATACACTGTGTTGACCGTGCACTGCTTTCCCCTCCTGAGACGCCGGATGGTGGACCAGAATTTCTTCAAAGAAGAAGTCCTTCTCCATGGCCTCTCCAAACTCCTCCCATGCCAGAGTTTTTGCCTCAGCAACCACCAGAGCCGCATTCCGCTTGGCCTTTCAGTACCTATCAGCTGCCTCCAGAGCCCCACTGGCCAAAAAGGCCCAGTAGGACTCCTTCTTCAGCTTGATGGCATCCCTCACCGCTGGTGTCCACCAACGGGTTCTAGGGTTGCCACCGCGACAGGCACCGACCACCTCCCGGCCACAGCTCTGGTCAGCCGCCTTGACAATGGAGGCACGGAACATAGTCCATTCAGACTCAATGTCCCCCACCTCCCCCGGGACGTGGTTAAAGCTTTGACGGAGGTGGGAGTTGAAGCTTGTCCTGACAGGGGACTCTGCCAGACGTTCCCAGCAGACCCTCACGATACGTTTGGGCCTACCAGGACTGACCGGCATCCTCCCCCACCAACGAAGCCAACTCACCACCAGGTGATGGTCGGTTGACAGCTCTGCCCCTCTCTTTACCCAAGTGTCCAAGACATGGGGCCGCAAGTCCGATGGCACGACCACAAAGTCAGTCATTGAACTGCGGCCTAGGGTGTCCTGGTGCCAGGTGCACATATGGACATCCTTATGCCTGAACATGGTGTTCGTTATGGACAATCCGTGACGAGCACAAAAGTCCAATAACAGAACACCGCTCTGGTTCAGATCGGGGGGGCCATTCCTCCCAATTACACCCTTCCAGGTGTCACTGTCATTACCCACGTGAGCATTGAAGTCCCCCAGCAGAACGATGGAGTCACCAGGAGGGACGCTCTCTAGCGCCCCCTCCAGAGACCGCAGAAAGGGTGGGTAGTCCAAAATGCTGTTTGGCGCATAAGCGCAGACAACACTAAGGACCCGTCCCCCAACCCGAAGGCGGAGGTCCGCCACCCTCTCATCTACCGGGGTAAACCCCAATGTACTGGCCCCAAGCCGTGGGGCAATAAGTATGCCCACACCTGCTCGGCGCCTCTCACCGGTGGCAACTCCAGAGTGGAAAAGAGTCCAGCCCCTCTCAAGGAGACTGGTTCCAGAGTCCAAGCTGTGCGTCGAGGTGAGTCCAACTATATCTAGCTGGAACTGCTCAACCTCGCGCACTAGCTCAGGCTCCTTCCCCACCAGAGAGGTGACGTTCCACGTCCCTAGAGCCAGCTTCTGCAGCCGAGGATCGGACCGCCAAGGCGTTCCTCCAGGACCCTGGTGCTACACACAGGACAAGACACAAGACACAAGACAACATAAGACACAATACACAAAACAGGGCAACAAGTGCGACAGGACAGACAACAACAGACGGCACGACAGACAGTACATTCATCCGTGGTGTTCGGAATAAAGCAGCCCAGGTAGATTATAGTGTAGCAGTGATTCTCTTTCCAATCAAGATCAGATGTGTTTTCAAAGTGTTCCTTTACTTTTTTTGAGCAGTGAGTTTAACTGTGTTATGTGATCAATTGGCAAAAGTATCCACTTTAATATTATTTTACCATCATCCCAAATTTCTACTGTGCATTGTTTTGCTATTTTTTTTCAACAGTAAGCTCTGGGTATGACCCATGCAATAACTACACAGCCCTGGACCAGCCCTGGAGAGCTACTAATCAGTCCATGGATTACGTCTGCGATGCATACTTTCAGTGGAACGGCTGGTATCGTCTCTTCTATCATGGGATGAGTGTACGCATGCCGGAGCAGTGTACCCCTGGATGTAGCACTGCTGACCCTCTTTGGCTAAAAGGTGGACATCCCCAGCTAGGAGATGGCGTGGTCACTCGTGAGGTCTGTTCTTATGATCATATATTTGGATGCTGCAGCCCAGGCTTCATTACCATCCCAATTCAAGTCAAAGCATGCCCAGGAAATTTTTACGTCTATGAATTCACCAGACCACCCGCATGTAGCTTTGCCTACTGTGCAGGTATAATTTCAATAAATCTGATTTGAAACATGTCCATTTTTGTTTTAATGGTTATCATAAATGTTTTCATTTCCTTTATGCAGACATCACCACACTGACCCCAGCGAATTTCCCTACAAGTGGAGCCTCTACAGACAACTTATGTATGTGGCCATCATGATCCATTTGATTTAATCAGTTGTGTTCCCACTAAATACATCAACAAGTTGTAGATGCATACTACACATGCTATATACCATTATAAACAAGGAAAATATAGAATTAATATATTAATTTATCAGTTAGCAGTCTTAATACAGGTGAGAGACTGAGTTCAGAGCTGCATGTGACAGCATGTGACTGGTAACAGACTCAAGAACCAAAATGGAATGCTTTGTGGTGGCTAAATCACCATGCTTAAAACAGCCAAAACTGTCCAACTCAGAGAAATGGATCCAGCATTGCATAAGACATTCTGTGTTGGGTATATTGTTGCTGATTTACAATGCAAAGTCCCCAAAAAACACAGTTCAGGATTAGCCTACAAAGCTTCTTATCAGGATAAGATCACATCAGAGCCCTTCCTGGAGCAGCACAATGCCACCAATGCTGGGCAAAAAAATAGTTCCCGTAATAGTTATGTGGCAGTTTATATTGTATATGATTTATCCACCTGGGAAGGTTAATTACCATATACAGGTACATTCACAGCATTTCCTGCAGTGTCTACATAACTTCTGAATGACTTTTGTTCATCTGCTGAAAGGCAGGACAAGGCTAAACAACTAGAAAGGGGAAAACCTCGAAGATGAAACCCACAAGTCCTTAGCCATGCCTCCTCAGCATTTTGACTGATATTGCACTGATATGTGGTGGCGTAGTGGTTAGGGACTAGGCCCCAGGATCAGAAGGTTGTGGGTTTGAATCCAAGACCAGTAGGCTGCCCTGAGGTACCCTTGTTCAAGGTACTGTCCTCATCACTGCTTCCCAGGTGCTTTCAATAGCTGCACCCTGCTGCAGGGGTGTGGGAATCTCAATGTGTCTCGCGGTGCTGTGTTTCACAATGATAAGAATAATCTGTAGGATTATGATCCAGATCTTTAAAAAACTCCTGTTGCCCCAGTTACGGTAGTTTATCTTCACAGAAGCTATTGTTCTTTAACATTTAGCTCTTCTTGCACAGCAGTAGACTCCAGCTTTGATCCATGTAATAACTACACCACCCTGGACGACTACTGGAGAACCATACAGATAAACTACTTTGGACACGACGACACCCTGGTTGAGTGGAAGGGCTGGTATCGACTCTATCTTCAAGGACAAAGTGCCCAAATGCCTGAGTGGTGTGCGAATTACACAACATGTGGTGGTTTCGCATCACTGATGCTCAATGGTTCACATCCCCAGATTGGGGATGGAATTGTGATTCGTGGAGTAACTGGATCCCATTTCTCCACCTGCAACTACTACACATCCAACCCAATTCAAGTCAAGGCTTGCCCAGGAAATTACTATGTCTATGAACTCATTAAGCCAAATATATCGATCCCCATGCCATCATACTGTGCAGGTAAAGCAGGATTCCACTTATCTACTACATTTTTACTTTTTGTACACTCTTTAATTTCCTATTCTTACTATTGTTAACCCAGAGAACTCCAGAGAATACCACTGTTCTCATAAAATTCCTCCTGAAGATAAGTTGTTTTCTAGCAGAGAAAGTTAATCTGGTGCAGTCCTGTGGGCCAGCAATAGCAAGCCCAGGATTAAGAAACAACACTGGGCTAAACAGATTTGAATGGTGCCATTTGAATGAATACTTGCATTATATATGTATGTTTGTACCTCTGTGGATTAATAACTCACTATGTCTCAGTTGCAGCAGATTTTAGCAGAAACAATACAGACCCCTGCTACAGATATACTGTACTGGATGATCCTTGGAGAAACACCAGCTTCAGCACCTTTATAAACTGTGACAGTAATGTAAACTGGATTGGCTGGTATCGGCTTTTCAATCAGGGACAAAGTGCTCGGATGCCAGAATCATGCGTCAGTCCATACAACTGTGGTGCTTACATTCCATATTGGCTTAATGGTGCTCACCCAAGCCTGGATGATGGGATTGTGTCCCGACAAGCTTGTGGAAGCTGGTTTTATGGTTGCTGCACTTTCACTACCTCTCCAATTCAAGTGAAAGCTTGTCCAGGAAACTATTATGTGTATGCATTTGTCAGCCCAAATACATGCCCTGGTGCCTACTGTTCAGGTCAGTGCTAATATCAAATGTACGTTATGATATCAAATCATAAGTTATGATATGATCTGTTTTCCATTTGCATATATTAGTGGGGCACATGAACAGAATAGGATATACAGTCTGCAAGGAAAATTGTGAAATTCTAGGGTCACCAACCCTCCTCCAGGAGAGCTACTTTCCTACAGAGAAAGTGAAGAATTATTTGTAGGTTACATCACCTAACACCAGTGTCCTCTGATCCAGACAAGTACTAAAGATGTTTATAAGATGGCAGACTTGGGTTACAATTAGACTTAGCAGGAAGGGAAATCTCTAGGACTAACTTAGGGCTGGATTCCAGAATAGTTTGACTTTCCTGCTTGGAAACCATTGTTATAGGGCATCACATCCCAGTCAGTAATGCTAACAGTAGTTAACCTGCTAAATGTCAAAGTAACCTTTGCCTCCATCTGACAAACATGTAAAACAATCATTGAATTATTATTTTTTTCCCTTCAGTCAGCAGTGTAGATTTTACAGGCATACCAACAACCCCCATGCAGTGTGAGTGTAACAACTTTGCATTTCTTACATTTTTGTTCTTTGAAATACAATACACCAATCAGATCAACCTATCTTAGACTCATGCTGACCTACAGAAGAACAGCACCATCTACAGATCAATGAAAAAACAAGGCTTTAAGCCACCTTTGTGTGGTCATTAAATTGCACAGATGAGTCCAACAATGTGATTTGCTATGGCATTTTGAAGCCATTTTAAAGTATTGTCCATATGGATGATTATTAAGTTTTTAATTTGTCTACATTGAATTTCAAATCACATCATTGCCTGACAGTGATTAATTCAGAAACATTTATCATTTCTCTCGCTAGTGCCAATTTCAGCATCACAGTACCTTTATGTGTTTCCCTGAATTATTAAACATTAAACTAATAATACTGGCATAGCTGTACATAAAGAGCTTGTAGGACAAATATTTGAAGCTTATAACTGTATGAGTTTAGATAATGATGCTTCAAGCATTCATGATTTGAGCTGTCTTTCCATTTTAGATATAAGCAGTGTGCCTGTCACTACTCCACCAAAGACCACGATGCAACGTAAGACATACTTTTGCCCTTTTACTGTGTTATCGATATGCATTATACAGGAAAAGAAATGAGTTTTGTAAGATAATAGTTGAGTTCAGACAGAATTTTGCATTCTTATCTGTTTTACTGCATTTGTAAGCACCCAATCAAACTGTAGTGACAAACCGTTTGCCCCTAAAGTAATGGGACAGCAAGACAAATTCATTTGTTTGGAGACCGGAGACATTTGGGTGTGAGATCAAGAGATGCATGAAATAAGAATACAAATTTCCAGCCTTTGGTGTTTACGTCTAGATTGAGAAGAAAGCACCTTTATATCTGACCTCACAGTTTGAGCAAAAATATTGTAATATCTTTTTAATTAGTAAATGAAGGTAAATGATACCTCACATTTGGTCTCTTGTTTGCATTAACTGCAAGGGATGGTTTTCCAGGCTTTGAGTTGTTGAAAGTCCATTAAACTGTGCTCATCTACTTTTTTTTGGAAATGTGAGTGTGGTTTTCCAATTCTTATGACGTAGATTGACTTGCATCTGCTTTCAGAACATCTTGGCAGAACATTGGATTGCCTCTCATTGGATTGGCTGGTCAGATACAAAATTTGCAGTGTACTTTGTAATTCAATATATCTAGATGTTAAATAAATCCTGAAATTTTCACCTCTCTTCTCAGAATCATATTCATATTTTGATCTGAAGCCTAAATGTCTTCACTGCACAGCAAAATAAATGTATCGGCCTTGCTGTTTCAATACTTTTGGAGGGGACTGTAATGTAATGTAATGTTAGTGTTAGTAATGTTAGGATTTTGTAGAACGGATTTCTGCAGTTTTAACTGCTGTTAAAGAACATGAACATAAAATAACATTGCTTTTCAATGTAATGTTCTAACTTAAGTCTTCATTTCAGATATCAGCATACCTGTAACCACCATACCAACAACCAAAATGCAATGTAAGAAGTATTTTTTTGGCTTCATCTTTGTTATTTGATATGTATTGTTCAGAAAAAGAACAAAAGATGGAAACCCATAGTTGATTTACCATTTTTTTATTTTTGTTGTTGTTTTGTTTTGGTTTTTGGGTTACAGTCAGAATCTTGTCAGGTCTCAGTTAAATTCAGAAATTGTTTAATAAATCTCTAATAATAATAAATTGTTTCGTAAATCTCTCTCAGAATCTATAATTTTGTCAGGTTACAGTCAAGTAGAAGAACCATTTTGTAGAAGTAAATCATGGAGGCTGAAAAAAGTTGCATGAACCTTTACAAGTTTATTATAGCTACACCTCAGTGATTAGCCTAGCATGCTAATGAGTGTGGCAGCTTATTATTGAACGTTAGCTTGTTGTGTGCCCAACTAGATAATGACTTACAACTTACTTACATTTGTTAAACTGAAAAAAATATTTCTTGGTGGTTAACATTCAAATGCAAAGAGTATCATAAAAGTCAATAGAGTAGCCTATTTTTGCTACATATCAGCAAATTCTACACAAAAGATAATGTCTTGCTCTCTAGCATAAATAGAACAACTTTAACCTTAGGCAAAACATGGAATTCTAAAATAGCTTTATATACATGACTATATCATTGTGTAACAAAGCATAGCACACAGTGAGCACAATGAAATGCATTCTCTGCATTTCACCCACACATACCAGGCAGCAGGGGGCAGCTATTTAAAACACCCGAGGAGCAGTGATGGGTACGATACCTTGCTCAAGGGTAATCAGGGCAAGCCGAGACTTTCCAGTCCTGGTGCCTAGTCCCTAAACACTAGGCCACCGCTGCCCCTAATGAGACTAAGCTTAGCACATCAACTTCTTTCATTTTGTAGATGTAAATGTTGCTGTATATCATAGCCATTCCAACTATTTTTATACTTTATTTTAAACTGGAATATTTTTTTGTGAAACAAAGTGTGGTTTTTTAGGGTTCAAAACAGGTTCAGCCAGTAATGGCAGCCTTGGCCTAGTGGTTAGGGAGTTTTTCCCAGGATCAGAAGGTCATGGGTTCGATTCCCAGAACAGTAGGTTGCCCTGAGGTAGCCAAGGTACCGTCCCCATCACTGCTCCCCAGCCGCTTTCAATAGCTGCCTCCTGCAGCACGTGTGTGTGGGTTAAATGCAGAGGTGTAATTTCATTGTGTTTTACAATGACAAGAATAGTCACTTTCATTTCAATTTTTGTAACCACCTATAGTTTGCTGCATTAGTTAGCATAAAGATAGCGGCAGTGGCAAAGGTGTGTCATTAGAAACCTGTAACACATATTTAAAGCTCATAACTGCTTTTAAGAAACAAAAAAATGTTGCTTTACACAATCATGATTTAAACATATGTCTTCATTTCAGATTTATCTGTAATCACCACACCAACCACAGCACAGCGTAAGAACTTTATCTATATCTTGTCTATATCAATGTTTTTTGATATTCAGTAAACAGTAAAGAGACAACAAATCTAAAACTGCAATTTAGTTTGGATAGAAAGTTGTCAAGCTACAGTCAAGTTCAGAGAGACTTTAGTGGGTAACAGTTGCGTTCAGACCAAGTTTAATTTAAGTACAATTAGGTTCAGACATAATTTCAGAGAGAAACCACAGTCGAGTTCACACACACACAATGATGAGTACAGAAATGTGTTAAATAAATTAAGTAAAATTGCGTTTAGTGGTGGCCTAGTGGTTATGGCGTTGGCCGCATGCTCGGAGGATCGTTGTTCGAACCCCTTCCCTGAGGTACCCTTGAGCAAGGTGCCGTCTCCGTCTCGCTCCTCCTTGCAATGGGCTGGCAACCTGTCCAGGCTGTGTCCCCTGTTCTTCACCCTGTGTGAGCTGGGTTGGACTCCAGCACTCCCCCGTGACCCCGTTTGGGACAAGCGGCAGAAAATGACTGACTGACTGACTGCGTTTACACAGAATCTTTGGGTGAAATTGCCAAGTTCAGACTTTTTCCCATCTACAATCAAGTTCATATAAGTTTTTGTTGGGCTACAGGCTCTCTCAAATTGAAATCAGGTTCATTAAGAATTTTGTAAAGGAAAAGAGCTGGTTCTGAACAATTACCATAGCTACGCCTCAGCGTTGGACTTAGCAACTTAGTGACCTTTTTAATTGTGATGTCATAATATTGAATAATATCTTCATTTGTTTAACAACCCAACTGACCAACTAAGAAGCAGCTACAGTAGTTCTCCAAATGAACTCTCAGTGTTTATCATTCAAAATGCAATTGTTAGCAAAAGAATCAATGAGCATATCAGTGAGCTTCTATTTTTTTCTACCCAAATGATAACATCTTACTTTAGCATTATAGTGAAGTGAAGGTGACTATTTTGTCACTGTGAATCATGGTACAGCACACAATGAGAACGAAATTAAGCCTCAGTTTTTCACACAGACATACACACCGTGCAGCGGTGGGCAGCTATTCAAAGCAACCGGGGAGCAGTGATGGGGTTGGTACCTTGCTCAAGGCAAAGTACTTCAGGGCAACCTACTGTTCTGGGATTCGAACCCATGACCTTCCAATCCTGGCAACTAGTGCAACTATTGCTCTCTGCCAAAATTAAAAATATGTTTTATTTGCAGTTTATGCAGCTTATGCTGCACAGGGAATCTTCCGCTATATATACAACCATATTTACTCTGGACTCGTGGGTCTAAGCTTCATGTGTCAATTATTCTCTTTACAGAGATGTAAAAGTTAGAGTTAATGGTCAGGTCATCCAGACAATGTTCTAGTTCAATGTTCTCAGACTATACCACTGACTGACCACTGTTTCATTTGATTTTTGATTTGATTTTAAGTGTTTATAAAAGTAGTGCAAGATGATAAGACTGATGAGGAAGCCATCTAGAAATAGGCCTATAGACAGAAACTGGCTGTCTACTGGACACCCAACAGGGGTGCTTTTATTGCAGAACCATGAGGGGACAATGGTCCTAATAAATAATAATAATAATAATAATAATAATAAATGCCCAAATAAATACTTGATTTTTAAAACAGGCAGAATGTTGTGCCATGATAATAGGGTAAAGACACAATTTCATCAGTTTAGACAAGTTTTCTGTGCCTAGAGTTCAAATAGAAGTTTGCACCCTTATATGTTTTGCTGCATCATAAGAACAAAACATCTAGCAGATCCATAAGGGTAAATTATATTAACAGGGTAAACCTGTAACTTTAAAAGCTGCTTGTTATGACCATTAAGGTAAGATGTTGCTTTTCACAATAATGATGTAAACCTAATTTTTCATTTCAGCCTCCACCAGTATGCCTGTAACCAGCCCAACAAGCACAATGCAACCACAATGTAAGAACTGCTTTTGCCCTCATTTAGGTTATTTGATGTGGTGCAAACAGGAAAAAAAGACAACAAATCAAAATCTACCATTAAATTTAGATCATATTTTGGGTGACAAGGCAAGTTTAGAAATATGAGTTTTTTGGACTTTAGTAAGTTTCTCAGATTATGGTTGGGTTCAGACAGAATGTTTTAAGGTAACAGTCAAGATTTTGTTGCGCTACAGTCAAGTTCAGACAAACTTTTATTGACTCAGATTAAAAGCATTCATAAGGAAATCTGCAGAACAAGAGCGGCCATTGAAAACAGTGATAAGAAAGATCTTTTCCCAGATTACTAGCTGCACTGCACTGAGGAACCTATTGAGTTTTTAAGTGCAGTATCTTATTATTGAATATTATCTTAATTTGTAACAGGCTGGATTATGAATGAATAAGTAGTTCGTAAACTGGAAAATAAATTTCAATGTTAATTATTCAGAGTCCAACCTGTACCTATACTGAGGCTGAGAAAGTGGCCAATTTTTGTTCCATATCAGTGAGCTCAACTCTTTCCACAAGAAAAGACAAAATTAAAACATGTTCAATCTTAAGCATAAAAAATAGTTCCCGTATAATGGTCAGCAACTATTTTTACAGTTCCATCTACAAAGTTCTTTCCTGTTCTACCTGTTGCTGTTCAAAATAAAATTACTGCTGATGGAGGTTCTGTGCTCATCCATCTGGACTATCCTTTCCTCTACTTTGGAAAACAGCATTCACAAATATATGTGAGTAGGTACCCCAATGCATTTATATATAATCCACCTGTGTGCATCTTCCTCCACTCTTATACGTCACCCTGTGTTCCTCCCTCTTCTTAAAACAAGTATTAACTAGACTCTCTCCCCTGGGTACACTCTCTATCACTTCATCTAACTCACTCCAGAATTCTTCTTTCTCTTCCATCTCATCTAGGAACATATGCACTAAAAACAATCATTCCTCCTTCCGTCCACACCGGGGTAAAACAATTTGTGAAAGTGACTATTCTTGTCATTGCGAGGTCACAGCACAGCACACAGTGAACCACAACGAAATTGGATCTCTGCATTTAACCCATACACACAAACACCATGCAGCAGGGGGTAGCTATGAAAGAACCCAGGGACAGTACCTTGCTCAAGGGTACCTTAGGGCAACCTACTGGTAAGGGGTTTGAACCCACAACCTTCCGATCCTGTGGCCAACTCCCTAACCACCACCACCACCGCTGCCCCATTTTAACCCACAAAACACCTGACCTGACTCCTCTTCCATTTAGTCTCTTGCATACACAAAATGTCAACCTTCCTTCTCTCCCATCATTGTTCTCATCAAATAGCTCTCTCCTTTTTGCCAGTCATAATGTCAACCTTCTACTCTCACTTCTGCTCTCCTATCTTTTCTTTCTCTCCACGTGCCTCTGAGCTAATAGTACTTGTGACGGTCCAAGAAATGCATTGCCTTGTGTATCCCTAGTGGCTGGCTTGGTAGAGATGATACAAATTGAAAGCACATCTACTAAAGGAGATTTCCTGAAGTGTAATTTCAGAACTTGTTCCTTGTTTCTCTCTCAGCTCAGTATGGATGGTTTCCTGTCTTTTGAGCCCCTCTACCCAAATGGCTATAACCCAGCTCTGATCAAAGACATCATCGCTCCACTCTGGACTGATATTGGCACCAGAGGAAACATCTCCTTCCAGCAAGCCACAAGTGGTCCCCTTATAAAACTGGCTACAGAGCAAATTACACAGATGTTCGGTGGCATCAAATTCACTGCTTTCTGGGTGTTTGTCTCAACTTGGGAGAAGGTTGAATTTGAACCTAATACAGGAGTAAGGATCTTCTATAACATGTTTATGCCAAGGTTAAATCAGTGGTAGGATTTAAGTGAAGCATTACTTCTTTCTCCTCTTAAAGGAGGTGACTTTCCAAGTGGTCTTAATCTCTGATGGTGGAAATCGCTCATTTGTCCTCATGCACTATGGGAGTATTCCCAATGATCCACAAGTCTGGATGGTGAGAAGAGCAATACCTTTTAAGGAAAGTCACAATACATAACATTCCAAAATGAACATTCACTGTTTTTAATTGTTCTTTCTGTTTTGAGGCTGGTTATATGACCGAGAACAGCACAAATAATTTTATGATCCAGGCACCCAGTTCATCAAGTCTGTATACAACCACTAATGTTGGAATACCTGGTCGCTGGGTCTTCAGTGTTGACGGTTCAGTCTCAGGTATATTTCCAGTTGACTAGTCTAACATAATGCTAATAGAAAAGACTCTCTTTTAATTTATTAGATATGCATTTAAATAGAATGGATTAATTGGATTAATTGGATTAAGATGGGATTAAACAACCCAAATTGGGTCATTTCCATAAAGTAACCCTTGGTTATCTGAGGGACAGCTCCAGTTGGTTATTTTGGAGACAGTTAGAGAATCAAGGTTGCGTTGTTTTGGACATGTCCAGAGATGAAGCTGCCAGGAAAGAGGAATAGAGGAAGACCAAAGAGGAGGTTTATAGATGTGCTGAGAGAGGACATGTAGGCAGCTGGTTTGAAGGAGGAAGATGCAGAAGACCAGAAGAAATGGAGACTGTTTATCTGCTGTAGCTATCCCTGAATAGGAGCAGCCGAAGAAGAAGAAGAAAGAAGATTAAAAGTAGTTAAATTGATGAAAAATAAATGAAAAGATAATGACCCATTTGAAAGTCCAACTTCTTTAAGAAACTCATTTGATTAGCATGGAAACACTAAGATAAGCCTGGTTTGTTTGTAACGTTCATCAGTGACAATAAGCAATTTATATATAATTATTATATAATTAATATCAGCCTTTCCTTCCTTTGGCAAAATAAGAGCGGTCGTTTTAGCTGGTTTTCTTATTAAGTGGAGCTGTTGCTAATGTTTCAGTTCCAAGAGTGATTAGCCCAAGACCTCCCAAAAAATTGGTGTTCTTAATCCACCCGGCAAACACTGGTGCCATCCCAATAGTGAGAAAGCAAGTCCAACAAACCTTGAACAAATTTCAACCAATTTCAATAAATATCAGCGCTAACAGATGTAGTGCATGTTGGAGATCACCTAATTGAGGAAAATGTTTTTGGCTGAATGAGCATCTCAACAGTGGCTTTAGCAAATGCAGTGCACTAAGACATTCTTTTGCAGCCATAATGTTCAAATTGTTTTGATTGCAGAAATGCAATAAATGTAAGTGACAAAGTGAAAAGTGACAACCCTTGTCATTGCGAGGTCATGGCACAGCACACATGAACCACAACGAAATTGGACCTCTGCATTTAACCCATGCACACTCAAACCCGTGCAGCAGTGGGCAGCTATTGAAAGCGCCCGGGGAGCAGTGACAGGGACGGTACCTTGCTCAAGGGTATCTCAGGGCAACTTATTGGGAAGGGGTTTTAACCCCCGATCCTCCGATCATGCGGCTAACGCCCTAACCGCTAGGCCACCACTGCCCCTGACCTCTGCATTTAACCCATGCACACTCAAACCCGTGCAGCAGTGGGCAGCTATTGAAAGCGCCCGGGGAGCAGTGATGGGGACGGTACCTTGCTCAAGGGTACCTCAGGGCAACCTATTGGGAAGGGGTTTGAACCCCTGATCCTCCGATCATGCGGTTAACGCCCTAACCGCAAGGCCACCGCTGCCCTTATATGTAGATATAACAATAAAATGAATAATTATCTAAATCATCTTTCCAAATCTGTCATGGCCCTGTGATTACCCTTTCAGTTTGCAGCTTAACTTTAAATAAACTAGTTCAGCAGACAATAACATATTACAAACTTCTGTAAGAGAATGGGCTGTGAAACGATTTAGTCTGTCCGGTGGAACCAGTTTCACTTTGTGCAAGTAAAACAACACTGCACTCTTTGGCAGAAGAAATTGGCCTTTCTAAATAGGGTGCCAAATTCCGTGCACTTCCAGTCACTGTTGGGATCTTATTCCTCACTTCATGTTCTGTGCTAAAATAACATATTTCTTCCATCTTTAATGACTTTCTTTCAGTTCCATATGTGCTGTTCTTTCCGGTTCTACCTGGTGCTGTTCAGCATGCTGTTACCATGGATAGTGGTTATGTGCTGATCCAGCTTAACTTTCCATTGTTCTACTTTGGAAAACAATATACACACTTATATGTAAGTAGATGTTTCAATACATAATCTTTTACAACGGGTCCCTCCAGGTAAAAAGAGCACCACAGTCTTTTTATATTCTGCACAGATGTTCATTATTCTATTGTAGTGTAATTCTTTGGAAGTCAGTGGAGGAAACATCAAGAACATGAGAAGATGCACACTTTCCTTGAATTCAGTTCCATATCATCAACATAACTGTCATAATAATGTTATTGCAGATGTTTCCATTGGCGACCACTCTTGAGATAATCTGTCATTTTGATGGGTCACATTTTTCATTCTCATTACTTCTCTTTCAGCTCAGTATAGATGGTTTCTTGTCTTTTGAGCCTCTTTCCCCCGACATCTATGACCCAACTCTGAACAGTGACATCATTGCTCCACTGTGGACAGACATTAACGATTACACCAGAGGAAACGTCTCCTACGAGCAAGCCACAAGCGGTCCTTTAACAGAACTTGCTACAAATGAAATTACCCGCATGTTCCCTGGGTTGAACTTCACTGCTTCTTGGGTCTTCATTGGGACTTGGGAGAAGATGGAGTTTGAGCCTGATATGGGGGTAAGAGTCTACCACTGCATTTAGTCACAGCTTAACAACAAGATCTGAATTGTTCTCTTTTTGAAGGAGGTGACTTTCCAAGTGGTCTTGATTTCTGACAACTTAAACCGCTCTTTCGTCCTGATGAACTACGGGGAAATACCCAACGATCCACTCCCCTGGCTGGTGAGAGTCCCTTATGAACTTTAGTTTTTACCTTTTTATAAGGATTATAACATTTCAAGATACAGGAAATAATACTCACTGTCTTGTTTAAATGATCTTTTTAGGCTGGATACCAGGCACAAAACAAAGTTCATTATTTTGCCATTCAGGCACCCAGTACCTCTAACCTGTCTACAACCACCAATGTTGGCATACTTGGTCGCTGGGCTTTCCGTGTTGACGGCGCTGCCTCTGGTACCATCATGTTTTATTTGGTCTGATGTGCAGATTCTTGAAATATCCTGTTCAGCAAATGGCAAAGCTAAACTTGTCAAGTTTTAACATATAAAGCCCAATGATATACAGTGGCGAATTATTTAAGTTTTTAAAAAAATGTATTTAAGCATGGGAATAATTCTCTTCCATGGCAAGGGGATACAAATATCTTCTTTTATAAGGTTCGCTAAAGTTTTGAGTTTGTTATCAATTTGAAGATTGGATTTTCGAATATAAATAATTATGCATCCCACAGCATCACCACCTCTATTCTACCCATATGGCTCGGGGGCAGGAGACACTGTTAACCCCCTTATCGATGATGGAAGCTCATCTGTAATAAATCTACAGAGTCCATTCTTTTTCTTTGGACAATCATTCTCTACGCTATATGTGAGTGTAAACAGGTTATAAAGCATTTCAGTAACACGTCACAGTATTGTTACCGTATTTACTGCATTGTAAAATCTGCATAAGCCTTGTTGGCCATTGAGAGAACTCTGCATTTACAGAAGTCTATTCCAACAAGCATTCCTTTTCATTATGCTTTCTGGGGTGACACTGATAAAAGAAGAGAAGTAAGGCTCATTGATATAAACCTTTATGTAATATTTTCTCACTTGCTTTCTTAAAATGTTAGTTTTCTATGAAATGCGTTATTTATTTATTTATGAAGTTTTCATTTATTAGTTGTTAATGACATTTGTTTTACTTATATATATTATATGCTAGTCTTATATATTTGTTTAACTTCAATATATATATATTTTTTTATGCTAGTCTCCAGCACTTTGGTTGACACCTGGTTTCATAAATAAAGATGACTAGACTTGAAATTTGAATTGTTACGATATGAAAATGATAGAAATCTTACTTTTTTTCAATGTGAAAATCTCACACAGGTCAACAACAATGGATACTTGACATTCGATCAGCCGTGGGACAGCTATACACCTGCTCAGTTTGTTTCTAATGGTGGAAGAAATATCATCGCTCCCTTCTGGACTGATATTGATAATCGTGGAAATGGTATTATCTCCTATAATCAGTACACTAGCGGCAGTGTGCTCTTACGGGCCACATGGGACATAAACCGGTTCTATCCAGGGGTGAACTTCACCGCCTCTTGGGTCTTTGTTGCGACCTGGGATAAAGTGGCCTACTACAGCTACTCAGGCACGGTAAGATGTCTATACACAACGTTAGTGGACGTTAGAGGACTTTATGATATAAAAGACTAAAAGAACTAATTATCATAGTTTAAGAGAAAGCAGACTTTATCTATTGGCTGAAATATTCATGTTCACTGTATATACTTCCATTTCCATTGGTCTGTTCCTGGACAAACCACATTTGGTGCCGCTAAAGGTTCCTTTCTGTCTCTCTACCATTGCCTTTTCTTTCAGGAGACATCATTTCAAGTGGTTTTGATTTCTGGCCAGAATTTTTCCTTTGTGCTGATGAATTATGGTGAAATTGCATCATCAAACTACAAGGTGGAGGTAAAATGAAGCAAACACATCTCTACATAACAGAAAAGCTTTGTCAGTAAACTCAGTTCTAAATGTCTCATTGCTTTCTTCGTAGGCTGGATATGACACAAACTCCACTGACTGTTTTGTAATACAGTTATCAGAAGTCAAAGACGCCATTCCTCAGCTCAGATATGCGAGTGATGTGAACGTCCCAGGACGGTGGGCCTTTTTAGTAAACCAGCCAATTGATGCAATTACCCGAGGTGCTTCTCATTGGGAACATACACTGTTGAACTCTATATCTATAAATCTGTATTAATCTACTAGTTTTAATTTCATGGGTTGTTGCTAAAGAAACATGTGTCCCACAGATGATTTTCTAATAGCAAGACTGAAAGTGAAAACAAGCTTGGACCTGACAAATGCAAACAATCAAAATGTCTTCGTACAGCAGGTTGGTTAATACTTTTCACATTGCATTCAAAGTGCTTAAATAATGTGACATTAACTGATATGGCAGCGTGGGTTTAGTGGTTGGGGACTAGGTCCCAGGATCGGAAGGTCGTGTGTTTGAATCCCAGACCAGTAGGTTGCCCTGAGGTAAAGTACCGTCCCTATCACTGCTTCCTGAATGCTTTAAATAGCTGCCCCCAAACTGCACGTGGTGTGTGGGTGAAAAGCAGAGATAGAAATTCATTGTGTCTCACTGTGTGCTGTGCCATGTTTCACAGTGACCAAAAATAGTCACTTTCACTTTATTTATAATACTCTGTTAATGATCCCAGACCTCAAAGTCTTCCTAATCTTTACCTGGAAAGCCATAATTTCTTTGTTCTTCAGTTTCAGGATGAACTGAGGAGGATGGGCATACCATCTACTGTGAAAGTGAAAGTGAGGAGCGTTGAAGAAACAAGCCCATGATTATACAGACGAGTGTGGACATGCTTGATTAGAGCCTAGAACTCACTTTTACATTGCGTTTCACTTCAGATTTAGATTTCGTAAAATGTACCATTTGAATCCAGGCCTAACGTTGAGACCAAGTTGAGGAGCGGGAATGACCCAGAGGATGCCCCAAGAAACAAAGCAAGTAGCTTGAATTCAGTGTACAAACTGAAGAACGCCCCAGGAAGAAAAAAATGTGTAAGTGTAAATATTTGATTCAAATGAATGTCAGATTGTCTTGATGAAGTTAACCCATCCTTTATGCAGAACAATTTTTTTACATGCCGCCTGCTATTTTTCCATTGAGATTTTTGGCCCCACATAGTTATTATGTAGTTGGCCCCAGAATCAGAAGGTCACGGGTTCGAATCCCAGACCAGTAGGTTGACCTAAGGTACCCTTGAGCGAAGTACCTGCTCCCCGTACAGCTATCAATAGCTGCCCCCTGCTGGGTAAAATGCAGAGGTGTAATTTCGTTGTGGTTCACTGTGTGCTGTGCTGTGCTGTATTTCACAATGACAGGTGTGTCTTACAACTGCAATATATAATATAACTGTAATACATATATATATTATGTAATGACATCTGTAAAAGTTTCTATTATGTTATCACACATTGAATAGGGTTCATTCAACTGTTGTTTTCTATCAAGATGTTTCTGATTTTAATAGCATGTGTGTCGTTTCCTGCTTTACATGAGTTCTTACAGGACAACTGCACAGGAACTGTGTACTTATATTTAGTGAGCTGTAAATGTATTGAGTAATGATGTGAATAAAGCTGATACAAACAAGCTGATGCACTGCACGTTTGTTTTCCATCTGTAGCAGCAAATACATCACCAGTAATTACATTAATTTAGTACATTAAATTACTGTTCAAATGTAATTATATTATAAATGCATTGTAAATATGTAATCACCCAGTTCTTACAGACACTAGGGATCTTGTTGACATTAGATCTAGTGTTAGCATCACTTATTTGGGTAAAAAATTATAAATGGCACCCAGTTGTGTAGGAGATAAGCTTACAGAGGTCCTGGCCAATGTTCTGCTGCAATGATCTTCAACCAGAACTGTTCACTTTTTCACATATCATATAGTGATGATTGTTTTCATACACTGCATCAAGGAGAATGCATTGAAAATGTTGTACCCCAGGATGATGGAGGAATCTGGGCAGGAGTTTATTTTCTTTTTCAAGCAACAACTCATGGTGGTGGGACGGTGGCACATTTGCCTTACAGCAAGAAGGTCCTGGGTTCGATCCCCAGGTTGAATCCAGGTCCCTCCTGTGTGGAGAAAATGTTCTCCCCTTGTCTGTGTTTGTGTTTCCTCAAGTTTCCTCCACTGTCCAAAGTCCTGCACGTCAGGTGGACTGGAGATGCTAAATTATCTCCCCTAGGTGTGTCTGCCCTGTGATGGACTGGCGACCTGTCCAGGTTGTTTCTCCACTTCTCGCTCTGTTGGAGCTGGGATACTCAAGTGACTTTTTGTACAAAAGCTCTTTTGACTTCAGAAAAGTGGCAGCGGTGGCTTTGTGGTTAGGAACTGGTCCCCTGGATCGGAAGATCATGGGTTCGAATTCCTTACCAGTAGGCTGTCCTGAGGTACCCTTGAGTGAGGTACCATCACTGCTCCCCAGGCGCTTTCAATAGCTGCCCCCTGTGCACACACGCGTGTGTGCGTGTAAAACGCAAAATGCAGAAAACGCAGAGATGTAATTTTGTTGTGGCTCACTGTTTGGTGTGCTGCGTACTCATAATGATGAGAATAGTCACTTTCACTTAATTTTTCACTTCAGAAAACTACTGCTGTCTGCCTTCTCCACTTTCAGCTTTCAACTTCAGAGTCAAGGAGAGAGAGAGACAGCCTTGATTCTGATGGTCTTTCACATTGTCCCCCACATTAAAGATGTCATCAATTCTCAGAAAGAGAAAAGACGCCTTGGAAGGCTTGAATCTATCATTTTTGGGTTTATATTTAAAAGCTGGCAGTTCAGTCTTACTCTGTTGGTGTCTTTGTCAGGTAAGTTTAACTGTAGCCTTATATTTGATCATTATGTCATTATAAAGCTCTAATTCAAAGGATAATGTCTGACGTGTAGTAAGAGCGCATTGATATTTGGTCAGAAATATGATGAACTAACAAACACAAAGCTCTGCTTAAATAAATTATGAATAACCAAGCACAACAAGTGTGAACCAATTTTGAAATGCAGCCTGCTGCATCCAGCAGAGGGCCTACAAACCCTTCCTTTGGCACAGGGTCCTCAAAGGTTGTGGGTGGATAATTAAGTGAAAGAAACTAATTGTCATTGTGAAACCACAATGAAATGCATCCTCTGCTTTTCACCCAGACATACTGTGCAGCAGGGGGCATCTATTTAAAGTTACATCAAGGATCAGCGCTGAGCCCATTCTTGTTTGCAATAGTAATGGACAGGCTGACGGACGAGGTTAGACAGGAGTCTCCGTGGACGATGATGTTTGCTGATGATATTGTGATCTGTAGTGAGAGTAGGGAGCAGCTTGAGGAGAACCTGGAGAGATGGAGATATGCTCTGGAGAGGAGAGGAATTAAAATGAGCAGGGCAAAGACAGAATGCATGAATGAAAGGGAGGACAGTGGCGTGGTTAGGATGCAGGGAGTGGAGGTGACAAAGGTGGAGGAGTTTAAATACTTGGGATCAACAGCTCAGAGTAACAGTGAGTGTGGAAGAGAGGTGAAGAAGAGAGTGCAGGCAGGTTGGAATGGGTGGAGAAGAGTGGCTGGAGTGATTTGTGACAGACGCGTACCAGCTAGAGCAAAAGGGAAGGTTTACAGGACAGTAGTGAGACCAGCTATGTTGTATGGGTTGGAGACGGTGGCACTGAAGAAAAGGCAGGAGGCGGAGCTGGAGGTGTCAGAGTTAAAGATGCTGAGATTTTCGTTGGGTGTGACGAGGATGGACAGGATTAGAAATGAGTATATTAGAGGGACAGCTCAGGTTAGACGCCTTGGAGACAAAGTTAGAGAAAATTCACTGTTTATTCTCTCATTTTCCTACAAAAAAAATAAAGAAATTATGTTTTAATTACTTAATTAATTACATTTTGACATGTCTGACTTTCTACAGAATGATGAAAACTCTGATGCTGAATGTGAAGATGACATAACCCAAGACTAATGGACTTCAATGGGCAAGTTTTGGCTGTAAATCTGGCAACCTTGCACATGTTTTTTTAAGTCAGATCCGAACGAACAGAATTTCGACCAAAGTCTCTATTAAAAAAAAAAAAAACATTTTTAAAAAGCTTGAAAATAAAAAAAGAGATCCATTATAACTAAAGGGCCCACAGTTCTGCCCAAAGTGGACGGAGGTTGCCAGATCCGCACTGTTGAGCTCCCCCCGGGTGGACGGGCTGGATGTGATGCTCTGGGACTCCTTTTGCGCTGCTGCTCAGACCCGTGAGCGATATTTCGTCCCGGAGAGATGGAGGGATTGACAGATCGGGCCGATTTCCTTTGGGATCGAGTTTAAACAGTGAAACGTTGGAAGGAGACGCAGCTCCCAGACAGGAGGAGCGAAGCGGAGCGGCCTTCGTGTCTGACACCGCGTTAGCCAAGTTTTCCACACAAACACACTTTCGTGGACTCGGCCGCCTGTTTTTGAGCCTAAAATCGGAATTTACTGAACAAACAAAGCTCCATGTGGACGTAGCCGTTCGAAAAGCTCAGGAAGTTCCCGACAACAAAAAAGAAAACAAAAAAACGAAGGTAACTAGTTAGCACGACTAGCTAACTGCTAACTATTTTAGTTTTGTGTTTGCTTTTTAAAGTTTTTTCTCCGTAAACATGGCTCAAATGTGTTTTGATACATCCCGTTGTCATATTAAGATTCAAATCTCTGTTAGAAGTGTAAATTTTTTTGCACATTTCTGAGGTAAATTGACTGGTTAGCATGCTAGCTAACCTGGTTTCCCCCTAGCCGTTAGCTTCAGTTTACAAATGTTGTGCTTAACTGTTTAGCAAGCCTTTTACAGCTTGGAACTCAAATTCAAGCTTATAAACTTATAAAAGACTTTTTAAAAAACTACTAATTTCATCTACCAGGCATGTGCAGCTTGTTTTCCAGCTCTTTTTTAAAACTCGTCAAGACTTAAACAGATTTAAACAGCCTCCAGCTAAACTAAATGGACAGACCTTTTAGCTAAAATCTACAGTTTCCCTCAAAACTCACTTTAAATCTCTCTTTATTTTTACTTCTTTTAGCCAATCGTATAACTTTATCACCATGTAGTGCAGTGTGAACTTCTTGCCGCTGCCTGGTGGCCTCTTCCTGAGATGTTCTTCTGTTGATTGAGCTAAACATACTCTGGACCAGAGGATGTTTTGCTGTTTCTGAAGAATTTGGTTCTGTTTATCTCACAAACATCAGAATTTGGGATTCCGTCAATGATCACAAGCCGCTCTGGCCAAGATGAAGCTAAACAGGGCTCAAACCGTGAAACTGCCACCGCCATGTTTCACAGATGGGAAATGGTTCTTATGCTGGAATACAGGGATCACATTTTGCTGAACGTAAAGCTTTAAAAGTGCTATTTTTCTTTTATTTGATGGTCTTCTGGTTTGACGTGAGCTTTTGCAAACTGAAGAAGACTGTATTCTGAGTGAAAATGTGACATTTTCATCTGATGATCCTTGGTTCTGCAATGGTAACCACTGTCGCCTCACAGAAAGAAGTTTCTGGGTTCAATTCCCAGCCTGGACGGCCCTGGTCCTGACTTTCTTCCTTCCACAGCCCAAACATTAGGTGGATTGGAGATCGGAGATGCAAAATTACTCCCCTGCACGAACTGGTGAACATTCCAGGGTGTTTCTCTGCCTTTCGTCCTGTGAGATCTGGGACAGACTCTGGCACCACCCTCCACCCTGGTTAGAACAAATGGATGGACTGGATTTAATTCTATATTTTTCTACAGTATTTGCTCCTTTAACTATCAGGATGCACAGTTTGGCTAATTTTTATTCATATTGTGGGACGTTGTGAGAATATAGAGATACAGAGAATATAGTAAGCTGCCCTTTGGTTCCCTTGAGGAAGGTACTGTACCCATCACAGCTCCCTGGGCGCTAGATATGGTTGCCCTCTGTTGCACGGTGTGTGTGAGTTCATTGACAAATTGTCACTTTCACTTACTTATCAAAACCTTTTGTGTAAAATATTTAATCTATTATTTTGCTCGTGCACACATCTGAACAAACTCAACGGTCATCATACATTTAGACTCTTCACAGTTAAGACTAAACTTTATTCTCTGATGTTATATATATATATATATATATATATATATACACACCATTATATAAAATAAAGGGGCAGCAGTGGTGGTGGTTAGGGAGTTGGCCACAGAATCGGAAGATTGTGGGTTCAAACCCCTTACCAATAGGTTGCGCTAAGGGTACCCTTGAGCAAGGTACCGTCCCCTTCACTGCTCCCTGGGTGCTTTGATAGCTGCCCCCTGCTGCACGGTGTGTGTTTGTGTGCATGGGTTAAATGCAGAGATCCAATTTCGTTGTGGTTCACTGTGTGCTGTGTTGTGTGTACTCACAATGGCGAGAATAGTCACTTTCACTTTCACTGAATAGTCACTTTCATTATATAGGAAATCCAGTCCTTCTGAGCATGTCTGAGATTTTCTACAAGAGACTGAATTTTGTTCTCTTCTTGCAGACATGATGGAAGAACTGCACAGTTTGGACCCACGACGGCAGGAGTTGCTGGAGGCCCGGTTTACTGGAGTCGGAGTGGCCAAGGTTTGTTGACGAGTCTTTCTTTTTTAAGAAAGTTAACAGATATGATCTTGTTTTTAGAACGCACGCCTGGGAAAAGCTGTTAAAGAAATTGGTGAAGCTTTAAAGTTGGGATTTAGACGTGCTTCCCAACATCTACCAAGTTCTTAGTGCTGGGTGAATAAGCACGGCTGATGAAATCTGAGTTGCAGGAAATAATTTTTAGTAACAATTCACTATGCTAACTCCCTAAACGGCACCCTTCTGGGCACATCCTTCCCAATATCTCTGCCCTGCTTCTTCACTCAGCCACATGTTGCACATCAGCGGATAATGACAACCATGTGGTGCAAATGACTGTTTGGGCATCCAGCTGATAGCAGAAAATGCTGCATTGGATATCTAAGGAAAAACAGTAATGAGTGCCATCTGATTCTGTAATAAATCTGGGAACATCACAGAGTTGCTTGAAATGTTTAACTGAGTACAACAAAACAGTGGCTTTAAATAACTCTGCGCTTCCCATCATGGATGTCCATAACATCCAGTCAGGGTTGATTCAGTCTTCTTTATACGTTCTGACATTTTGCTGACCCCTGCCACATTACGTACAGTGTAGATGTTGTCTGTTACACTCCATGAGTTTTTATTTTTCTTTTTAGTGACAGTTAAAGTTGGGGTAACAGCATTCCTGCACCTCTGTTCATGACTCCAGCACCAGCACAGCACTGAAGCCACAGACATTGTAAACCACTAGCTGCAGTAATGTTACTCTAGTCACCCACTGCTTGTAGAAAACCTCAGGATGTGATGTAGTAGTTCCTGAACAAACATGGCTTAACAAACCCAGCTTAGACCTGAGAGAGTGAGGAGAGAGATCATCATGTAGAACGGGGCAGGGGGAGAATTGAGCTCCTCGAGTGAGTCACCAAGGCATTGGATTGATTTTTTTTCATTAAAATGTTTGCCTTTTTGGGCCAAGATTATGCCAGACTGGCCTTCCAGAGAAATGATACCAGCAGAAACACTGTGTGCACTTTTAGAATCAGTGTTCAGTTTTTCTGATGTTGGATACGCTTTATAGTGAAACTTGTTGTACTGCCCACCCCTACCTGAAACACTAATTCATTCGCTTTTATCAAACAGAAAACTCCCTCAGCAACTGATTCTTCTGACATGGGATGACTCAGAGTGTGGGGACATATTGAACTTTCTTCCCTGGCTTTAAGAAACCCTGGTTTGAGTGTTTGGAGCAAGTTCAGCCAAATACTTTAATTTGGCCGCCTTAAGTTAATCTAAAGCAGAGGTGTCGAAACTTTTCAAAGTGGGCCAGATTTGATGAAGTAAACATGCGTGAGGGCCAACCATTCTGCCTGACGTCCTTTGAACCATTCAAATAAAATGCAGATGAACTATTTTATGGAAATTCTATTGCAAAACGGCATACTTTTCATTTCGTCACATGCATGACAGATCTAAACAGGTCTTACCAAAATCACTCTGCCTTTCATCTGGACTGCAGCATTAGACTAGGTCTGGTTCAAAGGCAGTGGTTTTGATGCTGTTGTGTTGGGCTGTTTGTGACAAGTGCCTTTGGAAAAGTTGCAGCTTTGTTCCAAAAGGGTTTGAAATGTGAATACAGCGGGTTCACTGCTGCATCTTGCCCCTGAAGTCTCATGTTTAGTACGTTCTGATACTTTAAGTTATGTTTGTTAAAAACCCCAAATCAGCCAGCCAATCGGGATCAGATAGTTCTGGCATTGGTTGTCCCTGTTATGCCAAGAATTGTCCGATTTCCCTCCCAAGAGAGCAGAAACGCTGCAGTGCAGACCCCTAACTGAGGCATGGTTTAAACTGGCCGTGGCACAGGGCTTTAGAGCAGATAAATGTAAAAGTCTTTAGTCTTTAGAAATGCTGCTGCCATCTTTTGGTGAAACATAAAATTGCATTTATTACATGTGTATTTATACTCTGGTCATAACGCTGGTGCACAAGTAAAGCATTTGATGCCTGAGGCTGCAGGCCATATGAAATTTGACCACAGGCCGCAGTTGACCCCCGGGCCGGACTTTGGACATGCCTGATCTAAATCATGAGTTTAAGTTCATCTAAAGTGCTTGTTTTAAGGTATAACAGCTCAAAAAACAGTCAGATCGTTGTTTGCGAAAAGCGGCGTAATTTTATCTGTACTGTACCTGCATTTAAAGATCATCCACTGGAAAAGAGTTGACCTTGTTTTTGATTTACAGGGAACTGGTCACAACGAATCCTCCAACCAAAGCCTGTGCAGTGGAGGGTCTCTAAGCGATAAAGAACTTGAGGTGAGAAAAGACACACACACACACACAAACACACACACATACTGCATTAACTCTTATGGAAACAATCGCTGATCGCTGAAACACTCATGCTCAATATATTTAAGACAAACTACCCTCGGTTTTGAGATCTCTGTACTGTTGAACAGATTCTTGATGTTGCAACAAATCTTGCTTCTCAAGGAAAAAAAACTTTAAAGGAATAAAAAGAAAGCATTCTTACATTCAGCGCAAGCTAACGAAGCAAGCTGTTAATGTGATTTAGGCCATTTCTATTGATGTTATCATTAAATTTGGACGACCAATATGGAGAGTCAAGGAGAAACGGAATCAGAATGAGTCTGCCTCGACAATTTCAGCCACTCTTGGATGTTCCTGCTGAGGTGTAGTGGTGCATCCTCACCTGGTGTCATTTACGCGGTTGTTTCTGATTCATTTAATTAACCATATGTTGCATCTTTCTGTTATTCTCTCATCTTTTTCATGTATGTTTGGCCTCCAAAGACACCAGAGAAGAAGAGCAGTGAGCAGCGAACAAGAAAAAGAAAAGGAGAGAGTTTTGATCAGGGTACAACATGTTTATTTTATGTTTATTTTGTTTCCATTTTCTGACCTGCATGGTTTTTAAGGTCTGAGATAAAAAACTATAAATAAATGTCCTGAATTTATGTTCAGGTGCGTTTTTGTTTTTTTTTTGTTTGTTTGGTTTTTTTTTAATTTTTTAAATGTGCTTTTAAAAAGTGAGTTCCCACAATGAAAGTCTTTTTTTTTCTCTTCTCTTCGACAGCAAAAGGAGGGACACGAGGGCCGAAAATTAGCGATTACTTTGAGGTGAGCAGCTGGTTGGAGTACTCTGAGCACTGGAACCTTTATTCTGCGCATCATTTTCTCTTCTTTTTGTTTGAATCTGTTTGTTTTTCCTTTTCTTTGCTCTTTCTGCTTGATCGCTCTGTGTCAGTTTGCGGGGGGCAGCGGTCCGGGCACCAGTCCGGCACGGGGGATCCCTCCCCTTGTCCGCTCTTCTCCACAACACTCGCTCTCCAACCCTGCGGCGCTGGTGAGCAAACACACTCACTCTTTCACACGCGCTCTTTTACACACTGAAGGCAGCCGTTGTTATTCGGCAAGAAAAATATGTGGAAAAGAATCGTAAACCAACTGTGAAGGTTTGTTCATTCTTTGGATCCTTTTTTACTGATTGATTGGAATCAGTTTTCGTTTAAATATATAAATCGCAACTTGTCCTAGACAGAGCCTCTCGGTGGTTTTGACCCATTTTAAGTCGTGATTTTCGGAGGGCAATGAAGAGGCCCTGCCTCAAATTTCCAAGGACGCTCCAACAGTGAAACATCTTTGTTGCTTGTTGACACTCATCTTCGTGAATCCAGCAGACTGTTTCACAGTCACATAAACTGGCTTGATACTTTGGAACCACCAGCAGGTATGAAATGAACTCGAGCCCTTATAATCGTCTGGAAACTATTTTTAAAGAAACAAAATAAAGAAGCATTTCTTTTACTGTGATTTCCCACTGATTGGATTGTTCACACACACAGATGCCCCTGACATTTTTGTCTTAGTTAGATTCAGCTGCTCTGAAACAGCAAATCATTAAAATACTTTGACTGGAGGACCATTTTTGTCGTGTGTACCATTTCTGAGCCAGCCTTGTTTGTGTTTTTGGTCCAGAATTAGATTTTTTACTTGAATCTTCTTATTAATCCTTCATATTAACATTTGACCATAAAGTTAATTGGAAGAAATACACACTTTGATTATTCCACAAATGCAAGCCAGCGGGGAACAAACTAGCACGGGGGTGAAATCCACACTCCTCCCTCATCATTTTCTCAACTGTTTGATTAATGTAAATGAAGGATTCTTCGGTTCGATTGTGCTGATATTTTTTCTTCTGTTTTGCAAATCATGAACAGATTTGTCTCAGCATTTTTCATCGCAATATTTACTTGCTGATGGATTTAAAGAACGGAACTAGGGAGAGGTTAGGGAAAACTGCTTGTTAGGTGCTGCTCTGCTTTAATGCTCTAAATTTTTTCAAGTGTCTGTCGAACTGCTTGCTCACTAACCCCACCTTTGCTGTCCTGCTTAAGGCTGAAAGGAGAATATTTGCTACTTTTCCTTCACTGTCAGTGAAGGTAGCGCTCTTAACATTTATAGTATAAAAGTCTTCTTCATATTTTATTTTCATATTTTATGTATTATTGAGGAACAGTTCTCCAGATCTTCCTGAAGGACAGTGTTGTTGTCTCTCATTTTCAGTCCAGTCTCTGTACCTGAGCAGTTTGATTGTTTTGTGTTGGTTAATCCACACAGTGATCTACGTCTGAACCTTCAAGCAGAACAAGGCATCTAACTTAAGACATGAAGCAGTGAAGAAACTGGTGCAGATGATTCCAGATGTTCAGGAGATTAGTTTCCTGCTGAACGCTGATTGGTTGGAACCCCTTTATCTAGAACCTTGTATCTGTAGACACTTTGCAGCAGCACCAAAACATTTATTCCTGTTTCTTTCATGTATTAGACTCAAAGCCAAAGACAGCTTAGACAAGCAAAAAATAGTATTTTTGCACCAACAAGGTAAAGAAACGAGAGGCGGCTCAAGACCTTTGCACAGGAAAGTCTTCTTGAAGTAGAAATCCATCATCATGATAAACGATGAGATTGTTTAAAGAACACCAGCAGCATGTTTCCTTACAAGGACTCATCATTGTTCCTGTTTAACTGGATGAAAAACGGTTGTTTTTGTGACATTACTGGTTCCGTAAAAACAACAAATAGGGCATATCGTGATTTTTTTGAAGCATTGATTGTTTTTGTTTGTTATATAGGCCATCCTTATGTTTTCTTGTCTCTTATTCTATCATCTTGATTACATTGTTTGTGTATAAAATGTTTTCTTGCATACATCAATTTAAAATGATGCAACATTCTATCCATCCATCCATCCATTATCTGCCGCTTGTCCCAAACGGGGTCGCGGGGGAGTGCTGGTGTCCAACCCAGCGCACACAGGGCGAGGACGGGGGACGCACCCTGGGCAGCTCGCTAGCCCATCGGAGGGAGGAGCGGGACGGGGACGGCACCTTGCTCAAGGGTACCTCAGGGCAACCCATTGGGAAGGGGTTCGAACCCCCGATCCTCCGATCATGTAACCACTAGGCCACCGCTGCCCTGATGCAACATTATAAAGTATTATTATTTTTAATGTGTAAATACCTTCTGTCCTTGTGCTCTCATTTTTTAGGTACAGCAGAGCAGTCCTCCTTTAATTAGCGCTGCTAATGCGGATCTGGTTCCCAGCTTGGTGAAAAAGGAGAACAGGGCTAGCCAGGTGAGCTTTCAGAACACACAGCAGCAGCTAAAGCCCCAGTTCACTCACTTCGTTTATATCTGTCCATTAATCTGCATCGTTCTCCTCTTTCTGTGGACGCAGAGCGATTTGACAATGGACAAGCTCCTTGCACTTGAAAGCAACAAGAACTCAGACCTGGAGAAGAAAGAAGGCCGAATAGACGACCTGTTGCGGGTAAGTTACAGTCCAACCAGGGACCAGTCTCCCAGATAGGGCTGAACTTAGAGGGCAAATCTCAAATATGGCTGTAATGATGTCCCTACATGGGAGGTATTTATTATCAGATCCAGCCAGTGAAGTAACTACGCAATTCTGGTTCATAGGATTGTAAAGGTTGATGTGCGTAAACTTCACTAAAACACATAGAATGAAGTTTTGCCGATCAAACATTTAACTAGACGTGTGTGCTCGTGCATTTTTATTTATTTTTAATACCGTGCGTTTTAATCCAGAGTATTTTGTAGTAAATAATAAACTTCTCAAAAAAATTTAAGAAACACTTTTTAGTATCAAGTCAGTTAAACTTCTGAGATATTGATCTGGTCAGTTCAGTTTCAGAGGAGGTTGTTAACCAGTGTCGGCTGTTTTGGTGTTAATGAAATTAACAACAGGTGCACTAAAGGGGCAACAATGAGACGACCCCAAAAACAGGAACGGTTCTGCAGGTGGAGGCCACAGATATTTTTTTCCCTCCTCATCTGTTTTTGACTGCTTTTCAGTAGTTTTGCATTTGACTAGAGTCAGTGTCACTATTGGTAGCATGAGGTGATACCTGGACCCTACAGAGGTGGCACAGACAGTCCAACTCCACCCGGATGGCACATCAAGACGTGGCATTGCCAGAAAGTCTGCTGTGTCTCCCAGCACAGTCTCAAGAGCATGGAGGAGGTTCCAGGAGACAGACAGTTACTCTAGGAGAGCTGGACAAGGGTGTCAGAAGTCCTTAACCCATCAGCAGGACCGGTATCTGCTCCTTTGTGCAAGCAGGAACAGGTTGAGTACTGCCAGAGCCCTACAAACTGACCTCCAGCGGGCCACTGGCGTAAATATGTCTGACCAAACTATTAAAAACAGACTTCATGAGGGTGGCCTGAGGGCCTCTAGCCTCACTGCCCAGCACCGTGGAGCTCGACTGCCATTTGTCAGAGAACACCAGAGTTGGCAGGTCTGGCACTGGAGGCCTGTGTTTTTCACAGATGAGAGCAGGTTCACTCTGAGCTCATGTGACAGACATGGCATCCATGGAGGGACGCACAGACTTGTACTGGATAAACGATGGCACCCTGACGCCCATCGGAAGAAATCCGTAAACCCATTGTTAGACCCTTCACTGGTGCAGTGGGTCCTGGGTTCCTCCTGGTGATAATGCCCGGCCTCATGTGGCAAGAGTATGCAGGCAGCTCCTGGAGGATGAAGGAATTGATACCATTGATACCAGGCCACTAGGTGGCCTAGTGGTTACGGAGTTGCCCCCACATCGGAAGATTGTGGGTTCGATTCCCTTACCAGTAGGTTGCCCTGAGGTACCCTTGAGCAAGGTACCGTGCCTGTCACTGCTCCCCAGCTTTAAATAGCTGCCCCCTGCTGCACGGTGTTTGAGTGCATGGGTTAAATGCAGAGGTCCAATTTTGTTTTGTTTGTGCGCTGTGCTTTGACCTCGCAATGACGCGGGTTGCCACTTTCACTTTCACTTTTTCATTGACTGGCCTCCAGGCTTGCCTGAGCTAAATCTAATAGAACACCTCTGGGACGTCACGTTTGGGTCCATCTGACAGTGCCAGGTTGCACCTCAGACTGTCCAGGTCTGATGTGTTTTCAAAGTGTTTCTTAACTTTTTTTGAGCAGTGTATTTAAAACACTTTAAACCAAAAAAGGGATTGTGTTTGCTTCTGAAATGTGTTGCTCGTAGAAGTTGCCTGTGCAGTGATTGGCTCTTACTCCTGTTCTTTGGAATAATTTAGTCTTATTGTGTTCACGCAAAATTGATGTAAATCTTTCATTTGTTTGGGTGTCAGTTTAACTCCCTGACGCCTCTGTGCCACTCGTTTTTCAGATGATCAGGTAAACCATGCAGCTAGTAACACTTAATGGAGCTTAAAAACATAAAAGAGTAAAATCTTCAGTTTTTCTTCAAAAATAAACTTCCATCACCAGGCGAACTGTGACCTGAGGCGGCAGATCGACGAGCAGCAAAAAATGTTGGAACGGTTCAAGGAGCGACTCAACAAGTGCGTCACCATGAGCAAGAAGCTCCTCATGGAAAAGGTGTGTTAATGTGTGTGTCTGTTTCCAGGCTCCAGAACATGAGCTTTTGCTTTACCAGAACAGGTGGATTCTGGGTGTCAGTCGCCATAATTAATAATCCGGTCTGGTTACTGACGAAGACAATGTGTATATTCTGTGATTTTAATCAGCAGTGTCTGTATGTGTTCAGTCTAAGCAGGAGAAAATGGCTTGTCGGGATAAGAGCATGCAAGACCGCCTCCGATTGGGTCATTTCACAACCGTCCGACACGGCGCCTCGTTCACAGAGCAGTGGACGGACGGATACGCCTTTCAGAACCTCATCAAGTGAGTCTTCTTACTGTCTCCTGCTTTTCAGTTACTCCCGAAGGTCGCCTACTTCATAAAACATGTTGTAAAGCTTTTTTAAACGGCTGTTCCAGAAGTGTGATCAGTGTCTGTTGGATGCAACGCCTTTCCTTCAGCACTCGATCAGTTCAGTTCTTTACGTTGACAGGCAGCAGGAGCGGATCAACACTGAGCGGGAGGAAATTGAGCGTCAGAGGAAGCTGTTAGGGAAGAGGAAACCACCCTCCGTGGCCCAAACTCCACTTCCTAATCTGGAGCAAAACAAACGGAAGACTAAAAGCAATGGAGTGGAGAACGAAGCGTAGGCAACCTTCGCACACTCTTTATTTAGCAGCTTCTCAGCAGTTTGTTACGTGATCTAAACAAAGGAATCCTCCTTTCACAGACTGTCTCTTGCAGAGTATCACGAGCAGGAGGAGATTTTCAAGCTGAGACTTGGTTACCTGAAAAAGGTAGTTATTCCAGTTACATTTGGCTTTTTCTTTTCTTTTCACCGTTCAGTTTCTGACTTTATTCGAGTTAACAGATGTAAAACATTCTGCAGATTAGATGCTTAAAACGGATATAAAGGCGGCATGATTATCATTACATTTAAAACGGTTGTTTTATTATTTTTGATTATTTATGACATATGTCCAAATCAAAGCCAATCAATCCACTTTTATACCCTGCAATGCGTTCTTTTTTGTTATTTTACTTTAAATGGCCTTGAACATGCCTGTAAAGCTCTAACTGCACTCTAGCTTGAATGCTCGTAAGTCGCTTTGGATAAAAGCGGCATAAAAATGTGTTTGTCGTTATTTTTGTTTTTCCCTCCCAGGAAGAGGCCGAAATTCAGACGGAGCTGGAGCGATTGGAGCGAGTGAGAAATCTGCACATCCGTGAGCTGAAGAGGATCCACAACGAGGACAACTCTCAGTATGAACTCCACATGGTTTTCTTTTAGATTCATCTCGAGGTCCTACAGCTAATAATTTCACCTTCCTCCAAACTCCTCCCGCAGGTTTAAAGACCACCCGACCCTGAACGATCGCTACCTGCTGCTACACCTGCTCGGCAGAGGAGGCTTCAGTGAAGTTTACAAAGTGAGATTTACATCCTAAATTTAACACACACTTTATTAGCCTTCATCCCGACACCGTTACTCCCTCACTGTTCGTTGGATGAGCTCTGCTTTGTGTAAAGGTGCACGTTTTAGTTTAGTCATGTACTGTTATCAGTCTTTTGCTCTCTTACACCCTTCATTTATGCTCCAGTGTTTATCTGATGCTGCACAGTTTGTATTTGCCATGCTTTAGTCCTTCAGCAGGGCGCAGTTTAAATGGATATAAGATACAAAGTGCAGCTCTGTGGTTGGTGGAGCTGATTTGATGGACCATGAGTGGAGATGCTAGATCCAATAGGTCTAATGAACAAAGCTTTTCTCCTCACGTTGGACGACATTCAATTTAAAACCATGGTGTAGCGCCTGGAAATATACAAGATAGCAAGCTGAGGAAGATGTATGTAGATGGATAGATTATTCGCTGTTTTTAATCCCAGGCGTTTGACATCACCGAGCAGAGATACGTGGCCGTTAAAATCCACCAGCTTAACAAGAACTGGAGAGAAGAGAAAAAGGAAAACTATCACAAGTAAGGGAAATCTTTATTCGGTTGTTGTTCGCATGAACTGCTGTTTTAATAGAGTGCCTGGAGACGTCTTTAATGGAAAAAAACAAGAAGATTTGCTCAAGACTGCACTTGAAGGATCTTTAAAGGATCATCAACAGCCGCAGTGGCAGCAGTTCCACTAACCCGGCCATCTATCTTCCAAACTGGGCACTAAATCGTAAATTGACATCTTCTGATTGCCGCGAGCGACACGCTGCCAAAACTGTTTACGGCCTGTGCTTGTGCCATATTTTTCACTCGCGGTCCTGATTGGTTAAAAAGGGAACAACTGCACAAGCACCCTGCTGTTAAACCTGAAGGAATGGGGTGCGCCTCTGTATCACAGCAGGTTCACTCCAGTATAAACTGATCTCTACAGAACAAATCAGTCCAGAACAAACTGAGCAGATTTAATCGCCCCATCAAAAGCGTCATCTTAGTGTTGCCATTGTTTTATCCATACACACCAAAAACACTCAGAAAACACATTGAGATCAGATCGTTGGTGAGGATAATCCATAATTAAATTGACGTCCAAAGACCAAATACAGAATAAAATACCAAAAAAACGCGCATGTTTTAAAAATAAGGCTATGGGACATACAAACACTGAAAAGTACAGTCTTAAGCAAATTAATGTAATCAATATGAGCAGTTTTAATTTTTTTTCTTTGCTTTTTTTATGTCCATGTATTAAATGTAAATATGAAGCAAAATCTATCACAGTGTGAATGTATTCAACTTTTATTACTTTTGTTCTCCAGACATGCATGCAGAGAATACAGAATCCACAAAGAGCTGGACCATCCCAGAATCGTCAAACTTTATGACTACTTCTCATTGGATACAGACTCGTAAGTTTATTCCTTGAAGTGCTGGGAGACGTTACGACAGTCGCTGATATTAATCTTGTCATTTTAGATTTGTGATGTTCATGCCTTGAGTAACTGCATGCTTTAAGTGAGAGGAATCTTAATTTCTAAACAGCCTTTATTAAATGTATATTTCTCAGTTTTTTGCTAACTTTTATGTGATGAGAAGGGAACATAAGACACCGTCAGGTGGCCAGTTGTCAGGAAACCAGGCCTGTATCTGGATCACTGTGTTCTTATTTGTAAAACATTAAATGTATTGAAAATGTAAACGCGTCATAGTTTTGGCGTCTTCCTTGCGGGCTGATTTCTGAAGTTCTCTGGATCGTTTGGAGATGTTCTGATGCGAGTGTAATTTTATTGGCCTAGGTTCTGCACCGTTCTGGAGTACTGCGAGGGGAACGATTTAGATTTCTACTTGAAGCAGCACAAGTTGATGTCTGAGAAAGAGGCGCGCTCCATCGTCATGCAGATTGTAAACGCTTTGAAATACCTGAACGAAATTCGCCCTCCAATCATCCACTACGACCTCAAACCAGGTGAGAATGGAGAACAAGTGCAAATTATCCAGATGTGTAATGTTGGTGTCGGAGAAACCTCGCATGTTCATTTAACCATTTATTTTTAACATAGTTTGCCAAAGTCAGGTGCCCTTCACTTTGAATAAAAGCACCTTAATAAATGGATCAATTGATAGTTCTACCTTAAATAGTTATACTTAGTTTTTACTTATCCGAAAACATCTCCTGATTGAGTTCTCTGTCCTGAATACGTTCTCTTTCAGGCAACATATTGCTGGTGAACGGGACGGCCTGTGGGGAGATCAAGATCACAGATTTCGGCCTATCAAAGATCATGGACGATGATAGTTACAACTCTGTGGACGGCATGGAGCTCACGTCGCAAGGAGCAGGAACCTACTGGTAACACTAACACTTAATAAAAAAAAAAAAGATTTGGCTCCTTGATTCACTCGGGTTTTCTGTATTTACAGATCAAGCCGCTTCCTCCGCGTTTGTTTTCTCTCAGTGCCTAATCTGTTTCTTTCGGTTTTAGGTATCTGCCGCCCGAGTGCTTTGTCGTGGGGAAAGAGCCGCCTAAAATCTCCAACAAAGTGGACGTTTGGTCGGTGGGCGTCATCTTCTACCAGAGCCTCTATGGGAGGAAGGTAACTCAGGAAAACGCATGCAGACCTTTTCTTTTAGGTTCTAACGCCCGTTCTGACAGTTCTTCCCCACCCATTTCAGCCGTTCGGACATAATCAGTCCCAGCAGGACATTCTCCAGGAGAACACCATTCTCAAAGCCACAGAGGTTCAGTTCCCAGCCAAGCCTGTCGTCTCCCCAGAAGCAAAGGTACAGACTGTTGCCAGAAGTTAATGAATCCAGTGTTTTTACTGCCCTATGCTTTTCTGAGATATTTTCTTCCCTCATGCAGTCAAGGTCCAGACAGGAAGTAGTTTAACTGTCCCTTGGGTCCCCAGGACTAATCAGCTGTAGGGGACTTACCTACCTAAAATTCTGTCAGGCGCCCAATTTATTTTGTTTTTCCCAATAGATGTCTCAGCGTTATTGCAGTGGCTTTCCAACAGTTTTAATTTTTTCTGTTAATGTTGTCTGAGTGCATCCATCTCTTGTTTGTCTGCCCTTTATTAATAGTTGTTTTATATGCTTATATTTGAGGGGTGTGGCCATCATTTTTTGGGTTTTTTTTTTTTTTCTAGGCGTTTATCCGCCGCTGTCTGGCCTACAGGAAAGAGGACCGTATAGGTGTTCACCAGCTCGCTAGCGACCCTTTCCTCATGCCTCACATCCGCAAATCTGTCAGCACGCCCCCGCCTCCACCGCCCCCCGGGCCGTCCACGTCCAATTCCTACAACAGCAGCGCGTCCAACTGACTCGCACGCGGGACGATACTTCCTGCTGGATTGAGGAGAACCAGGCAAAGAGGTTGAAATAAAACCTCAAGAACAGCGAGACGTGGTTGAGCCGGAGCTGCCTTTTCATAAACTAGACGCAGTGGAGGAAGCAGGCAAGGTTCTAATGGAAATGCGGGATGTCCGAGTTGTGTGTGGGAACCGCATCGAAATGCAGATTGTTGAAGAATGGCTCCTTTCCCGTCTTTTCATCAAAAACAAGGAATTTAAAAGATTGTCATTTCTTATGCTCGAGTTGATGTTTCTCGAATGAAATCACTCCAAGGCCCATTTTTCCGTGAAAAAGTTCTACAGTCCCACTCGTTTAATGACCAAAGTTGAACCCTCTGAGGTTAGCGGAGTCCATTCAGGTTATTTTTTGTGTAACTTGTTCCAATTTGTTTATATTTTATAAACTTTTAATGGTTTGTTTTATAAAACCTCCTTTTTTATTCTTAAATTGCAAACTGGAATTGAACGATTACGATGCTAAGCTCATTTTTATTTTTATTAAATATATTTTCAGCATTGCCTTTTTTTTTCTTCAATAAAAGTTCAAGTGGAAGAGCAGCAAAGTTCTACTTTCTCGTTTCCATGATTGCCTTTCAACCATTAAACCCGGGCATTTCTAAACCTGGAGCACCTTTTCGGTTTCTTTTCCTCCCTCGAATCCTGTCAGGTGCAACTAGTTTCGCTTTCTTAGAAACGCTAAAATCCAAACCTTTTGGAAGGATTGTTTTTTCACCCAAATGTGATTTTTGTCAGGAACAGGTTATAAACTTAAATCTGCATTTTTTTCTATTTTTTTTTATTAACTGCAGGTCTAAAAAGCTCATCTTTCACAATTTCTGAAAATGCCGTAAAAAAACCCGTCATTTAAATTCCTGTTGTCAGGATTATTCAGGGGTGATGAATGCAAACAGACCTGAAGAGATTAATGTCTCTTAAAGCAAATCAACACATCAGATGGTTCTGCACTAGACTGTTTTGGGATGCAGCTAAAACATAAACACGTTCATGGCAGAGTGGAACAAGTAGAGGAAAGACAAAAAGCTCGGAGAAAACTTAAGAAAACACGATTCTAGAAATCCAAGTGTTGCTACTTTCTCCACAACCCATCCGTTAACGAAGATCCACTGAATCGCTTCAGTTTAACAGTGACATTTGTAGCATAAATGATCAAAAGCTTGTTCTTTTTAGGCTTCGGAAAGCCAGACGAGCTAAAAACGAGGCCCATTCGCGGCTACCTTCATCTAAATCTGGAGAAATTAGGTTTGGCAGAGGTGCTTTTCTCTAGCCTCAAATAAAAACCGAAACGTTATTGATTGGATGCCTCAAATCTTCAAACTCTTCCACTCTCAACAAAACTGTGTTTATAAGATCTGGTTGTTAAAATGAGGAGTTAGTTGAAGCAGGTGTGTGAGCTTCACCCAGCTGTCCCTCCTGGTCCATCATCCTTTGATTCATCCTTCCTAACAGGTTCAGTAAATCTGAGAGATCGATCGATACTGGGTCGTGGTTTGAAGAAAGTTCTTTAATTCCAGTGCTGGGGTGGTTTTAGAGGAAGTTTTAGACTTTAGAAAGCTAGTCGTCGTCCTCAAGGGGACCAGAATTCCAACGTGAGCTTAAATACAAAACTACCTCAAGTTCAGTTCTATGTGTCTCCTCAGCAGCAACTGACCCTCATTCTGAAGCTGATAAGACTCAGTCATCCAAAGGATGAAGTACAACGATGGGAGCTGGGATCTCTCCTCCAGGGGTTACTCTAGGGCAGGTGAAAGAGAAAATCTGCATTTATCTGAGAGTAATGAAATGAGCGCTGACTCTTAAGTGTAACAATAGCTGGTTAGTCAGCGTTTCTCCATGACCACCAGAGGCCCAGATGTCTCAGTCTCGTGAAACAGGTTCTGCTCTAGCGGTTGTAGAACTGGGAGGAGACCCAGGCCAGACCCCATTTGAGGTTGGTGAGCATGAACTTGAGGGCTTTGGTCCACTGCTCCTCTGAATTGAACTGAGTCTTTATGGAGTAGGACCCTCCGCTGCCGCCCGTGTCCTCTATCTTCCCCTTATCCACATCCATTCTGTTTGGAGAAGACAAAGACAGCGTTAGCACTTGCGCCAAGGGTACATGCTGGAACAAGCCTCACATCCTCCACAAAGTCCAAACTCTGCCAGCTTTTCTTTTCTTTTTTCTGGAGATTTACTACCAGGTGAAGACCTGAATTACTGCACTTGGCACGAGAGCCCATTTCGGATATAATGCCTTGATTGTTGCCAGATTAAAGCGGGTAAATCCTCCTTTGCCGGGTGCAGAATGTTCAAACATGGGAAAATGCAGTAATGGTGGCTGGACAGGGCGTGTTAAGTGTGGAATTTGACGGTGGTATTAATCTGGAGCCACCTGAAGATCAGGATAATGAATTCAAAAAAGATTTTTTCATCTGAAACTTGGTTCCCTCGTCACCTTTCCCGGCATCTTAACAACCAGACTGTGCTCATTGAACCCAGTCCTGAAAAAACGTCTAGGTGACATTGGCACATGCGAGAGGAGTCTGATTCGGATGCTCTTCAACAGTTGGATTCCTTAGACGTAGAACTAGCAGCAACCCAAGAACAAGACACCTCAAAACTCGTTCAAAACGATAAATTTCACAATATAAAGACGTGACTTGCCTGTATGGCAGGCAGAAGCCGGTGTCCCCCTTCTCGACCTCCTCTTTGAACTGCTGCACACAATCCAAGAAGGCCACCATCGCATGATCGAATTTATTATCCCAGAAGAAGCGCAGGCCACCTGAACAATACAGCGGTAACTCCTAAAGCATCCACAGAGTTGTAGAGAGTGAAGAAAAAGAGAAAAGTACACTTTAATCCGTAGGGTTTTACATAAGTCACTGAACAGTAAAAGCAAGATCTGAACAGGGCATTCGTTTCCCCTTAAACTCTCTGTGGGGGGGACTCAACATGATTTCTCTCATGATGATCAGATAAAAAAAAAAATTCAGCCAAAGGTTTTCATAATACATGATAATTCGTTTTTTTAGTTTGGAGCGAACAAAATAGATGGTGCTGCATAAAATTTCCCTCAAAATCAGGAGCACCGTAAATTTTTAATGTCTTACACACTTCACCTAATGTACAGTACTGTGCCAAAGTTTTAGGCAGGTGTGAAAAAATGCTGTAAACAAAGAATGCTTTCAAAAATGGAAGTGTTAATCATTTATTTTCATCAATCAACAGAATGCAGTGAATGAACAAAAGAGAAATCTAAATCAAATCAATATTTGGTGTGACCACCCTTTGCCTTCAAAACAGCATCAATTCTTCTAGGTACACTTGCACACAGTTTTTGAAGGAATTCAGCTGGTAGGTTGTGCCAAACATGACTGTGTTTCAACCTCCGTGTGACATTGATGGTCATCAGTACCTGTTTGGTACAATTGGTTGATCATACACCGACTATAATCCTACAAAATCCCTGACTTTGTGCAAGTGTACCTAGAAGAACTGATGCTGGTTTGAAGCAATCCAGGGTTTCGATTCCCAGGCGGGACGGTCCGGGCCATTTCTGTGTGGAGTTTGTTTTCCCCTGTGTTTGTGTGTGATTCCGCCGGGAGCTCAGTCCAAAGACGTGCAGGTCAGGCGGACTGGAGATCTCTAGCCCTACAAGTGTGAGTGTGTGTTTGCCCTGCGAAGTCATGGTGTTTCCCTGCCTTTCACCCCGTGAAAGCTGGGATAGGCTACAGAATTGCCCACGACCTAAAAAAATGAGTGAGAGTGAAGTAGAGTAACTGAGGGGATACTGTACTTTTCTTCTATTTTGTGCTTTTTACCCAATATTCAATATTGTTTGAAGTGCCTTGGGAGCAGTGAAGGGGACAGTACCTTGCTCAGTAAAATCTGAGGGCAAAGTAGTGGTCTGGGTTATGAACCCACAAACTTCCAAACCTGGCGCCTCATCCCTAAACACTAGGCCACTGCTGCCCCTATCTAAAGGTCAAAATCAGGGACAGATAGTTTTTCATGGCACCTTCGTTTACATTCATTGGTTTTTCCTGGCGGGCAGCGGTGGCCTAGTGGTTAGGGCATTGGACACATGATCGGAGGATTGGGGGTTCGAACCCCTTCCCAGTGGGTTGCCCTGAGGTACCCTTGAGCAAGGTACCGTCCCCGTCCCGCTCCTCCCTGCGATGGGCTGGCGACCTGTCCAGGGTGCGTCCCCCGTCCTCGCCCTGTGTGCGCTGGGTTGGACGCCAGCCCCCCCCCGCGACCCCACTTGGGACAAGCGGCAGATAATGGATGGATGGTTTTTCCTGGCAGCACAGATGAACTAATCTCTCTGTTATAAACAAAGCCGAATGACTGTACCCACCTTGGACTTGTCTGTGAGGGACTCCAAGTAGGAGTGGTTTCCGTAGGGAACAAGTCGATACCTGCCAAGAGACGACAAGGATTAACATTTAAACTGGGAAAGGGAAAAGGTTTCTTGTACTTCTGTTAAAGAGTGGCTGAAAATGGCATTCGTGTGAGAGCCCCTCTCTTCTCCGAATTGAAATAAAGACTGAGAATGTGCTCTTCAGAATCATGCAGGTTGCTACCTCTGAAAACGCAGGCCCATCTTGTTCGCCAGGGCATGCAGGAGAAGCACCGTCTGACCCCAGGCTGCGTTAATCTCGTTCCATTCTACAGGCACACTGGGCAAACGGCCGAGACGAAAGTTATTTATCGTTCCAAACTGCCCGCTGTGCCTACAGGTCCACAAAGAAAAGACAAATTAGGACGAACTGCCTAAAAGGCTGAGCACAGACATCTATAGATATCTATCTATCTATCTGAATTTTTAGAGACCTAAGGTTGGTCCACAATTATAAGCCATCCTTAAATTTCCAAGCTTTATGCATTGCCGATGAATCCACCCGTGACAACATTTTTTAAATCATCTAAAACGTGTATAATAATGTATTTAATTAATCAGTCAACCTTCAAATCTGATTCTAAAATGCTGAAGGAGAAAATTAAATAAAATAGTGGAAACATACGAAATGCAACCCAACCTAAAGTGTCTCAACTCCACTTATCTTCCATCCCACTTTGTCCACATTTTTTTTTCCTTTTTTTGTTTCATGGATTGGCAATTGCTCTCTTTAGAGTCATTAGGCAGTAAGGGCTAAAATGATTCAACGAGAGAGAAAGGTGAACTGTTACCAGATGTGGAAAGTGGCATTGAAGACGTTGGTCTTCTTTAGCCTGTCTAGCTGAGTCTGGCAGTAGCGCATCTGGTTATCCACGCTCTTCAGTTCGTCGTCCAGCTCCAACTGCTGCCTTTTGAACTCGCAGTATTCTTTCTGATACCTGGAAAGGAGGAAGTAAAAGAGATGAAACCACACAGACGTAAAAAAATAATTGTGGGTTCTGAGGCTTGCTCTGAGAAATGCCCCACGTTCCCGATACGTACTGCAGCTCCTCCGTGTCCAGCTGCTGAGTGTGTGTTCGAGCCTCTGAAAGGTCCTTGGCCACGGCCTCCCGCTGCTCCTCGATGGCCTCCAGCTTCTGTATGAGCGCCTCCTCCTCCTTCCTCAGCTGCTGCAGCTCAGTCAGCAGTGAGCCCTCGTCGTCCTCCTGCAGCTGAGACAGCAGCTCCAGACAGTTTCTGTCAATCACATGGTCGCACTTGGTTTCGGGACTAAAAGTGATTTCAAAAATAAATAATTTTGTCTGTGTCTAAACAGGCAAGCGTGTTGAAAAGAAACCCTCAAATTACTTGTAGTTCTGGCACTCGTTTTCAGTGATGTTGAGCTGTGTGTCCAGGTGGTCCAGCAATGTGTCCGTACACTCCTCACACAGCGGGTGGTCAACATCAGTCTGACCTGACATGATGTCGAACAGGTCACTCGTAACCTAGACGAGACAAGGGGCTGAATACGATGTAAAGTTTGGGTTTTAGCCTGTGAGAAGTACCTACAGTCCTGTGCGAAAGTCTTGAGCCAATCCTCGTCTCTTTATATTTTTTGCTGGGGAATCAAATGAATCACCTTTGGCATATTGGCGATTAAATGTTTACTGCTCCAGGCTGCAAATTGTCTAAAGATACAATTGTCTAGATAAAGGGGTCCTCCACTCAGCGTTCAGCAGTAAACGAATCACCTGATCATCTGGAATCATCTGCACCTGTTTCCTCACTGCTTCATGTCTTAAGTTAGACACTTTGTTCTGCTTGAAGGTTCAGACGTAGATCACTGTGTGGATTAACCAACACAGAACTATCAAACTGCTCAGGTGCAGAGACTGTACTGAAAATGAGAGACAACAACACTGTCCTTCAGGAAGATCTGGAGAACTGCTCAGGTACAGAGACTGGACTGAACATGAGAGACAACAACACTGTCCTTCAGGAAAATCTGGAGAACTGTTCCTCAACATTACATTAAAAATATAATAGAAAGTCTGTTTTTTTGGAAGAAAAATATAAAGAAATAAGGAGTTCATTATTTCAGAACTGTACTTCCAGGCATATTTGTGCTTTCAAATGGCTTTTGAATTTCTGAAACGGCTGCAATACCTTAAGCCTGCGGCTCAGGTTCTCCATGGTGCTTCCATCTGAGGCCTCTCCAATGAGAGTGAAGCTGTTTGCACTTTCTGTAGACATCATCCTTCAGCAAAACACAAAGAAAGGAGAGCAAGACATTTCATCAGCACACATGCCCTGAGAGGCACCTTCGTATTGGAAAACATCAAGTACAGAGTCTTCGTACCTTGCAGGTGGGATATACTTCCTTGAAACTCCATCCTGTTTGCTCTCCACAAAGGTTTCCTTCAAAAATATAATTCAGACACATAAACTGACAGTTCTAAACTGTCCTATGCTTTTCTCCCAGAGACAAATATTTACAAATGACATACAAACTGCAAGAAGAATAACTACCAGTAGATGCAGAGAGCCAGAAATAGCAGCCTAGCGTGGTGATTAATAGCCAAACAGCGTATGAAAGCTTGAAGCTTAGATGCAGTGCTGCTTCTTGTGTTTGAGAAAGCTGCACTCACCTCAGGTGGGCTGTCATTGTCGCTGCTTTCAGTCTGTTTACTAGGCGTTACAGTGACCAGTGGCGCTAACAAACCAAAAAAGAAAAAGAGCTTTAAGGGATCATTTCAAACAGAACTAATAAAGTTGCTTGTAAGCTGAATACTTAGTGTCTAAATAGATTCCAGTGACTATTTATTTATTAAAAAGTCTCCCCTCCAAACGACTGCCGATACTCAACACTGGGGCAGCGGTGGTCTAGTGTTTAGGGACTAGACCCCATGATCAGAGGGTTACGAACCCAAACCAGTAGGTTAACATAGGGAAAAATAATATGTTCAAAATTTTTTAGAAACATGGATTTGAATGTCCAAAGCAGCAAAAGGGGATAAAGTGCCTTTTACATGACAGGAAACTGATAACAGGAAAAACATCTGTATGTGGCACAAATGGCTGCACACTGATGAAAGACCAGTTCAGATACTTGCTCGGAGTCTGATGATGCAAGCTCACCAATAAGCTCCTGAATGGTGCCGCGGTCCAGGACATTGAAGGACGTGTCAAGTTTCAGGGGCTGACTGCAGCGCTGACACACGAAGCTCACCTGCATCGTGGTGCTCAAAGACTTCAGGCCCTCCATGGCCCTGCAACGATACAGACACAAACTTTCAAAACTACCAACAAGGACATGAATTATTAAAAATCTGACAGGTCTATGAAAAAACTGGAAATTGTGCAGCAATTTCTCCAGACAGCGCTTCCAAGCTCTTCAACTTTTCAAAGACTTTGTGTGTAATGAGAACTGACAGGAGTTTCAATGCAATACAATTCTGACTGCTGGCTAACCTGCTGCCTTAAAGGAACAGATTGGTCGAAAAACGCTAATGCTGCTTAGTGTTCTCCTCCAAGCGTGTTGAATCTGTCCAAACACTGTTTTAGCAGCAGTTTGAAAACCTACTGCAGAGCTTCACACGATTCGGAGGAAGCACATCCCTCCCAGTACTGGTGCTTCATGTGATTGAAGGAGTCTTAGCTAGGAAGTGAAATTGGATATGAAATCCAATGAAATTGGAAATAGTGCTAACATAGGTAGCATCCACCTGTCACTGATCAACATTATTCGCACAATGTCAGGCTACATGGTGATGGCTTTTTGGATTTTTGTTTGATCAAACTTCCAAAAAGTTTGAGTGAACACCAAAAACTAATTGACTGCTTTTATTGGCCATTTTTAGCTGACACTGACCAACAAGTTCCCTTGTATGAGTTTCTTCACACTCGTTTAGGACGGCACCCACACCCGATGTAGTGCTTTGTGGTTTTCTTGGTCTAATTCGTTACATTTTATAGCATTTCGGAGATGCTCCTATTCAGAGCAACTTACAATTCCTAACTACAGGGACAGTCCCTCCCCCCAGAGCAAAGTGGAGTTAAAGGTTTTGCTCAGGAACCCAAGGGTAGTAGTGCTGGAGGTGGGATTTGAACCTGCAAGTCCACAGGTGCATCAACCCAATTTGCACTATTTCACCCTCAACATTAACGTTCACTCAAGAAATTCAGATTAGTTTGAAAATACAGGCAAAAAAGGAGAAATGTTATCATTTTTTATTAAAGGGGACAGTCCATTTTAGAGAAATCTACAAAGTTATTCTCAGCAGCATTTAATTCCCCTAAAAGTAACATCCCTGGAGCTGAATCTCCACATTTAGATTTCCATACAAAGATATTAAATTTGAGATTGATTCCTGAGCAATGTTGAAACTCCTGCTTTTTTGATACTTTCTAGTTGCATTTTTCTTCTGTAACAGATAAATCATGAAGCATCAGCATGATCAACACACATGCAAAAAGTCACTGATTTGGGGCAAACATCTAATCATGAATTTTTTAAAAGTAATATTCGAACATCGATTTAAATGTGATCATCTTTGCAGTAAAAATGATGTGGCAGTTCACAAGCTTAGCGTTTTAACTTATGACCAAACGCCTCCGGTCAGAAATCGTCAATAGACAGTGTAGGATATCACTCAGTTTACAGCCACTGAGATGTAAAAACATAAAAAGTATTATTTCGATATAAAGGTGCGACGTTTCTCGATGCCTTTCAGAGATCAGGGTTTGGCCTGAAGTTTAAGAATGATAAAGAGCAACACGTGAGGCCTGTTTTACCTGAAAGCTGTCATACAAATAAAACACATTTATACAGACTTATCACTAGTATACCACCTCAATGAACATTAAACTGTAAAAGTGTCAAATCATGGAACATTACACCCATTTCCCCACAGATGTTCACTATTTTACCACCATAATAAACATTCATACAAGGTTTAAATCAAACATGCAGACTTGGTGGTGGTTTAGGAAAGAAAACTGGTCCCTTTCACACCCAAGCCCACTCTCAGGGACTGAAATCTGGACAGAAAGGATGGACAGGCCAACTGAGCTGAAAGTGAGAGCCAAAAACGTTCAACAAAGCTCGTGTGGTACTGGAGCAGACACTCGACACTTGCAAAAACTGGACACCAAAGTCATACATACACCTTTTTCGACCGCAGTCACTAAAAATAAGTAGAAAATCTGGTTATTTAGAAGCCAAACGGCTGTTAAGCCGACTCTCTCTCTCTGTGTTTACATGAAGCTCAGAGGCCCAAACACAAACCACCGCTTAAATAAACCCCACGGCTCTTGACTGCGGCTTTCGGAGCACGAAATACACAGAAATGAACCAGCAAACAGACAAAATAAATAAATAAATAAATAAATAAACTCCAAAACCTTTGAAACCCCGGTTCGTTTCTCTGCTCGCTGTTTACCGGAGCGCCACTTCCTGTTGTTTTACTCCGCTCTAGTTGTGACGTCAGCGCGCGGAAGTATTTTTATTTTATTCTATTTTTTTCTCAGCGCATATTTATCTAGGGTTTACCTCAGATTTTAAACTTTGGTATAAACCTACGCACAGTAAATTACTCATATTTGAAAATGATTTCTTGAAAAAAAGTACTAAGTGGTCACGTGATTGGCCGCGGTCACGTGACATCGTCGCGGGAAAAGCTGAATGTTTTTGTTTTTTTTTTGTTTTCCTGTCGGCCCTGTTGGGAGCTTATGTTACTCGACAATTTAACACTTTTTCGAAGAGAGGAAAGTACATTTTTATTAAATATTTCTAAATTTATGCACGGCCTGGACGTCGGGTACGTTTTCTTGGCTCGTTTGGGGAAGAATAAATCGTAAAAGTGAGTTTTAAAACGTTCACTTTGGTGCAGTGTCCAGAAGTTTCGGATAAAACAGAAAATAAAGAGTTATTTCTCTTTATATCGTCAATAATGGAGACCTTTAAGCTGTTGATAGACTCTAAGGGGTGAATAAATCAAGTCTCTGTTGTGTCAGCTGTAATATTGGATGTTTTTTTCTCATGTAGAGATTTGAGGCTACATTAGTCATAATAATGAGTATCATTTTTAGAATAACAATAATATGTTTAATTTATATGGTTTAGTTTTATGGTCCCTTCAGGAAGTTAGTGTATCTCTGTTTAAACTTGATTTCATGACTCTGTTTTTCAGGAGCTGCTCGATTCTGTCAGAAATCATAATCACGATTCATTTAGTCGACAATTATTTAACACCGTTTTTGGAGACGTCCTGCGTTTCTTCAGTTTTATTTCTTAAACACATCTACTGAAGTGTATTTTAGTTCGGATCGTAACATAGAAATATTCACAGAATCGGAAGATTGTGGGTTCAAACCCCTTACCGGTAGGTTGCCCTGAGGTACCCTTGAGCAAGGTACCGTCCTTGTCACTGCTCCCTGGGCGCTTTCATAGCTGTCCCCTACTGCACGGTGTTTGCATGGGTTAAATGCAGAGGTCCAGTTTCGTTGAGGTTCACTGTGTGCTGTGCTGGGACCTCACAATGACAAGTCACTTAACATAAAAACTTAAAAAAAATTAAATCACATCAAAAAGAAATATGCTGCTAATAAATAAGATAAAATGATGTGCTGTTTTACAGGCTTCGGCGATGTCATTTTCATAGGGATCGTTTAAATTTGTAACAGCTGAATATCCAAATCTTGTTGGAGACCGAGCGGCACGGGGATCTATTGCTGACCCGCGGTGTCGACGATGAGAGCTCTGACGGGTCTGATTTACTGGATGTTTAGAAAGGGTCCCGACGAACCGTTTTGAGAAAAAGTGCCGATTTCGTAGCGTTTTCTCTTTTGACTTTGGGTCAGATTAACTATGAGACGCCAACATGGACCCAACATTGACCCACGGTCAAGTCCGTTCACTGTTCAGTCTGACTGATTTTGCGAAAATAGTCGTAAAACTGCGAAGTTATGTCCACACCTTAGGACCCCGTACCCTCGTCTCGGTAAATTTGAAACGAATCCCAAAGCAAAGATTACTAGAGTAAAACTTCATTAACACTCAACAGGTAATCAAGCTTGCATTGTGGGATAGTGATGGTTTATGGTATTTGGGTTCAAGTCCCAGACTAATAGGTTGCCCTGAGGTACCCTTGAGTAAGGTACCTTCCCCATCACTGCCCACAATCATTGCTATATGTATTCGCTAGTGGTGTGTTTGGATGGGTTCAATGCGGAGATCAAATCCACTCTTCACTTTTTTTGCCAGCTCAGGATCTTCATTCATGTGTAACCAATCGTTTGATCTCCATCACGCCGTGTCTCATGTTGCACTATTTTTTGTACAGAAATGGCTGCACCGAAGGCTGAAGACATCAAGAGGGGAATCGCCGTCATCTGGGAGAATTTACAGTGTCCGATATGGTGAGGGTCTTGCCGAGTGCAACTCTGAAAGTGAACACAATACAAAATGACATCAGTTCAATTTCACCCGGGTTCGGTCGTGATGCAGGTTGGAGTAGATTTGCGCACAGATGTTCTTCTCAGTTTGGTTCCAAGACTCAGTTTGTTTTTTCTCCTAAACGAGAGATGCGGATCCCCTTAATTCCTTGAGAAAAGTGGAAGAGTTTAAGACAAACCTTCCTAAAAGTCAAGTCAGTTATATTTATAAAGTACTTATTACAACTGCTTTTGTCACAAAGCAGCTTTACCGAATCCAGGTCTGAGGCCCGAGTGAACCGAGGGCAACGGAGGCAGAACTATAACTGGAAACCTTGGGAGGAACCAGTAGGAAAGACGTCCATGAGAGTCTGAAGTTAATGATCAGTCAGTGGAAGTAGTCCTGAGTGGAGCTTTGGTTTCTCTTGGTTTGTGGCGCATGCCGGTGATCCTGGTCTGGAGTTCAGGTTAGAAGAAGAGTCTGATAATGGTCAACTTGGTTTGGAACACAGTCGGCTCAGATGGTATCTGGTCTGGAGCTCGGGAAACTGATGATAATGGATTAAGCTGAATTGCTGGGAAATCTTTCCCTTCAGGAAATAAATAAGCTGCCCAGCATACAGGTGGTGGGCAGTCGTCCATCTGAGAAAGAGGAGAATTTGTTCTGTTGTCTGCTCTCACAGGAGTGAGTGCAGTGCAGAGACAGATCTAAAAGCAAGAGAAACCCAGCATTGACTCCAATTCATGAATCATTCATCACCTGGTGATAAGAGTGGTTATGGATGAAGCCCCAGACTCTGAAGGTCATGAGTTTGAATCCCAGTCCAGTAGGTTGTACCTTGAGCAAGTACCATCCCCATCACTGCTTCCAGGCACTGAATATAGCTGTACACTGCTGCACGGTGTGTGTACAGAGGTTGCATTTCGTTGGGCTTCACCGTGTGCTGGGCTGTGTTCACAATGACAAATAGTCACCTTTCGCTAAAGAGGAAAGACTCGTTTATGGTCAGAAAGAAAGTGAGGAGGACAAGGTCAGTTTTCCTAACGTTACAGTGGAGAAAGCTGCTGAACAAAACGCTGACATGCCAATAAAGTGCGGAAGATCAGGGAAAGGTAGTAGATGGAAAGCGGGAGTTGGAGTAAGTTTTCACACAGATGTTGGCCTAAATTTCTGTAAACGACACACTCTGTCTTCATGTTGTTGCACAGTTTGGATCTGATGAACGCTCCGGTATCAACCAGATGTGACCACCAGTTCTGCAAGTGAGTCACGTTTCGCTTGTTATTCTACATTTGTCACACCATATGTTGCGCCGGCGTAATAAGTCGTTGAGAGACTATTTGTGCTTTGATTATTAATGCAGTTACCAATTAATCCAAGCGTTTGATAGATTATGCAAAACAAGCAGGACAACTGTTAATCTGCTGAATGGTTATTTTGTCGAGATCACATTGTTTCCAAGTATAATAATGTGGTTTATGAACTCTTTATGCAGGTTCTGCATGATGAAACTGCTAGAAAGGAGTAAAAGAAAAGAAACGTGCTGTCCTGTATGCAAGACGAAGGTCACCAAAAGGTAATCCCAGAGAGAGGAGAGTTATTGCTTATTCTGGATTATTATTCTGATGATTTTCGTTATTGTCGTAAACATGGAACGGCAGCTTTCATACCCTGTCTTAGAATCGTTGTGGCAAATTGTGTACGTTAATGTAAGCGCGCTGACATTTGCGCTCATGAAGCATAGTGTTTGAGTTCATGAATTTAAATTTGTACACAAGCTTTCATCAAACACGTCCCTCCACAGGCAGTCAGGACATGTTAACGACACATTTATATCCATGATATATAGTGACATTTACGTAAAATTGCTGTTGCATACTATAGAGATTTTAAAACTGCAATTAAAATGTGTTTTTTTTATCTGCTGTACACATTAGGATTTTTTGCATGACTTTTCTAAGGCAAAAATGTCCCATTTTTAATGTCTAGTTAAGTTTCTAGGTATCAGCCTTAACTTATTGTCCCTGTTTCTTTAACAGGAGCTTACAAGAAAGTCCAGGGTTCCAGAGGTTGGTAAAAGGACTGCAGAATCTGGTCCAGTCGTATGAATTTGACACGTGCACAAGCTGTAAGTGTTTCTAAGTGTTCAGTTGTTTTAACCCAGATTATTACCCACACGAATGACTTTATTTCTAAATTACACTAGCAGATCTCTTTGTGTAAGCGACTTTTCTTTCAGTGCTTCCCAAAAATGATCAGGGGTATTTATTCCTTTTAACCACATCTAGACTTTTAGTTTTAGTTGTCAGCACCTCTTGCATGCATGTTCAGTTTGCACTAATGACTAAAAACTGTACTAAATACGTAATATTTTAGAAGTGAATCAACAATCACAACTTTCACACTTTGCTGTTTCTGTGAATCGCTTTAGATTTAACAGGGATGCCGCAGAGGAGGAAAGAAACTAGGTGAGTTGTCTAAATCGTCCCAGCTGAATTTAATGACCTTATAAATGGGTTAATTTCATTATTCTGCTTGTTCCTGACTTCATCTCCATGTCCTGTGCTTTAGTGTGGAGACAGACTCAAGGGATAAGCAGGGGAGTGGGGAAACGAACTCCTCACAGAATGATCTTTTGGAGAAGTCAGCATCGTGTTCGTCCACAGCAGCAGGTGAGAGGTGTCTTTTGCACAATAATTTGTGGCACCTACATATCTTCACAGCAGCAACATACATTTGTAGAAAAGTTTATTTATTTCAGTAAAGTCTGAATCTGGTTATTCTATAAATATTCTTTCCTTTTTTTAAAGCCAAGAAAGTGACTTCTAAATGTCTTCCTCAAAAAGAAGTGACTTTATTTTGTTAGGATAAAGCAGTCGATCCTAATTGTATCATGTATCTTGGAAACGTCTATAATGAATACATTCGAAAATGAGGGATAAATGAGAATTATGTCTTGCACTATGTTTTGAACTAATATTACAAAATTGTACTTATCCAGATATGATATAAAATGTCAGGGTGTTGAGGTCTACTGTTTTTTGGCTCGTTTCCAGCTAAGGATGCTTTTGCACAACTCATGGGTCTTGCGGATTCCTGTGCAGTCGATTCAGAACGGGACTGTTTGGACTGCGGTCTTGGTGATCTGCCGCAACGCTCTGAAAAGAAGCCAACTGGACTTGAAGATGTTCCATCAAGAATGGAGGACAAGAAAAGTAATTTGCTGACTTGTTCCGATGGCAGTGCAGATTGTGAAACCAACTTACCTAAGAGACGGTCGAGCAGAAGAGCCAAAAGGGTTGGCTTGGAGCCAGACCGAATTGTGGACAAGAGACAGAAGAGGAGTGTGGAGAAAGTGGCTGAGTGGTTGCTGAAGATCTCTCCCTCTTCACTCACTAAAGATAACGGTGCTCTTCCCGTTTCCTCTGATGGTGATTCTGACAGGCAGAGTATTTGCTCCTCAGCTTCGACTGAGCTTAATGTGAAAGCTCAGGAAAAGGAGGATGCAAGTCCACCTAGAGAGGTGCCTGTTAAAGGTCTTGAGGAGCAAGTTTTCGGGGCCGTCTATAAACGGGAGCGCAAAAGTTCTAAGACTAAACCGAGCCGAGGTTTCTCTCCTGAAAAAGAGATCGTGGCCGACCCGGGACAGCTTAATTCGGCGAATCACGTTGAAGACTTTAAGACAGATGTTCCGAAAAAGAAGAGAAACCATACGTTGACTCCATCAGATTTCATAAAGAAGTCCTCATTTGGTGATAAAGTGGAAAGACCTCTTGATCAGAAAGAAAGTGAGGAACCAAAGGAGTCTGTCGTTACTGACGTTATAGAGAACGCTGCTGGATTAAACACTGACACATTGATAGAGTGTGTAGAAGGTCAGGGAAAGGTAGTAGAGAACACTGTAGATGATAAATGTGAGCAGGTTGAACATACAGAAGGAAGTCCTGTGTTTGAGGTGCCCTTGAACAGACCAGGGAGGAAATCCAAGTCAAAGATGCAGGACGTTTGGCAGGATGTGGACTCTGATTTGAAAGAGAAAGAAAACATCTGTGGCAACAAGACTAGTCAGAAGAGGCAGATCAACAGGAGCAATGGCAAGGGTGGAAAAGATGGCTATTTGGAAGACAACAAGAATGCGAAATGCACCAAGTCCCTTACTCTTGTTGGCACTTCTGGGAACGAGGATGTCGCCGTAGCGAAGCTGTTGACAAATAAAACCAGATTAGTTGAAGCAGAAGTGAATATTGAGAGTTACCCAAGTAGTGCAGAGCCACAGTCTCCCAATGTAAGAAAAACACGAAGGAGTTTAAGGCTACAGGCCTTTACGGCAGAAGTTCAAAGCTCACGGAAAGGCAGACGGTCTGCTCAGGCTGCCATTAAAGTTCCTCAAGGATCTAAAAATAATCCATCACAGAGCGTAAACCAGCCTGAAACGAATGCAAATGAAGAAAATGTTGGCCTTAATCAGGGTGATGCAAATGCCGGACAACATCAAAGCGGAAAATCTCAATCGCTTTTAAGAGAAAACGGCTGCGTTTGCAACAGTGACTTTGAAGAAATTGAGACAGTGCAGACGAATGAAGAAGCGACATACGAATGTGTGTTGAAGGGGGACGAACCAGAAACAAGTTCACTTGTTTCCATCGTTCCAGATACTGTTGATCAAGAGAGACCAAATGCACAACGTGGCTCACCTGCTAATATCGGCTCATCGGTGGCTGTCGTAGCAGAGTCATCCTTACCAGAGAAATGTCCAGAGTCTCCGTCCTCTGGTGTTGTCGCTCCGTCGGTGGTACAGATGTTGACGGTTTCTGCTGGAGAGCAAAGATCCATGGAGGAGGAAGGTGAGCCCAACGACAGTGAACTCGATACAGAGCTGTTGATGAAGACGTTTAAAGGCACCAAAAGAAAATCCTTCTGTCTGGGAAGTCCCAAGCCTTCACAAGGTGAAAGCGAGGTGGAAGATCTGGAAAGGGCAGAAACTATGCAGAAACAGAAATCGGTCATCTGCCGAGACCATGGTCCTGGATCAGCTCTGGATAATGATTTTCCTTCAAATCCATGCCAGGAGGATCCCTGTAAGTTGTCCCAGAGCAGTGATGTTGCAAGTGTCAATCTACTTCAGCCAAAATCCATTCCATCCACAGAAAGTCAGGTGGATGCTTCTCTGAGAAAATCAGGCAACAGTGCAAGTTCTGGCTTGAGTCCAAACAAGGTTGCCAGGTCTTCTCAAAATGTGGAGCCTCCTGGGCTTTCAAATCCTTGCCAGCTGCTCTTCACCAGCTCTGCTCAAGAGGAACCACGAATCACTCGCAGCAAAGTTCACAGGGACAAGTTGTCTCCAAATCCAAGAGCATGCCCATCGTCTGTGCAAGAGACTGATTTGCTCACAAAAAGTCCTTCATATAATGTCCCGTGGGCTGACATGCCAAACCCTGGTGTTCACATGAATGCGTTCGAGTCCTCCGCCACCCCAGATGGCCTTTTACCAGAAGGAAGCCTTCCTCACTCGTTTCACCTCAAAGAACCTGCGGCCATTAACAGCTTGATGGAAGGAAAGGATGAAGGGATTCTCTCTCAGCCACGGGTACGGAGGAAAAGGAAAGCCCAAAGGCTTGAGTCTTCAGATTCTGAACTCAGCACTGAGGATGATGATCTGCCCTCAATGGCACAAATATTCAAATCTCACCGCTCGCCCTTGCTACCTGCCGGCAAAAGGTCAGATGTGTTGACCCAAGATGGACAGCAAATCCAAGAACCAAATCCAGGCTTGGGACCTCAAAGTGAACATCTCCCTGCCAGTGAAGCAGCAGGAGGAGAGCCAAGGAGTCCTGCTCAGCATTGGGAGTCTGCTGAAAATGTAAATGCGACCTCAGCTGGAGCAGCTGCACAGCCTCAACCTTCCGTTAGAGATGACTGGATTACCTCAAGCCAAGGATCTGTGGACCTCTTCGGGACACCTGAAGAAAGTAAGTGCCCTGCGGGGAACTTCTAGGAATAATAAAGCGATGAAGACGCCGTTTGTTTAATATTCTGGTCTCCATGTTTGCTCACAGGCGAAGCCGTTGATGGCATCGGTGGAAACGGAGCCGCTTCCAGAGATTCGTCTCAGTACTCGAGCGAGATTATTAACACACAGGTGAGGAAAACCTTTCACATTTTCATCTGTTGAAAACAGCGATTTGACAATAAAACCTAAAACACATGGTCCTAAAGTCTTGGTGCATTGTCTGCTGACTTGTCCTTTTAATTTTTTCAGTACGTTTGTTAATAATGTGAGCGGCACAGTGGCGCAGGGTGTAGCGCTGTAGCCTCACAGTGAGAAAGTCCTGGGTTCGATTCCCAGGCAGGACAGTCCGGGTCCTTTCTGTGCTGAACTCCGGTTTCCGTCCGCTGTCCAAAGAGTCCAGAGTGTGTATGTCTGTGTGTCTGCCCTGAGATGGACTGGCGACCTGTCTGTTGTGTTTCCTCGCCTTTCACCCTGTGCAGTGAGACTAGGCCCCAGAAGGTCGTGGGTTCAAATCCCAGACCAGCAGGTTGCCCTGGGGTGCCCTTGAGAAAGGTACCATCCCCATCACTGCTCCCCGGGCGCTTTCAGAAGCTGCTGCATGGTGTGTGAGGGTGAAAAGCAGAGGTTGATTTTTGTTTTTTCATGGCTTGCTGTGTTTCACAATGACAAAATAGTCACCTTCACTGTGAGAGCTGGGATAGGCTCCAGCACCGCCAATCCGAATTAGGACAAGCGGCTTTGAAAATGAGTGAGTGGGAGAAAGAGCGTGAGTGTTACTAATATTTTATTGCTTTAGAAATTTCTGGAATAATGTTTTATGATTTAAATGTTCAAAGGCCACTGCAAGAGGCGCAATCTGATTCTAAAAAGTGAAGAGGTGAAAGTCCGCATGTATTTAACTGCATCACAAAAACAACACTGAACGCAGACTGAGCTCGGATGTGAATTTAATTGAGCGACTGTAACATTGTTTTTTGCCTTAAACTTTTTTATTTTAAAAAAGCTTCATGAGGTGGGCCGCATTTAGCAGATTCTATTAGTCTGCTTTTACATTTACGGCATTTAGCAGACGCTCTTATCTAATTACAAGGACAGTCCCCCTGGAGCAATTCAGGGTTAAGGGTCTTGCTCAGGGAGCCAGTGGTGGTAGTGCCAGAGGTGGGGTTCGAACCTGGGACCATGAGCCATAGGACCATAGACAAGCACCCTACCACTAGACCACCCTGCTTTTGGTCTTAAACGTGTTGAAAATATTAAATCATCAAAATATTCAGTGTTTTGGCCTCCGTGAGCAATTAAAAATATACATTTTATTAACCATTTGGTCAAAAATGGCCGCATCGGGCTTTGGAAAAGGTTGCACACAGGCACTTATTTCTGGAGCGGTGCTGTATATGTTGGCGCACCTGCATCACAGCGTCTTTCCATTTCCTCTCCACCAGATGGCAGTAAGTGATTACTCTCTGCTGAGATACTTTAGGAGCGCTGCGCTTAAAACAAGTGACTGTTTGTCATTGTGAGCCCAGCGCGCAGTGAAACACAACCAAATGCATCCTCTGCATTAACACAGAAACAGCATTCAGCAGTGAGCAGCTGTTCAGCACCCAGGCAGCAGTGATGGGGATGGTACCTTGCTCAAGAGTACCTCAGGGCAACCTCCTGGTCCGGGAATCGAACCCATGACCTTTCGATCCTCTGGGCCATTCCACTAGGCCACCACTGCCCCATTAAGGGCTCAGTGAAGAGCATCAGCAGTTCATTGTGGCCCTTCAGCCGCTGTTCTGTGGAGATGTTACCGTGGAGGTACTGGCAACAGTACCATTTTTACACCTTAAATAAGAGGAATCCAGTTTTTCAGTGTTTAAATATGTGATATAAAAAGAAAGGAATAAAGCTGCTGTCTGTTCTTTTCTTTTTGAGGTTAAAGTGTTAAACTCATGATTCAATATGGTCCAAAAGTGCATAACACTGGACTTGCATACTTCTAGAAAAAGATTTGCATATTTTTACTATTTTCACTGGTTTAAAAATACAATCGCTAAAGCTAAAAAATGTGGGCAAATGCATCACGCAAAGTAAAATACCAGCAATAATGTCACATAATTGCTGTCAAGCGATTATGTAAAGCGTGAGGCCCTGCACATCATGAAGAACGTTGGATCATTAGGTTGATTATAATACTCGGTTCTAGTGAACTGGGCTAAATGAATGGTGGTAATAAACAGCGATGGCGAGCTCTTCCCGGACTGTAAAAGGCTTTGCGAGCATTTTTTCAAAACCACATTTCTTGCAAAACGTCCCATTTGTTTAACAGAAAGAGCCTCTCTGGATCCAAGAGCCGTGAGGGCCCTGCTCACTCAGCTTAGCTGGCTGTTTATATGCTTTGCCGAAGGGTTTGTAACCGCTGGCTTTTTGATTTCCGCATTTGCATACGGTAAACAAGCTAGATTTGCCGCTACGTGAGCCGAGTGAAGTGGGGAGGGAGGGGACGGTACTGAGTCTGGACGGAGGAGTAAATTGTTTGAAGTGTTTATATCAAGAGATGTTTCCTTTCTGCTATGTTTTTTCCTTTTGTTTCTGTTTTCAGTTAAAAAGTGTTGTCGAACGGAGATGGAGTTTTTTTTTTTTTTGTTTGTTTGTTTGGTTTTTTTTTTTTCTTTTTTAGCCCCTTGAGGTGCAATAAAAATGTTTGCGCTGTGTTTTTCTCCCTCTTTCAGCAAAAACAAGAGATGCAGCAGGAGCTGCGTAGGCTGGAGCGGATGATGGCCCTGGTGTCGGAGGCTCTCCAGAGGAAGGAGTCTGAGTCAGGAGGTCGAGTGCAGAGAGAGGGATGTGACCCCACTCGCTCAGAAGAGCACTCGGGTAAAGGCCTGCACACAGAGGATTACACACAGCTAAGCTCATCTGAACGAGAAACAAGCGTGGCTGGAGGTCCAGCCCCTGCTGTGAATTACGGCAGTGACTCAACTCGGAGTTTGTTTTAAACAGATGGAATAATAAGACAAGAAAAGAAATGGAAAGAAATTTAAGGGTTAAAAGTGCAAAATAATTTGACGCCCTGATTCCATCAAACACCCAGTAACAATTACCTGCACCTGATTGGTCAGAGGCGATAGACGAGACATTGTTCAGCCCTGTGAATTATTCATTATTGCGATCGTAACATGGGCAGCGTCTTCCTGTTTTCCATTGAAATTCTGTCAGAAACGGTCGATTTTAAAGAAAAAAATGTAGTTAATGAATGAAGGTTAAAGTTCAGCAGTTTTTTTTTTTTTGTTTTTTTTTTGGTTGGTGTTGAAAGACCATGTGAGTGAAAGTCCTTGTGAAACACAGCACACAGTGAACCACATCCAAAGGCAACCTCTGCCTTTACACATGCTGTGCAGCAGTGATGTGGACCGGTACCTTGCTCGAGGGTACCTCAGTCTACTCAAACCCACGACCTTCAGATCTTTGGCCTAGTCTCTAACCACTAGAGCCCGAGATGTTAATACCAAGAAATCCAGAGTTGCTTTCAGCAGATGATCCATTACTGGACGTGTGATCATCTCGAATCTTTCTCAGGTTCTTTTGTTTTATCAAACTAAACACCATGTTTGTGTTATGGTGTAATTAGCTCACTGTCGCTTCTAGTTAAAAATACTGCCGTCTCATGTGCACAATTTAGGACCGGGTCGTTCTGTTTGTCCCCGCAGTCATAGGTGGAGTCGAGCAGGACAGCAGCCCGGAGCTGAGAAATAAAATGGATGAGCTGTTTTCCCAATTTTCACAGTCGGTGGCCTGTCTGTCAGAAAATCAAATTCCATGATGGAGTGGCCCAGACCGTGAGCTCTGAGAGCTCCCAACAGCAGCTTGCATGGAGAAGTGGTATTAAAAGCAGCTAGAATAAAAAAATATATATATACATTTAGTATTTTTAAGGTTTACAAATGCAGCATACGGAACAGTGAGAAAACTTCATCGGGTCAGGCGAAGCGAGGATGATACCTTTTATAAACGAAATAGCTTTTTGAGCCTCGAGCCTTTTGAAACGTGTGCTCGCGTCAACCCGTCTCCTGTAGATCAGCTTTATCTTGTGGCCTCTGTGTTGCTGTCACTGGGTCCAGCTGTGAGCTTAAAACTTTGTCCAGGGAAGAGCCCGGGGTGCCCGTAGCCACACCGGACGTAGGTTTATAGCCTGTAATCGCCTGCGGTCCTCTCTACGTGTTGTCTTTTAACACTTCTTGTGACTCTAGAGGTCATGTTTGGATTTTATTTAATTTTTTTTTGCATTTCTTGTCCCCTGTTTTAAAAGCAGTGGTGCCCTCAACCTCTGATATCACAGTTAATCTAAGGATTCTGGTTGGGATTAGGGCAAGTAGACCCATCCTTTCACCCTGAATGGGGGCAATTTTTTGGGGGAGATCTGATCGGGATTGTTTTTCATATTGTTTTTAGGCCATTTCACTAATGGATGAGAATACTAAAGTGAGTTTACTTAAGATAATAAAGAGGAAAAAATTAGCATTCATGGTACTATTTTTACACAGATTAATCAGGAATGCAGTACCTGGATGAACATTAGCGAGTTTTTAAAGCCGGTTTAAAAACGTTTCAGTGAATCTCAAACGTATCCAATGCACTTTTTGCTTTATTACCTTAAAAATACTGTAATAAATGGATGGAAAGACAAATCATGAGGGGGTAAATAAATGGAAACCCCAAACGTTTAAACAAATAACTCTACTAACTCTTTAGCTACTGCTAAAATAGAGCAAAAGTATAATTCATACCCAAACAATCTGAAGGTGCCGTTTGTCTTTAGAACATCTTGAACAACTTTTTATAAAAGGAGCTCCAGCACGACGGATCACCAGCTGATCTTTGATGTTTGATGACATTGTGATCCGTCGCGAGAGGAGGGAGCACATCAACATCTGAAGGAACTTGAAACGATTCAGTTAGCAGGCCATCCGAGGTTCAGCCGTCGCCACCCGACAATAAACAGATATTAAGAGCGAACGATGGCGTAGTGTAACTTCATCAGACTGATTCTAGGACGTGATTTGCTTTCTGAGATGGGAGGAAGGAAAAGCAGTGCCATGAACCCATTTTTCATTTATTTGCTGATGTGATGGAGAGAAGGAGTTGTGGATTTGGCTCTTTAATGTTTTAGGTTTTAGGTTGAGTCTGAAGCCTTGCCTTAAGTGATCACCACCCATAAACCATCTACAAATCCTTTCCTGCTAAATGATGGAAGTGGACCTTCCATCATTCCAGAGGACGTTGCTGGTTTCTGGTGTCCTTCCCATCTGTTGGGTCTGATGGAGGCAGATGTGGCTGTGGTCTGAGCAAATGTTTTTTTTTTTTTTTTGCTGGTGGTGGTTTGTTCTGCCTCAGGACTCTGTGAGACGACGCCGGGCGCTGTGCTTTTATTTTCACTCGGACGCAGCCCGGGCTCGTCCTCTCTCCGTCCCGTCACTCTCAGTGAACTGGGCTTTGAACCTTGGATCAAGCCAGGCTGAGTCCATCAGGGTGGGATGCTGATGTTTGACAGAGAGGGAACTGAGCATGATTGAGGAACTCGCTTTTCATAAACATTCGGTGGACTCTGGACCATCTTCACAGACTCCACCTCTTTATATGATGCCACCGAAGGGCTGGCTTTCTCGTCCACCATCAGAACCTGAGAAACAGCCTTTTTTCCGGATCCAACGCTCCCTGTCATCTTGCGTCTGGAACCCCATCGTGAAAAGCCTTCCTGCTGATGTCTCTGAAGCAAAGATTTTAAAAGATTTATTCGATTTAACGGTTCATTTTTGCTCCTTATTCTTTTTGTTTATTGTTTAATAAAAAAATTCAACTTCTAGTAATTTTACTAGATTTATTGATTAGATTATTCATTAATTAATTAGATGAACTTACATTTGAACTTCATATTTTTCAGTTTAATGGAAAAGCTCTTTTTCTCTAAAATTCAAGCAGTACTGAAGGTGTGGATTCAAATCCCAGACTAGTAGGTTGTGCTGAGGTACCCATGAGCAAGGTACCGTCCCCATCGCTGCTCCCCGGGCACTGGACATGGTTGCCCCCTGCTGCACAGTGTGTGTTGGTTCATCACCGAGAATGTGTTTCGTGGTGTTTCACTGTGCGCCACGTGTTCACAATGACAAACAGACACTTTCACTTTTTTTATCTGAGATTCTGTGACGGCGCGGTGGCGTCTGTGCCCAAATCGCTGAGAGCAGTTGTTGAGCTCTAGTCCCGTTAACTCCTCCGTCCGTGGTCTTGCAGGCTGCGTTCTCTTCTTTGAGTCCCGGACGAGACCTTGTGCTTGTGCCTGTGAGGTCTTGCGGGAAGTTTGTTGTTTCCAGTTGTGAAAAAATGTCTGAGTGATGAGGATTCTGGGATATTTGTAGCAAAAACCTTTAAATTCAGAAACTTCTGGGAAAAAAAATATATATATATCATCTTCGCTTTGAAAGAGGAAGACGCAGAGGACAGGAAGAAATGAGGGAACAGGTTGAACTCTTTCGATCTACTTTTTAAGTCTGGTCTGAAATCATTTTACAGGCTTTGAATATTTGTCCTTGAATACTCCTTCTATATGCTGCCCTTAAACTAATCCAATTATCATGTCAGTGTGGAGCAACATTTAATAATAAACCTGAAGCCCCACATGCCATCTGTCATGAGTAACGTAACAAAACATCTTGCCGGTTTGACTCTTTAGTTTTGTTAGTTTTTGTTTTACTGGGGTCTTTGTCTTTTGGCCCAGGTGATGTTGTAAAAAAGGACCATTTTTCATTTCATTTCTGTCTTCATATCCTGATGTGAAGCAGCACATCCTGGAGGGCGTCAACATCACAGAGTAGAGTTTTTACCCAGCTTCCACACCTCCAGTCCACTCGCAGGAGTCTGTGTAATGAGCTGAGAGAATTGAACCAGGCCTTTTTAAATCCTAGAACGTGCTGAGCTCAGCACTTCGGGGCTGGAATTTCGACCCTTTGATTCCAAGTGTACCATCCATGCAGCGTGCCTGACCTCCTGGTTTTGTTTTGTTTTTTTTTTTACAGCTGCTGACCTCAACGAGGCGGGACAGAGCATTTCTGGAAACCCAGCAGACAGGTACTCCGATCATCCACAACGTTAAAGTTTTAAAGGGTGGCGAGTGAACCCTGTCTCATCAGACAGGAATTAGGAGTCGATGTGCTGGAAGCAGGAAAAATGAACAAGTGGAAGGATCTGAGCTGTGATGACTAGACGACTGGATCAGAGCATGTCCGGAAGTGAAAGTGGCTGTTTGACGTGAAACACAACCGAATGCAGCCTCTGTGTTAAACCCACACACCACGGTGCGGCAGCCATATCCCGCACCCGGGAGCAGTGATGGGGAGACGGTACCTTGCTCAGGGGTACCTCAGGCTAACCTACTGATCCACAACTTCCAATCATGTGGCCTAGTCCCTAATCACTGGGCCACCACTGCCCTAAACAGCAGCTCTTGTGAGGTGTTCCTGGTTTGCGCTCTGGGAGAGTCTATGGGACGCTCTAGGAGTCCAGACTGGCCTGTCAAAACCTTTGTTGGGGAGAGCTGGACAAACTTTTCCAGTCCAAGGAGGTCCAACATCTTGGTACCTGATACTACAGCACACCTTCAGAGGGCTGATCAGAATCAGACAAGGCACCGAATAGTGTCTGTTAGAAGGTCTGCCTACCACCTCACTTTCTAATTAACGCTGAAGTTAGTGTGTGTGTGTGTGTGTGTGTGTGTGTGTGTGTGGAGGACTCTTTAGCGGGTGATAAATCTCTTACGACAGGTGGATAATCCCCTGAAGACGCCTGGATTTGCTTCTGCTTAAAAGAAGAAAGTCATTAATGGGTGCAGCTTGTTTGACGTCGAGAGGACTTGGAGGGGAAAATCTGTCGCCGCTGTAATTCATCACCGTCCAACCCGACATAATACACACACACGCGCGTCCGCCAGAGCTTCGTCCAGAAGCCGAGACACGCCGTTGCTCAAATCTCAGAGGGAGCTGCTGGAAAGTGCCCTAAACGTTACTTAACCCATTGCTTTGTCTTATTCACAGCTGCAGCATCAGAACTTCAGAAAGCCTTTATGCTTCGTCACAGCTCAACGAAGTGGCCGAATTGTGTATTATTTTTTTTTTATTTCTCACTTCTTTCTGCTCCTCGGGTTGAAAGAAGCGGTTTCTGAGCGGTTGTTTAAATTCAATTCCTACTTCTCTTAACGCTACAGTCATTTAAAAAAAAAAAAAAAAAGCTCTGTTCTCTGTAGTGTGTTCTGTTCTTCAATCTTATGGAAGATTGAAAACCCCCAGTCAAATGTTTGTTTATTTATTTATTTTTACTTTATTTCAAAGGGAAAGAAGCGCACGTCTTCTGGGCAAGACAAGTTTATTCGTTTAGCAGGGAAGAGTAGGATTAAAACAAGTTGAGAGAAGTCAAGTCAATGTGCAGGAGTAAGTGAACCAGTGAAAGCAGCAGAGATTCAGTCTCAAGCACTTTCCTTGGGGTTTCGTTTTTCTTGAGTCGGCCCGGATTAAACCGCTGGTTCCAGCAGGGGGTGACATAAGAGTTCAGTCCCATCAAGCTCGAGTTAGATTCACCTCCTTCCTAAATTTTACTGCGCCGCTACTTTCTGTTTTCTGAGTGACAAATTGGGGGAAAATAAAATCAGAAATTTATGCAGGTTTATTCTTTTATTCATCGAGGTTAAAAACAAGTCTGAGGCCCAATCTTTCGCCAAGCCGTGAGATTTGAAGGCAGTCTTTTACGACTCGGTTGCTAAGATTGTTTTTTTTTATTGCTGACAGTTCATTCCTCTCATTCCACTCTTTCTTTCTCTCCTCAGGCAAAGCGGCTCTGATTTGGCCGGACATCTTGTGTCTTTCCCCCCCCACCCTCAAGCTCCAGTCGGCCCAGAATCCCTCATGCCTCTGACTAGAAGTCGGGCGAAGGCTGGTAGGAGGATTAATTCACGCTGCGTTTTGATTTGCTCTCATTCATCCTATTGCGTACTGCGCCTCTTTTTATTTCCCACTTGCCCTCTTAAGGCTTTAGTTATTATTTTTTTTTCTTTCAGTCTTTTCATCCTTTCTTTATTCCGATTAAAAAGGCGGGTTTTGTTAAAGGTGTACGCGTTTGGTGCCTCGTTCAGAAGATCAGTTCCTTGGGAACGTGTTGAATCGCTGGATTGGTGGATTTGTGTAAACGTTTTCACGGTGGTGACATCATGACCATGATGAACTGAAAATCTGTTCGGGTTTGTAACAGACAGGGACATTCGCTGTCCACTGCTCCACCTCTACTTCTACAAAGTTGTTGTTGATCTGGGGTGATCAGAGCTGATCTTCTTACCAGCCAACAAAAAATAAAGAAGTTTATGAGGAGACACCACTGGCGGGGACATCCCTGCAGTCGAACAGCCAAACAGCGTCTGCTTTACAGAAGCTGTCTGAAGAAGGGAATGGACAGAGGCTGATCACAGCACCAGATACAGCCTGGAGTCGTCCAGCAGCTCCACTTCTTCCTGCCCTCTGCATCTTCCTCTTTCACACCGACCGCCTGTATGTCCTCTTTCATCACATCCATAAATCTCCTCTTTCCTGGCAGCTCCAGCCTCAGCATCCTCCTCCTGATTCACTACTCATCTCTCCTCTGGACACGTCCAAAAGTCCACTTCACCTGCAGAGTTTATTATTTTTTAAAGCTATTTAATTTTAAACATTCACCTAAGCATATGGGGGGGGGGACTTTTACACAGGCCATTTATTTCAGCAAAGAAACGCATTCATGAGTTAACATGGACGTGAACTTGACTTTGACATACTTACAAAACGATCAGCCGCAGTCTGCTGTTTATTTCCATCAGTATACGATGAGAAATCCCTTTTTTTGGCTGGAACTTTATTCCAGCTTTATTCCATACTCAGACATGAGGGTGAGGGTGCCCAAACTTTTGCAAAGAGTAAAGGGGCCAATTAGTGGACATACATGGTGGGTGTTTCCAGTAAAGTGACCAATTAGTGGAAGTGCAAGGTGGGTGTTTCCAATAAAGTGGCCAATTAGTGGAAGTGCAAGTTGGGTGTTTCTATTAAAGTGGCCAGTTATTTGATATACAAGGTGGGTGTTTCTAGTAAAGTGGTCAGTTAGTGGATGTGCAAGGTGGGTGTATCTGATAAAGTGGCCAGCATGTATAAAGTGCGAGACTGAGCCATTGTGAGGTGAAGATTTGGGTGTATTGTGTCCTGCCCGGCACTTAACGCCGTCCAGCTGTATGTTTTCTAAGTATTTGCTTCGTTAATGCATTTAAGTGGGAGAAGATTTCCGTACCGTGTTTTGTTTTGCGCATCCAAACCCCATTTCATGAGCCATTATCACCATTAGCTCTCAACTTAGATCCTTACTGCTCAGCCCTCCGAGTCAAGCTGAGAGAGATGCCATTAGAGACGTTGACTGTTAACATCATTTACCTCTCGCCGAGTCTGGCGGGCCACTGGCAGACATCCTGGTGAGTTATGCCTCTCTGATGTAATGAGCTTTTGTTCAGATGATTTGAAAAAAACGAGGAGCCCTTTTCACAAATGTGCACTGAGTTTAACGAGTTTCAAGACCGTTTCTGGTCTGCGCCAGAATTATTACCGTCCCCAAAACTTTGTTGCGAGGACTGGCGATGCTCAATCACGTCCATTCTCCAGCCATTTTTTGTTAGCAAATAACAGATGATTCATCCTTTAATTCTTAAACATTTCACTTTTTGAAGTCTGTTTTCATGGACGGAGATTTTTCCCACAGGTGTGATTTTAATAAAATCTCATTGGAGATGAACTCCAACGCATGTCGCATTTGCAGCACAAATCAATGCCAGAGGTTCTCTCAAAGAATAGCGTTTAATTGGGGGAATGAAATTTACAGTTTTATTCCTTATACCAGAGTTGAACCACCAGAACTGATGTCACTCTTGCTTTTGAGGTTTGTGAAACTGCATGATGTACCTGTCTTTTTTTTTTTTTTTTGTCTTGTCCATTTTTGTCACACTAAATGGTTTCAGCACATAAAAAATGACAATAAGGCGAGGGTTTAATCAGAAGCCTCTTGAGAGGAAAACATTTTTGCGAAAAAGCTCTTGAAATGATGTTTCGCAGCAACAAGCAAACAATATCTGTAATCATGTCTCCAAACTGGAGGACTCTTAAGCATGAACTCCTTGAAGGATTCGTCTTTATTTCGAACACCGAACAGAAATCAAAATACAGCACAGGGATTTCGCCGAAGCTAAAGTAACGAATGGAAATCGGACGACACAGATGGGCTTTTTTGGGGGATTCAAATCCTTACTATCATCGTCATCGCCGCCATCAGTGGGATGTTGTCACTTCCATAGGTTTCTGATTTTGACACACGTTGGTGGGTAAACCCTACAGCTTTTCAAACAGACATGAGATATGGTTATCAGACAAAGTCTTACAAAAAATAAAAGTCTAAATCTTTTCAGCAAAACTTCTGTCAGTGTGAGTACACAGCACAGCACACAGTGAACCGCAACGAAATAACACTTCTGCATTGAACACACACCGTGCAGCAGAGAGCAGCTATTGAACGCACCCAGGACGGGGATGGTACCTTGGGTGCCTCAGGGCCTAGAATACTAGTCTGGGATTCAAACAACCGACCTTTAGATCCTGGGGCCTGGTCCCTAAACACTAGACCACCACTGACACAAACCTCTTCAGGAGGAAGGCCACTGATCCGCAGTTGGTTTTTGTGACGAGAACCTTCATAGGAGTCTGATCCAGGATCAGCTCTGGTGATGCTTGGACTTCCTGTAGCTCACAGCAAGTCATATGGACTTACAGAAGTCCCTGGTAACTTTGTTGGGGGACTGGCGATGCTTGATCACGTCCATTCTCCAGCCATATTTTGTTAATAAATAATAGGGGTTTCGTTGCAGCATTAGCTGAGATGATTCATCCTTTAATTCTTAGGCTTTTCAGCTTTGGAGTCTGTTGTCATGGACAGAGATTTTCCCCACGTGAGTGCAATTTTAATAAAATCTCTTGGCAGACTCTGAGTATTTTGACTGTTTATACATTACTGCCTTGTTTATAGTCCGTTTTTCTGAGTCCAGGAATGTGCAGTATAGCAGCTTTTGTCCTTTTTTTAAGCACAATTTTTACTTTTTGGCCACTTGTTAAATAAACATTTCTATAAATATATCATTGAAAATAACAATTTAATGGTACGGTGTATGTTTTAAGCTCAATATTAACTTTAATCAATGGTTTGAGCAGGTTTGGAGACGCTTTCGGATTGTGATTGTTTTGGCCTCTAGAAAATTATTTTAGGTTTTAGGTTGTTTTTTTTTTTGTTGTTGTTTTTTTTGTTTTTTTGACAGGTTAATTAATTAACAAAGTGGTAAAAAGATTATTTTTATTTTTAACATTTTAGATTAGATTAATTTAAAGTTTTAAATTAAAGACAAATCTTTATTTTCTCTATAATCTAAAATGATCAAATTCATGATACTTTTCAGGTTTGTTCCAACTGACTCATACATTTCGTGTGTGTGTGTGTGTGTGTGTGTGTGTGTGTCAGTCTAAGCTACATCCCATCATTGTTCCTATGCGCTTCTCTCACTATAATAACACTCTGTTCTTCCTGATTACTGTCTTTGCCTCGAAACGCATTCAAGCCTCTCAGTGGCTCGCCATTGTAAACTAACTGCACCCAATCACAAGATCATTTCAGCAAAAAGCACCAAAAAAAAGCCAATATCCGAGCTCAGCGTCCACGTTCTGCATTCCACACCACGTACCTTGACTTTGTCATTCGCTTTTTGGACACGAGGATTTGCATACATTTTTGTAAGCCTTTAAAGCGTTGTTTGCCGGCCTGTCGGAATGGGTTTTGTTTTTTTCCGTGCCGGAAATGTCGCCCTAATTCGAATATACTGCTAGGAGATTACGCTGAAAGCATCCTTCTCTGGGGAGGACTGTAAGGAACAGGGCAGAAGGCATGATAGTGGTGTTCAATTGAGCCTTAAAATAATACCTTCTGCCGTTTTCGGGTTACAGTCGTTAAGACATGCGCCGTTCGCGGTCTTTCTCAGCGGACAAACGTTGACACTTTGTTGTAAATTATGCAGAGTTTTCTGAGCAAAGGCAGCAAAGGCTTTCTTCCTTAATTGGGGCCTTTAATGTCTTTTGCTGCATCACGTGAAGGGATGCTCAAGAACGCAAGCGGACGCAATTAAAGCGAGCTTTTTATTTTTATTTATTATTTATTTCTTTTTGGAGGCACTTGTAAATCCATGGCTCTGTTAAAAGGCTTTTCCATGCATTATTGAAAGTGGTTCCAATCTGAAGGTGGAAACCTGTAACATAGACGTCAGAGGGAGGCAATTTTTAGGGATGCACTGAAATTACCGACTCTAAATAATCGCAGCAGGAGCAATACACACATTGATTCTGTGTTATGTTGAACAACGCTGGAATGAGTTAAAAACGACAGCTTCGAGCCAGGAGGAGCTGGTCAAACGGTGCAGTTGTGTTAAAAGTTGGAATTATAAGTCCGAATTCTCATTCAGGTCACATTTTTCATTGTGAAGTGTCAGATTTTGCATCGCTGATCATTGCTAGGAAATGGCGATGTTCTGATGCAGTCTGATGCAGACGGTTTCTCTGAGAGACTCTGGTTTCATCGCTCAATCGATATGATGAATGCGGTAAAGTCTTTGCTGTTGGGACGACATCTGTTGCCACGGTTTCTGAAATAACTTTTACAAAAAAATCACAAATGACCCGTTCGGCTCTCTTAAATGACTTTTACTGAAAGACACAAGCGTGAACAACTTTTCTAAAGTTTAAAGCACCTTTTTAAATGCTGTATTTGCGACAAGAGGAGCTCTTCAGGATCACACATCTTTTAAAAACCTCATTTATCGGTTTATCGTTTCTTAATGAATCCTAATCTAATTGCGGTGTTTTACGGAGAGAAAGTTACACTCCTCTGTTCCTGTGTTCAACCAACAGGGCAGCAGGTCGGGAGGAACACTCAGAAATCTCGCTGCAGCAGAAAGCGATCTCCACCAAAGTCAAAAGCCACACGTGAGGTCAAAGGTGACCGTATCACCAAGGCATTGGCTACAGATGGAAGAATGGAAGCCCAGCAAGACACCTCAACAGCAGGCACACACGGGCCTGGTCTCAGTCACGCTGCCGGCAGGACGGAGCTGGTGGCTTCTGGGCTCAGTGCGAGTGAACTGGTAGGAAACTGCACCGAGACTGAAACAAAGACTTCATTTCTGAAATTGAAACCCCACCAGTTAAAACAAAACTGCAGTTTCTCTGTCGCCCCTTTTCCATCGCACTGGTGCCAGTGTTGGAGCTGAAGCTGGGAACCGGCCCGCAACAACTGCAGGCTCACCATTTTCAATTCAATTCAATTTATTCTTGTGTAGCGCCTTTCACAACAGATTTGCCCCAAAGCACTTTACATAGATGGAGGACATAGGTTACAGCATGGTCTAAAAACTGAAGGTTAGAAGCTAAAGTCAGACAACTATGGACGAGAGGAACCAAAAACCCCACTGTGTGGAGAATAAAAACCTCTGAGGGTCCAAGGTCGACTGGCTACCCAACCCCCTTGGGTATACTAGCAGTACAAAGAGTTAGTTCGGGTTTAACCCCAGGATCAGCACAGAGTCTGAAGCTGGGTCAGTAATGAGCTTTCTCTTAAGTTGACTCGCTGACTCCGTCCACCCTGATGACATCACAGGTTCTTTGTTTCAGACCAGAAGTTTTAGTGCTGGTGTGCAACCGAGTTCGCAGCACCGGCACCAGTTTTTCTCTTTCGGTGGGCAGTGATAACGGGTGCCAGTTAGTAGAGCTGGTGTCGGTTCCACCAACCCTTTCTGGTCTGGAACCAAGAACATGGAACCAAGACATCACCAGAGGTGGGTGGAGTTTTCTTTTCGGTGGAAAAGCAGGAATAGGTCACTTGTATGTGAATTTGCTGCAACGGCGACACTCTGCTCCCGCCGGGAACACAAATCAGTAGAGATGTGGCCTGATTTTTACTGGTTCCCAGCTTCAGCATGTTCACCAGTGGCACCAGTGTGGTGGGAAACAGGCTTGACTTGGACCTTGACTTCAAAACAAAGGTTTTTTGTACAGCTTAATATGCACATATGCCTGGTTTTGAGACTATTCCGATGGGATTCATTTCTGCAAATGTGAAATTGCAAACGGAAAACATGTTTTGATGCGAAAGGACAGTAAAGTTCTCTTCATTCAAAGTGCAAGTGAAACAGCAACAGCACTCAGCGAACCACAACGAAGTTCCTTCCCTGCATTTAACCCACACACACCTTTCAGCAGGGGGCAGCTTAAGGATCCCTCAGGGCAGCCTACTGGTTAGGGACTCCAACCTACAAACTTCTGATCCTGGGGCCTCGTCCCTAAACACTAGAAGATCACTGCTGCATTTGCTCTTTATTGCATTCATTAATGATTCTTTCTTTCTTGAGATTTTGAAAGGCAATATAAGCGTATTATTATTTCATTATAATGTTTTATTTTTGACCACTTCTAGTGTTCGTCAGATTTTTCAAAATTTTTCAGGTTTGTATCAGAATTGTCCCACAAAAGTTGGATGTTTTTGATCAATTTGTGAGTCAAAAATTAGTTTTTGTGTGTGTGATCTGGTTACAGCAGCGACAGTATCGTGAACTCTGTCCTCATGTGTGTATTTTAGTTTTTGCTCTGCTTTGCTCTCTCTTTCTCTGCAGGCCATGGTGAAGAAATTTGCCAGAAAAATAGATGGAAGTTTCAATAAAGAGATGACCCCCAGTACAACCCATGTCATTATCAAGACAGGTGTGTCCCCCGTTCATTCCATCACACCGAAAAACCCCCTCGTAACCCCCAAAAAAGCAACAGTCCAGACAGTGTTACAACCAACAATTTGTTTACTTCAGTTTTCATTTTAGTGTTTGTTTGCTTTTCGGGATCTGAGCAGGGTCACAATCTTCCCTAGACAGGCTCCATTTAAAGTACACAAGCCCATCCAACACACACACTCTCTCTCTCTCTCTCTCTCTCACACACACACACACACACTCCACCGATGGTAATTACTCCCTCTGCTGAATTATTTTTATATCAAAGCCCTCCCTTCCAAAGCAGCATATTAGCGAGCACCATTAAGAAAGTCTATTTAATGGCGCCGTTGCCCAGGCAACAGACTCAGGTTCTTGATCTTTCTGGGGAGAGGTGGACCCAGAAGGTGAAGGGAGCGCAAAGCTTTCAGCCATTTTAAAAGAGGACAACTGGGTGGGTGGATGGGAAGGGGGGGTGGGGGGGTCACACATTTCCGTCGTCTCCCAAACCACCTTTCACATTCATAAAGTCTTTCATCATTTCCATGCAGAACGGAGACCCTCTGAACTCCAGTCTGTTATCGTTACTCACCCATCCAGCCTGTCCTGGATGGAGCTCTCGAGGGGTGGGACGATTCCCACTTTGAACGATACACTGAGGTACAAAAGCCAGCACAGAAGTGTTAGCGCTGCTGCTCTCGCTCGACAATGACGATTTGAAAATGGCTGCAATGTTTTATGACCTGCTGCACTGTGAAGCAGCGCCACACTGGCTAATTCGTTTTTAATGGAAGCCTAATTACTGCATCTGCAGTTTTATCCCATCCAGTGCACCAAGTTTATCAATCAGATCTTTTATTTTTTTACATTACTGATTCCATCCTACAGTTTTAAAACCAAAAATCAGAGTAGCTTTACTGCAGTGGCTCTCACTATTTTCTTCCTCATGAAGAGTCTGAGAGGCACGTTTTCAGCTTGAGCGTTTATTTTTCTGAGCACAGCTCCGGCTACTAGGAGTTTCCCAGAAATGTCCTGATGCACCTGACTTAATCGCATTTCTCTGTTATCAGTCTTCAGAAAGGTGTTCTTCAACTGTGTGAAAGCGTTAGAAATGAGCTGTTCAGACAGTCAGTCAACGGTTTAAGACTTAAGGGAAGCCCTTATTTAAAAAAAAAAAAAAAAAGCATAGAATCTTTTTTTTTATTTATTTTTTAACCGTTTCAGATTCTGAAAAACTAAAACTAAAAATATACTTGGTATATAATGATCCAATATCAGATCAGAATCCTGATCAGAGTGCTGGAGTCTATTCCAGCGAACACAGAGAGAAAGACACTGGACAGATTGCCAGTCCAGCACAACAAGGGGACAGTTTGGTATCTCCAGTCTTAGTGTTTGGACTGTGGGAGGGAATCGGACAGAAAAAAACAAGGACGGAAAGGATGCAGGACGTCTCGTTGTGAAGCAGCGGCACCGTATCGTTTCTATCGATGTAGCAGAGAAAATCCGGAAATAAATCATTTTAATCTCAGCACAGAGACGCCATTACTTCTTGTAGTCTAGACTTCGTTTTTAATGGTCTAACAGGGTCTAAAGATCAAATAATCACGATCTAATTGAAAATGGACAAGAAAAGGAAATTGTTTTAAGTAAATGTTCGCAATGTGTCCAGCATCTGGAGCCGATTCCAGCAAACTCTTTCCCAACAGAGCTCGGTAAGTGTAAAAAATATTAACTGAAATATTAAAACTTGAATTCGATCTCCGGAAGCGGCACATGGAGACATTGAGAATCTGTTTCTGTTCATTTTCTGTTTTATACGAGCTGTTGTCAACTTCCCTTTAAATCTCTCCCGTCTGAGCAGATGGAGACCTGGTGTGTGAGCGGACATTAAAGTACTTCCAGGGAATTGCTGGCAGGAAGTGGGTGGTCAGCTACCTGTGTGAGTCTTGTTTTCCTTGTTGGATTTCTAGGAAAGCATTCAATTTCACAACTTTTCATTCATGTCCGTGTATTACTGGCCAGGACAGCGTTCTTTCTCATCTTGTTAGCAGTGAAAAGAATAGAGAAGAAAATTAATTCTTATTAAGTTTACACTCCAGATGTCATCAGTATGCAAAGACCAACCTAAATATTGGGCTACAAAAGCAGACCATCACTAACCTTCACTCCACCCACTCTAATGGCAACCAGCTCTTCGTTAAGGTGGAGCAGGCTGTGGTTTAGGACACAGAATGACTGACCTGAGCGCTTTTTACACAACAGGGTTCATTTTTACGAACCCCCTCATGAGCGCAAGAGCTGAGTCGGGTTTGATTGAGAGATCTGACCTAGGATTGGTCCTTTCCCAAACAGTTTGAACCGTTCAAAGTTTTTAGATTTTATTTATCTACTGATAACTCTTTTATCTTTTTCTGCTCCAGGGATCTTGCAGTGCTTCAAGCAAGGCAGAGTTCTAGATGAGGTAACTGTGTGCTTGACTCATGCGCGTTATTACCTTTTTACAGTGTTAGGAAATTTTTTTTTTTTTTTATCGTTGTCTTTAAAATTCATCGCTCTTCTGCATTCGCACGACTCACCACTCAAAAAAATATGCTCCACACGTAATTAAAAGAACCATAAAAGAGAAAAGCACAAAATGCACCCTGAGTTACGTGAACGGGAGGAGTGTTTGCGCTCGAGTGGATATTGCGTTGCTTTAAGCAGCTTGAACACCTTTGTAAATTACGATCCCCGAGGCTCTGATTGATTGCCTTGATTTTGGGGCCTGAGTGAGAAATTCATTATGAATTAAACCTTTACATGAAGACGTTACAGAAAGCAGCTGGAGCTGAAATGCCAAAAATTGTATGAAAGAGTGTCTTTTTGTCGAATTGTTTGAAACCAGGCTCAGTTTGAGGTCCGAGGAGACGTCGTTAATGGTCGCGACCACGATGGACCCCTGAAAAGCCGCACCGCCGCCGCCGATAACGTGAGTCCAAACACGGAGCGCTCTACACAGGAGGAGCTAAATAAACATGTTTCATTTGTATTTTTTTTCGCAGAATTGACATCAAGCTTTATTAGAAATGTTCCTCTTTTCTCTGTTGATATCCAAACAATGTAACAGCCAAAAAGGAGGACGCTTTTGAAAGCTCTTCGTGTGCTTTCATTGCCTGAAAACATTCTCAGATTCTATACAACCATTTTTCAACCTCTACAAGCAGACTGTTTTAGTCGTCGTTCCTTTTAGGCTGACAGATTTACGGCTCGTTTCAATTGGCTCCCCGTATTGTGTCTGATTCGTGGAGCAGCGTGGGCTGAAACACACGCTAATGTGCCAACTAACCAGAATTGCTGTAGACTAATTCAGCAGGTGTGTTAAAATGCATTTTTGTTCCTTAAAAACAATAAAAGCTGAAGTGTCTTCAGCGCTATGAATATTTAATGGTACAAAAGTATATTAGTGTAAATAAACAGTAGAGGCTACAGTAGATGCAACCCTTCAGCAATAATTCATCTTACGGTTGTTGAAAAAGAAAATTCTGTGACCATTTTGTCTCCAGCTCTTCTCAAAAGCTTCCCAGACTGAACCAGAAACAGGTTTAAAATCACGGTTCTGAAAGCTTTTGGAAATTTTGTAACAATATCAAGTCACACTTCAATGTCAGGTCACTTCATAAAACTGCTAACTCCAACAGAAACCTTGTATGTCAACCGACATTAACCTGCATTTACATTTTGAGAGGTTTTTCCAACAAGTGTCCACTGTCCACACTTTCTGGGAGGAAAAAAATTCGACGAAGGCCTTATAAAAGATGAAAGTCTTCTTTTTCTTTCAGCTGCTCCTCGCCACAGCAGATCAACATTTTCCATTGCTTCCGGTCCTCTACACCTTCCTCCTTCAAACCGACCACCTGCATGTCCTCTCTCACCACGTCCATAAACCTCCTCTTTGGTCTTCCTCTTCTCCTCTTTCCTGGCAGCTCCATCTTCAACATCCTCCTTCCAATATATTCCTCGTCTCTCCTCTGGACATGGCCAAACAAACGCAACCTTGCTTCTCTAACTTTGTCTCCAAGACGTCTAACCTGAGCTGTCCCTCTAATATACTCATTTCTAATCCTGTCCATCCTCGTCACACCCAACGAAAATCTCAGCATCTTTAACTCTGACACCTCCAGCTCCGCCTCCTGTCTTTTCGTCAGTGCCACCGTCTCCAACCCATACAACATAGCTGGTCTCACTACTGTCCTGTAAACCTTCCCTTTTACTCTAGCTGGTAGCCGTCGGTCACAAATCACTCCAGCCACTCTTCTCCACCCATTCCAACCTGCCTGCACTCTCTTCTTCACCTCTCTTCCACACTCGCCGTTACACTGAACTGTTGATCCCAAGTATTTAAACTCCTCCATCTTTATCACCCCTACTCCTTGCATCCTAACCACTCCACTTTCCTCCCTTTCATTCACACTCATGTATTCTGTCTTTGACCTACTCACTTTCATTCCCCTCCTCTCCTCTCTAGAGCAGATCTCCATCTCTCCAGGTTCTCCTCAAGCTGCTCCCTGCTCTCACTGCAGATTACAGATGAAAGTAAATCTCCAAAAACGTCCATGTAGGTTTGGCATTTTAGGAAATGGACATGGACAGTCTTGTGGCTCCTTTTTGAGCAGAATCTGAAATTTTCATGCCTATTTTGAATATTCTGCTATGAACGTTGGCTTTTTTGCCCTCTTCAAAACAATTAATTTTTAAACACATTCATTTTTTCATCACAATCTCAGAGCTATGCTGTTTTAAACACCCTTGATGGCCGTAGCAGCTTTATTTTGAAACGTGTAAATAAATCGGTGCAACTAAAGTACAGCCCTCCCCATGGCGGGGTCAGGAAATAAAGCAGATTTAAATGGACTCTCCCACTTTCAGGTTTGACACAGCCTTCTTTTAACTAATACACTCTTCGTGGTGAAGGTTTTTATCAGTATTTAGAAATGCTGGTTCGAATAACATAAGCAGCTTATTCTGTAACCAGTAACTTCTGCTTTGTACCTTCACACACACACTCTCTCTCTCTCTCTCTCTCTCTCTCTCTCTCTCTCTCTGCATTTTCAGATTGATCATTCATAAATGTTCATAAAGTTGGTGCTACAAACAAATTCACTGTTTTCATTTGTGCAAAAAAACAAGTATGAACCAAAGTCTGTCTTCATTGCATTTTTCTTTTTTCCCCATTCTCGCTAATTCATTCCAGGCTTCTTTAATTACCAGCGTTTTCTTTGACTTCCAGATGAAAGTGAGGACACGGTGTATTTTCTTCGTCACCTGCTTCACATTTGAAGTGACCTTCGCTCTAAATTTCCGCTCGGTTTCAGACATGCGTTTGGTTTCCATGCCATTAATTATTCTCACCAGCTCTCAGCCTCAGTTTAAAAAAAGGGTCTCCGACTCCGAGCACACAGCGATTGTATTTGCAGTTAATTGGTATTCATTGTTGTCTGGGTAGCGCTTGATAGCGATGATGGAGTGACGTGGAGCGCCTGGTTTATCTTCCCCTTCTCATTTCAAGCCCCTGGATTGTAGAGCTATTGTCTAAATGAGAAATCAGCGCCTGGGAGGTTTCACCAGGTTCATTCCACAGCATTGTGTACCGGCCTCTTCCTCAGAAATCACCGCCTTAAAGGGGATCTAGTGCTCGACGCTGTTTCGGCACTCCCCCGTCAAAAGACTGGATTTAGAGTTCTGTGTGTTGTAATTCTGGAAAACTCTGATTGAACGATTTGTTAATTTGTGTCCTGAAATGGACTGATTTAGACTCGTTTTTTTTACTTATTTTATTGATTTATTTTAATAGGCATAAACTTACAAACTATAGCTCATCTGTTGCTCCACAATCATCTTGTGTCTATAAGGGAAAAAATCTATTTTTTGATCAGATTTAGGGGACCATGTAATCAGATTCGGTCATGGCCGTTTCAAGTCCTTTCTTTTAGCCTTGTATTTCACGCTCACCCGCATGAAATATTCACACAACGTGTAAAGGGCAGTGTTTTCAAACACAGCACAGACATCCAACATCTTGTCTTTTTCTTTTTTTTTTCTCTCTTTTTTTCAGTTGCTGATGAAAGGATATGAGATCTGCTTCCAGGGCTCCTTCTCTGGGATGACCACAGGTATGTGAGGGAAACACAACAGCCTGAACTTGGCAAAATCCAAGTAAAAATAAAATGCAATGAACGGTGCTTTCACATTTGCCCACGCCTACCAAACAACTGGCCCGGAGGATTATAACAGTGCTGCTCAAGTGGTAAAGCTAGTCCTTGTTAAATAAATGCCTCCTTGTGCTTAAGTACTGGTAAAATTTGCTCATAGCTTGCTTCTAAAGCCTAATGCCTAAAGGCATCTAATGAACAATAAAAATGTAACATTTACGGTATTTAGTAGATATCTCATCCAGACTGACGTACATCAGAACTACTCGTAGTAGCCAATAACCATTTATCGAACACCTAATTTTAGACTCTAATGGACCTCTTTTATAGTAACTCGGACTTTACTAGAACTCGGTGCTGAATTCTATTTTAATTATCTTATAAAATGCACTTTTCCTTCTTTTATTATCCGATGTCGACCAGAGGAGGATGACGACTTTTGAGTCTTGGTTTCTTCCTCCAGTTTTAAGAAGTTTTATCTTTGTCACCTTCAGGCATTATTTGTTTGCAATAGTAATGGACAGGTTGACGGACGAGGTTAGACAGGAGTCCCCGTGGACGATGATGTTTGCTGATGATATTGTGATCTGTAGTGAGAGTAGGGAGCAGCTTGAGGAGAACCTGGAGAGATGGAGATGTGCCTAGAGAGGAGAGGAATGAAAGTGAGTAGGGCAAAGACAGAATACATGAGTGTGAATGAAAGGGAGGAAAGTGGAGTGGTGAGGATGGAGGGAGTAGAGGTGACAAAGGTGGAGGATTTTAAATACTTGGGATCAACAGTTCAGAGTAACAGTGAGTGTGGAAGAGAGGTGAAGAAGAGAGTGCAGGCAAGTTGGAATGGGTGGAGAAGAGTGGCTGGAGTGATTTGTGACAGACGCGTACCAGCTAGAGTAAAAGGGAAGGTTTTTAGTGAGACCTGCTATGTTGTATGGGTTGGAGACGGTGGCCCGGACGAAAAGGCAGGAGGCGGAGCTGGAGGTGTCAGAGTTAAAGATGCTGAGATGTTCGTTGGGTGTGACGAGGATGGACAGGATTAGAAATTAGTGTATTAGAAGGACAGCTCAGGTTAGACGTCTCTGAGACAAAGTTAGAGAAGCATGGTTGCGTTGGTTTGGACATGTCCAGAGGAGAGACGAGGATTATATTGGGAGGAGGATGTTGAAGATGGAGCTGCCAGGAAAGAGGAGAAGAGGAAGACCAAAGAGGAGGTTTATGGACGTGGTGAGAGAGGACATGCAGGTGGTTGGTTTGAAGGAGGAAGATGCAGATGACAGGAGACAGTTGATCAGCTGTGGCGACCCCTAAATCAGAGCAGCCGAAAGGAGAAAAAGAAGAAGATGATCTCTGTCACCTTCAGCTTGGTCACTAGGGGCTCATACCCGGATTCTGTAAAACCGCTTGGTGGCAGTGCACTGAACATGTAAAAGAGTCCATATCTACACCAACTTCCCCCAAAAGTTTACAGCTCAAGTGTAAATGTTTGCTTGAGCTTCTGAGGGGACAGATTAGTTTGCTTGATAAGTGCTGTGCAGTTAGAAGGTCCATTCTTGGCCTTGAAGACGATTTCTGGAGAAATTTAGTTCTACTAGTGTTGGGCTCAGAAACTCACAAAACACAGGAAAATCTCCACACGTTTCAGGAAATGTAGGGGCAGCAGTGGCCTAGTGTTTAGGGACCAGGCCCCAGGATCAGAAGGTTGTGGGTTCAAATTCCAGACCAGTAGGTTGCCCTGAGGTACCCTTGAGCTAGGTACCGTCCCCATCACTGCTCCCCAGGCGCTTTCAATAGCTGCCCACTGCTGCACGGTGTTTGAGTGCATGGGTTAAATGCAGAGGTCCAATTTCGTTGTGGTTCACGTGTGCTGTGCTGTGACCTCGCAATGACGAGGGTTGTCACTTTCACTTTTTTCACTTAAAAGCACACAATGAACCATAACACATACCGTCCCACATAAGGGCAGCCATATCCAGTGCCTGGGGAGCAGTGATGGGGACAGTACCCTGATCTGAACTGCCTGATCCCTAAACACTAAAGCACCACTAATAAATAGTGTGAGACTGAGCTCCAAGGACAAAAGGGACCCAGATTCGGGCAGAGACAGTGGACGTTACAGGTCCTGACTGTTCACCAGGAGTATTTCAGCCACTTTATCGCGCTCCTTGTTCAAGATACAAATGATACCTTTCGTATAGATCCGGTTACAGACATACTGTGTGAAAATACTCTCTTCTCCTTTCAGGAGGTTTTATTTACTCCTTGTCCGTCTGCAACTGAGCAGTCAGTTTAACAGCAGACCGGCAGAAGCGGCGCTGATTCGAGTCAACTTTATTGAAAATCCTTTCAAAATAAAGGAAAAATAGAGGATTGAACTGACCCTGATGTAGACATTAAACAAGTGCTGTAATAAAACAACAAGGGTCTAAAATACTGCAATATTTAAACATGTCTAAGGATGTAAATATTTTATTTGTATTTTAAGCCCTTCTCAAACTTTAAGCCCCTTAAAATGAGCCACAAAACAAACATCTAGTGAGCCATTTGAAGGCACTCAAGGGTGTACTATTGTCTCGCTTTTGTGTTTTTGGTCCAAGTTCCTCTTTGTTTGCCTTGAGCTTGGTCTTATTGTTATGTTTTATGTGAGAAACTGAGTCGTCTGGAGACTCTGGACCTGCTGGCTGACCCTCAGAGCAGCTCGTGTTCCAGTTTAGGCGTCCTCAGTGCCACTGTCGCCTCAATATTCGAACCACTCAGCAGATCTCTGCATTCTGTGCCCTTACTGCACGACACTGTTGCCAAATCTGAACACTAAGTTCATCAATCCATCCTCCTCACAGCTCCGAAAGATCTTCAATGGCTTGTTTTAATTTTCTCCAGAATGCAAGATAAAAGTGCACCTTGGCAAGTTTTTATTTCACAAAGGCGAACAGGGCTAACGCGTGTGGACTTAACAGCAGAGGTGTTTCAAATGGGACAACGTTGACCGCTGGTCGGGTGATTTGGTTAAAAACTGCAAACCGAAAGTAAATAAGGTGTGACATTTTCTGCTTTTGGTCTCCTCGAAGGGGCTTTCAGGAGAATGGGATGCAGAGTTTTTTGTGCATTCTCTGTATTAAACCCACACACAGAGGGCAGCCAGCAATGGGGACAGTACCATGCTCAAGGACACCTCTGGGCAACTACTGGCCTGGGATTTGAACCCACAACCTTCTGATCCTTGGACCTCATCACTAAACACCACCGCTGTCCCATTTGTCTAGGAACAAAGCATCAAAATCTAACCCTGTTTTAATACGATACCTAAACCTGACTAATGAACAGTGGAAGCATCTGTTGATCTCAAAATAAATCAGTATTTTTTTTTTTTTTCTCTCAACTTATTTGAAAGTTATGTTGTGTAGAACATTGGAGATTGAAAATATTTTGTGTGGGCAAGTGTTTTTGAAGATTTGTGCCAGCGATCTGTAAAGCTATGAAAGGAAGAGTTCAGGGCTGCCAGGTCAGTTTTGTTTGTTTAGTGCTCTCCGTTGCTTTCCAAGATACTCCTCATACTTAACAATGACAAGACTTTGAATTCTAGCCAGGAGTGATGGCTGGAATCATTTCTCACGACCCCTGCTGGCATTTCCCCTGCTGCTTTCAGAGCCTCGGTGGGAACCCAGTCTGCTGGTTAAGGGGTGAAGCATTGCCCACACCTGCTTAATGAAAGCTGTGAGTGCAGGAGATTATCTCTGTCCATTTGCATACATCTAGTAAAAAAAAAAAAAAAAAAAAAAAAAAAAAGGCTTATGGCTTGGAGGGGGATAAAAGGTGATAATTTATGGAAAACCATTTTCCGTCTCCATCTCACTTTTGCGGTCTCTTCTCGTTACTCCCTCGCACCGTCTCTTTCTCTGGCCATGAAAATCCATTATGAAACAAATAATTAATCACCTTTTGCTGGCACACAAGCGAAAGGTCTCCTGGCTACATTTTAACAATTTAACCAGACAAGTTGTGCTAAATATTTCTCAGACCCGTGTGAAGAACCAGCACTCAGGAGACTCCCAGGGACATGAACTAGGTCTCTCCTTTAAAAATACACAGGATCAGCTCAGAGATCATGTTTATTCACCAAATATTTCATGCGTTAGCAAGTGTATGCCACGAACACAGTGAACGCCTGCAATTGCAAGCTGTTTTTCTAATGAAAAAATGTTTTAATAGAAGTCAAGCCAGGCACTGAACACTTAACTTCTACTGCTGCTAATCCTGTGTAGGATGTTCTGATTTTTAAGTTAAAACTTCCAAATAGAAAAGTGGTTGAACTTCAACAAGCAATTTTCTGCACTACAACTCTATAACAAGTTATTGCATTTCCCTTTCTTTAAGTTCTTCATTCTGTTTGGCAAAGAAAGTCTATAAGAAATCAGCTGGTATTATCAATAGCCATATTGTGTTTTACTCCACCAGTTGGTGACGTTTTGGCCTTGAGTTAACAAGATTGTTTTTAGGTTAAATTTGTACATTTGGATTCAGACAGAATTTAAGGTAAACGTTGGATTTGATTCCTGTTTACTAATCGGTTTCTTTATTTGTCCTCTGTTTCGAGAAATAATTGAATTGGATAACAGGTTTGGAGAGAGTGTGGTTGGGCTACAGCTGGTGTCAGATGGAGTTCTGTTGGTCAAGTTGGTTCAAATGGACTACAGCCAGGTGATTTTGATGGGCTACACTCAACCTAAGTTGGAGTTTTGATGAGCTACACTCAGCTTTAGATGGAATTTTGATGGGCTATGCTCAGCCTAAGATGGAGTTTTGATGGGCTACGCTCGGCTTTAATTGCAGATTTGATGGGCTACGCTCAGCTTAAAATGGAGATTTGATGGGCTACGCTCGGCTTAAGATGGAGATTTGATGGGCTACACTCGGCTTTAGTTGGAGAGTTGATGGGCTACGCTCGGAATTGGTTGGAGATTTGATGGGCTACGCTCAGCTTAAGACTGAGTTTTGATGGGCTAAGCTCAGCTTTAGAGTTTAGTGGAGTTTAGTTTGGTTGTGTTGCAGTGCTATATTCATCTTTAGCTTTTGATGTACTACACCTGAGTTGAGTGAACACCAGCTAAATATTCTCAGTTTCCATTCAATTTGGACCTGAATCAGCTCCTGCCTGGAGTTTAATCTATGATGACAATTAGCACAGTCCACTTCATCATTCTCCCTTTCCCTGTTTCTGGACCCCTTTGGTTGTTCACTTCTGGAAGATTCTCCCTGATTTTACTTTTCACAGCTGAAAATTTGTCTTCTAATATTCTTCAGTCCTTTCCTGCATTGTCCACCCTGTCACCCCTACTGAGTCCGGTTAGGTTTCCCTTTGGCTCTGTGTGTTTTACTGGATTTTAGTTTCTTCTTGTTGCCCTGTTCTTTCAGTTATTACACTTATGATAGACGTTCCACAGAACAAGTTTTTGGACCACGTTTCCATAGTGATTCATTTACTGTAATACAATATCATTACTCATACAGCCTAAATTAGAAGCAGGCTAGCAAACAGAATGAACTGGCACTCTGCTGTTTTCATGCAGGACCTTCTATAATCTGCCATACTGGCTGCAAATCTGTGGCAAGCGTGGCCGGTAATATTTACTGATTTCATTTTGATCATCGTGTGTTGTTAATGCTGTTGGAAAAGCTTAAAGGGCACATGTTCTCATCCATCCATCCATCCATACATACATAGCTCTTTTCCTGAGTTGGGTTGTGGGGGGTGGTTGAAGCCTGTTCCAGCACTTATTGGGCAAAAGACAGAAACATCCTGGTCAAGTTGCCAGTCCACCACAACAGCTCAAAGACACAAATACGCTCTCACACACACACATGCACACACAATAATACTCATACCTAAGAGGCAATTTAGCATCTCCGGTCCACCAGACATGCATGTCTTTGGACTGTGGGAGGAAACTAGATCACCCAGAAGAAAACCCACACAGATTTATGCTTTGCACACAACTTGTCTGCAAACCATTTTTTTCAGAGACCTTTCTTCAACAGTTCTTAACAGTTCCTTGGGTTTAGTGCTGTGTCTACACTATATAATAACATGCAGAGTGTTTTTAGATTTCTTCTAGTCTTTTTTACTTTGTCTATTCTTTACTTGTTTCAGGGTCTAATGAGACCTGACAGTATGATTTTATTCCTGACTGAATCAAAGAAATATAATAAAACCAAGAAGAACAAATTTATCATCTAACACATTTGTTCATCATAATCAAACACCATTTTTTTTCTAAACTCTGTTGTCTTCAGAGCTGAGTAGAATACCATTTGCTCAAGTGCAACAAGATTTTTCAGCAACTTTGTCAGATAGGGCTGTAAAAACTCCAAAATCTTTGTATCCTCTCTTACAGATCAGATGCAAGCCATGGTCGAGATGTGTGGCGCTACAGTCATAAAAGACCCGCTCATGTTCCCCAAACACGTAGGAGTATTCTGTCTTCTTCTACTCGTCTATTCCCACCCTCTTACTGATACTCCCTTAACTTTTATTTTGCTCTTGACATTTTGACAACTTTTGGAGACTTTGCTGAGAAAATGTTCAGAGTGACATTCGTTTTATGTTCAAATCTCCTGAAGTGTCTATGCATGTTTCAGGGTAACCGGCAGCTGGTGGTGGTGCAGCCGGATTTTGATGATTCTCAGTCTTACTACAGAGGTGAGGGATACTTTTTAGTGCCTGTTTTTGCTGAGAGAATGAAATGAACAACTTCACCTTCTCTATAGATTACAAAACAGATGCATGAGCTTTCAGACTGCATGCGAAACAGTATGGCTTGCTCTCAAACTGAATAAAGGAATCATAGCCATGTTGGCTTTAAGATAAATCACATGAGAAATCATACATGGAATATATGGACTATAGACCCAAGTTTTCTTTCATTGTTGCCATTTTAAAATATTAAATGTATTATTTCCAGACTTTTCCCCTTCACGGGTCTTCCCTGTAAACTGGGCTTAATTGTGTTGATGTTTTTTAACTTGATGCAAGCATTTAGACATAAAGCAGCAGAGAGATATTTGGAAAAAGCACCCAAAATGGTTTTTAAATGGAGAAAACTGATGTCTACATTGCTCTAAGAAACAAACAGCAAATAAATGGGACTAACATTGCTGTCCAAATATTGTTATTGAGGTAACAATGTTTAGGCAACCATGTCCAACACACCCTCTTATTCAGGGTGACTCAGAGTTTTTAATCGTGTTAGGGAGTTATTGGTGTAGCGTGGTTTGCTGGCACAGAAAGGAAACCGAACCGCTGCCTGCTTTGAAGAGAGAATTTTGCCACTTCAGCAACCCGTTTTTCTGTTCCAGCTCTAGTACTGTGGTTGAACCAAATAAGGCGATCATCGGCCATCAGACTCCAAAGCAGTAACCATACTTGACAGAATTTAAAATGGCTTTCTACACAAGAGCAGCTTTTGGTTTTTAATATTCATCCTTTCTGGATGTAAGGTTTTAAGCAATGTTTCAGAATGTAAACTCCCTATAAATCTGGCTTTAAGACCTAAAAAATGTCTTAAAGCCAGTCAAAACAATGGCAGTCAAAAATGTTTATTAATATTTTGGAAGCTGTAGTTTCTCCACTTTCAGTCATAATCCTACAAAACTGCAAGCATTGACCCAGTATTCAGTATTGACCGAGTTCAGCAGGTTACACTGGCCTGGGCCCTCAGACATCCACCTGTCCGACAAGCTGACAACCTTGCCAGAGCAGCTTCCGACATTACCCTTCAACAGCAGATACAAAGGATCAAGAATCTGTGCTCGGAGAGAAAATTGAATTGAATTGTTTTTTCATTTTTCCACCCCAGTCCCAAATCTAACCCTCATCAAACTTTCCTGTCTACACACCTTTGGATCAGGCAGTGCATTGAAGAGCACATCTCATCCTCAGTACTAAGCATGTCTCTATGTATGGTTTTTTTGCTAATAGACAGTTTAGAAGGTCCTTACAAAGTGAGTCTGCAAGAGGAGCATGTTCAAATTTCATTCCTGGCTGTGTTCAAAACATGGGACCTACTGAATCCTGACATACACAGGAAAATGCTGAAGCGTAAATACCAGATTAATGAAATATCTGACAGCAGGTAAAGCTGTCAGGTTGAGGATTATGAGGAAGCAGCGATTGCTGGGGTGGTTATCATCAGCATTAGAATGGTCAGAAGTCTTTCAGGCACTATAATCCTTCTTATAATCCCAATCCACCAAAGCTCCTGGCTGTTTGGTTTTCCTTTTGTTGACGAACTGTGTGAATGGTTTAAAGATGAAGTCCACAAGCTGTCCTGGATGCATCCTACTCTAAAGTGTCCCTTAAAAAGTGGTAAGAACAATGATTAGCAATAGCGAGTGGGAGTACTGTGAACTTCCATACATATCTGAAAACATACAAGATAAAGTCTTGTCACAGTTCTTTAGTTTGAACGATCCCATGGTATGCACTTACAATGGACACTTGAACCCCAGAGCCATGTTCAGAAGTGTCCTGGTATGAAGTATCATCTACCTGTAGAAGAGATGACACCGGGATGCACTATGGGACAAGATGGAAAGGGGCAGTGTGATACTCTGGGCTGTTATCTGCTGGGAAACCTCTAGTCTTGGTGTTCATGTGGATGTTACTTCTATACACAGCCTACTTGAGCGTTGCTGCAGACCAAGCAGACTTCTTGGCAGCGGCAGCCTCATTCCTATTGGTCCAGGACACACTCTAAACAATGATCAGGAACATCTTAAGAAACTGAGAGCTGTTGATTTCTTCAGATCTCAAACTGCTTGAGCATCTGTGGAATGTGTTGGACAGACTAGTCCATTCCATTGAGACTCCACCTAACAATTTGCTGGACTAACATCCTGGTGCCAGAAACAACAGGACATCTTTGGAGGTGTCCAGGTGTCTTGACTGTTTAGGTGACATGGAGGGACCTCAGCAATACAAGACAGCCGATTAGAAATGGGTCACCATATTCCTCTTTCTGTTCTGATTTTCTCCTTTTTTGTCTTTTAGCTCTACAGAAGAAAGCCACAGTGGTGACTCGAAGTTGGCTGCTGGATACCATAGCAACCTACACACTTCAGAATCCTAAGGACTATAAACCATGATCTCTTGCTGGTTTGGGGCCTAAACTGTCTTTGTTGCTTAAATAATTCCTCTATTTTTAAAAGACTGATCTGCACATGGACTGCATTTCACTTTATCTGTGGGTGGGGGGAGAGAATCTAATGTTTTAAGATTTTGTTTAAAGATGCTTGTCATCCTAAACCCAAGTCCATCATGTTTGTTCAGATATCCGAATTTCTCTCACGGATGAACACACACCCTCAAACAACATCCAGGTACATTTTGACGTAATGAAAGCATACATTTGTATAAGTAACAAAGTATGGAAAGCATTCTGATTTATGACCCAGATTAAACCAGGTCATCCTGCCTCACATCCCAGTGACTCTACACACGTTCGCATGCTCATGCAGTATACATGGTCACCCTACAATCGTGATAAAATCCTTCACGACCCAACCACTGCCCCATGAGCACAGGCTCTTATGAACTCTCCGTCCATCCAACCATGTCTTCTTTCCTTCAGTGGCACAGGGGTGCTTTAAAATAAGCCTTGGGGTTGCCATTAATGTCACAGTTGGGAAATTTTCCATTACTTATCCTGAAGAAACCTAACCTCGAAAGTCAGATGGACGTTGTGATTACTCAAAATAAATCACCCCTAAGGAGAAAGATATGTTCCCTTTCACTGAGAATCACTGAGGAAATGGGTTTTTGCCCACTCCCATATTTCTCTTTCTATCATTTAAGATTAGGACTCTTTGGTACGAGGACCTTGCTGAAGCCACTTAGCTGTCAAATTCACTTAACAGACTCGGACTGCTTTAGAAAAAAACATTCCCATCACTGAGCTTGTATAGAAATAACACCGGCTAGGCAATCTGCAGCCAAAGTTTACACCATGCATTAGTGAAAGTGACTATTTGCCCTAAACCCACAACCTTCTGCACCTAGGGACAGTCCCAAACCATTAGCACATACCTTGGATGATCTGATCATGTGAGCAGTGTTAGGAACATTGTCCATGGTGTCTCAGATGTTAAGTGAGCCAAAAACTCAAAACAAAAGAGTCTCTGGGCTCTCTCTTCTAAGTTTTAGCAGTGGTTTAGCAAGTGTCCATGTCGCATTCGGACAAGTCTCTGGATCCAAAAAGTTCTGCTCAGTCAGTGTGTTGCCCTCACTGCTGCTTTCCTTGAGTATGAAAGATAAAATATAAATAACTAAAGGTAATGGTCTAATTTCTTATAATGTGCCACCTCATCCATACAGGCAATATTTGAAAGGCTACAATCACAGCTTCTATAGCAGCATGCAGCAAACAAGCAGCTGGTCCTCAAGAAAATAAAAACAGACCCCAGCTGGATATAGTTTGAACTGCACTTAGTAAAATTAGGTCTATATTTTTGAGAATTAAAATATATTGTAAGGCTGAAATTAAATTGAATCAGTCAAATCCCATAACTACGCCTACCGTCCGATCTAAAACCAACATCTGCGACCTTCAATAAAAAGCAATTCCCATTCAATGATCAATGATCTATTCCCCTTCAAAAATATAAAAAACATTCACACTAGCAGCTATCTACTTCTTGGGTTTTCTTTCTTATGTGTCAAATATGGCTAAAAGCGATGTTTCAGAGGTGAGAAACAAGAAAGGCGTGGTAGATCAGAACTAGAGCTTTAGGGCGGTCTCTTTTACATCAGACAGGTGCCTGTTGATTACCTGGGTGAAAGGTGAAAGGCACCAGTAAGCTAGCTGGGATGAAGGCAAGGCAGTGTGATGCCCCAGTCAGTGATCTGTTTGGGAACCTTTGGTCCCATCATTCATGTGAATGTCAATTGCACGAAAAAGTCCACCTCTTGGCAACAGCGTCCCTAATGGCAGTGTCCTCTCTCAGCAAGATAAGACGCCTTCCTTCCCTGCTGACATTGTTCAAGAACAGTTTGAGGAACTTCAGAGCTGGTGAGATGATGCTGACTTGCCTCTCAATTCCCCAGATCTCAGTACAATTACATTTTGAATGGGATGTACTGGCCAAAGTGTGCATCCATGGAGGTCCCTCCTTGCAACTTCCAGGACTTCTTGGTGCAGATACCCCAGCATAATATTCAGCATTCAGACACCCTGTGGATGTTTAATCATCTTGAAAGGGAAAAACACAGCACTAGTCAGATCTTTTAATCTTAAGCCTATGCCTGATTGGTGTCATCTGGGTTTTCCGCATAAAAATGATAGGATACTTGTAGTATACTTGTAGGATATTTTAACTGGAGATCAGAAGTATGGGTTCTGACTTACAGTACTTTGAATGTTTGAAGAAAAAGTCCCTGCCTTGTAAAAAAAAAAACAAAAAAACAATGCCTTTGCTCAAGAAGAGTTCCATCAAAAAGTGTGTTATCGTTCTGTCTCCAAAAGCTGGAAATGACAGCACAGAAACAGCATCTAGATACGCTTGGTCTGGGGGAAAAAATCTCACTTGCTTGAGGGCAAATGGATTCTGCGTGACCCAAGATGTTGCAGCGCTTTTGTTAAAAATAGCGCCGCGTGTCTCTTCAGCAGAGATCTCCATTTTTATCAACTCGCCACAAAATAAAGCCACGTTCTACCTTCGACAGGCAGCCAAGTATCATGAAAAACTAGTGCTGCCAGTCTAGAAGACCTGCAGTGTTTACCATTAAACAGGCTGTGTGATGGAAAAAAATGAAGTAAATTAAAGTGCACAACCAAAATGAATAGATTCATATCAAGTTTTCCTGCCAGTTATAATTTGTGAGGCAGCCAGGGTGCGCCCAGGGAGCAGTGATGGGGACGGTACCTTGCTCAGGGATCCTCGGGGCAAACCTTGTGCGTTTTTGATATTTTCCAAAATCCAGTTTTCCAGTACTATGCTGCTTACATTCCCACTTAATCAGGAATTTGGATAATGATTGCATTAATTGGCACGCATGTAAACAGTCTCCACCTTTGGACCACCCAGGTTAGGATGTACTGCTCAGATGGGGGATAATTCGTCCGGAGTTGTTTTCGTCCGGAGTTGTTTTGTTGGAACACGGTGCTGTGCTTTGACCTCTTCACTCTTTCAAAATCTTGATCCTTTATGGCCTTGACGTTGCTCTTTCGAATAAACCTTTCCTGGACTGGGCTGGCTTATCGCTGGCACAGTGGTTCATCCAGCCATTCATGAATTTTAATGATGGAGATGCCTCTCCATGCCCAGAGTCTTTTATAGCTCTTTCTTTAGCTTTTTACTTTGGATTTGAGGTAGGATGTGTCCCCAGAACGATAACATGCCTTGCCTTCCAGAGTGAAGGACGCCACTGGGGTCCTCTCAACTACACACAGGCACATGCTCTGGGAGGATATACAGGGAATCTTTCCTGCCAAGAGCCTGAGCATCCTGCTGAATAATTGAATATGGAACCAGTGTAAACAGCAGTGGAGCACTTAGATCGAAGCCAAAGCGAGAGGCCATCTCCTTTATAAACACAATAGACTGATTCATGTTTACTCTCATACATAACATTCAAGGTTTAAATTCATGACCAAACAGAACATGTAGGTCACTTTCCTTCCATTTACATACGAGAGTAATGGGGGGGGCGGCTCAATGGTGCCGCAGGTAGCCCTGTCGCCTCACAGCGAGAAGGTCCTCAGTTTGATTCCCAGGTGGGATGGTCCCGGTCCTTTCTCTGTGGATTCCCTATGGGAATTTTTCTTCTAGTGTCCTACCAGATTGGAGATGCTAAATTGCCCTCTAGGTGCGAGTGTGTTTGTATGTCTTTCCTGCAATTGATTGGCGTCCTGTCCCGGGTGTGTCCCTGCCTTTTACCCTGTCAGGAAAAGTGGCTTTGAAAATGAGAGAGTGAGTATGTAACAGTATGCTTCGAGGTTTGGTTACCACAAGATGTTGTTAGTGGCTGGTCATCAACTTTCCTGATGTTCGCTCTTCTTGTGTCATTTGTCTTTGTTTATACTCTGCCATAGGTGCCAGTGGTGGGATGGGTGTTTTTCTTCTCTTCTTTCAAGCCTTACTGATATTATTGGAAGATCACTTCTCCGATATAAGCCCTTCTATTCTGCCTATGTTTTGAAACCTCTTAAGTCGAGAGCTCTGAGCAGACCTCTTTGAAAACTTCAACTTGTCAACTGAGTTCTTCTGTGATCTACGTCTGAACCATCAAACAGAGCAGTGTCTAACTTAAGACATGAAGCAGTAAAGAAACAGGTGTAGATGATTCCACATGATCAGGTGATTCATTTACTGCTGATGCTGAACGCTGAGTGGGTGGAACCTCTTTATCTAGAACCTTGCATCTTTAGGCACTTTGAAACACTTCTTCCTATTCTCACAATATTTTGTTGCTATATAAGCGATTACCTGCGATGGGCTGGCGACCTGTCCAGGGTGCGTCCCCCGTCCTCGCCCTGTGTGCGCTGGGTTGGACACCAGCTCTCCCCCGCGACCCCGTTTGGGACAAGCGGCAGATAATGGATGGATGGATAAGCGATTACTTCTATAAAACTACAATTTTGTTACAGGAAAACCCTGAGTCTATGGCTTTTTCAACTCCAGCTTTTTTGCCAGATTTTAAGTTTGATGTTAAGTTAGTTAATTTGCCAGTCTCGGTTATTGATCGGCTGCTGCCCAATGAATAAATGCTGGCATTTGTGGTGTTAAAATTTTATGCAATCATTTAGTATAAAATTTATGGTAACATAGAGAATGTGCTCCTCAAGCAATAAAGAGGTTAGAGCTGTGAAGATCGTTGCCAGGTCATGTAGATTCTTCTGTAACTGTAGAGAAAGGCCCTAAAGCTTGTTCTGCCTATCCTTGAGTACAGGCACATGCTAATGTGCATAGGTGGTCCTGTCCTGGTCCAAATGTAGCACATGTTCTAGATACAGCAAACCCAATCAGGTCTCAAAATAAAGTTTGGTAGAAGTTGGTTAATAGCCTGCAAAGGAGTTCATCCTATATTGTCAAAATTTTAAAAGTGGTGCGGAACTTCTTTGGTCCATCTAAAATAATAAATGCAGGCTCATTAATCGCATGTCCCAGTATCCAGTAGTTATATCACCTTGTCTCTTTTTACCCTCTGATTCCACTGGATATGCATCATCTTACACAGGGTACTAGTATTCCGCAAGTATCCGCATGTAACATAATTATCTGCAGTGGCGCAGGGATGGTCTAGTGGTCAGGATCAGAAGGTCATGTGTCCGAACCCAGACGAGTAGGTTGCCCTGAGTTACCCTTGAGCAAAGTACTGTCCCCATCACTGCTCCCCGGGCGCTTAAAATAGCTGCCCCCTGCTGCACGTGTGTGTATGGGTGAAAAGCAGAGGTTGAATTTCGTTGTCTCACTGTGTGCTGTGCCATGTTTCACAATGACAAAAATAGTCACTTTCACTTTACACTTTGTGAGAAGATTACAGACGTTTAATACTTTACAGCTGACATAGCCAACCTGGAATTGTTATCTGACATTACACCACTGGTTGGGCCAGGATCGTTCCCCTAAGCTGCAAATAAATGGCATAAATAATAATAATGGTACAAATAAATAAAAAAAATTACTTTTCTGTTCCCAACTGCAGGGTCCTGTGTGTGATAACAGTGAAAGATGCTCATGAATCTTAACATACAACTTGGCAATTCTCCATTTTAAAAGTTTCTTGCATTTTTGCATACTCACTGCATAAGACTGACCCTCGGTTTCTTGTTCCGTTTGATATCCGTGTGTATTAGGTGGTTCTTCTAAGAAACCATCCCATCCAGAAGTACTGGAACAGCAAGAGCAATTCATTTGTTTGTTATGCGATGAAGATGCAAAATCTGAAACATGCACTGCATCTCCTGCAGAAGAGGCTGAAAGGAGAAACACTACTGAACAAGAACAAATGAAAGATGTGCTGAAAGCCTGGAAAACCAGAACCAAAAAAGAATCCAACAGTTTGGTGAAGTCCATGGGTCAAAGGCTTGATGCAGTTACTGGAAGCAAGAGCTAAGCGACTAAATATTAAGTGCTACTTACTTCGATTTACTTAAAAAATTATTTTGCTCATTGAAACACTGGTTGGTCAGATACACAAGCTATAAATGCCAGGAAGGAAAAGCTAATAATCTGTCCTCTCGTCTCATCTTTTGATCTCAAACTCAGACACGCCTTCTTCAGTGCTTAATGAAAATAAGTTGGCCTTGCTGTTTAAATACTTTTGCAGGGGGTGGTACTTGCAGAATTTGGTTGATGGAAAAAATAACATCAGGAAGAGCAGTGAAGGTAAATTCATGGAGAATTCCTTAGAAAGAGACATGCTTTCATTCCAAGAGTGCTTGAGAGCTTCTGAGAGATTCTCAGGCAGAGAAACCTAGAGATATGCCCCAAGCTGTCTCTCTCTCTGTCTCTCTCTCTCTCCCCTGTCTCTCTCGCTCTCTCTGAACTTAAGATTCTTCAGATTGAAGATCATTTTACAGACTTGGCCTTCTGATACATTTCAAGTGAGTTGCACCAACTAAGACTAAATTATCCATCCATCCATCCATCAATCAAACCCATAACCTTCTCACTCTGAGGCAACAGCTGACACTAGCTGTGTCCCAAATCAGGGGCTGCATCCTTTGATGGATGCATACTATGCGGGTGTGGACATTAGAGTCTATGAAGGATGGGCTTGGCCCCAATCTAAAAAAGGAGACCATCTGGCATAAAGAGTGGACAAGTGTCACTCTTGTTACCTAGCTATCAATAAAAAAAAAAAAATTTTAAAAGCCAATCCCATGACTGTTAGTAACAAACCATCTTTTAGTTCCTATTAAACTAATAACAGGAGGCAGTTTGGTAGTATATTTTTTGTATCTTTTGGATAACCGTGCGTAACCGTACATGAATCTTGGGGCGCTCTCCTAAGGATACATCTAATGTGTTTTCCTTCATAAATTCTCAAAAATATTGCAGGATTACTGGATCCTGAGCTGGTCATCCTGGGCCTTGTCAGGACTGGCCTCCTGTCTGTTGAATATTTAGTATGTTTTTGATCGTTTCTTTTAGAAAAACTCCATCACTCATTCATTTTCTGAGCCGCTTGTCCTAAAAAGGGTCACTGTAGCCCATGCCAGCTCAAAAAGCAGGGAAACATCACCAGTCTATCAGAGGGTAAATACACAGACAAACACACTCACACAGTCAATGAAGCAATACCCCACCTGGGAATCGAACCTAGGACCTTCTCACGTTGAGGCATCAGTGTTACCCGTTGCACCACTGTGCCGGCCCTAAAACTCCATTAGAATCTCCATCCACTGATTCGATCTCGCTCCTGTGGGCCACCTCAAAACCTGATAACACAGAAAAGCAACCGACGAATGATAATATACATTTTTCCTTGAAAAACATTCCAAATCTCTGTTGACAGTCACGGAGCCAAAAGGTAAGCATCACTGGATTCATAGATTAACCTCCCTCCCACCTTACGTGCCTGCGAGACTGAAACTACAACCCTTTCAACTCCTCCACGTCGAGAGCGTGCTTGGTGTTGGCGAGCATGTTATAGAGAGCAGACAGCCGCACGTCTGTGAGCAGCTTCACTTCTGAGCACAGCGACTCCCACACACACCTCCAGCTGGCCTGGAGGTAAATGTACACCAGGACAACCCCTTAGGCGCTGCAGAGCAGCAGAGAGGAGAGCCAGGAGGAAAAGAGCAGCCGGGATGCCTGTGGGAGTCCCATCAGGGCGAAGGTCCTGCAGAGAGTTTGAGGACACGGCAAGCTGCTTGGACTTGGACGTTCACGAAAAAATGATTTGAAGAGCGAGTCTGGCAAAAATAAACAATCCCCAGGCAACGAAAATACCTCTTGTTGTGTCAGAAGTGTTGCCAAATATTCATTCTCTAATTCACCCTTAAATGCGTTTATTTTTAAGAATTAACCATAATTTATAAGCTTTAAGTTTTTCAAAAAGTTTTTCTACAGAGACTGGACTGAAAATGAGAGACAACAACACTGTCCTTCAGGAAGATCTGGAGAACTGCTCAGGTACAGAGACTGGACTGAAAATGAGAGACACTTTCCTTCAGGAAGATCTGGAGAACTGTTCCTCAATAATACAAGAAATACAAGTAAGTCTGGAAGCAAAATCTGAAAAACATGTTTTGTATAGTCTCAAATACGTTGAGTCCCCATACAGATGTACAAAACGCACACACACACACACACACACACTGCAAATCTCGATGTGTGATGTCTTCGCAGCAGATGTGCACTGTAATTGCCTGTTTTTATTTAGCTGCTGATTTTCTAAAGCTTTTTTTTTTTTCTCTCTCAGAGAAGAAAGACAGCAGCGGAAGTGCCGCATCGACTACAATTCAAAGCTGAGCATGAGGAGCTTGAGGTAAGGGAGCTGTAAAGATGATGCTGACTTCGGTAGTTTCGGTCATTGCCTCTGTGCAAGTGTGTGTGTGTGTGTGTGTGAAGCGTTTCTTTTTTATGTACTTTTCTGTTGCAGAAAATATTTTTTTCTTTCTTGAATCCTCATGTGATGTTTATGAGCCAATAAAAGTTATCATTTATTGACCTTTTAACCAACTCTGTTTATCTCTTAAGATCAAAGGGAATGGCCATTAAGACTAAAAGACCTCTGATTGGTTATAGAGATTGAAAGTGGTATTAAAGTCCAAATCTTCGAGATCTCTTGACCAGGCCTGAGAGTCGCGGCTAATTTGCAACCCAGCTCAATCCTTTCTCAAGCTTTCCTCTGATTAACCTCTCTGTGCTAAAGTTCATTTGGCATTTTTAACCAATGATGTTGATGAAATCAGACCCAAACTTGGCCCTCATCTTCTTCTTCTACTTCTTTTTTCAGGTGCTCCCATTAGGAGTCACCACAGTGGATCTTCCATTTCCATTTCTTTCGGTCCTCTGCATCTTCCTCCTTCAAACTGACCACCTGCTTGTCCTCTCTCACCATGTCCATAAACCTCCTCTTTGGTCTTCCTCGTCTCCTCTTTCCTGGCAGCTCCCTCTTTAACATCCTCCTCCCGACGCAGCCTTGCTTCTCTTATATTTCTGATATATTTATTTATTTATTTATTTGGGCAGCAGACATTCTACCCTGCATTTTTCTGTTCATCAGCCATGAGGATTTCATATCCTTTGAAGGTCTTGACCACTGATGGTGGTAAAAAAAAAATAAAGTAGACCGACTAATAATGCAAGGATGGACCTACAGTCTGTAACTGAAATCTGTGCATTTAGACGAGGATCTGATGATAAAAACACGGAATTTCTGCACCCGGGCAGGATGGTTCCCCTTTTTAAGAGGCAGCGGTGGCCTAGTGGTTAGGGAGCCACAGGCTCGGAAGATTGTGGGTTCAAACCTCTTAACCAGTAGGTTGCCCTAAGGTACCCTTGAGCAAGGTACTGTCCCCGTCACTGCTCCCCGGTTGCTTTCATAGCTGCATGGGTTAAATGCAGAGGTCCAATTTTGTTGTGGTTCATTGTGTGCTGTGCTGTGACCTCGCAATGACAAGCATAGTCACTTTCACTTTTTTCACTTTAAGGTTTGGTCCTGTCTGAGGATTCGTCCTACTGCTTAAGAACACTTTGTTTTTACTCTCCCACATACAGGAAATGGTCATAAGCAGGTGAAGTGCAGTGGTGGATTGCTTCTCTTTTTCGAGTCCAAATGAGGAATTTTTATATTTGAGAATTTCTCTGCTGTGGGTGCATAACATGTGCTTAGTCACTCAACACACCTTATTGCTCCCTGTCACACAAACACACACATCTCACAAAGGCAGTTGCTGCCATTAGCTGAATAATTACTTTCATTTTACTGTATTCCTGCTTTTTTTCCCCTTTCTCTTTGGCTCTCGTCTCCTCAGAGAGGCGGTTGAGCCGAGTTACGGGGCAGCAGCTTGCACCTCTGCGCCGCTCCTCTTGTTTTCTCAGTCAGCTTGAAGCCGACAGACCTTTTGTCACTTCAGATCAGCTTTAAACATTTGTTGCGGTTTCTTTCTGGCCGCCATACATATTATTTTAGCTGTACTTTTTCTTTCTCCTTCATCCCTTGCAGAACTTGCAGCCCACATGTACCGCAAGTTGCGAAGAGTTCCCAAAAGGGGCAGGAAAGGAAAGCAGACGCATGAATAACTTATTAGAACATAAATAACATTTGACACTGAAAGCGCTCATTAAGACAATTACAGGAACTCGCTGTTCCGGTATCGCTGGCCATTTTCATCCCCTAAATGAATATTTTTGTATTCATTTTTAAACCCATTATTTACTTGAGTAAGTCTGAACACGAATATGTTTTTACTAGGAATTTGCTGAGCCAATAGGCAGCAGTGGCCTAGTGATTAGGGAGTTGCCCAAGATCAGAAGATTGTGTAAACAGTAGGTTGCCCTGAGGTACCCTTGAGCAAGGTACTGTCCCTGTCACTGCTCCCTGGGTGCTTTCAATAGCTGCCCCCTTCTGCACATATGGGTGAAACGCAGAGGTTGAATTCCGTTGTGTTGTGTTGTGTTGTGCTGTGTTTCACAATGACTAGGGTAGTCCCTTTCACTTTCAAATAGACATCGTCTTCATTTGCTTCTTCTATGGGCTGCAGTGGCCTAGTGGTAAGGGAGTTGGCCCCAAGATCAGCAGTTCATGGGTTTGAATCCCAGACCAGTAGGTCTCCCTGAGGTACCCTTGAGCAAGGTACCGGACCCATCACTGCTCCCCAAGCACTTTCAATAACTGCCCTCTGATGCACGTGTGGGTGAAAGTCAGAAGTTGAATTTTGTTGTGCCTCACGGTGTGCTGTGCTGTTTCACAATGACAAGAATAGTCACTTTCACTTCATGAAGCATCATTACCAGTCAGCAAAAGCCACACAAACATCAGATGGGCAGAATAAAAAAGGCTTATGGGACAAACAGGTTCTTAATCAATGACTGAGTCGAATCATTCAAGGTTGTGCACGTACACTTGAACGACACCCTGAAACCTGTGATCAAAACATCAACACATCTGTTTCCTGAGCTGCTGAAGCCTGTCCCAGCACCCATAGGGTGAGAGGTAGAGACACACCCTGGAAAAGATGCCAGTCCATTGCAGGGCAAGTGCACAAGGGGCCTGTGTCTCCACCTGATGTGCATGTCTTCAGACTTTGGGAGGAAACCAGAGCTCCTGTGAGAACAAATACACAGCCTGCCCCAAGTGGGAATCAAACCCAGAACTTTTTCAGTAAGAGGCGACAGCCCCATCCACCGCACCACCATGTTGCATTGGCGACAAACACGGGAAATTCAAGCAACAGCCAAAACAGAAGCAGACGTTTTAGAAGTCAGTCATTCATTCTCTGACGCTTGTCCCAAGCAGGGTCGCAGGGGGGTGCTGGAGTCCATCCCAGCTCACACAGGGTGAAGGACGGGGGACACACCCTGGACAGGTCGCCAGCCCATCACAGGGAGGAGCATGACGGGGACGGCACCTTGCTCAAGGGTACCTCAGGGTACCTATTGGGAAGGGGTTCGAACCCCCGATCATGCGGCCAACGTCCTAACCACTAGGCCACCACTGCCCATCTTAGAAGTCATACTTTCAAAAGGTTTACTGAATATGATGCTTTCGCCTACGTAAAAATAAATATGACATTTTTAACTACAGTCAACTCTTTTGCTTAACTCAAGACACTAGAAAATTTTATTTTTTGTTTTTTTAGTATTTTTTTAGACAGGCAACATTTCACATTTTCCTTTAATGCTGAATTCAGCAGAAATGGCGTAGACAGAAGAGTGTTCGGCTTAAATGTTCACTATTCAATTCACAAAGCAGGAGCACCCAAACGTATCACCGTCTATGAGTCTTTATTTAAACACGTTTCCCATGTTTCCCACGCATGTAAAAGAGCAATATTTGGAATGTGTTTGAATCCATGGCTTGACAATATTCTTCTTCTGCCATCTTGACCCACATTTTTCTCCTCACTGTGCTTAAGCTACGGCTGCTTAGCAAACATGCATGACTGGCTTAAAAATGCAAGGAAATGACATCCGATCAATGTTCAGATTGCAGAAGCTACATTTGCAAAGGGCAAGTAAACAGAGCCATCAAACAGAAAGCCAATGGTTAGGCTGTCAGTGAAGCATATCTGACTTCCAGAAGGCCGCTGACTCTTGCCCTCGTAAAAAGCTTCATTTCAACTTAACTTTCGATTTCCTGACTTGTTTTAAACAATGAATGTAATGACTCTGAACCAAAAAACCAGAACCATGGCAGTCCATGGTTTGGATCAGTTCGGTGAATTGTAGACCTATTTGGTTTGAATGGTTTGTTTTATGGGATTCCCATATAATTTTAGATCATTTAAACTTTTACAGAAGCATTAAATGTGCTCCAGCCACAGAATTCTCTTAAACTAAGTGTGGAATGAAATTCCAAGCAGATTGAGTTGTGCACACATGGCATTAAAGGTAAAGGAAATAATCGCCAACAACAGAGAGGCTACATGACTGATACATAGGAAATTCAAAATTGTAATTGTCCAGATGGGGCTAAATTTGATCTAGTTGAAATTGTCTTATTGTCCAAAATTTGACAAGTATCTGCAGACACTCAGTAGTGACACTGAAGACATGTGCCTTGTGACTCTGTGCGAATCCACTGACTGCTACGTAAATGTAATGGTGCAGCGGTGGCCTAGTGGTTAGGGAGTTGCCCCCGCATCAGAAGATTGTGTGGGTTTGATTCCCTCACAAGTAGGTTGCTTTGAGGTACCCTTGAGCAAGGTACCGTTCCCTTCACTGCTCCCCAGGCGCTTTCAATAGCTGCCCACTGCTGCACGGTGTTTGCATGGGTTAAATACAGAGGTCCAGTTTCATTGTGGTTCACTGTGTGCTGTGCTGTGACCTCGCAATGACAAGGGTTGTCACTTTCACTTACTTCAAAGTCATAAAAGTTTTTTATGAAACTACAAAACTATGTTGTTTTGTTTCTGTTTTTATGGCACATATTTACCAGAAACCCAAATAACTGAACTGTTGACGGTAGTCACCATGTCACTGTGTCACTGTGCCCTCCACAATGATTGGCATTCCTAATAAAGCTTAGAAAAATCCACCTTTCAGTGAAGCAGCTAAAAATATGAGAAAAACAAACTTTAATCAAAATAATTGAAATAAGACAAATCAAGAAATAAATTTTTCCAACAGAAAATTCAGATTTTTAGGCACCCCTGTCAATAAAACAGCGCCGAATCTCAAAATTAGAAATGTTTTTGTAATAAAATCTGAGTAAGATTAGTGAGGTTCTTTGATTGTTCTAGTGCAGGTCAGATTTGAACCTTTTCATTTACATGGAAATTTAGAACACGACGATCAGACGACCCTAGCATGACGACCAGTATCTCCAAACTAAAGCAGTTTAGGTTAATCTCTTCAAGACTGAACTACTGAAGATCCCAGCCAATCAGTCATCTTCTTTATCTCTCGGCTGCTCCTGTTGGGGCTCACTGCAGCTCATCTGTTTCCATGTTCCCTTCCTGAATAAATGTCAGTGTATTAATATTTGAACCTTGTAATGTATTGGGTTTGTGTCAATTTACCAAGTAATTCTAGTGGGGATTAAAAGTAAATGTTAATGTTTTGATTTTGGCATGTATGTGTATGTTGCTCGTGCATGATTCATCTTGCAAATAGTTGCAAAATGATTTAGAAATACAGAAAGTTTTATCAAACAGAAAAGTAGTCACAAGTCAGTCTCCACAAAGGAAGTCAAATCCAAGTCAACTTTAAGCAAATGAAAGGCAAAGTAATAATCATAGTGCTTCCGGCTTGTCGTTGAGAGAAGCTTCGCTGCGTGTAAAATGACCCTTCCGGTGTTTTAAAGTTAGAGCCATACCTTGTTCCAATCTGTAACATTGCAGAAGCAGCAGACTTTCAGATAGAATTTAATCAGCCGTTAAATCTCTGTACAGGGTGCTGCCCATCATTTCAGACCGTAGAGGAGGGCTCGGAGGAATCACGCAGGCCTGTAATCCAGAACGTTAAACAGGGAAATGATGGCGGTGACCCTGAGCAGCTGAAACAGTGCGCGAGGACAAAATCAGCTGCTCTACAGAAATCCAGGGCACAATGAAATTTCAGTTTCTACCATAGAATGAAAAAACCTCCAAAGACTCGTGGACGACTATTTTTTTTGTCAGTATGGTAACCCTGAAAGGTTTCCACATACTCATATAAACACATGCTGAGTGAACAATATGGTATTTCTATGACCTTGCTCAAAAATGCTTGTACGAAGTCTCTGAAATGTTTGATGAGTCTTTAATTGTTTAAAAGAGCCAAAAGTTGCTTTCGTAGAAGCATTAGTAAAAGTGAAAGTGAAAGTGACAAGTTGTCATTGTGAGTACACAGCACAACACTCAGTGAACCCCAACAAAATGCAGCCTCTGCATTTAAACCATACACACACATGCAGCAGGGGGCAGATGTTGAAAGCGCCGAGGGAGCAGTGAAGGGGACGGTACCTCACTCAAGGGTACCTCAAGGTAGCCTGCTTGAGGAAAATGAAGAGAAAGTGAAATTGGTCCTGTATAAATAAATAACGAATCGTTTGTAAATGTTTCTGTGAAGAACCACTGTCTTTACTGAAGACTTAAGAAGAAGCTTCTCTTTAGGGTGTCCAGTGATACCTTCTACCCTTTTTTGAATCTTTTTTTGTTGTTGTTTTTGTTGCACAAATTATGCACAGTTTTGTCGCTTATATATCACATAAACTAGACAAACTCACTCTCTTTCACTCATTCGTTTTCATAGCTGCTTGTCCTAACTATGGTCGTGGCGGACACTGGAGCCTATCCCAGCTCTCACAGGGCGAAAGGCGAGGAAACACTCTGGACAGGCCGCCAGTCCTTCCTAGATGAGCTCATTTTGTTTAACGTTGCGATTTTCATGTTTTTTGCACCGCTTCTCATGTCTGCTGTAATTCATAAAAACGAACACAAGTTCAAAACTTCATACTTGAGTCCACATCTCTAACAAGGTTTTACAAGTGTCAGAAACATGGAAGTCCTTTAGAAATGTGTGAAAACATCTGTGGTCTGAGATGGGTTTAATGACTAAATTCACACTAGATGAGCCTTGAGTGCATCAAGGTGCAGCCAAGTAGAGCGCAGGTTATTGGATGAGGGGAGGATTTTTTGCATTTTTTATTTTCATTTTTTCAGCACAAACAGCTTGCATATCTTGCTTCTCACTGAAGTCCATTTCTGAGAAAAAAATAAAGCCCTGCCTTACACATTGTATAGTGTTATTCTTGTTGTCACTGGTTTTGGTGAATAAATGTAGTTTGGAGAGTAGAGACCCCTTCATAGTCATAGTGTACACTACAAATCATGGTGTCCAAGACTTCAGGAGCTCAGTGAGCTTGACGGTGTAAAGGCTTCCATTAGTCACTTCATAAGCCGAGCAGCTCCAGAGCAGAACTGAAGTAGTAAACTTTCAAATACCAAACATGTGGCTGATCAATCTCTTTTTGTAAGAACGAACACTTGTACAATGCATTTTTGGCTGAGCTATTGCTTTAAGGGTGATGGAGAAGTTCCCGCTGTTTAATGTTTAAAGGAAATAAACACCGAGCAATCTTGGAAGCCATCTGGTGTGTTTTGTGTGGGAGTGTGTGTGAGTGTCTGAATGTGTGTGTTTTATACTTTTCACTTTCAGATGACATCCTGCTTTCTGTACCAATAAATGCTACTGATGATTTGTGTGCTGGGCATCAGCAGGACACATTTTCTAAAGAAATAACTTCAGTAATCACTGGAAAATGCAGCATTTCCTAGCCACTGGTACCCTTGAGCATCACTGTTCCGCAGGTGCTGGATATGGCTTTCCACTGCTGCACGTGTGTGTTGGTTAAATGGATAGGATGCATTTCGTTGTGGTTCACAATGAAAAACAGGACTTCCGTAGCACAACTCTTTATGAGATCACCCTTGTGATCCCTAAAGATGTGATCCCTCTTTCTGGACGGGCAGGATGGCTCTCATTCTCCCTCCATGACTCCCACTGGGCATCTGATAGCTTGTGTACCATAACTGGCGATTAAAATATTCCCCTCCAAGCATATGTTTCTGTCCACTGTTGTGAGGGCAGTTTGAAAAGATCTGGTGCTCCTTTGACTCTAAGGAAGCAGATTTTAGCCTTCACGTTCTCGCTGTCGGTGGTATTGTGTGATAGAAGGTTTCTTAGGTTTCTGAGGGGCAGCAGTGGCCTAGTGTTTAGGGAGTTGGCCCCAAGATTTAATATAAGTTATAAGTTCAAATCCCAGACCAGTAGGTTGTCCTGAGGTACCCTTGAGAAAGGTATCATCCCCATCACTGTTCCCAGGGTGCTTTTAACAGCCGCCCCCTGCTACACGGTATGTGTGGTTTAAAGGCAGAGGTTGCATTTTGTTGGGGTTCACTGAGTGCTGTGCTGTACACTCACAATGACAACTCATCACTTTCACTTCCACTTAGCTTGTGTCTGGAACTGGAGATGACCGAATTGGCCAGAAAATCAGGGAGAGAAATAAATCCAACCCTTGCAGGTGTTTGCGCTGGCCATTTTATAAGAAACACCTACTTAATAGGTCATGGTAGTTGTGGTGCTTTTACACACTTCAGCAAAGTTTGAGAGTGGTTCACCTTCCCAAAATATCTCTTTGGTCTGAAACCAACCACTAACAAGGGACTTGAAGACAAAATGTTAATTCACAGACACAATTTTAAAATTAGAATTTGATGTTATACATGTAAGTTCACAGAACTTTTATTTTTTTAGATAGATAGATAGATAGATAGATAGATTAGATAGATAGACAAAGTAAATTTAATTGAGCTGCAAGTGTTAGCAAAGACTAATTGTTATGTATATTTGATAAAGGTTTTATGTCAATAAATCATGGGAGCCATCAGCTCCAAATAGAGGGACCAGTGATAAATCTGCCAAGGAGTGGCCGGCTTAGCAAAAAATACTAAGAGAGCTCAATGGAAACTCATCCAAGGATCCATAGAAGAACTCAAAGTGTAAAAACAGTCAAAGTGATTGATCATGATTCCACCATTGTCGTTATTAAAATTATATGCATGGGAGAGTGTCAGAGAAAAAACGCTGGTGAACGAGAGGGACACTTGAAGTGAAAGTGACTATCTGTGATTGTGAACACACAGTACAGCACAGTACAACACACAGCACACAGTGAACCACAACAAAATGCAACCTCTGTATTTAACACACACACACACAGCCATATCTAGCTACCGGGGAGCAGTTACGGGGATAATACCTTGCTCAAGGGTACCTCAGGGTAATGTACTGGTCTGGGATTCAAATCTGTGAACTTCCAATCCTGGTCCCTAACCAGACCACCACTGCAGCTTAGACTTGTCTAACATTTTCCAAATTTACATTAATTGCCACAGTAATTAAACTAACACAGCTTTCCATGTTGAGAGTTTGATGACCACAGGTAAACACGGTGGTGGTAGTGTGATGGCATGGAGACGCTTTGTTGCTTTAGGGCCTCGGCAACTTATCATAATTGAGGGAAGGATGAACTCAGCCTTAACAGAACGTGCTAAAGGAGAGTGTCTGGCCATCAGTCCATAATCTCAAATTCAACACAACTGGGTTTTGCAGCAGGAATCGATGTATTGTGTTCATATGCTACACTTTTTCACAGCTCTGCTTTTTCAGCAAATTGCACTACAATTTCAGTCCATTATACATTATCTCTCTCAATTCATAGGGACTGAAATTTGAGAATCTTGTCTTTCACCAGAATTTTCCTGCTACAAGTGAGAAGTCAGTAAGCAGTTCGTGAAAAATGTAAGGATCCAGGGGTGTTAAAATATGTTTGTATGTTGAGTCTGTGTGTTAAGTGCTCATTTTAAATGGGTCAAGTTGTACTACAGGGGAGATTAGTTGCTCATGTGGCTGGAGCGTGTCCAGTGTGACTCAGCCTGCTGGAGAAAGTGGCTGAGCTGGTGTGTGTTATTTTCGGTTCACTTGAAGGGCCAGCGTCCGCAGGCTGATCTGCGGGCTACCGCAAGCAAGTAGGGGGGAGAAATCTTCCTTGTTTTATTGCATGATAACAGAAAAGTTAAAGCACTCTACAGTATACTTTCCCACAAAACAGCACAAATACATAAAACATTAAATTTGAACATGTTATGGTCAAATATAAAGAAAATAAAAGGACATTTAGGTTGAGTGCTATAATGTTCCTTTATCTCTGCATAAATAGGATCGAAACATCATCAGTTTTTCACACTGGAAGATTGGGAATGTAATGGATATTTATCCAAGTTCTGCATTTAATGAAAATTTTACAGAACATTTTACAAATACTTAAACCAAGTGTAAATGTGACTAGTTTTCAGTATATTACATTTTGTTCAATATAAAGACTCAGTTATTGGTTTTTAAGAAGTTTTGAAGAAGGTCTGTGCTAAAAGAAAACCTTTACTTTGTTGTGTTAACAATAACAAAGATGTCTATGGGCCAAACAACACAAACGCTGTGTGGACAAACAAAAGTAAATAACAGTTTTTGGGGAAACAGATTATTTATATCAGGCTGGGATGGGTGAAAGGGCAGCACAGAATGTGTTGTTCCTGCAGTGAAAATTGGAGGGTGTTCGGTGACGGTGTTGTGGTAGATGTAGATTTGGGAGATAGATCTGGAGACTTACGCCAGAATAAATAAATGTATCACTTTAACAGCACACAGTTCCTTCTGGTTCAAATATCACTGGACAAAAATTAATTCTTCATCAGGATAATGATCCCAAGCATTCTTCTAAATTGGAACAAAATTAGTAAAACTAACCAGTTTGAGAATGATGTCTTGGCCTCCCCAGTCTTGAAATCTGTCTCTCATTGAACTGCAGAGACAAGCTGGATAACAACTTTGAAATGAGTGTCCAACAAATGAGACAGAACTATTTGCTTGTGAAGGTGCTGATGCACTTGAACACAAGTAATTAGCAAAAATTAGGATGCAGTGAATCTGTGCTGCAGTGATAAAAGCAAGGGGTGATTAGTTTTTATGAAAAACGTTCATTAAATCGCACTTACAATGTATATTGCTACTCAAAACCAGCAATACACACTGCCCGTCCTAAAAAAAACTCACCATCTGGATTTAACAAAACAAATAGGTCTCCCGTTGGATAATTACTGTATGGACGATTACGTTTCAGCTGCAACAAGTTATTTAACCCAAGCTGAGTAAGTAGCTTCACATCACTTAAACAACAATGTCAGAATGCGCATCCTGTGGTCGTGGAGAAGATGTTCAAAAAACTGGAAGGATAGTGAGGAACCATCTTCGCAGAAGAATTGTGGTGGGAAAAAATCTTGAATGACTGTGATCGTCAGTCACTTAAATGTTTTGTGAAATCAAATCGTAAAAAAAACAACAGCAGAACTCACGGCTGTGTTCAATAGTGAAAGTAAGAGCATTTCCACAAACACAATGTGAAGGAATTCAAGTATTTGGGACTAAATAGCTGTGTAGTTTTAAGAAAACTACTGATCAGTGAGGCTAATTGCAAAAAAAAAAAAAAAAAATTCAATTTGCTTGGGAGCAAAAAGATTAGACTCTGGAGCAAGAGGAAGGTCATGTGATCTGAGGAGTCCAGATTTACCCTGTTGTGATGCATCCATCATGCCTAGTGCCTACCATACAAGTCAGTGGGGGCAGTGCTGTGATCTGGGGTTGCTGCAGTTGGTCAGGTTCAGCAATGTTTGCGCCCAAAGAATGAAGTCAGCTGACTACCTGAATATATTGAATGAGCAGGTTATTCCATCAGTGAAGTTCTTCTTCCCTGATGACACGGGCATATTCCATGATGACAATGCCAGGATTCATCAGCTCAGATTGTGAAAGAGTGATTCAGGGAGCAGAGACATCATTTTCACACATGGATTGGCCACCACAGAGTCCAGATCTTAACCCCATTGAGGATTTTGGGATGTGCTCGAGAAGAATTTGCGCAGCGGTCCAACTTTCCCATCTTCTCTACAAGATCTCGGTGCAAAATGAATGCAACTCTAGACAGAATAATATTGGGATGTTGCAGAAGCTTATCAAAATGATACCACAGCGAATTTGTACCACAATCAAAGCTAAAGGCCAATGAAATATTAGAGTTTGTGACTTTTTTTTGGACAGGCAGGGTATTTTAAGTCAATAAAGTTCTTGTAATAAAATTTGTAATCATTATATATATTAACTTTTTAAGAACGAAAGGGTGCAAAGTTCTGGTCTACAGTACATATATCATAGTATATATATCACCCCTTTAGTATATATTATTAATGAGATGAAAGACAGCACACCTGAACTGGACTCAGGTGATCAAGATAACAAGGACATGTTTCAACATTAGAAGACTCCTTTACTCCTTTACTCACCACCCAGGCAACCCAACTGCTGGTCCAGTCCCTGGTCATCTCGAAACTGGACTACTGCAACTCTCTTCTGGCAGGTCTTCCACTGAAGGCAACAAGACCACTACAATTGATTCAAAACGCTGCTGCAAGACTCGTCTTCAACCATCCCAAGTTCTCTTCTTCCACACCTCTGCTGCGGGACCTACACTGGGTTCCAGTGGCTGCTCGTATCAGGTTTCAAACTCTTGCTTACAAAGCTACTAACAGCCTTGCACCAACTTACCTGTCTGATCTAATCAAACATCGTGTCTCTTCTCGTCCGCTCAGACCATCAAGCACTGCTCGTCTTGAACCCCCACCGTTGAATAACAGAGGAAGACAAGCATCAAGACTCTTCTCAGTTCTGACCCCCCAGTGGTCGAACGAACTCCCCCTGATGGTCAGAACTGCTGAGTCCCTCGCTGTCTTCTAACGTCGATTAAAGACCCACCTGTTCATGGAATTTCTGAGGGATTAACCCTCCCAAACCAACCACTCTCCTTCCCTTGCTCCTTCTTTCCTTAAATACCTCTACTCTCTTTCCTGTCCAAGAAAGAAAGAGAGGAAAAAAATAAATAAAATGTATGGTGTATACTTGTCACAAGGGCTCTTAGTTTGTTACTTAGGTAGTATGAGCTAATCAGCAGTTACTGATCTGTGCTGGTTACCAAGATGATGATCTAATGTGGAATTAAAGCTAAATTCTGTAAATTTAAATGTAAATGTTTAAGCAGAGCAAGACATAACAACAAAATTATATGGGCTGAACTCATTACAAAGACACAGACTAGGCACAAGGACAAGGCAGGGACAAACCATTACACAAAAAAGTCCAAAAAAGGTATAAAGAGAACAATTGAGACACTCCAAGCCAAATTCTGTCTCTGGGGCAGGCATGGCCAGATGGTAAGAGATGATGGCTTGCAGTCAGAGGGTTGCCAGTTCAGTCCTGTAGTCCAGTGGGGGAGGTGGGTTTACAACACTGCCCATCACGCATCCATGGATGAAGTGCAGAAAGCACTTAACCACATAACTGACCCTGGGTGCAGCCCACTGGTCCAAGTGTTTTCCACTACTTGTGTGTTTGGATGGGTTAAGTCCAGAGGACAAATTCACTGCTCACTGTTCACAGTGTGTGTGCAAGCAAAGGAATCTCATTCAATTTATGTATGGTTGAACCCCCAGAGCTCACATAGAAGTTGGACATTGTGTTGCAGGGTTCAGCAGCATCTGCTTGTGGAACTGCCCCTAAAGACAATGATTGGATTTTTTTTAAAATCTGACCATCCAAGCAGGAATGATTTCTGCAACTGAACTCCCCCTGAAGTCCCCCATTATTAGGGCTCGCAGCCTTATTGCCTTGCAGGTTTGTTTTGAGCACTTCAGTCACAGAATGGAAGTCCAAAGTCACTGAGGCCAGAGATTTGGATTGGGCACTTCTATTTTTCAAGCCCTCTTCAGTCAAGTTCCTCAACACCTAACCCAAAATACTGCTGTTTCACTGCCAGCAACTGCAAATAGTTCCACAAAAAAGTGAAAGTGTCTTTCTCAAACACAGCACAGCACACAGTGAACTACAACGAAATGCATTCTCTGCTTTTAATGCACACACACACAGGCGGTCAGCTATATCCAGCACCTGGGGAGCAGTGATGGGGACAGTACCTTAGGGCAACCTTCCAGTGTAGGATTCGAAACTACAACCTTCCAATCCTGGGGCCAACTACCTAAACTCCAGGAATGGAGGTATATTAATAAATAATCATAGCTGACAAGATAATACAAGTTTATACAAGTGTTCATACTGTCTGAAAAAAGAAAAAAAACTCATATTCCTCATGCAGTCCCAGCTTTTTCTGATTTCAGGTTGTACAACACAAATATACCCTTATTAATTACTATCCAAACTCATGTGTTCCTACACATGTATAGTGCTTGACTTCCATCAGGGCTTTAAAAATGCTGAATCAAATTCTGATTATCAAACCACTAAGATTTAATTGTGCATTTTACAAAATCTTCTTTGTCTAATGCTACTTGCACCTTTTTAATACTTGTCCTTAACTATGGGTTAAACATCTCTCCTGATGTATTTGACCTCTCTGGTGTTCTACTATTATGTGATTATGTGTGCAGTTTTTCCATATGGCTCATCTTTGGGGACATCAATCACCTTGAATGGTCACTGAATTGAATTAAATGGTCTCAGAGAAGGTCACAGTGGAAAAGAAACCCTGTAAAAGAGAAACTGGCCAAGTTCCAATGATGCTACTCGATCATGTTGGGGTTGTTACATAGAGGAACTCTGCACTGGAGCTAACAGGCCAATGTGTTAGCATTGTGCAATATGCATGCACAAATGACATTTTCATAAAATAAAATTGCAGTCTTCCTCTTAACCCAGAAAAAGCCAATCAGCAAAGACATGTTTGGTTTCCAAAGTTTGCATTTTTAGTTTAAAATGAGATAATGTCATGAACACTGAAAGTCAACAGTCAAACTTTTCTGTAAATTCCAATTTACCAAAGCTCTTCCTTAAAGCGGTGGAAACTTGTAAATGTGATTTAGGACACCCTTTGAATTGCTTTGAGTTTTGGAAAAGAAAAAACGTAGTATTTAACAACGCAACAGCTTCAGGAAATTGGAGCAATAACTGTCATAAATTGGAGAAATTTGAGGAAGTTCCCTCGTTTTGGTGTTGTCAGAAATGACGTTGAGGAAGTTCTGTTGAGTTTTAGAGCTCAAAATAAGTCGTTCTGTATCATAAACCACGTCAACAAGTTAACAAAAGTTTTCAGGATGTATTCCTATAAAAGATTTAGGTTTGACTTCTGTTGTTCTGTTTGTTTGTTCACAGCATTTGCTTTGTAGCTCCAAATTAAACTAAAGAAGCAAAATTTGGACTCTTTCTGGGACTCTTTCCTCATGTAAGGCAAACTTGATCATTCCTTTAACAACTTGAAAACTGTTTGGGCCATGTCTGTGATGATTTAGACAAGAAGTTAATGCAGACATGGCCTTGAGAGGTCAAATGATGTTTGAAGATGAACAGCCGATCATTATTGTTTTTCCACAAGCCCTCAGATCCTCTTTTGGCCGCATACTCTCTGTCGTTTTCTCTCACTCAGGTCCAAGAATTTGGCAGCGCTACTGAATCTGTCACTTCATAAGCGCTTCCTGGCTTTCCCCTCAGTGTTTCACTGCTGTTCTTTTTTCTTTTGTTTAGTCTCTGTACTTCTCCAGCCTGGCTCACACAGATAGTGCTACATCCAGGCAGGAATAAAAGGGTCATGAGATTTGTGCAGCACAGATGTTCCTTATCCACATGTAGCAACGTTTGGACTCATTCCAGTTAATTGAAAATCTGTATGGAGATTCATCACTCCAACAAGTCCCAAGGGGGTTCAATGGAGCTACATCACTCCAGCTCGTCTCCAGTCAAGCCTCATCAATTGGTTTCATCTCAGAAGTGTCGAAAGAAATTCATCACTTTAACGTACACCAATAGTTTTCAAAAGAGCTTCATCATTCAACTCCTCACAGAATTGTTTGATGGTGATACATCACTCCAAGTTATCGCAGCATTGATTAGAGTATCATCTTATATCATCTTAGAGTATCATGGTGGAGCAGTGGTGGCCTAGTGGCCTAGTGGTAATGCGTTGGCCGCATGATTGGAGGATCGGGGGTTCGAACTTCTTCCCAATAGGTTGCCCTGAGGTACCCTTGAGCAAGGTGCCGTCCCCGTCACTGCTCCCCGGGCGCTTTCAATAGCTGCCCACTGCTGCACAGTGTTTGAGTGTGCATGGGTTAAATGCAGAGGTCCAATTTCGTTGTGGTTCATTGTCTGCTGTGCTTTGACCTCGCAATGACAAGGGTCACTTTCACTTTTTTTTTTTTTTCCATCTTCACTCCAACTCATCACAACAGTATTTGATGGAGCTTCATCTCTCCAGCTTATCTCCAAAAAGTGTTTGATAGAACTTCCACCCTCAAACTCATCACCAAAGTGTATGATGGTGAATCAATCTTCCAACTCAGCCCAGTGGTTTTCAGTAGGCCATCATCACTCTAACTCATCACAGAAATGAAGCTTTATTAAGTACCCACTTAAAAAAAAAAAAAAAAAAAAAAAAAAAAAAATAGGGGCAGCGGTGGCCTAGTGGTTAGGGAGTTGCCCCGCATCGGAAGATTGTGGGTTTGATTCCCTCACAAGTAGGTTGCCCTGAGGTACCCCTTAGCAAGGTACTGTTCCCGTCACTGCTCCCCGGGTGCTTTCAATAGCTGCCCACTGCTGCATGGCGTTTATGTGCATGGGTTAAAAGCAGAGGTCCAATTTCGTTGTGGTTCACGCTTGCGGTGCTGTGACCTCGCAATGACAAGTGTTGTCACTTTCACTTTTTTTCACTTTCATTACTCCAATCCATCCCAAAAGTCTTCACCAACAAAGAGTTTGATGAAGTGTCATTCCCGCAACTTAGCCCAAAGGTGTTCAGTGCATAATTAATCCCAACGCTGATCAAGAGTAACAGCAGTTCAACACTTCTTCATAGACTTCTTGGGATGGAGGTGGTCTAGTGGTAGGGTTTTCACCCTTGTCATTGCAAGGTCACAGCTTGGACTGAGGGGCATGGACTGTCACGTACAGAGCACAGAAGCAGGTGGCTTCTAATGAAGCAACTGTATCGTAAATGTCTGGTACCAGGTTACATAGAAGCCATCAATAACTTCTTCCAAAGGGACACTTAAGCAAGGTATATGGCATGGTTCATCTATGGTATCTCATGAAGAAACCTTTTAGGCAAGTTTATTTTTAAGAGTGCCAGCACAATGGTGATTGTATTTGAAATGTATTTGAAAGTGCTCATCACATTTACACCAATTGTATCAGAAATGGAGTTTATTTCCCTTCAAGGACAGAAACACTTTTACGCTACAACATGGAAAGCAAGAAGGCAGTAGAAAGTAAAGAGAAAAACAAGCCTCTGATATGTTATTGGATCTTTGGCCTGTGAAGACTTAATGTCCATGAGCAACATGGAAATACAAGAAGTTCAACATGGGATCTTTTAGAACTTATAATTATACCTTGGGTATGTGAATCAAGTCAGACTATAACCCAAATATAGCCAGTATGAGTGATGGGGTAGGACCAGGTTTATTACTAAGCTTTTTCCCAACATGCTGATTCAAAATAGGAGCAAACTGGGCCAAGATTTTGGTTTCCTTTCAGGCAGACTTCCATCATGTCTACAGCTTGAAAGGCTAAACACACAAAGGCTAAACACATAATTCCAGCGACATTTTTCCACTCACCTACACAAGCAGAAATGAGCTTATGAAAAAATGACTGATTTTTATCCTCTCGCTGATCACTCGCTCTCCACTTTTCATCCCAGTACCTCCACAAATCTCTCTCCCAACTGTCCGTGAGGCCCGAGATTCCCTTTCAAACGACACTTGTGTTCTTTTCCATGAGTTGCCCACAGCAACCGTTTCTTGCAGCAACTGTCTCATTGATCTCTTTCTGTCTGTGTAAACCTCTCTAGCCTCTGAAGGATTTCTCCTCATGTCATTTTCCCGCCACGGTCACCTTCAGCATGCACAACACATAATAGCTCTTAATTATCAAAGCTGTTTACAGTCAAATCTGGCGATTAATTGAGCGCATGCAAATTTAACCAACCGTTCTTTTATTCATTCATTCTTTTTAAACTCATGCCTGGTGGGCATGCATGTATATTTTAACCCTGGCTTTTTAAAAACTTGTACTTATAGTCGAGCAATAGCACATTTTATATCATTTTTTTTTTTTCTACAGAAATGAAAAATTCAAATTAATTGAAATTATAACAGTGTATATAGGTGATAGAGTAACATGTAGGTTTTTATTACAGCATGACAGGCAAGAAGGAGAGCACTGAATTCACTGTAATTGCTTTTCTTTTCATTTTTCCTTGTTAAAGTAAAAGTTTTTACTTTTTTTTTTTTTTTTAACCATTTTTTAATTTTAGGAGCTGTTTATTTGGAATGGCTTCCTTAAGACTATTACCATTATTTTTGTCTTAGCAGCTGAGAAAATGTTTTCCTTGGCACTTTACTGGGATAGACCACTTTTTACTGGGATAGACCACTACTTTATAGATGCTCAGCATCATTCAATGAAATGTCTGTTAAGTTACCAAACAGTAAGTCGCTATAAACCTAACCCTAACCCTAACCTTGACCGAAAAGTTAAATCTAATCCTAATCTTAAGACTAGCATAGGTGATGATCCTCTAAATTTCAACAAATACAACTAAAGAATCTGTAGATCATATTTTCTGTGACTTTTTGTAACAAAGTTCCCAATCCATCCATTTTCTGCCGCTTGTCCCAAACAGGGTCGCGGGGGGTGCTGGTGTCCAACCCAGCGCACACAGGGCGAGGACGGGGGACGCACCCTGGACAGGTCGCCATCCCATCGCAGGGATGAGCAGGACGGGGACGGCACCTTGCTCAAGGGTACTCCAGGGCAACGCATTGGGAAGGGGTTCAAACCCTGATTCTCCGATCACTATGCCAACGCCCTAACCACTAGGCCACCGCTGCCCCCCGAAGTTCCCAATGTCCACTATATTTTTTATTAATTCATTCATTATTGAGTGAGGTTGGCGTTTAGATTGCCTACGGTTAAAGGTTGCCCCATCCTGAATAACTCAGGATCATCCTGAATTAAAATATTGAAATATCCTGTCCTTTACTCAATTAGTCCCACAAATACACAGGATTGCTTGTACGCAGATGGTGTCCTCCTCACTTAGCCAACATGGGCATCTAGCTGACAGAGCTTTGGTGCTACTTACAGCCAGTTATAGCCTCTCAAACATTAGCAAGAAATAGGTAAGTCGCTGACGGACAACAGTGGTAATATTTTAATGCTGTAATCCCCGGATATTGGTAAGGACATGTCCCCACCATCAAGAACTAGTCCTATGCCCTCAACGATAAAGAAACCTTAAAAAATAGAATAGAAGAGATGCGATACACAGCTGTTACTGGAAAAGATGGAGGAAGTGGCAATTGGGGTCATGAAATTAAAGAGGAGATCCATTTAGATTAGAGGTTGACTTGCTTAGACAAGTGGACATGCTTTTTTTCACCATATTTTTAATAATCCTTTTATATCATTTTTAACCACATTTTTATAATCAAGGTATTTTCCATTAATACATTAATATTTGAAGGCTAACCAAAGCTAGGAAAAGGGTTTGTTTGCAGCACTTTCAATTGGGATATTAGATAAAACTAATTTCAGTAACAAACAACATTTCGTTTCATGTAAAACTCCCTTGTTCTGATTTAGGTGAGACAGGAGAAATCATAACACCATAAAGTGGGCAGATTAAAATCTCTTCATTGAAAATTGCTCTTTTTCTGTGTCCATGGGCCATTATGTGACTGAACCATTGGAACACAAAGAGGAACATCTAAACACTTTAGTGTTTTTGGCTTGGGTGAGTTCAGTACGGGTGCGTTTTGCTTTGGTAACCAGAGGTCATTAGTTTTCATGCTATTATCAGATGAAGCATTAACTTCAGAAAGCCTTATAAACTCTTAAGACCTATAGTGAGGAACATTCTGTCCATCTTAACCAGACTGAACACTAGCAAGAAAGAAGTCCTCGGTCATTAAGCTGATAATGATATCAAAGGACGGATGGAAGTGAGATACTGAGAGGTCAATAAATAAATACTCAGTTTCATGAATTAATTACATTTATTACATTTAATTTATCATGAAACTAGTTTAATTAAATTAGGTTAAAAGAGATTAAGCAAAAAGCAATGTAAGACTTTCTTTTTTCTTTCTTCTTACGGCTGCTCCCGTTTAGGGGTCACCACAGTGGATCATCTGTTTCCATTTCCTTCTGTCCTCTTCCTCCTTCAAACCGACCACCTGCATGTACTCTCTCACCACGTCCATAAACCTCCTCTTTGGTCTTCCTCTTCTCCTCTTCCTGGCAGCTCCATCTTCAACATCCTCCTCCCAATATAATCCTCGTCTCTCCTCTGGACATGTCCAAACCAACGCAGCCTTGCTTCTCTATCTTTGTCTCCAAGACGTCTAACCTGGGCTGTCCCTCTAATATACTCATTTCTAATCCTGTCCATCCTCGTCACATCCAACGAAAATCTCAGCATCTTTAACTCTGACACCTCCAGCTCTGCCTCCTGTCGCACAATATTGCTGAACATATTTAACGTTAACATACTATCTTATATTGTTTATTTGGTTCATTTATTTCAACTCACTTTAAATTGATCTTAAAAAAAAACAAACTTTTACTGATTTATTGTAATCATTTATTATTTTTATTATTTGTGACCTCAGTGTGTGATGCAATGCTCTTTCCAAATATAATCACCTTGCCTTGACTATTGCATAAATTAGTTAACTAAACTCACTCATGTTGAGGGTTTGCACATAATTTACCATGACCCATTTTATTTTCAGGCAATTATAACATTGAAGTAACCTCTAAAAATCTCTGCAAATAAACCGATACTGATTAAAGCATGTGGTCTATGAGTAAATATCCAAAGACCTCAGAAATATCCAGGATCAAACATTTTTGCTTGCCTTATTAAAAGTGGAAGACAGAGTTGCAACAGAAGACAATCATTTTGGCCCCAGTGTTTTTGACCTTATCTTTATCTTTGATTTATTCAACTGTTCAAACATGAACCGATGTGTATTTGCCCATTTACTTCACTACTGATTCTTGTTCTCTGACATTAAATCCTTTTGAAAGTGAAAGTGACTATTCTTGTCATTGTGAAACCCAGCACACAGTGAGACACAAAATTTTAGATCTACATTTTTCCCATACACACCGTGCAGCAGGGGGCAGCTATTGAAAGCACTCAGGGGGCAGTGATGGAGACGGCACCTTGCTCAAGGGTACCTCAGGGAAAACTAATGGTCTGGGTTTCAAACCTTCTGACCCCTGTGATGGCCTTTTGACCTGGAATGAGCCAACCATGACAGGGTATCAAAATAAAAGCCTTTTAATTCCACAAATATAAGCTGTAGATCAGCACTAATTTTTTGTTTTGCAAACCCTTTAAGAAGTGACATTTGTTACTTAGGGAGTTAGCCCCCTGAATCAGAAGATTGTGGGTTCGAATCCCTTACCATTAGGTTGCTTTGAGGTACCTTTAAGGTACTGTCCCCACCACTGCTCCCTGGGTGCTTTCAAGAGCTGCCCCCTGCTGCACATGTGTATTAGTGTGCATGGGTAAAATGCAGAGGTCTAATTTTGTTGTGGTGTGCTGTGCTGTGTTTCACACGAATAGTCACTTTCACTTTGCGTTGAGGTCGAATGTTGATGACCTCTCACTGCTCCCAGTGTGAACATACAGAAAGAGCACATTTGGGAATAATAGTCTTCCCACTTTCCTCAGTTTTGCTGCTCTCAGGGCATAAAAAATTGTGAACTATGAAATGATACTAAGTTTTCAGCTTCAGATGAGTCAAAGGAAGAGCATGAGAAGCTTCACCCTCCCATTGTTGGTGGTGTTGTGAGGTTGAGTGGGTGGAATTGAACATAACTAAATTGGGAAGAAAATGGCAAAGAAATACAAATGAAACTACCTTCTTTGCCATCAAGAGGCTTATATAACCTCCCGGTATGGACAGGAGAACCTGTTGGTGGGTAGAATATGGATTAGCCAATCCCAGCCTAACTGTGAAAATGATCTTTGGCATTTCAATGGGCTGACATTTTCTGTCTCTCTCTCTCTCTCTCTCTCTCTCTCTCTCACTCTCTCTCTCTCTCCCTCTCCCTCTCCCTCTCCCTCTCTCTCTCCAGAAGAGATGCATTAGGCCTTTGTCTTTTTAATGTTATAGAACTGAAGGAGGGAGTAAATGTGTTTGGAGGAGTCAGCGTCTTAATCGGAGGTACTGAGCGGGGGACCGATTAATGAAGCGGGGGAAGAACAGCTGAGGGTGTGAGTCACGCCGGAGGCAAGATGAGCCCAACCGAAAAAAAACACACATACACATGTTCACACACACTCATCTGAGGCAACGCTTTGTTAACCAGAGAAAAGAACACACTCGCAAGCTTATGAATACACCCTCACGATGTAGACGTGAAGCCGTTAAAGCAGAAACATCTCATCAAAGTAGTAAAAGGTAGGAGAAATTGTGGGGCACAGTCGAGGGGGATCCCTTGAAAGGCACCTGTCCACTGCAATACATAAAAAGAGCTACGCCTGTTCATATACTCATTACAAGGGCACCCTTATTTGTGTCTATGCACAAGCACTGCGTCCTTCCTTCCGTATGTCCAGCAGCAACATTTTGCATATGGAGCTTAAATCCAGGGTTTGGAAGAATGGTCTTGCAAGGAGGAATGCAGGGAAACCTGGAAACTTCAGCACAACTAACCATCACAAAAATCTTACATGAAGAACAAATCCCATTCATTTTCATAGCCGCTTGTCCTAATTAAGGTCACAGGGGGTGCTGGAGCCTATCCCAGCTCTCACAGGGGGAAGGCCGGGAAACACCCTGGACAGGTCGCCAGTCCATCGCAGGGCAGACAAATTAAACCCATTCACACCTATGGCCAATTTAGCCTCTCCAATTCACCTGATGTGCAGGTCTTTGGATGGTGGGAGGAAATCGGAATTCCTGGAGGAAACGCACACAGACACAGGGAGAACAAACTCCACACGGAAAGGACCAGGACCGTCTCTCCTGGGTATCAAACTCAGGAGCTTCGCTCTGTGAGGCAACAGTGCTACCCACTGCACTATCGTGCATACTCTAACCTAAACATTTCAAAGCTTTGGTCCTGGAGCCTCGCTGCCTCACTCACTCAAACTCAGGATTGTCCATTTGGTGATCATCGCTGTTAACGCTGCCATCTGCTAAACATAAGAATGGGGCAATCTGACACTAAGGATGACCATGTTAGTCATGTCATGCACGAAACAGAACCCCACATGATCACGTTGGACAGAAGACATTGTCACCACTTGTTCTCCAACATATGTCTCATTCAGCTTCTATGGTGTGAGCAGGCATATGGGAACATCTCCAATGTGACGTTTCCAAACCAATAAACAACCTTGTGAAGGCACCACTCCCTGGTGGAGTGGGCTGCACCATCACCCTACAGCAACTGTCTGTGTAAACTTCAGGAGCTCCACTTTTCTCCAACGGTATGGTGTCAGCAGGATTACTGGAAATGCTAAATTGCCCACTATTCTTGATGGACTGGTGACCTGTCCATGGCGTCTCTCTGACTTTTGTCTATGAGCCAATGAGTGTTGGGATAGGCTCCAGCTACCCACCAGCTCAACATCAGTGAATGGGTGGGCCATTAGCTACTGTTCACCTCAATATCTGTGAAATCAATATAAATGCATGACTTGTGGAAGCCTGCAGGCAATATGGCTGGCTAAAAGCTTCAACTGTTCATTTATTATATTTATTATTCATTATTCATTATTCATTATTAATATATTAAGTTGTTAGCAAGCTTGCGAACAATGAAATGTTGTTAGAAAATTTGCTTATAAACTGTTAATGGTTAGCAATCAATGGTAAAGAAGATACCATAAAGCATTACAAACCATGATACTTGTGTAAAAAAAAAAACAGCTCTGGTAAAATTAGAAGCATCGATTTAATTACTTTTCTCAGAACATAAAAGTCAAAAGTTTTCTAAGATTTTTAGCTGCTGTTCATGAACAAAGTGAACTGAATCTCACTCCATATTAACAGAATTAAAGACTATTAAAGCTTCGAACTTCAACTCCAATAAAAACAATCTACTGAAAATAATCCACATGAACTTCACCGCTTCACTTTCATCCATGTCTCTACTAGTTCTCCCGTCACGGACATAACAATCAATACACGCCTTTTCTCCACCGTCAACTCTCCCTGTCCTCTCTGTAACGTCTCCTTCACTCTGTCCTGCACTGATGGGCACACAGAGGGACATCTTTTCTGTGTCTGTGTCCATTTAGGCTGAAAAGGATCTCGAGATTAGGAAAGTGATTTAAGATAAATATAATGGCGATTTCTCCTGAGATTCATTCAAACTAAAGTAAAGAGTCTGTTCTGAAAATGTTAGAAGTAGGAAGTACAGATGTATGCTAAAAAATGAATGCTAAAAACTAAGTATCTGGATTTTGCTCCCCCCACCCCCCCCATTGCATGTAATTAAAGAATCTTAATACAGTCTTATGCTAAATGTTGTAAGGATAGATGTATCCAATATCAAGGCATTTATAAACACACTTACACACACATGCGCATCAGTAGCTGGTCCACTTCAGGTGGTACAGTTTCAGCTGCAGAGCCAGAAGTGAAGATGTAAGCAGTATCACTGATGAAAGGGATGAAGCACGGAGAGCGCTGGTGGGTCAGAGAGTCAGAACGGTGGCCAAGTGCAGAAGTTTGTTTGTCTTGACACGATGACAGCTGGGAGGCTGTGTCATCCCCTCACAAACACTCACACTCCCTCACACACACTCACTCACACACAGACACGTCAGAGTCTCTGTGTCATCTGCGGTGACAGGATTATTTTTAAACGTATTCTCCCTTCAGAACAATGTAGAGAAACCTCGAGAGAAACTGGGGTTGGATAAACTCATACACACATGAAAAGAGAAGTCAGGTGTGGGGACCAAATCCCCCAAAATGAAAGCATGCGATGAGGATCCATATTGGACCAAAATTGGACTTCTGCATTTAACCCATGCACAAACACACACCGTGCAGCAGTGGGCAGCTATGAAAGCGCCTGGGGAGCAGTTACAGGGATGGTACCTTGCTCAAGGGTACCTCAGGACAACCTACTGGTGAGGGGTTTGAACCCACAATCTTCCGATTCTGTAGCCAACTCCCTAACCACCACCATCGCTGCCCCATGCAGAGGGCTGCCTGCGCAGCGCCTGAGGAGCAGTGATAGGGCGGTACTTGCTCAGGGGTACCTCAACCTACTGATCTGGAATTCAAACCCACAACCTTCCTATCCTGGGACCTCACCCAGGATTGCTTAAACATTATGCGTCATTATGCAGTCAGAGGTGGGATTTCCTCATGGTCTGCATTTTATGTCCCCTTCCAAACATGCAGACCCATTTGGGCCCAAGTGGACAAAAACACACAGAAAAGACCCTTGGTGTGTCTTGGTGCAGATCATACACAACAGACATAAGCCAATAGAAACATCCTTCAAACAACTACCATTATACTTACCTGCAATTTGTGTTATTTATTATTTATATTATTTTCTAAGTTAAATCCCTGACATCTTCACACACTTCGATTCTTTTTGAAGGTTTAATAATTCAACCGGTAGATGAAAATTCATTGGTGAAAATAGACAAATAAACCTTTTTTTTCTGAATTTTATAAAATATTCTCTTCAAAGGTTCCACGTCGCATTGCTCATTGAACAGTCTCTGCTCTAGAATCCTCTCATCCTCCAACTTCAGGGTGTCCTCTTCTGAAAAGCCAAAAAAACCAGTAACACTTTATTTACAGGCAGCGTTCATAAGGCATGACATCTTCAAAACTCTTTAACTACAAGCGATGTTAACATTTATAGCGGCACATTTCAACGTGTCCAATACTGTTGCGCTTTCTGAGATGAAACTTTTAAAATGTTATGTGATGCTTGTCAGAATAAACCTTTATATATGTTCATGTGGGTCTGTGCCGATTGTCAAAAATGCTTTATAAAATGCTAAAGAGCTTTAGTTTTATTTTTTGATCTGGAGAGTTATTTTACTCAGTCTTTGATCAGACTGAAAACATTGTTTAAATTAATCTTAGACTTCTATCCAACTTTCATCTTCTATGTCATTCTGAGAAGCACTCATTTCACTCATTTTGACCATCAGATTGTGTGAAATGTCTTTTTATTTTTTGGATTAGACTGTCCTGTGATGGACTGGTACCCTGTGCAGGGTGTTTCTCCACCTTTCAGATGGGCTTCAGTATCCTCTGCGATATTGGGAAGGATAAGCAGCTCACCTGATGGAAGGATGGATGGATCAATTGGGTTAAATGATTGTATTCCCCAGATATCTGATCATTTACATTTACATTTTACGGCATTTAGCAGACGCTCTTATACAGAGCGACTTCCACTTCCTAATTACAGGGACAGTCCCCCTGAAACAACTTGAGTTTGAGGGTTTCGCGCAAGAACCCAATGGTAGTGCTGGAGGTGGGATTCAGACCTGCAGCTTCTTGGTTCATAGGCAAGTGTCCTTTTTGTAGACCACCAACAATAAGAAACATCTAGAGGTGCATCTAGGGCACAATAGGTTCATGAAATATAGTTGTTTCCTGAGAACATTTTTGAGGACACATTTGTAGTCCCATTTCCATCATTTCATCATCAAATCATTTTAGCAAATCTCTTTTTGATAGTACATCAAATCAGAACACTGCCATTTCACTTGTGATAAACTGACCTACTTCACAGCTGCTCTGCTATATTTCCAACTTTTCCATCCCAGTTTAATCCCATGCTTTCGGTACATTTGCCAAGATCCTAATAGGTGGTCTTTTTAACATCCTACCCAGTTTTTAACATACTTTTTTGTTTCATTCCCCACTTTATTCCTGAGGCATTTTAATCAGATACACACAACTGTGACATCTCTCATTTGGGACAAGAAGACCTCCCCAAACCCACAGAGCACTGTAGCAGAGAACAAAAACCACAGCAGCCTGGCTTTGCCCAATTTCCAGTTGTACTATTGGGCAGCCAACATTTTAGCTCTGTTGTACTGACAAGCGGTTGCTTTTGAATCCAGAATCTATGGTTGCTCATCTGTCTGTTCTCCCCAACCACTGACCACACCACCCAACTGCCAGAACCCAGCTGTCAAAGGCAGCCTTTGGTCCCAGTTCAGAAAATACTTTGGCTTGCCCACTGCTGGTGGTGAGTTCAAACCTGTATTCCACAAATTAGTCCCTCCAATGTCTCTATAATTAAAAGTGCTAAGGAGGACTTGGATATGAAAATATCCATCTTGCACTCTTCCATCAGGTGCATCATCTTTATTCACAAACTCAATTTGCTAATGATGCTTATTATTGCACATTTATTGGTTTCTTTGGGGTCTCCACAAGACATTCTTCTTGGTCCCGAGGTCAATCTGACACAGTTGCTTACATCTCGCTTTAAATAATTCTGTTAAATTGGAAAAGCAGTCTTTCTCCTTTTTTCCAACACTGGATAAATGATATGATGCAATTTCTCAATCTGGGGAAAAACAAGTATGCAAAGTAGCAACTGAAATAGTATTCAAACTGGAAAACATTCTAGCAAACACACATCACACTATCACACCGATACAAGGGCCTTCACAACTAGAAGCCAACTAGCATGTCGAAAAAGTTGGTCTGAAACTAGTTGGTGCCGTTGTCAGAAAAAATGTTTGGTCATTAATAGACTCTAGTGAAGAGAGATTGCAGGATATTTTTGTTAATTCAGTTCATCTGTTGGATGAAGTGTTGGCCTAGTGGTCAGGGACTTGAATCCAAGATCAGACCAGCAGGTTATTTTGAGATACCCTGCAGCAGATCTCACACTTCTTAGACGTAGATAGTGCTAATGTAGAGTTGATGCTAAAAACAAAAAACTAGGGTTCAGATAGGAAGTTGTAGGTCAGCAGCAATAGCTGGCAGGAAATATTTAAAAGCTAATCTAATCTTAGTCCATGGTCTGTCTAAATATAGACCAGAAACAAAACACCAGCATAGCATATTAGGTCTTGATGTGCTCCATTTCTTAAGTGAAAGTGAAAAAAAGTGAAAGTGACAAACAATGAAACTTGACCCCTGTATTTAACCCATGCAAACACTGTGCAGCTATTGAAAGCGCCCGGGGACAGTACCTTGCTCAAGGGTACCTCAGGGCAACCTACTGGTGAGGGAATCAAACCCACAATCTTCCGATACAGGGGCAACTCCCTAACCACTAGGCCACCGCTGCCCCTAAACTTTATAACCAGGTTTCAGTCTCACTGGTCAAACTCAGTCGTCAAGAAATCCATTTGGAGACCACCTCCCAATGTGGCTGGGATCTGATTGGATAGACAGACCCAGCACATATAGGGAAGTGGAAAAACATCCTGGGCAGGTTGCTGGTTCATTACATGTACACCTACATGACATTAAGCTTCTCCAGCGCACCCGATGTGATGTTTTTAGGGGGGAGCCCTTGGTAGATACAGGGAGAACATCCGAACTGGGAATGGAACTCACTGCAGCTTATTTTGCCATTCAGACTGCTGATAATCTGTCCTGCTCAATTAGCAATTTGCTCAATTAAGTTGTGAGCTGACTGTCTGAATAAAACTTAAAGGCAGTCCTACATGAGGGTGAACTTCCACCCAAACAAAGCACCCATCAGCCCACAGTTCCAACTACTGGATATGGAGTCTATGTAACACTGGCACAGCAGCATTTCACACACTCATAAGGAAGATTTTGGCAGCACCACACACACACACACACACACACACACACACACTCAAGTCCTTGCTGGCCTTGCCCAGAGCATACATAGTGCTGTGAAATGTCACACTGGTTTTCACAGGACAAGTGATGTCCTGTGACACAAGTTGTGCGTATGTATTCTTCAGGCCAGAATCGGCAGGCTGAACACTGCAGAAGGCTGAAGTATGAAAGCAACCGATTAGCTACATTTCGGTTAATTCTGTTCGATTTGTTGAGTGAAGAAATCACACGCACTGATCTTTAGCACTATTAGAAATTCCTGTAAAAGGGCTTGGCGTTGAGAAACATTGAGGCTGTGTTGAAGTACTGGATATGTTCCTGTGCCAAAAGAAAACCTGCAAAGAAATCCATTCATTATGGACTCTCAGAAGTGCCCCCTAGTGTCTGTTTCATGGAGTGGTCAAGAATTTTCAGTTCATGTATATTTATCTGAGCTGTGCAATTTCTTTAAAACCATTTATCTCAGCCCTGAGTGTCTTTCTGCCACAAACTTTTGAATAAATACAACAAGAAAGCAGTGCAAAAGATCCAGATTAGTTTAGAGTGTTAACATTACACTGTGCGTACAATCATTAGGTGAGTAATTTGAAGATTCTTTTTAATATGGAACAAATACAGTGAACAGTCAATCCAGAATGGGAACATTCTCAGGGGAATACAGATGTGTGCACAATTATTAGGCAACTAAATGAAAAAGGAACAGAGTAATAATGAGAATAAAAACTCAAAATTTAGAAACATTTCTGACATAAAGAAAAACATCTTTGACCAAAAAAGCTGCCCTTCTTTTCAACAATAGTCATAATCCTTACGTTCATGGAGTCTGTCTGTTTCTTGATCTGCTGACGATAAACCTTTTGTGCAGCAGCAACCACAACCTCCCAGACACTGTTCAGAGAGGTGGACTGTTTTCCTTCCTCGTAAATCTGCTGTTTAAGAGGGTCCACAAGTTCTCAGTAGGGTTTCAGGTTAGGCGAGGAAGGGGATGTGTCATTATTCTTTTATCTTTAAGGCTTTACTGGCCATGCAGTGGAGAACTTCCATGCATGTAATGGAGCATCGTCTTGCATAAACATGGCCTTCTTGAAAGATGCAGACTTTTTCCTGAAGCACTGCTTGAAGTGTCTTCTGAAAACTGGCAGTAGGTTTGGGAGTTGATTTTGAGTACATCTTGAACCCAAAAATGTCCAACCAACTAATCTTTAATAATACCAGCTCATTCTAGTACATAGTACTATTACTAGTATTGTGGAAGTGGAGCTCTGTTGCCTGTTACTGATCCAACCATGGGCCCATCAAGAGTCACTCTCATCTCATCTCCATCAAACCTGAAAAACCTGTCTTGAGATGTTTTTTGGCCCAGTCTAGATGTTTCAGCTGATGCATCTTGTTCATGGTGTTGGGGTTTCAGTCTTCCTTACTTCGTCCAGGTCTCTGGGCACTCCAGGTAGGTTCAGTTCTGGAATATGACAGCACTGGAGGATCATGGGTTCCTGATAGCTTCATATTTGATTCTTCCCTAAATTTGGCAGTTTGTGTCTTTTTTTCTCAACAAATTTCTTACAACTCTGTTGACCATTTAAAACAAACCGTTTGATGGTTCTGTGATCACACCCTTATTTCTTAGCAATTTCAAGACTGCATCTCTCTGAAAGACTTTACAATTTTTGACTTTTCAGAGTCTGTTCTATCTTTTTGTCACATGTTGCCTGAGGAAGAAAAGAAGCTACCAATAATGATACACACCTTGATTTAGTTTTGATCTCCTTAGGCCACACCCCCTTCATTACACAAATACACATCACCTGATCTCCTTAATTCCCATCAGCATTCAAGTTTATTCAGCTTGGAGTTGGAATATATGGATAAAAATGATGATCTGGTCAAAATACTCACTTGCCTAATAACTGTGCATGTTCAAGCAATAACAAGTTCAAGATTTCTCCTCGATGTCTACAGCCATATATGAGTAAAGTTCCAGGAGCAGCTCCTGATTTATTTAAGTACTCGTTAAGCCAAAGGAGGTATCCGATGGGAACTTTTAATTGGTTATTTTTAAAGATCCGTTTTTCCAGAACCTTAAAAATTGAAAAAGGTGAAAAAAAAAATAATATTATGTTGAATCACATGCAATCTTTGGGTCTTCTTTTACATGCCAAAGTTGTCATTATTTGAGATTTCTTGCTTTTTTTCCCCAGCAAACCAGAAGAAAAACAATATTGAACTCAAAAAGTGATTCACAGGCGGCAGCACATCATCTGAAATCTATCTCCTGAGAGCTGGTAATTGGAACTGGTTGAGAACCACCTCAATATCAAACCAAGCTAAATTACTAGAATTTGACATGAAGCAGTTTGCAATTCCAGAGCAACTTGTTTTTTTTTGTTTTTTTTATTTCAGTGGCACACAAATACAGCCAAATATTTCACACCATATACCATATCATAACCAACCATTCCCTTTTCACCTTCCTTCTGACAGGACAATTTTCCAAAACCATGTTAGTGAACTATGTCCAAGTCTTTTTCATCCAGTGGCGCACTGGACAAGTTAAAGAATGGGCAATGTTACATTTTTGTGCGTTTTTCTTGTGCTGTTTCGTAATATTCAAAAATGGAGACATCTCAGAAGAACCTTCTCAGGACAGGAAAGGACATCAAAGATCGGCTCATCCAATAGTTTTCTCCATATACTTTGTCAGATATTTTTTTTGTCTTTAAGTATCTTCAAAAAACTTGGAATTCCAAGAAAGTTTTGTAAATTTCTATACAATATCTTTTTTCGTGCTTCATTCCTGCTCTGCAAAATCTTAATTTTTGGTCCTTTTAGTCCAGCTTGGTGCAAAAAAAAGCCATGAACATATATATATATATATATATATTAAAAAAATAGCAGTCAATAAATAGCTCTGCCCTTGCGATTTGGGACATCTGTACACCATACAGGCTGTTAAGCGCATCCAGCTGGTTGAACATGCTAACTTGATAACTAGGTCCAAACTTGTGCAGATAAACCAATGTACCACAGGCTTCTGTGAGTTACAGAGGCCCAAACTGATCCCAGGTCAGGTTTTTGGCCTCTACATAATCACACAGCTCTTGGCACGGTCTTTCCGGATAGTGGGTGGCCTCTCCAGGATCTCAGAACGCTGGGGCTGTTGGGATACACGCTTTAGCCCTCGGCGGGAGTTGGAGCGCTTTAGTGGTGGATGTTGGAGCTGGGGTACAGAGGCCAAAGTGGTGACATGAAAAACATCCCGGACACTGTTCTCCGAGAATTTAGATGTGCATTCAGTATATGCCACAGCCCCGATCTGTCGAGCCATGGAGGCGCCCTAGAGAGGGGGAGAAAAGTTAGCATATGTTTGGCTTTTGGCGGTGAACCAATGTCAGAGGTGACGTCAGCATCTTAGCATTTCAGTGTGGTCTTTAGTGTAAGCGGACATTTAGCCTAATGAATCGGAATGAATTAAAATGCAATTCTGTGCGAAAAAATTAAATGGACACCATTCACTAAGGCTTTTCACTTTTTGTGGTGGGCAATTCAGATACATATGTCCGAGATCCACTGCAAAAAAAGATAAGTGAGCCTATAGACACTTGCTATGACACTACCTCCACCATGTTTCATAGGCTGGCTATGGACAAAGCTCATGAAAAGCAACTCTGTGCTTTTCTTACTCCATTATTCTTAAACATATTGTTCTGCTAAAGAATTCTGCTTCTTTAATTCATCTGCTAATTTTTCTATTAGAAAAAGGTGACTATTTTTGACACTGTGAAACACAGCACGCAGTGAAATTGAACATGTGCCTATCACCCACACAAACCATGCAACAGGGGGCAGCTACTTAAAGCGCCCGGGGAGACGTGATGGGAACAGCACCTTGCTCAAGAGCATCTCATGGCAACCAACTGGTCTGGGATTTGAGCCCATAACCTTCTGATCTAGGCCACTAGGTCACCGCTGCCCCAGTGTAATGAGTGATGCCAATGAGTGATGCTACTAGTTTAACCAGTTGTGAAAGTTTCTAATTGGCTTACCCATTTGGGCTTCGGACCCGGATTCTATAACACTGCTTTGTGACAACAACAGTTGTTAAAAGTGCTATATAAATAAAGTTGACTTAACTTGACTATTTCGTTTGCTAACTCGCCTGCCTAACCCTTTTCTCTAAATTCTGTGTTTGGTCAACTTTGTCGTCTACAAAGGTGTCTATTTTGCTGTTAGCTTAGGCTGTACTCAAGCCCTTTGCATCAATACTGCTTTGCAGCGGTTGAGATGCATCCGTGTCTCAAGGGAGACACAAAAAGCTAATGAGTGAAGAGAAAGAGAGAGAGAGAAGCAGACAGTATAAGGTGATGAATGTGAAGTGTACAACTGTAGTTCTCAATAATGCAACATCAGATGTGTGTGTCCATCTAAACACATTCTGATAGCCCTGTCCCTGATGCTGCTCATGATTATTTCATTACAGAGTGCTCCAGGGTATCAGCATTTCTGTGGCCTTAGGCAAAGTGAAGTGTGTGTTTTGAGGTTGTGTAGTGAGTGAGTGTGTATATGTCAGGCAAGCCATCCATTAAACTGTGAAGGCTCCTGTCTAGGGCCTTAGCATGGCAGAAAACTCTTGCTCTTTTGTTTGCTTTTCTATTATTGTTAAATATATTTATCCTCATGGCCAGCTTCATGAAGCACACAGAAATATAACGAAAAACACTCATGCTCTGTCGGTCATGCTCCAGTGTGGTATACCAATATGGTTTATCCCTTGAGTGATGTTTACTGTCATTAAAAAGGCCTGAATGTTTACTTAAACATATTTTATTCCTACACAGTATAACAATCAAAGCCTCAGGTGAAGCCTCAACCAACAAGCTCAATGCTACTAAAAAAGATGGCCGACATTCTGGGAAACTATGGGTTAAAAAAGTATAAAAGAACTTATTTTCATCTCAACTCATTTTTTACCTAGCTAGCTAAATGGGTCCATCTGGTTTTATCTTTTTATCTTCAATGTGGACCAGCTATTTACTGTATGGACCAATTCGGAAAGCTAACATGAGCTAGTTTTACAAAGCTAGCAGGTAGATTATTGTACCGACTGTTAGCCTGGGGCTACTTGCTTGCTAATGTGTTGGGCTGTCCTTCTGTGGAGCACTTTTGGTGGATACTAAACCACTGCATACGACCTTAAAAGACTCCCATTTCACCAGAGCTGGTGCCTAGTTAAGATGTATAAAGTTAGCTTTTTGTAAACTGAAATTCAATGCTGTGCTAAAATGATAAATAAACACCATCCACTTAAGCTTTCGGTTAATGCCAAGCAGTTCAGATGCTTATGTCTAAGATGAATTAAAATGCAAAGAAAAGTGAGTGTATACACACTTGAGCTATGACACTACCTCCACCATGTTTCACAGGCTTACTATGGATGAATAGCAGCATTTTATCTACACTTTTCCTATTCCATTTGCATGTTAAAGTTTAGTCTTCATTTAATTTGCCTATTTTTATAAAGGTCTATGAAGCTCCCCTCTCAGCCGGAACATTTATAATGCACCTACTGCTGCTAGTGTTTCTTTATAACAAATGGTTTTATCTTTTTCTCTTAAATGTGGACAAGCAATTTACTGCGTGGACAAACTCAGAAAGCTAATAGATGTAACTTATTGTATTCACTGTTATTCAGGGGATAGTTGCTTGCTAAGGTACTGCAGTTGTCCTGGAGTGTTTTGGTGGGTACTAACCCACCTTGTCAAAGTGGCTCAGATATCATGAGCCAGCTGTGTGTGTGTTTTAGTGTGTGTGTGTGTGTGTGTGTATGTGTGTACTGAAATCTCACTAAAACTGCTAAAATATTCAAAGCCCCATTGAATCACTGAGCTGTGAAAATGAAGCACAAAGTGTAAGACCACTGGGTCACTTCACACACACACACACTCATACACACACACTTTTATTTACCATATCACCCTGTCTCTCTTTCTTTCTCCCTCTCACTCTCTCCATCTAGTTGGCTGAGTGGGTTTTTGACCCATCACATTTTAGAGTACTTGGGCGATGCCCCACTACTTTTTAATTGAGTTTAGGACGCTTTCACCCAAAAAACCCTCCCTCCTCCCTGAACTGCATGGATCACTGACCTGTAGGCAAGAAGAGATACAGTCAAACTCATGGGCAGAACCAATCAAAATGTTTGAGGGGCAGAACCAATCAACACTAAAACAGTTTCAGAAAATCAGAAAATGGCAAAGTTATCTTTTACTTGGCCACACATGAAGCTTAAGTTCTCCTTGTGATTTCTAAATTTTCCATTCTACCCAAAAGAAATCATACATGCTGTTATGAAGATTAGAGCCCTTTTTCCATCAATAGGGAACTGGTTCTTGAACTGCTGCTCTCATTCCGGAATCTTTAAATCTCTTCAACCAGTCTGGAGCAGAACCGCTGTAAATCAAGGATGTGTTATTAACTATGGAGGGACTCCATCTATGCTTATAAAAAATATTTAAATAATAATAATGCTCTATATTTGCTGATGGAGTAACATCCAAGTAGACTTCATGCCTACAGATGAGCTACTATGACCAGGTAGTACGGTTCCTAAGTCATGTAACCCCCAATTTTAACCCTGGGTTCCTTCCTGGCTGTGGTGATGCTTTGGATGCACTTACAGTAACACTCTTTCAGATAGTTTCTGAATGAGTGTTACTGTAGTTTTCTCTAAAACTAGGTGAGCAATTGTAGGATGATATGTTTCAGCTCAGGACATCTTGCAATCCTACCACTTCCCCTCTTGATCCTATTCTATCACATGTGTTTCTGACCACATCCCATCCTTGGATCTTCACACAATTGTCATTCATAAAATTAACAGCTCTGTGACATATGACCATGTCCCAACTGCCTTAATATCAGCATGGTGACCTCAATCCTCAAAAAGCCTAAGCTAGACATCACTAACATACACAAGTGTAGACCGGTATCTCTTCTTTCCTTCCTCTCCAAAGTATAACAACCAACTTAAACTGTTTCTGTTCCAAACAGGCTCCATGACTCAATCTGCATACAAAACAGCAAATTATATAAAACTGCACTTCTGTCTGCCAAATGGTAGAATCTGCTAAGCTGTCCTCTTTTTAGATCTTTCTGCAGTTTTCGATCCTGGTCTCCATCCTCGATATCACTGACCCTGCCTGTCAATGGTGTGCTTCCTTTCAGGAGTTAACAGGTGTTATGGGAAGAATCAATGTCTGCCCTTTGGCATCTGCCCACTGGTGTTCCACAGGGCTCAGTACTGGGTCCCCTACGATTTCATTGTACACTTGCACCTTTTGCAAAATAATATCCTTGCTTGATTTTTCACATCACTGTTAGACAGACGACACATGCTCTCCTTTCCTCCCAATGACTCTTAAATCTCTGCCAGGAATCCCAGGGGATTCTTCCCGGTGACCTGACATTGCCATAACGCAATCATCACTGAAGCGCAGAATCTAGGTGTCATTTTTAATGCTTTCCTTCTTGTCCTAGTTCCCAAACATGCAGGTACCCTCTTATTTACATCAGGAAAATATGTGCCTTCTTCACCACTGTTGCTGCTCAGAAATTCATTCAGTCAATCATCAGTACAAGACTGGACACACTCATAACTATCAAAACACTTTAGCTGATTCAGAATGTAAATGGACTTCATTGCACAACATTCAAATATTTCAATTCTGCGAACCCTTCACTGGATTTCCTTGGCTGCCAAAATTAAAATAAAGCCAAAAATGGTCCAGACTCTTCTTTAGCTGCAATAATCAATTGATGGCTCACAGCTCGCCCTCTTAGAAACATTAAGCTAAGACCTTCCATTTCTCAAAAGCAGAAGAAACACATCAAGGCTCCTCGGCTTCAGCTTCTAGTTGCAACAAACTGATCATCAGAACTGATGTGATGACTTTTTCCCCCATGGCAACTGAAGACCCACTTCTTCAATGAGCATTTAGGATTAATGAATAATAATAATAACCATAAAACACATTTTCATGCCTCAAACTAACACAACTAACATAATTCACAACCTAATTACAACTGTTATTTTATAATAATTAAATAATTTAATATAATTACAAAAAAAACCCCCAAAAACTAACTGACTTTCATGATTTTCATTTTTTATCCATGTCATCAGTGTGTTAAAAAACACTTGTCGCTCTCAATGAGACCATTTGCCAAAAACTGTAAATTTAAATGTAAATGTCATAAGTTACCAGTGTGAGCATTGAATAGAAGCAAGTAGTCACCAGTCAGAATGATATCATTGATCTCTTTGTATCCATCCACAGATGGATCTACTCTAGTATTAATCTAGCACTGACTTTCTTTTGTTTTTAATGAATAAATCAACATCATTTTTTATGAATGTTTGAAGATTGCATTTGGGCATCTCCTCTGACTGGGTTTCTATTTTGTAATCTGCATAAAAATGGCCTCTGCCGTTGTCTACCTGTGATTTTGTTGCCTTGCTATTTCTGATAACCTCTCACATCTATTTCATGCCATTGAAGATATTCAAAAAAGAAAAAAGTCCTTCTATTTATCCCATTCAAACTCAGACAGTCTCTCCATTCTAGATGCCACTCATCCGCGGCATTTTACATAATGACCTGTTTAGAACTGAAAAACTCATGAATGCCAAATCAGCAGCTCGTCCACTGCTTTCAATCTGGCTAAGGACGGCGACTGAGCTTATGTGTCTTTATTCTTCTAAAGTCGTTAACTTCTAAAGCTGTCCTTAGTGGAAAGTTATAATTTCTTTAACAAGGCCCATATTCTAGTATTTTTACAACTCAGCCTTAAACACATGGTAACCTTACGTAAATTTTTACATGACAATTTTCCAATCTCCCTTCATCTCTCAGAATTAAACAGAGCGTTTTTCATTCAGCACCTTTAAAGACTGAAATATGTAAATGAGCGCGCTCATACTGGCCGTTCTGTAAAAGTCTGTAACGTAAGCAGACTGAAATCCTCAGAGGCGTGGTAGAAAATAAGATTTAGGATATGTGGATCCTTTGGGAAGCTACAATGATCTATTTGCTTCCTGACAGCCAGGAACAGCACAACGTTTAACCGTTTTTCAACACCTGTTCCACCATTAACTGCATTGTTGTTGTTCCTAAATCACTTCATTGGGCATAGCTACATGGTAACGGTAGTAGGAAAGGTCTAAATACAAGGCTGGTATTTCTAATAAATGTGACAATTAGAATTACAAGGTAGAGCATCTGGGGCAGCGTTTGCCTAGTGGTGAGGGACTAGGCCCCAGGATCAGAAGGCCATGGGTTCGAATCCCAGACCAGTAGGTTGTGCTGTGGTACCCTTGAGCAAGGTAACAGCCCCATCACTGCTCCCCAGGTGCTTTCAATAGGTGCCCCCTGCTGCATGTGTGTGTATGGCTGTGGTTCACTCTGTGTTGTGCTATGTTTCACAATGACAAGTTGTCACTTTCACTTCACTTGAAGATTTTCACCCTAATCCAGGCCTTCAGGGGCATCTGATTGTAAGAGGCAGGTGTGCTGCATCTGAACAGTGTGAAACATCTCCAGGAGCAGGATTTCAGTTTTCAAATAACAACTGGACAGCACAGAAGGTCATGGCTTCTGCCAAAGTGGAAACAAAGTATAAGTGTTAGCAATAAACTGGACGGTGAGTTTACACTTCAATGAGTGCTGATGCCTTAGACACCCTTCCCCATATTCAGCCCAAACCTCTCCAACAAAATTAGAGCCACATTCCCCTGTAATTCACTTAAGCCTGAGTTAACAGTTTGCATTTGACTTTGATTAGCCATGCTGTTCTCCCAGGCCTCCAGTTGTGACTCATGGTCTGACTTAAAGGCCTTCCTTATGATTCATTACCGCCTCTTTTCCACAGTTTTAGGCAGCTTACAGTGAGTTGAAGGACAGTTGGTGAGAGTTTGTGTGCTAAATTACAAAATTTCTTCTTCAAACTTCATCTGCATGTAATGTGAATAAATGAGGAAAACACCAGGCCTTTATTTTTTTACTGTAATTTAGCTGACACACTTATCTAGAGTGACTTCCATTTTTCGGACTACAGAGACTGCTTCTCTGGAGCAAATTGAGGTTAAGGGTCTTGCTCAGGAAGATGCTGCTACTAGAGGTGAGATTTGAACCTGCAACTTCTTGGTCAAGAGGCAAGTAGTCTACTTCTAGACCACCACCACCCCATCTGGGGACAACAGAATCCAGCAGAATGTTGGTCAAATGGCACATGTGATGTTTGCTCAAGTTTGCTACTGGCAATGGTTTCCAAACATTTCCATTTTATGTTCAACAAGTTCTCAAAATCCTTTCGACCTGAAAGTTAGCCTGTTGTGTCAACTGAGGTCTCAGAAAGGCTTGCTGTCTGTCAGTCTCTCTCTCATGTCAGATCAGCGGATTGGCACCCGAAGCCTGCCTTGTCCTTCAGTGGGGACAAGAGCGGCTGAAGGATTTGTGTAAATGAATCATTGGGGGGTTGTGTATGCGTCGGGGGGGGGTGTAACATTAGCGACAGAATGGGGCATTAAAATTCATGCATTGGTAGTCCAGTCCTATCACTGCTAGAGGACACAGCAAACAATTAAAATCATCCCAGTTCAGTTCATTGTCATCTCTCACTCTCTCTCCCTCCTTCCCTCTCTCTCTCTCTTTCTTCACACTCTTCTCTTTATAGGCCTTTGATACCTGGAGCAGTTCCCTTTTTCATTGTCATCCCCGGTGACGTTTTGTCAGTGAAGTATGAGATGGCGACAGATGCTAAAAATAAAAATTCCGTCTCCAGGGATACGGATTAATGTCAGCATTTCAGCTCCTTGTGATGATTTCCACCTGAACTGGAAAAGTGTGTGTGTGTGTGCGCGTGTGTGTGTGCATTAATCTGCACAAGCAGATGGTTTAAGATGGAAAGAGCAAGAGATGCTTCAAAAAAAGAGTGACGGCAAAAGCAAAAACTGTCTGTGTGACAGTTAGACCCAACTTTATTCATGTGCGAATATCTTCAAGTGCATTTGGCTGTGTGTGTGTGTGTGTGTGTGTGTGTGTGTGTGTGCTTGTCTTTCACTGATCAGATGTTCTCTGCAAAAATGAAGATGTGACTGATTTGTAAAAAATATTTTTTGTGTGTATGTGTGTGTGTGTCTCTGTGTTTGTGTGTGTGTGTGTGTGTGTGTGTGTGTGTGTGTGTGTGTGTGTTACCTGCTCGTGTGTAACCGGTATTAGTCGTAGTTTGGACAGTTCCCTCAGTGTGTTCAGGTCAGTCCTCATGTCCTGTTTACAGCCCACTAACACCACTTTGGCATTTGGGCAATACTCCTGTGTCTCTCCCTGCCACTGCAGGAACACACACACACACACACACACACACACACACACACACACACACACAGACACACACACTATTATTATTACATTTTGTGTGTTTTTTATATTTAAATTAAGTCCATTTTACACACATTCTCCTTTAATTGCAGTCAAGACATTAAAGTTTGCAGCAGTTAACAGGCTAATTTATCTCACCATCCAAAAGTCTAAAGTATCAGTAAAAACATAAAATGCAGAAAAGTGTATAAAATTTTTTACAATAAAATCTTGTATTTGAAAGCTAAAGTGGAGTTCCAAAAGAAAGTGAAAGTGACTATTTGTCATTGCGAGCACACAGTAAACCACAACAATATGCTTCTCTCTATTTAACTAATCAAACCGTGAACCTATGGGCAGCCTTATCTAGCACCCAGGAAGCGGGGATGGGAATGGCACCTTGCACAAAAAAACTTCATGGTAACCTAGTGGTCTGGGAAACCCATGACCTTACGATTGCAGGACCTAATTCCTAACCACTATGCCACTGCCCCTGAATAAAACCTCAGAATAAATGAAGTTGATAATATTCATCAGCATTCAACCATTGGTCCAAACCACCATCACAGGAGAGCTTCCCAAGGAAGTGTCATCAACAGAGGAGGGGCTACATGACAAAAGTAAACAAGGAGAAGGACATGCCCACTAATGAAAAACCAACAATGTTTTGGCTCCAGCTGGGAACTTGACTCTGAAACAATTTATTTTTTTTACCAAAATGGTCCAAACAGTCCACATTTTGGTGCCCAAACCAAAATGAAACCAGTTCCATTCTCTGGTTTGGGTTCGAAACCAGAAGATGTCCATGCATGGGACAGTGCTAGCAATCCTTTTAAAATGAATAACCAGAGAAAATGACAGAGTTCATATTTAGAATGACACTTAAAAACAGTTCATATCCAGCAAACAGTTACAGTAATGTACAGTAAAAAGTAATGTACAGTAAACAAAGTTGCAATAAAAAGAGCAGTGTTTTTTTTTTACAAAATGTAATTTGTAAGTTCACCAACTTGCATGACAAGTGGAGATCAAGTCAAAAAATTATTTCATTATATATATATATTCTTTTATCTTATTCAAAAAAGAAAATTTGAGAGTGGCAGTGGTCTAGCGGTGGGATACTTGTCTATGGACCTATGGATAAAGAGGTCCCAGGTTTGAATCTCACCTCCAGCACTACCACCACTGGGTTCCTGAGCAAGACCCTTAACCCTGAGTTGCTCCAGGGGGACTGTCCCTGTAATTAGGACATGGAAGTCGCTCTGGATAAGAGTGTCTGCTAAATGCTGCAAATTGAAATATTAAATATTAAAATTAAATAGTTAAATCCAAACTGTAATGATTCATTTATATGAGTATGATATATACATATATATATATATATATATATATATATATATATATATATATATATATATATATATATATTATACAAAAATAAATAAGTTATTAGAAGTTTTAAAAGTTAAAAGTTTTTTTTTTACAATGAACAGTGTAGAAATTCAAAATTTGTGCAAATTTATAAAAAAATAGATCTGAAAAAGACAACTATGTGTCATACAGTCTCAGAAACCACATAAACAGGTCTGATTAGTATTATGAAACCACTTGATTTAGACTGAGGTTTGTGTTGTTTGGAGTGACTACACAGTGCTTTTTGGAGGCATAAGTTCACAAATGAACTAACCAAGTCTCGTAGCTGTAGTGCAAAATGAAAGAAGTGAACGCCCTGACTGACTGACGACATTCTAAGTAAATATTATGTAATTGAGACTGTGAGTATCGGTCATTTCTCCTGCATCAGCTGAGCAGGACGAATCCCACCCTTGGGCTTAATAACGCTTGTCATTCGTCAGCCACAGGTCACAGTTTCTTTTTCAATTCACTGAAACTGTTTTTCTCACTTTTCCTTCAGGTTATTTATTCACTTCCTTATTCATTCCTTTTGCACAGCATGACTAAAGGAGGAGTGCTGAGAATGAGTGACTGGTGTCATACTGTGGGTCTGTCTTATGATGTCCCAGAACCGATGACTCTCACACAAACGCAAACACAAAAACAAGTTTTCAGACTCTTTCAAGCTGTCATTTTTATGTGCTGAAAGTGTTTTGTGGAGAGATTGAATGACTGAAGCTAATCTTGGCTATGGCTGAGTTAATCTCGACTATGATTGAGCAAATCTTGGCTATGACTGAGTTTAATCTGACTATGACAGAGTTAAATCTAACTATGACGGAGCTAATCTAGGCTATGATTGAGCTAAATCTGACTATGACTGGTTAATTCCAGGCTATGACCGGAGTTAAATCTTTACTATGACACTGCTAATCTTGGCTATAACTGAGCTACATCTGACTTACATACGAAGCATCTAGGCTATGACTGAGCTACATTTGATGATGACTGAGCTAATCTAGGCTATGACTGAGTTAAATCTGACTATGACAGAGCTAAATCTATGACTGAGCTACATCTTGGTTATAACTGAGCTTGTCCAGGCCTGATTTAGCCGCTAGGAGTTAAATCTGCGATTTAGCCAATCTAGGCTATGACTTGTTTAATTTATTACTTCACTGGGCCAATCTAGCTAAGGATCGAGCTAACTAATTGACATCACGCTAATCTAGACTAAAACCGAGCTAAATCTGACTAGGATTTATCTAATCTAGGCTATGACTGAGCTAAATCTGATGATGACTGTGCTAGTCCAGGTTATGACCGAGTTAAATCTTACTACGACACTGCTAATCTTGGCTATAACTGAGCTAAATCTGACTATGATTTAGCTAATCTAGGCTATGACTGAGCTAAATCTGATGATGACTGTGCTAGTCCAGGTTATGACTGAGTTAAATCTGACTATGACTGGAGTTAAATCTATGACTGAGCTAATCTTGGCTATAACTGAGCTTGTCCAGGCCTTGATTTAGCCGCTTAGGTAACTCAGGGGAAAACTGAGCTAATCAAGGCAATGAGTGAGCTAATCCTGACTATGCCGAGTTCAATCTTACTATGAGTGAGCAATATCTGATTATACCTGAGTTAATCTAGGCTATGACTGTCCAGGCCATGATTTAGCTAATTATTGAGATAATCCAGGCAATGAGTGAACTAATAAAGACCACACTGAGCTAAACCTGAATATGACTGAGCTAATCTAGGCTATTATTTAGAGTATTATCAGAGCATTACTAAGATAAACCTGAACACTAAAGCTAACTAAACCAGAGTATAAATGGCCTAAAGCTGCCTATGACTGAGTTAACCGGGCTATCATACAGTTAATCTGGCCTATGACTGAGCTAAACCCCTACTAGCGGTTTTCTAGCCTGACACTCCGTCCTGCGAGCCGTCAGCCTTATTTTTAAATGAAGTCAGAAGAGTTTGACCACTGCTACACATATCTAAAGCTATTTTTCCTGTTGTGATCATGTTTCTGTGAAGTTCTGATTAATGCTTAGAAGGACTGAAATAAAGAGCAGGACATTCACCACTGCTTTAGCAAAAGTAACCCATACGCGGAACATGCAAACTCCACACAGAAATAACCCAGACTGTCCCATGTGGGAATTGAAGCCAGGACCTTTTCACTGAGAGGCAAGCAACGCAAACTGCCTACTGCGTCACCGTACTTCCCAAAGTTAAACCACTGTTGCAAAGTTTTTTCCTTCTGGAAGATGATACAAATCACGGCAAGGAACTCACTGAGAAACTGAAACTACACCTCTTGCAATGATCATGAAAAGTGGAAAAGTGGAAAGAGTCCTAGACCAGGGATTGGAACTGACATGGAAAACCAAAAGAATAAATCCATTTTTAAAAATTAAAAATGTAAAAGTTTAAATACTGAAAATATTAACTTTTGACAAAAAAATAAAAGTTGCATATAAATTGTAAGTATAATTTAGTACTTTTAACACAGCAAAACGACTGTATGCATGTATGCGCTTATGCATTAGAAACCAATAACTCACTTTCTCTCTCTCACACACAACTGCCTGATAAAATGTCAGGTTTCCGTCTTTCTCACAGAGCTATAGTGTTTCACAACACTAAGTAGGATGAGATTAAGCGGTGTGTGTGTGTCCTGAGGCAATAACACTCAAGAGTGTGTCTGATACCAACAGTGTCGGTTACACAGATGAGGAAAGGGAGGCCTACCTTTTGTGATTGTTTCAGTTTCGCCCTCTAGCCTAGTTTCTGAGCACAGAACTACCCCTGGTTGCATATTTGTTGATGGTGGACCACTCTCATCTCAGCGACAACATTTTAAACACAGGAAAGCAGCTGAGCCTGTTATTCGAGCCCAACACAAATCATCTCAGTGTCACTGCTGAGAACTGTCTACCGCCTAAACAATTTCTCTTCTGGAATCTGACAAAAAAAGGGTAAAGAGGGCATTGCAGCAACAGATGGGCTACACTGTGTTACACTTGTATTGTGGATCTAAATGACATGTGGGCAGTCAGTGGCATTAAAATGGAGTCAGAAAAAGTAAAGTGAGTGTAAACATTCAACACTTAGAGTGAAGCATTTACTTCATCCCTCCAGCGTTGGGGTCAAGACCAGTACTGTTCTCTTGGTATGCTGCTCAACCTTCCAATCATGGGGCCTAGTCCCTAACCACTAGGCCATGACTGTCCCACCAGTTACCATTGTGCAAATGGTCACATCCTACTTCCCTCAAACTGTCAAGTTGTCATATAATCTAATTTCTAATTGCTAATTTAGTTTCTGCCTCTGTTTGATTTAGGCCAAACAGCATTTAACCCCTTGCCCTTAGCACTTAACTCTGCAAATTGTCCAGGCTTAATGCCCCTCCAAATGGCACACTGCAAAATGTGTGCTAAAATAACCTACCCAGAATGCTTTGTGAATCCATTGCTGCACAAATTATCAACCAATCCCACCAAATCTGAGTTTTTTTCTCTACTATACATTTTACACAGTCTTGGTAGCTAGCTAGCTTACCTTACATTACTATTGCTAATTTGTGCATTTGGCCATATTATCATTATTAAGTCATATTCACCCCTATGATGGCATATGATGTCAAAAATTTAACTTCTGTTCTAATATCAGCTGAGACTGGCTGGGTCACCTATAGAGCTCTTTTTGTCGTCTTGTAATGTAGCATTTCCTTTTAGTTTGAAGATTTGTCAGATCAACTGATGTGCAGCAAGTTGTGAAGCTGAGGACAGCGTGTTGGGAACGTTGCAGTAAAATATGTTGAATCTGTTTTTAGAAAAGCCATTGGACTATTTGAAGACTTAACCCATTAGATAAGATAGATTTCAAACACTATTCCTTGTAACTTCGTTTCAGGGAAAAAAGGAGTAGGGGTAAAAAAAAAAAGAAGAAGAGAGATAGGACTTTTAGTCTGGTGTTTGTGACGGTTCTGTGACGGTAGAGGTCATTCTGTGTGCTTATCGTTGTGTTTACCTATGTTATGGTTTACACATGTTATTTTCAGTATGTTTAGTCTATGAGTTCTGTGGACGTTATTTCCGTTATTAAAGTTCGGTACGAATCTCTCGGCTCTGCAATGATGTCCAGCACCCGACATCCCATCATTACATTGTTAAAGTTAACTAAACATATATTGGCTGACTGACAAGATCTGGGTCAATTTTTTAAATAAAAAATACAGTGTAGTGGAGATAAGAAAAGGCCTGGCTTTTATCCATGTGTGTATGAGGGCGTCACTGGTTCATGCTCTAAAGCTCTCTTGGCCGAGTGCCTTATGTTGCTTCTTTTTGTATCACCCGTTTACTGACCTTTAGAACAGCACGCCATGTCCAATCAGCCTCATTCTATGACCCCTTAGGAGAAGGCAGATTTGCTAAGCATCAGGCCATAGGTCAGTGTAGGGTGATTACCTCTGAGAGGCCATATTGAATCTTTACTTGACGCATATAAAAAGTAATAAAAAGCTTGTGTGCTGGAATAGATTTTGTTGGATTTAGTTGAACTGTGAAGAACCACATATGAACAAAATGACAGTTGGAAGAATCTTTTTTACATTTAAAGCCATAATGTAAAAGTTCTTGAGTCCCACAAAACAAATTCTGTTTTTCACAAAGTCATTACGTGCCCAGTACCTCATTAATATTTCACTATCTTTGTAGAATGGAAAGCCACACTACAGGCCAGTTTGGACCCACTCTTGAATTGAAAACAATGCTGCTTTTCTTTTGTTATACAAGAAAATATTAAAAATATTAAAATTTTATGTGATTGTGATGGGTTTTCAAGATGAGCTCAAATTATTGATTTTAAAGAAGGTATTTCAGGTCTTTCACATGCATTTCACAATGGCATGGATAGTCACTTTCACTTAACTTTGTAGAGAACAGCCCAGCCTACAGAAATAGCACTCATGCAGACTTTAGATAAATAACTGCATCACCACTGAATGTGGACAATGAATGTGTATCACATGCTTTAAGATTACACATTCAGATGAACACCTATACTGAAAAAAACATATTCTATCAATGTCCTCCAATCACATGTACCATAATGATGAAACCGAGTGCAGTACAGTACAAGGTGTAGATAAAGATGGACAGTACACATCAGCTGTAAAAGTGTGGACAGTCCTGTTTCTTTCTTCTTTAGCCTCCAATGCTCTAATAAGCCATCTAACTAATCCACCTTCTCCTATTGTGTGACAGTCTTGTTGACCCCTGACCTTTACAGACCCTAGCTGACCTCAGTTCTGCCCCCAAAAGTTCTCATTGTTTCTGTGTCTTTGTTTCAGCTAAGAGTACCAACCTCAGCACCTGTAAGCTTATACAGAAAATCGCAGAACAATAATTGAGAGGGGCATCATCGTAATCACAGATAAACACAATAAAACCTGGAAATATGTTATAATATAACAATATATTATAAATTAATATAACATTAATATATGTTAATATAACATTAAACCTTCATGGTATAAGAGTGAGTTGGTACCTTTTTCAATACACTGTCCAGCGTCTCTGGCCGGCTGATGTCAAAGCAGATGAGGACAGCGTCCGAGTCCGGGTAAGCCAGCGGTCGAACATTGTCATAATAGGGGGAGCCTGCACACATACGCAGTCAAATTAGTATCAGTCAAATTAGTATATATATATATATATATATATAATCATTCAATGCTTCTAATGAAAAAACTTATCAAATTCAAAATAAACAAAATAAACAAAAACTGATTTGATCAGCATCATTACAGATACCCAGTGGTAAAACATCCCAAAACAATCCACATTCGCATTGACAACCAAATCTGTCCTCAAACAACTTTTATGCAAAATACAATCCAGACATGTAACGTTAATTAAACAGCCATATTTTTTAACCCTTAGAGTTTCCGAGAATGTGTCGTTTTTACTTTTTTCTTTACAAAGCTTAGAAAAAGTTTTGAAACAATTTATTGCAATATTTGCTGCTTGATAGTTGAGGTTTCACACTTCACCTGAAGCTTCGAATGATTTACTGACAAATATACTTACCGATCTTTATTACTTTATCATTTTATCATTGTTTAAACATCGCCAAAATACTGCTTACCATGGACGTGCTATTTCAAAATACAAGACTGACACAGCAGTAAACCTGGACGACAGCTATCATAATCCCTTTATACAGGACCTGTGTGGGAAAAACGACTGATACTTAATTGGAAAGATAAAGCCATCTTAATATTGGCTGCCAAATAGGAATTTCTATGACATCTCTATGACTTTAAAGGCAGGCTGTTCAGAAGAAGCGGCAAAAAAGAAAATACCTTTCATATGCACTAACAAAATTAAGCATTTCTGAGTTTTTCGGTCCATGTTAAAGGACTTGGCCAGGCATTTTATGCTTCTTAATGTAACCAATGAAAAAGACGTTGCATATTTTTACCAACCATGAAAGATCTCCAGTATCTCTTCATTCCTATCCCTCATTGCATGAGCAAATGGACTGTTCTGTATTTGTTTGTTAGGTTTGCTTTCCAGTTCGAGTCGTGTACTGTATGCTATGCTCATGTCATGAGAGCATCTTCGTTGTTGCTCTCGGCATGCTTTCCATGTGGATGCCTGTGTGTGTGTGTGTGTGTGTGTGTGTGTGATCACCAGGGCTAAAATTAGCTATGCCCTTGCACATTCCCCCCAGGGGAAAGTCTTTGTTGGGTCCAAATCCCCACTAAAAGTGACAAAGCGGGTAAAGCGCTGTAATACAAAGAGGAGGAGAGCTGTATTATTAGGGGCTTCACTGAGCTTTACTTGTTCTGTGTTAGGAATGTAAGGTCATAAGGTCCCGCTGTCCACGTGCCATCTGACAGTCCAGGCCAGCTGGACAGCACTGTGTATCGGTAAGGCAATAAGGCATTTTTCCCCCACTGCTATACCCCGATGTGCTGTGGTTAACTCCCACTAGAGGACTTTACTACTGTGCCTTTAAGACTGAAATATGTAAATGAGATCTGTTCTTATTGGGCACCCTGTATTGTGCTCAATTAAAATGGTTCATTGTGTAGGACAACTTAAATGTCTTTACAGTGGTGGTCATAGGAACCACGAATTGCAATGTCTACAAGCCACTTTATTTCCAATCCAATCCCACCAGTGAATAATTCACAGCGACGGTGATGATGCTATTAAGAAATTTGAAGTGTTTATTTTTGCCTCACGTGTCCTTTCTCCAAACTATCATAAAACAAAGTCTCAGCCGGAAGGCAGCGGTGTAACCACTTTATTTAATAGCTTTCTCCAAATGAGCTTAAAAAGGCATTAAATTCCTCAGACATCTGCTTCTTATCGCCAATACTTTAAACAATTCTGACTCCAAGCTGTAGAACATCACCTCTAAAAAGGAGCATCAAACCACTTGGAATGTTACATAATAATTATGAAGAAGCAGAAGAATTTCCCTTTAAGTTTGGACTGAAGTAGCATCAGGAAGGATCTCAAGAATCACATCATCGCTTCCCTGCCCAGTAGAATGCTTAAAGTTTTCCTCCACTTTCCACTACAATAAGTCCAGGACCAACACCCCATGTTGACTGTCATGTATGTGGCGAAAGTAGACCACTGTGGACCAAATGGGACATTTTTCACATCATAACCATGACATCTTCACTACTCTTTTAACAGCAAGTTTTGCCATTTGCTTATATGGCCCAACAAGTTAACAGAGCAGTGGCGGCCTAGTAGTTAGCGACTACTGGAAACTTTTGGGTTCGAGATGCAGTAGGTTACTCTAAGGTAGCAAGGTACTATCCCCCAGCACTGCTCTCCAGGGTGTGGATCTATGGCTGGCCCCGGTGCATTCGAGTGCAAATCAGTTCACTGTGTACAGTCCGGCGTTCACATTGACAAACAAAATCACTAAACCCCTGCAACTCTTATTTTGAACCAATATCAAGGAGCCTTCAGTTCATATATATATATATATATATATATATATATATATATATATATATATGGAACAAAGAAGTGGATCAGAAGTTCAGTGGCTGGTCCTTGAGGGGCGAGAGTGTATGCAATTGAAGAAACTCACTAGATGCTGAGGCTTCTTCACATATCACCATCAAGACTGCTTCCGCCTAGGCAGGCTACACTATGACAAGAGGCCGGGATATCTCAAATCGGGCAATATCAATCTCTCCCAGACACATTACAATGACACGTGGTGCTGGCTCGGCTCTGTCGGCCTGTCAGAACTCACAACTCACTTCCAGGACAGCACCCTTTGAGACAAGGGCTTAAGAACTGCCACAATACCTGAGGATTAACAACTGGATGTCAGTTTAACAGCAAGAAGTCCAGGGAAGCCTGACCATAGCTAAGATGGGAAATCCTTTGAACAAAATAAAATAAAGGAAAATAAATATGTGAGAGCATGGCCCCTCAGTGGTGGAACGAACTCCCCCTGTTGGTCATGTATGATGTAATGTATGATGTATACTTGTTTTAAGAGCTCTTAGTCTGTTACTTAGGTGGTACTAGCTAATCAACAGTTCTGATCTGTGCTGGTTACCAAGATGACGATCGATTGTGGAAATAAAGCACTGTTGTAAGTCGCTCTGGATAAGAGCGTCTGCTAAATGCCGTAAATGTAAATGTAAATGTAAATATGTGAGAGCATAATTTAACTTAAGTATAACTTAAGTCCAAAACAGTGTGTAAAACATTAAATATTTTCATAGTTTTACATTTTTGGTTTAGCAAAGCCAAATCCTGTTTATGAGTAGGTTCATCTTGCTTTTGAATGTTTATAACATGTACGTGTCTTGTTTAAGTTCTTAAAATCCACCTAATGGCTGGTGTATTAAGCCTGTCCTTATATTGTCCTTTCTTGTTGCTTTAATTATTGAAATGTAGCTGAATATTTAACACAAAATTTTTATTTCATTTTTTTGAATTTACTACCTTTTCCTTAATCTTTTACTGTGGCACTATTGATTCTCTTCCAATTGATTAAGCTTCCAAAAAACTAAAGATTGCGTATTGTGCATGGTGAAATTATCTTCAAGAATTGCAGTGTTATTCCTCGACATCCCCTGACGATGCCTATGATCAGACTGACCTATACAACAAGCCTACAAGCCACGTATGTAAAGAAAAAAAAACTTTCAAAATACTTTTTGAGTCAAAAATTATTGGTTCAAAACCTTTCTCCCTTCACTACTTGGAATGCATTGATATCAATTAAATATCTGAGCTGGGACAGTTTGAAGAGTAGCTTGACCATGACATGACAGAATATGTCTGGGTCACAAGCCAGGGACTTTGTTTCAAGGCAAAACAGTTTGACTGGACCACAAAACTTTTATCTGTGATAGAAAAGTGCTTCTGGACTGCAAACTGGGGGACTTTTCTGCTTGATTGGAAAGTTTGACTGAGCCACAAGCCAGGGAGTAGCAAAGTCAACCTGGGACTTTTCCCTGTGATGGTTTGACTGGACCAGAAGCTGGGCACTTTTCTTTGTAATATGAAAGTCTTACTGGATTGCGATCTGGGTGACTTGTCTCCATGATAGGAATGTTCAGCTAGGCCAAAACCCAGGGACATAACTTCATGTTAGCAGAGTTTGACTGGGCAAGAAGACAGGGACTTTGCTCTGTATCAGCGAAGTCTTCCTGGACCCTGGTTGGAAGAGTGTTTTCTTCTTGCCAGCTGGGAAACAGAGTCCTAAACTAGTCACAGTTTATATTAAGCATTAGGAGCTGGTAGAAGCCAGAGCCCAACCAGAGGCTCTGTACCGACAAGCTTGGTTTGCTATCAACCAACCCTCACCTTGGTTGTCAGAACAGGGCTTTAATGGTTTCTTTTTTTATTTTAACCTTGCACTCCCTCTAGCATTTTGGCATATTTTTGGTGTAACAGGAGGAAAAGGGAATGGCAGGGTTCCTCCTGAAATAACTCAGACCCAGTCCCTGAAACATATACACTTTCATTAGGGACTCTGATCAAAATCAAGAGACGAGAAAGGTCTCAGTCTCCAATAGAGTTGCAATCAAATCCTCTCTTCATGTTCCTTCAGCGTACTGCGTGAACTCTGAGGGCTGGATTTGCTGAGAGTGTCCTGGCATTTGAGATTAGGTGGTTCTACACAAATTAGCCCTTTATGTCCAAGCATCTTTCTGCAGATGTACGGCAATCCTATTTTTGTCTGCTCTAAAATTTTGAAGACGTTCCTCCAAGCAATTTTCTGAATTTTGTAACAAATCTCTTTTAACACTGTCCCCTTCATCCCATACAATGCATGTATGAAAACCAAGCTGCAAAAACTAAATTCATTGTTTTTGTCAGTCCAAAGTCCAATACATATACAATACTTCAAGGGGAAAAAAGTACAATACAATAAAAGTGTATGATGTGCCCTTACAAATCTCTCACTTTCACAATACCACTTTAAGGTTTTCTCTGAATGCAAACATAACTGTAACAAATATAGCAGCAGTATGGAGGGGGTCAGGTCTGGAAGCGGGTTTGTTTTTATTCTCCTGTGGAGATGGGACATTTGTCTTTGGGACAGGGAGCATTCTCTGCTGCAGAGTGATTAGAGATGGTGGAATTTGGCTCAGCTGTTCGTGAGTTCAATCAGTGGAGAACAACCTTAGGCCATGGGTGCAGGACAGAGAGGAGTTTGTTGATTTCCCTGCTTTAACACAAACCATTCCTTTTCTTTGGGGGGTCACCTTGTCATTCAGCACAAGATCCAAAAAATGATCAAGAAGGTGGGTATTTGTTGCTGCTTCAGACTTTTGTTGTTTGTTTCAATGCCATAAATGACTCAAAAGAACTTGGAGGGACAACATTCTGAAGAAAAACTGTTTTTTAAACTAGATAACAGACAAAACTGAAAGAAAGTGAAAGTCTAAAATATTTTAGTTTAGTCAGAATGATTAATCAATATTTATTCATGTGAAAAAACTGATTAAACGTTTTCAAACAACTTTTAAATAACCTGAAATTAATGCCAAATAAAATCTCATCTAACTATTGTACTTTTGCTCTATGTTTTAATCAAAAACCTTTTAAGTTCTGTCAAAAACTTCTGTCAGGCCAATTTTTGCTCCCAGCCTTTACTTCTTTTTGAGCTTTCAGAAATAATTGTTTTTTTCTTTTTGCTGCTACCCATTATGCAGCCTTCTACATGTTAATGTGTCAACATGGAAATCTTGAATTATTAAAAATTGTGTCAGATTTTTCTCTTGTTGACTGGATGCATCTGGAACTAGGACTGGTCAGAATTCCCACAGCACTGTGAGGTTCATGTGAAATATTTCAAATGTTTCACCAAAAGACTTAGGTTGAGGAAAGAAAAGGCAGTGGCCTTTAACAAAAATGGGGAGAAAAAAGCGACCCAATAACTCCAGTCTCCTGTGGATCCGGTGGCATCTGTGTTCCCCCTTGCCAGCTGCCATGACTACTTTCATCTATGCAAAATAAAAACACCCAAGGGGAGCAAAACCTCTGACTGCACTCGTACCAGAGCTGGTTGGAAAGGAAGACTGAGCTATAAAGTGGCAGTTTGGCTTTCAGCTTTGCTGGCTCCAAAACAACTTTCGTCAAATGCCGAAATCAACCAATGCAGATGTTTTAGTCACTTTAGAAATAAGAAGCCATTTCCTCTGCAGATAAGACATTTTGTCTTACTTTGCTCAAGTAGGTTGCCTTTGCTCAAACAAGCTCTGCAAGTCTTCCAAGTTAGGGATGATTAAGATACACAAGCATCCATTTTTTTAGCAGTTGAGAAAAGTACAGGCCATTTTACATGCAAAAAACGAACCAGAGGCTGAAATTTGAATCTTATGCATGCTTCAAAAGGCAGCGCTTGCGAATAATAACCTGTTGCTGTGACGAGGGCAAGAGCAAGTTAACTTTGGTGAAGTGACTGTATGGAAATTTTCAGTCGGTTGGAGTGACATTGGAGAGTGAGATTATCAGTTTTGAAAATCCTTTCAGACAATGCTTGCCCTTTTCCCTCCAACAGGGAACCGGCTCAGCTCTGGAATCAACTTTTGAACAGGTCAAAGAATTTCAACCAAAAAAAAAAACTTGAAACTTCATCGTTCCCAGCTGGAAGCAAAAAACAGTTGGTTTTCCAGTGGGGAACTTCATAGTCCATCCTTTTTACTGATTACTGAATAATTCAAAATACACAATAAGCATTTTTGCATCTTTAAACAGTAATAAAATCTTTAAAAATACACTCAGCTGCACATGATAGGATCTCGTTGGCAAAAGTGAACCTGCAAGATAATGTGAACTGGAGCTGCCTCGAGACAGCATTAATGAGTCTGCACTTCTTTTTTTTCATTAATCAGTGCTTTTTATCAATGAAAAATGTGCAAATTTCACAAAGTTGATTTGCAAAGCACAAACAAGTTAACAGTTCTCAGTTCTATTTTTGTGAAAGATATAGGAAATAGAGTCATGTGACAACACCAGCTGTAACTGACAAATCTGTTTTTGTGATGGAGAACTTTAAACCCTGCTATATACTTGCTGAGTTTAACATATAAGGAAAAACAGAAAGTAATAGCACAAAAGAATACCACAATGCGTGTTTCGTTATTATCTCCAAGTAAATTCAACTCAGTAAATAAAGAGTATTGATCTTAAAAATTACTTAGAAAACATGTTAATTGACCAGAGGTACCCAGACTTTACCGCACGACTACTTTGCCATGTTAAAATGAAAACAGTAATTGATGGAAATCACGCAAATGGGAAAGGAATGTAATTGCACTACTGGAGGCAGATGACCAGGTTTAAGCTGCTACAGTCCTGGGATAGCACGATATCGGGGTAGCTTCAGAAGATGCTCCTTGTTCTTGGTGAAACTGCACATTTTTAGAAAAACAGCCATTGGTTGCTACAGTTTTTTGTTACGTGATCGAAGTGTCATCAGGCAAACAAGAACAAAGCTCGTCGCAAGCACGTTTTTATGTAGTTAATGTGTTTAGAAAGCAGAGCACTTGGTAGAAAAGCAGTATGAAGGATTTGGGGCAAAAATGCATCCAAATATGCTTTAAAACACCCAGGTTGAATGTCTGAAAGATCAATTAAAGGGTTTTCAACGTCTTCAATCCACTCACCAGCATCAAACACCTGGAAGAATGTAGCAATATGTTTAATGAGATGGTACGCTGTGCGACATATCTACGTATAGTAACAAGGCCTCAACCTGGCAGGTTTCTTTTCAGAAAATGTAAAAATATAACTCGTCCACCCCTTCACGGCTGTTTGAATGTGCCATGTAGCCTGGCATTGAACGGCATGACGGTTCTCCACAGGAATGCCTCTAATTGGTCCCACATGATGGCAGTGACAGCCAAGACTCTATGGCAATATCCTACTGAAGGGGAGAAGGGGAAAGGAGAAAAGGTGGGGATAAGGAAAAGTTAAAAGGTAGAGGAGGATTCGCAAATACACAATGAACGCTTTGGGTGCTTGAGTATCAAGAGCGTGGAGGTCATGTTAATTGTGATGCTGAGTGAAGTCTTCTGAAAGTTTTGACCAGCATCATTTGGGAATTGTCTGTAACTGTCCTTTTATGAAACACCCGATTACGCACATGCGTACTTCCCAGAGGGAAAAAAAAGGTTCCGTTTAATCCATTCTGTGGCCAACAATGCCCACATGTCATTCCCTTTTCTGTAGCTATGAAGCAGCGGCGCAAAAAGTCTGCTTTCATTTTGAGTGCTCTTTAGCAGGCGCTAAAACAGAATGTGTTTGGGAAGCAGCACTCCACATGAGCGGAAAAGAGAAGTCGTCTGGCATGAACCAGCAGCCTAATTAGAGTAAAATGAATCCCACTCACGACCCCCACTGAGGAACAAGATATTTATCTGTTTTCACTTCTCGACGCCTTCCACTTGTTTCAGTACACGCATAAACACGGTTCGACTTTGGTTGGCTTTGGGAGCGAAGGACTTTGTGCTGAGGAAACTGTATCATGGCAACCCATGCGAGCGAGCTAAAAGGCTCCTTTGTGCAACCCTGAATGATGGCCGGGGGGGTAAGGAAGTTGGGAGAGATGCCCACTAAAGGCCTGGACGGACTCAGAGGGATGGAGTGGCTCCTCCACCGTATAATGCTAATACGTTTACTCGGTTAACTGATAGAGCAGAGAAGACTTTTGCTTCAAAAAAAAAAAAAAAAAAAAAAAAAAAAAAAAAAAAAAGCTTTTTCTTTTGCTTGGAAAGGGCTAAAAGTGATTCCAGCTCTTGGCAGGTCTTTAAAAGTAATGGTCGATTGGGTTCACTGTGCTGCCATGGAGAAGCTCCAGAATGCCAGCTCCTGAGTTAGCCTCCTGTCAAAGTGCTGGAAAAGGGCCTGTTTTTACTTTTTTTTTTTAAACATTGCTCTTGGGATAATAATGGGCGATGCACTTGGGAAGATGAAAGTTTCGGGGGAAACCGTGGAGGAGAGAATAAAGTTATTTCACCAGCTTGCCTATGGTTTTACACAATCTTGGACATAAACACATAGGAAACAGACACACCTAGGGACCAGGCATGCTGAAGGTGCATTTTCTAAAGAAAAAACTTGAAGGTTGGAGAAACAGTGAGAGATAATCAACTAGCACTGGCTTAACCAACAGGCTGTCTCCTGTACAGGTGTTCTGAAAGCTGGAGAAACTGTGAAACCATCAATGTTTTGCTCATTATTGATGCCGTCTGTTTGAGGTAGTCCACATTAACAAATTGTATAAGTAGTAGCCAACTAACAGGAGGATACTCCACAACATTTTTACAAGAAATTGTCCTTCAATACCTTGGAATTCCACATGAACAAGAACTTCTTCTCTTCTTCTTGAACTTCTTTTAGCTTTAGCGAGAGAATGTTAGCACTGTCATGGCTATCATCTAATCATTTAAAAAATGGAAACTCAACACAGCCATGACTGCCAAAAAATTACACCATACACCAATATGTTGGACTTTGCAGGTGTCTGACACTTGACAGACTGATTTGTTACATCACTCATCATAAACCGATTAAGGAGATATCGATACGGTGACCAATCATGGACAGATATGGTCTATAAGGACCAATGGCACATGACATGAGACAGTGATGGACTAGTGTTTAGGGACTAGGCCCCAGTACTGGCAGATCGTGGGTTCGAATCCCAGACCAGTAGGTTGCCCTGAGGTGCACTAGAGTAAGGTACCATCCCCATCACTGCTACTGCTGCCCCTGATGCACATGATTCATAACCAGTGCTGTGCTTCACAATGACAAATGGTCATTTTCACTTTCACTTCACATAATGGTTGTATAGCAGGTCTGTGGTGGTAAAAATGTATACAAATATGATTACTGACAGGTTGGATTTCCCTCTAGTTGCCAGTGCTGGATCATAAGATCAAGCTGACAGCTGTTTGACAGCCTGACCTTTTTCATTAATTGCGACCGATTGTGCCAGTAATTCTGAAGGGCACTGCAGCTTGTCCACAACGCAACTGTTCTCGTAACCCGACTCTGGACGGGCCACCCCTGTGAACCCACCTGGCGCCAGCATTCAGCTGTTAATGTCTTTGAGGCTGTTTTGTTTTGTTTATTTGGCAGCACCCTCGGCACTGGCGGGCGTCTCCGAGCTGGAGGTCCAGCTGCTCAGAGGTTCGTTTCTGGATCCATTCTTTTTAAAGTAATCTGCCTTTTTTCCATAAACTAAGCCTATGATTCCAATACTTTTGGCAGGTAATTAAATTTCACGCAGGAAAAACCACAATGTTCCTGACATAACAATGAAATAATAACCCTTCGGTGGACATTTGAGATATGATACATATCATGTACATTTTAAGAAACTGAATTACATTTTGCCACATACTGCAGTTTGAAGGGGCGACTGAAGCAGCTGAACAAGTGGCAACCATGGTATCTAGACGTAAAACATGGACTGGCATGACTGCAAGTAACCAGCAGCATAAAACATTAATCTGTAACAACATTGCAGACCCATCATGTCATGTGCCGGCGTCGCTCTAGAAATGCTTGTTGTTGTCATATTCTTCCTGAGGGTGAAATCAAGTAAGAGTTGGAGAACAGGTAGGACATGAATCTGGTTACCTGCCTCTTTCTTCAGGCCGACAAGGGATATTTGTTGGAGGGGGTGAGGGTAAAATCGCTCCAGGGCTCAGGATGATGAAGGAGTGTAATATATTACTCACTGGGAGTTGTCATGTGAAAACTTTGCTCAAATTATGCAACCGATTGGCATTAACTGATACAGATCTGCAAAAATATCGCCGATATCTGTTGTTTTCTTTGCTTTAGCAATCTCTGGATTACAGAGAAAAACGAGGAGTAATTAATAGACACCAAGGCTGCAATTTCTAGGAAGATGCCCACAATATATATTATTGATATTTCATTACTGTCATGGGTGAGGTGTGTTTTGGGCACGGTAGATGGCGCTCTGTTCTGACTCATCGGGGCTTAAATAGTCAGCCCCAATGAAGCACACCTGTACCTTCATGAGCTCAGGTGTGCTCAGTCAGAACAGAGCGCCCTCTATCGTGCTCAAAACACACATCACCCGTGACAATTACATATCCTATTATTTAGCTTTTTACCTCTAATCACTGTGCTTCAGTATAGTGAGACTGGTCCTCATTTCCAAAAAGCCACCCAATGTAAGAAAGAAAAAGAAAGAAAATAAAATTGGTATGCTTTTAAGATGAACCACTGTAAACATCCGAATGCCAGGCTTCTCATTGCTTCTAGTTTATCTCTCAAATTATTGTCTTGCTGAAGCTGGCCATCAGAATGCATCCTACTTCCTCCAACAAAGATACCATCTCAGCTGTGGAAATTCCACAAATGCTGAACATTTATGACCCCCGTTTGACTTCTCCCTGCAAGCTGCAAGCCTGCACGTCACATTTTCATGTAGCAATTGGTGGCGTAAACCATTATTCTCTGCATAAATATATTAATTCAATTACTGAGAATAATATGCCCATGTGGCATCATGTGACATCCATTAACCCATTATATATAAAACGGCAATGTCGCAGGGTCGGCTTCTGTCTACTTTTATGAGGATCAGATATCAGAGGCTCTGTAGTAATGGGCATCCTGGGAAATTTGGATTCCTGTGTTCCTTCTGGCAGTTTTAATAATGAAAGACCCCAATCCCTAAACCAGCAAAGACAGATTTGCTTTTTTTTTGCACTGGAGCTGTGAGGCTCATATATAAACTTCTCAATTATGTAGTTTCTGGCCAATGCTTAGATTTGATCCACCTACTTGTGACATTATTGTCACGCTGTGGAGGGACTGGACTGGACGTAATCGGAGTCGGGATTACGGAAAGGGATTTTATTGTGAATAAACGTGAAACACCCAAGCATTAACCAAACACTCACACAACCCCAGGAACACAAGCCACAACGATACATAAGACCAACAATGACCGACGGCTCTGTCCTGACTCATGGGATCTCTATACCTTTAGACCAGGGGTCAACAACATGGTGCCCGTGGGCACTAGGATGCCCCCAAGGACCACATGAGTTACCTGCAGACCTGTTCTAAAAATAGCACGACTCACCAGTGAGTGGTGTCTAGATTAAAATTTTATCCTGTTGCTATTCTTCTTTAATCACATTTGCATTCATATAGATTTGAAAATGACAATATCTAAAAACAAAGTATTTAAAACATATTTATTATACATGGGGTTTAGATAAGTTTAGGTAACTGCTTACCCTTCGTATGGCTCAGTACCTGTGAAGCAGCTCTCAGTTTCAAAAAGGTTGGTGACCCCTGCTTTAGACAAACGAAGAACGCTTCGTTATGTCGTCAGGTTTGCCCGGTGAGGCAAGAAAGCCAACTTCCTGGAAGTTGTTCTTCAAAGGAGGCAACAGACCTTCACTCAAAAAAAAAATTAATAACAATAAATAAGAACATGCTCTGAGCAAGGCTCTCAACTTTCAGTCCCCACCATGCGTGTGCTGGCAGGAGATATTACAGTGCCTTGCAAAGGTATTCACTCCCCTTGGCTTTTAACCTATACATTCCAACCTATAATTTAAATGTTTCTTAATCTTATTTTATGAGATGGATCTGCACAAAATAGTTGTTGAGGTGAAATGAGAAAAATATATTTTAATATTTTATAATATAATATAAAAAATATTAAATTAATAAAAACCTGAAAATTGGCATGTGCATATGTATATGCATATGCATATGTTGTCATGAAGCCCCTAAAAAGTTCTGGTGCAACCAATTAGCTTCAAAAGTCACATAATTAGTGAAATGAAGTCCACCTGTGTGCAGTCTAAGTGTCACATGATCTGTCAGTATAAACACACCTTTTCTGAAAGGCCCCAGAGGCTGCAACACCACTAAGCAAGAGGCTACACACCATGAAGACCAAGGAGCTCTCCAAACAAGTCAGGGACAAAGATGCTGAGAAGTACAAGTCAGTGTTGGGTTATAAAAAAATATCAAAATCTTTGATGATGACCCCAGAGGACCATCAAATCAATCATCTTCAAATGGAAAGAACATGGTACCACAACAAACCTGCCAATAGAGGGCCGCCCACCAAAACTCAGACCGGACAAGGAGGGCATTAATCAGAGAGGCGGCACAGAGACCAAAGGTAACCCTGAAGGTGTTGCAGAGTTCCACGGCAGAGACTGGAGTATCTGTCCAAAGAACCACAATAAGCCATGCACTCCATAGATCTGGGCTTTATGGAAGAGTGACCATTACTTAATGTTAAAAATAAGAAGGCACATTTAGAGTTTGCCAAAAGGCAAGTGGGCAACTATCCAATGTATGGAGGAAGGTTTCTGGTCAGACTGTACTTTTCAGCCACCAAGGAAAATGACTGTCTGGCACAAACCCAACACAGCCCATCACCCCAAGAACACCATCACCACAGTGAAACATGGAGGTGGCAGCATCAGGCGGTGGAGATGTTTTTCAGCAGCAGGGACTGGGAAACTGGTCCAAGTCGAGGGAAAGATGGATGGTGCTAAATACAGGGATATTCTTGAGCAAAATCAGTGTCAGTCTGCCAGTCATTTGAGACTGGGACAGAGGACCCGAAGCATACTGCTAAAGCAACACTCTAGTGGTTTAAGGGGAAACATTTAAATGTGTTGGAATCGCCTAGTCAAAGTCCAGACCTCAATCCAATTGAGAATCTGTGGGCAGAGTGTTCACAAACGAAAACCATCCAATATGAAGGACCTGGAGCAGTTTTGCCTTGAGGAATGGGCAAAATCCCAGTGGCAAGATGTGGCAAGCTCATAGAGACTCATCCAAAGCGACTTGCAGCTGTAATTGCCACAAAAGGTGGCTCTACAAAGTACTGACTTTAAGGGGGGGGGGTAAGTTATGCACGCTGAAGTTTTCTGTTATTTTGTCCTATTTGTTATTTGTTTCACAATAAATAAATAAATACATCTTCAAAGTGGTAGGCATGTTCTGTAAATGAAATGACGCAAACTCCCAAACAATCCATTTTAATTCCCTGTTGTGAGGCAACAAAACATGAAAAAATGAATACTTTTGCAAGGCACTGCAGATCAAGATATGAAGCAGCTGTTGAAGTTACCGTGTGTTGTTTTTGTATCTACATTTGCATATATTTATCCAGGACCCCCGATGTTCTGGTAAACTGTCCAGGGTGTTTGTGCTTTTGCTCTATAAGCGACAGACTCAACCCTTGGTAGGACCTTGATTGTACTTGACATGGGCCCTTCACATGCAATAGCTACACAGAGCTGAGACGGAAATGGTTAAAAAGAAATATCATTGTCTGAGGTTCAACGATCAGCACAAAGCTCATGAGTGAAACACATCAGCAATGTACCATGCAAGAAAAATGTGGGATATGTGCCCTTTAAGTTTAAAGGAAGGCTTCCTGTAAAGACCCTGTCCATCACTCCTGCTATTGTTCCTGATGAGTGTGTGCACACACTGCCGTTTCAACTGTAGCCTGGTGCTTCCTGACTCCTGCTGAATTATAGATGAAGCAAAGCAGGATGCACAGACATCACTTACATGTGTGTGTGTGTGTGTGTGTATGTGTGTGTGTGTGTGTGTGTGTGTGTGTGGCCGGACATCGGGAGCCTGCTGAAGTCCCTGTTGGATTTTGAGTGCCTCTTACACTGAAGGCCGAGGGCATGATGATTAAGTATTGAGTACTGAACGACTGGGTGGATTACACAAAGTATGTGAGCATGTGTGTGTGTGTGTGTGTGTGTGTTGAGGGTCAGTGGGTCTACACTGAAGCTAATGATGCTGCTTTAAAATAAAAGATTGATTTTGTGCTCAGGTGGCTGAGCATGGCTCAGATCAGGATCGGTGCCAATGATCTGTGCTCAACTCAACACAAAGACTGGGCTGTGATTCTCTCATGAAAAGTTAGAATCATGAATATAATGAAATGTAAGACTGAATTTGTTTTCAAGCAGAAAAAAGTCCCAAAAAATAGGTGTGCTGCCGCTTTCTTTCTGTCTGTGTTGAACCCATTGGCAATGAAGATTGAATGGGATGTGGTGTCACTAAACCAGTGATGTAAACACAAATGACTTTGGCTCATCTCTGACGTGTGCTTAAAAATGAATTCATACCAATACACCTTTGCTCAAATAACAAGTTTCATTCGTTTTGCAAGAAAAAAGTTACACACCCTTCCAATGGCTTTTTAAGTGCACAGCTTGTTTTGAACATATCAGAAGATGCATATGAACATAAAATGACCCTTAACCTTTGCGGATTCCCACTTTAAATGTGCCTTTCAATAAAAAAAAAAAAATGTAGATGCTTTTGTGCGTTGTATTAGTAGTAGCAAGACTATAGACACACACATACACACACTCAACTCTCCAAAACCCCCTACTATAATCCAAACCCCATCATTTCACTCTTGTGGTAATGGATCCAGGTGCACTCTCTCTCTCTCTCTCTCTCTCACTTTCTTTGTCTGTCTGGTGCAGCTGTGAGCAACATCCGATATGGCTCAGGAAACGTCCTCATCAATTAATAATAGGCTGCTGTGCCAATATTGTGATACCACTTCCCCCCTGTGTGTTTTTTTGGGGGGGTCTGGGCACTGAGAAACAAAAGAAGCAGAAATTGGACCATATCGCTAATATCCGGTCTCCTTTCTGGAGTAAAGTCAGTTCACTGTAAGTACAATCTCTCTCTCACTCTCACACACACACACACACACACACACACACACACACAGACATTATGTAGACACAAGATCGGTGCCATAACTAAGGGTCCTGTTTCAACCTCACAATTATTACTTGACTATAATAAACCTGACAATGTAATGAGATCTTACTGTCAAACAGGATAACATCTTTAGGCTATTTCAGGTCATATCTGATAAATAATGAATATTTTGTGATGTAAATAATTATACACCATTGTTATATCCACACCTTCACTTTTATCGTCTATGCTCAAGAGATCAAATACTACTCACACAGAGTGAGCTGGTCAGTTTGAAGTATGGCTATGGCTATCACCTTCCATGCACTACTGATGCTTAGATGTCTGCACCGCTTGGAAGCCCATCAATAGTTAGTGGCCGAACTAATGCTACACTGCTAGTCTTCTGTGTTGCTAAAGCTTAGGAACATCTAGGCTCCTGAATTGGAATGATACCTTCATAAAGTTTCCATGATTTATTACCGTTTAAAAATATGTATTCAATGTTTATTGATTGCATTGCTGTAATATAAACAATCTTTTGACTATCTGGACAGAGGAAAGGTCCAGTGATTAACATGTTGAGGGGTCACCCATTTCCATGCTTCAACTGTGTTCCTGACCAAAAGCTGTTCCTCAAGCTCCTCCAGCAAGCTCCTCTAGCAAATGGTCAGAGGTCAAATGGGGTCAAGGACCTAAAGGGATGCCAGTGTGGGATTAGCTGTAGCTTCAGCGCTAACAAACCTTCAGGCTACTGCTTTAGATGCAACACAATGGCTCTGTAAGACCATAATGGACCAACACTCTCCAGTTACAAAGTGAATGCTGGCTGGTGTAGAATTCCCAAAAACGGGACCGACGGCTAATTCCCATGGACGGACAGGATGGTACCCTTTGGATGTGTGGAAGAAGGGATTTTAAAAAATGAACTGTATGTTGAAATAAGTGAGAAAGTAAGGCAGAGTGTGTTAGGGAAAGGTGAAAATGTCTTAGTAATAATAAGACAGTGTGAACACAAAAGATACATGGGAGTTGTTTTTGCATTTTTAGCATTCAGTGGATGTCGCCGAGACAAAAGGTGAAAGAGACATTGAGAAGAAAAGTTCTTGGGGCAATTTCCGTCTTGGAACATTTCAAGTGGTTTCAGATCTGCTGAATCATGGTGTTCTGCAGATATCAGAACACAAAAGAATAAACTCTGACATCTCTTCTTGGTGGTTTGGTTTGTGATAGGCATCACATTTTGCTTCATGGTTAAAAAAACAAGTTTAATCTGTACACCCAGCTTGTGCTTTGTGATTCAAAACAAACTCCTACATGTTGGTTTGTGCAATCCTGTGAGAAGACAACACTGGTGGCATGTTAAAGTAGAAAGCCAAGAGATCCTTCACTTCCTTCACAAACATGCCCTGTGAACTGAAATACAAGACCATTTGTAAGACCAAGCAATGATGATGGGCAAGAAGGTCTTATCAACTTCATCCTAAAGTTCAGATTAGTTTGTGTTAAGGTCAGGGCACCGAACTCCTCAGACCATTTTCCTCTTGAACCTCATGCTGGAGCAAGAAAAGGGCCTTCACTAAGTTGGAAGTGTTTTATTTTTCCACAATAGCATTAAAATCACCCTTCCCTGGAACTAAGGTCTCTGAAAACACCTTTTCTCCACCAAATGTTGCTCTTGGTTCTGTACATTGCAGTAGGTATCGCTGTGATTGCTTTTATACACCTCTTAGCAGTTAACGTCGCTTAAACACCTGAACTCAGTTAGAATCCACATACTTTTGGTAAAACGGTCTATGTTCCATTGATTTTCAGTGGATGAAAAAAGATATTTTCTCCATCCCTGCAATATTTTAAATGCATCGTGGGGGCATTTCCAGTAAACTTAACTATGTGACTCATAAACAAGATGCATTAAGCAAATAGGTTTAAATGGGTTTTTAAGATATTAAGTCCATCTAGAGAACAGTAACGATAATCTCTGTATAAGATTAGCACAAAATGTCAGCACTAATTAGAGGACGTCTACACCCGCATTAATGTAACTGTGCTGGAACTACCAAAACATTATTGGACAGGTGTTTGGGCATCTGTGCAGCCATATGTTACGAGACAAACGAACAAACAAGAGAATTAATAAAGAATTTAACTTCAGATTTGGCATTTGTTTAATGGTGTTGATGTCTCGCAACTTGAGGGCTGATCATTATGGCTGAAAAACTGATATGTTGCGAAAGATGTCAAAATGACACTTACATTCTTTAACAACAGGTGAAACAAGAATGTCCTGGTTCACTGGGGTAGTAAACACGCTGACAGTGCTCGGAATTGCACAGAATTGGACGAATGAAAGAATCATTCAGGTGGAATTGGCTGATCAGATCAAGTGAGCTATCCAGGAAGTAACAGGTATGTCAAAGACAGCCATAAAGACAATCAGCCTGCATGCTGATAAGAATCTACAGCAGACTAAAAATAATAAAACGGATACATGAGACAAAGATCAGCCTGTTTCAGAGTGAAAGGTGAAGAAACAGGAGAAAAACTAGAGGAGCTATTATGATCCAAACGATCTGTGAAACATGGCAGAGGTGGCAGAAGTGACTAATAAAGTGAAAGTGACAATTTGTCATCCGAAAAAAAAAAAACAGCAGAGTAAACACCTTCTGCTTTCCCATGCAGCAGGAGGCAGCTATTTAAAGCGCCCATGGAGCAGTGATGGGGACAGTACATTGCTCAAGGATACCTCAGGGCAACCTACTGGTCTGGGATTCAAACCCATGTCCTCCTGATCCTGGGGCTTAGTTACTAAACTCTAGGCTACCGCTGCCCCAGGTGGTGTCATGGCAGTGCCTTTTATGTTGCCAACTGGAACCAGCTACCTTGCTTCTAACACATTTCTAACGGTAGAGAAGCATACGATCAAATCAAACACCTCAGAGCTCAGTGGGTGGAGCTTCAGCTTGCAGACAGATGATACTGCGACCCAACATGTACCCCACTGACCAGGATTTCTATTACTAAAGTCAAAAAGATAACAAATCATTTTAATTTCAATGAGCTGGAGAGTTCACACAGCATCACTGCCTAGATACTTACTTGCACACAAACACACACCTGTACCTGTCCTCTCCTCTTGTTCCACGATGGGGATATTCTATTTATGTCCCTCTCCTTCAATCCTCCCATCAATCTTTCTCTCCTGCTCTCTCACTCTCTCCCTGCTCCCCTCCAATAATTAACAAGACAAAACAAGCTGGTGATTATCTCAAATGCCCTTCAACACTATTGACATTCATGAAAGTCCTTCTGTGTCCCCGTTTGACCCTCCGTTGCCCCACTGTAATATGACACTAGAGAAGCTCTTTTCCTCAATATTTATGAGTTGCTGGCCAGCATCATTGCTAGACTGAGAATGTACTCAAAAATATCCACCCAATACTGTCTCTGTGGTCAGAAAGTGAAAGCATTAAAGCAAGATGCATTTCGAAAAATGAAGAATCAGCTTTCTCTGATCACTGAAACTGTCCATTTATCAATGGTGCAAAGTCGGAAGACAGGACTCGGTGCAGTGGCTGAAAACAATGCTTCTAAAGGATGTTGAGAAATTTTAGAGCTGTCTGGTCAAAAAAGACTTTCTAAGTGAATGATTCAAGGAATATTTGAGAAAAAAAACAAAAAATATGGGCCATGCTTTGGTCTGGAGACCACATTGACAACAGATTTGCAATAATAATGACATTTGGAGGTTTCTTGGTCTTTCTTGGTACTGAACTTACCTTCAGTTTCTTGAAGGAGATCAAGAATGTCTTTGTTTAGGCTTGTTGTAATACCCAGCTTCTTTCCTTCTCTTTCAGTGTCTCCTTGGCATTGATTCATTCACAAACAACTCAAAATTTGAACATTTTGGTTTTCCATGACATGCCATTTTTCTGTTTTTGAATATGCGGGACATCAAACTATCCAATATGTAATCACAAAGGTTTTTTTGGTACTGAACTTCCTCTTGAAGGAGTTCAGGGTTAACTTTGTTTGATGTTGTTGTAACATCCAACCAGTTACTTCTGCTCATAGGCCTTTGGTATTAATATTGATTTTGATCTTCTGACCAACTGAGAAGCAGAACTTCAGAAGTATGCTTTGGTCTTCCATATCTTGCTTCGACAATTCTGCTTGAATTTCTTGGAAACTTCTGATAAACCATTTAGATACTTTACAGCCTTCTCATCTCTTTGTAAGAGTCAGTTTTTCTTTAGTTTATCTGATCAGTCAGATGATTAGATGAGGCGTTAAGTGCAAACAAAGCCTGAAAGGTTGGCCTGTGCATTTTCCTAGGCCAGGAGGTCATATTAATGGACATAATTACCCCTAACCCCACACCCTCAACACTTCCGTCCCTGTTGTCCCTTTGTGATCTCTGCTCTTCTTCCCTGTCCCTTCTTGCCTGCTGCAGGATAAAAGACTAACGAGCCAAGAGAGACACAGAGAGCAGGGACGTATGAGTTTGAAAGACGTAGAGGCTAGTCTTCATTCTACACCCATCCTTCAGGGCCACAGTGCTGGACGAGCTAATTCAGCTAACAGCTGGCCCTGCTGGACCAGCCTCTGAAATTCCAGCCTGTGAAAAATTCATTCATTAAAGCAATTAAGCTGTGAACCAGCATATAAATTCTACTTATAAATACTTAAAAAGCGCTAATACACTTGCTAGTTGTAACGATCCAATTAAATACTTACAAGCCACAGCTTTGCTAAACAGCAGTCTGTTTTTTTGGAATAGCCACACACACACACACACACACACACACACACACACACACACACACACACACACACACACTGTTCCGCTCTGCCTCCCTTGGCTACACGCGCTAACACTAAATTAACGCTTCTGCTACATGCAAAATTAAAACACACATGCCCAGGCACACACTCGTGCTGCCAATGACCATTCAACATGCAAAAATGAGCTCAACAATCACCCTCTGCTTTGACATTCATGTTCTGACGCTCTCAGTCTTTGTCCCAAAGACACACTCGCTCCGGATAGACGGCAAAAGAAACAAAGTGCAATTAAGTTAACCCATAACTAACAGCGCACTGAAACATTTTTCTGGACACTGAAGTACTTTCTCTTTGTGTTAAAAATACGCAAAAAAGAAAGGTTCAAATGACTTTGTTTTCCCCCAGTATGATACATTCAGCAATGCATGGGAATAACTATGAACTAACTTTAAACCAAGAACAAAGCTTTTATTTAAGTTATCCTATTGTTACTACAGCTGATATTGGATATTAATATTAATAACAGGTTAATTAAATATAATGTAATTAATGAATTACTACAAGGTAATGAAAACATCACCGATCGATATATCCATAGCAACTTGAGATACATTGTTAAAAGTTTCTCCATCTATGCATCAAATAAAACAATTTTAAGTGCAATAATAATTTTCCATGAAAAAAGGCCCTTTTTTACATAATTCGGCTCTCATGTTGTCCAAAATGCGCTGCATTCCTGAACCGTAAACCAAGTTTTCGGGGGACTTTGAAGTTTAAAGCCCTTTTGAGAATTTGACTTGAAAATGAATACCACATGGTTATCTTTTAATGAAGGCCAAAGCAATGAACTACCTGACCAACCACCATTATATACCCATATCTTTTTCTCACTCACACACAAACACACACACACATTGCACATCATCTCCTGCCAGACTAATGTGTTTGACATTGAACAAATCAGCGGCCACCAGAGAGCTGTTCAGAGACCCTGCAGAGCTACAGGAACAACAAGAACAAGTGCTACAGTGACTTCTCTTGGCGAGACCTGATTGCACTGACGAAATTCACAACAGTCCAGACGTGCTGACAGTGAATTAAAGGAGAGTCCAATCTAATCGAAGCCTCTTTGACCCATTTAGGGTTGTCGATATTTGCCATTAGAGAGGTAAACCACCCACTGTACACTTTTCTGAGCTTGGTGCAATGAAAAAATTCGATGAAATCCAATGCTTTATTGCAGACAGCTTTAAAACTCAACCAAGCACCTTCTCAGAAGGTGACCATAAAGTTTCGGCCTGGTTACCCAATATTTGGTGCACAAAATCAGACCGATGCAGGTACATTACCTTGCTATATCCAGCATGACTCTCACAACAGGTTTGTTCGTAGCTTGTTGTCAAACATTTTCCCAAATTAGGTCAGCGATATCCTCACTAGCTAGGACTCCCCCTGTAACAAAATCGCCAGCATCGGGAGAGTGAAGGTCAGCGAGTTCCTCTGAGTTACGAGAAGAGCCACCACTCTTTTTATGCTAACATGACATCCTCGACAGCTCAGTGCAATGGCAGATGAACAGGTGCCAGTTGAGGTCCATCAGAAGTTTGCTTGCTAACTTCACACTTGGTGATGGATAAAGAGGACAGCTGTCTGTCCTACCCATTATTTTAGTAACACTGGCGGGCGACGACTTGAGCTGACCAACAACTGATGCCAGGACACCTGGGGATTACGCAGGGATTCTGAAAAAAAGAATTTATATAATCCATTCTTCAAGTGGTGTGGAAATCAAAAAGGTGATGTATTGGTTATCATTGTCCCGCAAGACTCTACTGTAAATTTGCCTCGAATACTAAAACATGACTTCAGATTTATACCACAAGCACAAACACTACAGCAAATTTCAACTTGGCAGCTGACTGACTACAAAACATTTAGCACTACGTATTGCGTGCTATGTATTTTAACCTTAAGACTAATCCTAATCCTACCAACCCTTTCATTAATGGTGTCAATGTTTGTTTTCACAGCAGCATTTTTGTTGGATTAGTAAAGCTCTAGACGCTGAAGGTTTTTCTGTTTGGGGAATTGCCCTGCCTTCAAGCTGAAATGCTGGTTCTGCCCCAGAGTTTGACTCTATGTCTGTTTTGGCTACAGATCAGTGATCCCTGAAGTTCAGGGTGAGCGGAGACTTGTTTTTTTTACAGGTCAGCATCCTGAATTCCATCAAAAGTGGTGTCGCAAATCTGTAGTACTTTTAAAAGGGTTGGGTCACAGCAGATTGAAGCAAATTTGAACCAAATGAAAAAAAAAATTGCACATTAGCGACACCGGAATAAAATCTTTCACTGTTGAGGGCAAGAAAATCCGAGGATATGTCAGAAAATGCATTGAAGCTGAGTCACTAGCTAACTGATGGCAAGACCCACCCGGTTTTAGCATGAAGACAAACCAGTTTCTGCATTCAGTGTTCAACATCAAGGCTGGACAGGCCTGCAAGCGTTCATGGGTTTGGCTCACAGTCTCTTGTCATGTTTGAGACAGGACGACAGTTGAGGAATGATTCTTACAATGATTTTAGCGTCTCGTTTTAGGTTTTCCGCTAGGCTTAACTCTCCCAGTGCCGCCTTACCCTCAGACAGCCCAGTGAGGCTTGCGCCACGCAAGAGCCAGAATGATTAATCACGCTATAAATCAATGTCAGCTGCCAGGTTGTCCGGACTCTCTCCTTTAATAGCCTAGCTAACAACGTGACAGCGACGCATGATTGGCGCCAGATGCCAAAGCGGCACGGTGATCAGTCAGTGGTAAAACTTTAAAAAACAAGCTCAGCGGATAGACTTTCTCTTCAGGCTCCACTTAGAAAATGCCACCGAGATTAATTCCCTTCCTCTCTGCTGCGGCTCAGAGCGCCGGAACTGGACCATCTGCCTGGAGGTCCGTGTTGGGAGTAGAGCACCTGCGTCACATCCGGGTCTCGCAACATCACAGACAGTCCCTGAACAACGTTCAGAACCAAAAGCACATATGACATACTCATAGGGACCATTTTAGCTTGGCCTCCGAGACTTTTTGGAATAAAATTTCGTGCCACTCTGCAGTGTGTGATGGATTTTGTAGAGAAGCTGCTCAAAAGTTTTCAACATACATGGTTACTCTACAGCCATTTCCAAGTACAAGGGCACACCTGTTTTGAGGGTTACTATGCAGCCAAAACAAATCAATTTCCAAAGCTGGACTAGAGTCGTTTCCATGGATAAACAACAGTAATTTCAAAAGTTATTGTACAATCATTTACAGCATTAAGCAGATGCACGGAGCGACTTTCAGTTCCTGATTAGAGACTCCCTGGAGTCTCCCTGGAGCAACTTGGGGTTCTGGGTTTTGCTCAGGACCCCAATGGTGGTAGTGCCGGGGGTGGGTTTCGAAGCTGCAAACTCTTGGTCCATAGACATGGCTATATTAGATGGAATATTTACACTATAACCAGTACCAAAGTTACAGCTGAAAATTTCCCATAGATATAACACAGATATTCTATAACACTTTCCAGGATCATCCTATAGCCGATTCTCTGCCTGGATAAACCAGGGGTGTAAAACTCCAGTCCTGGAGGGCCAATGTCCATCATATTTTGGTGATTTCCCTCCTCTAGTACACCTGGTCCACACTTATTGCCAGGTGTAGTGATTTAAAGAGGAGATTTACCGAACTGTGATGAACACTGGCACTCCAGGACTAGATTTTGACACCACTGATACAAACATTTCCATGGTTGCCCTACAACTACAACCATGATCATATTGCCAATTCCATGTTGATTGCATTGCCCATTTACACTACATTCCTTATAATGTCCTTGTTAATCCTACACCCAGTTCTGAATGCTTACACTCCAGCCAGTATTATGGTTATATTAGACCTATTTTTAAGGTTACATTTAAACCATTTTCACTGGTAAACCACATACATGGCTATGGCTACAAAAAAGCCATTCCCAAATTTCCATAATTGCTTTTCACTCATTTCCATTATCACACTACAGTTATTCCCTTGTTTTCACAGTAACCAAAGGGTTACCACGAACATCTGCCATACCCTCAAACTAAACCACCAGCTTCAGAAGCCAGGCTCCTCGATGCTGCTGGATGATGGGATTACATCGTGTTCTGTGTTGACACACTTTGGATTTTGAGGGGTAAGGCATCTGGCATCGTTCGAGCAAAACTGGATTATTATTCTGGCACTCTCTTTGGAGCAGAAATACGCAGTGCTGTTCTGCACACAGACACAGCCCCGTCGGTTACGTACCTGAAGTGTCCCACATGTTGAGCTCGATCCTTCGCTTGTCGATTTCGAAACTGGCCGTATAGTTCTCAAACACCGTGGGAACATAAGCCTGAAATGTGAGAGTTTATTGGAGTGGATTAAAATCCCATTACAGCAATAAACAATCCTGCGCTACCTGGATTAACCTGGCTCTTTCTGCCTCAGGACGACCGGGCAATAAACGGCAACTTCCAAGGCATCTGGAAGCAAAAAAATCCACTCACACTTCTCAGTCAGCCCTGGACTGAAAACATGTTTGGTCATTACTAGTGATATATATTAATATCTACATTGAACAGATTTAGGAAGTTCATTAAAGATAACTGTGTTGATTTTACAATTAGCCTACGGGTTTTACAATCTTTTAAGCTAGTTTATCCCTCAAATGAACAGTATTAACAGCCCTTATTAATCATTCAATCAAAGTTTGGTTATATTTAATCATTTGTTCACTTTGGTCACATATTACGAGTAGCTTCATTATGATAATAGTTTTATTATGAACTTTTTATAGTATATAAACGTTAACCACTATATCAAAGCTTCAGTCATAACTGGTTATATTCAATCATTTGAATGACTGAGATCAGATTTCATGATTAGCATAAATGCTTCATTGCTTTTTGAGCAATATTAGCACCCAAAGATGTAAAGAACTGTTTTGACAGCCCTAATTGATTATATTATCTTTTATAAATACATTATATTTTAGCTTTTTATAACAAAATTGTGTTTAAATGTTATCATTTGTTATGACTCATTACATATTTTATTTTATATTAGTCATATTTTATGATTAAGCATAACGGTTTCATTAATAATCTTTTAGAAGGTCTGAGCAATTCAGTCAAGGGTTTATAAAAAAAGGTTTGTGTAACTATTATCAATCATTTTATCTTAATGGTTTTATACGTTTTAGCATAACAGTGATGTTATTTATAATTATTAAATAACTTTTATGCCTTTTGCAGAAACTGGTCAGGTTAGCATTGCGCTACATGCAAACAAAACCGATAAAAAGTGTCTAAAACTTCTTTAGAAACTGGTGAAACTCCAAAACCCACCTCCGGGAAGGAGTCCTTGGCGAACACATGTAATAAAGCAGTCTTTCCACACTCTGTATCGCCTACCACGACGATTTTACACGATTTTACTTTGCCCTCCATCGAGCCAAATCTCTTCACGTCAAGATGGCGGCCGGCATCCAAATTCCCGCGCAAAAAAGTTCGTTATTTTGCGCGCGCAAAAATAAAAGAACTGTGTATTTAAAACAGCATAAAAACACACACAACCCCAGCAGTTGCTCCACTTCCTTCCTGAGCTCCAGTTTCTGAGGGATAAAGTCGCTTCAAAAATGCCCAAGAACGCCCGAGTGCCGCTCCGACCGCACGCGCTCCGGGAGTCACTCCGGAGTGAATCCTCACCTCGCCGAGCAGACGCTGATCGCTTCAACACCCCGCCCACCGCGCGCCTCCGACCAATCAGCACACCGTGCTGAGGATTCTCTTAAATATTCATATAAGCTGGAAAAAAAAGGATTTTAGCCTCTGATGTTGGACGAACTTGATTTTCCTTTGATCTCAGTGGGCAACCTTTGAATTTTAATTAATTTAAAATGTGTTTAAAGTATTACCTTGATAAATTTTTATTTCTTTCATTCATTTTAAAACACTGAAGCGGCGCTTCACAGTGAAAACATGGCCTGGCCTGACCTCTAGTGGCCGCTGATGGAACTACATCCTGCTGGTGGAAAAGCAGGTGCGCGCCATCAGGTCAGGTTAGGACTCACCTGTGTCAGGTATCATTAATTACACACACAAATAAGTGTGAGGCTGTGGATGTGGACCTTTTTTATGGTCAGGGATGTGATTAATGAGATTTATTCAACTAATCCCACACAAAGGAGAAGAAGAACCCCACACAAATCTCCTGACCTTTATTCTAATGTTTATTCTGAGATTCTCCTCCAGGAGAATTTTCTGCTCACATGTTTATTCAAAGAGGGATTTTTGTCCTCTGGCATCATCATCATCATCATTAACATTACCATCATCACATGCATAGGCATCATCATCATTACCATGAAGATCATTACCCTCATCATCATCATTGGCATCATCATCATCATCATCATCATTAACATTACCATCATCACATGCATAGTCATCATCATCATTACCATGAAGATCATTACCCTCATCATCATCATTAGCATCATCATCAGTTATCATCATCACCAAAATCATCAGTTATTATCATCAGCATTATCATCATCATCATCATCATCATCATCATCATCACCATGAAGATCATCACCATCATCGTTATAATCATCATCATCATCACCATCATCAATATCATCAAAATCAAAGAGGGATTTTTGTCCTCTATCATCATCATCATCATCACCATGAAGATCATTACCATCATCATCATGATCATCAAGAAAATCATTACCAGCATCACCTACATCATCATCATCATCCTCACCAACATCATCATCATGAAGTCCATTACCATCATCATCATCATCTTCATCATCATCATGATCATCACATTACATTAACTCATTTTATCAAAATGATGTGGAGGTCTTTTGACGGTGGGAGGAAGCTGCAGCTCCCAGAGGAAACTCCACACAGAAAAGACTTGGGTTTGATTCCCACCGATTACAGTCTTGGATAAGAGAAAAAATTTGATGTTATTGTTAATATTTGGGTATATAAAGGGCAATAATTAGAACATAAATTGACCAAGACCTTCATCTGATTTTAAAATATATTTTTGTATCATGGTTTATAGCACAGTTTTTTTTTAATGTTAAAAATGATTACAAAAAGACGATAAAGAATAAAATTTATTCAGCAAGAAAAATGCTGAATTGGTGTAAGACTATAAAGGACAGAGGAAAATGGCATCAGCAAGAAGAGTGGCTCTGAATATTTAAGAGTGGCTCAGTACAAACTGTTAATACATAAAGTTAATGTAATGAGTTAATGTAATGTGATGATGATGATGATGATGATGATGATGATGATGATGGTAATTAAATTCATGATGATGATGATGAAGAAGAAGGAGAAGAAGATGGCGATGGCAGTGATGTTGGTGAGGATGGTAATATTAATGACAACGATGATGATGATGATCATGATGATGATGATGAAGTTTGTGATGATGGTAATGATTGTGATAAAGATGATGATTATGATGATGATGAAGAAGATGATGGTGAGGATGGTAATATTAATGACGACGATGGTGATGATGAAGTTTGTGACGATGGAAATGATCTTCGTGATAAAGATGATGATGTTGATGATAATGATGACGAAGATGATGATGATGATGGTAACATTAATGATGATGACGGTAATGATTTTCATCATCATCATTATCACATTAACTAATTTTATCAAAATGAACAACCATTATTATTATTATTATCACCCTCATTATCATTATATTTTTGTTTGTTATTATCTCTAATCTAATTTAAGCATTTCCTTCACACTGTTAGGCTTTTATTTTATTAAGTCTGATCTTAATTATTTTATATATTCTTCTGTCATTTTCTACACTATAGTTTTTAATAATGTCTAATAAATTATGTCGCATCTCTCTGAACAGGAATGTTCTTCATAGAAAAATATTCAGAATCTAGTAAATGGTTTGTGAGCGCATGCTGCACTGAGCCGTTGTCACCACTAGGAGCCGCTGCAGTGTCGCTACAGTCTCTAAAGAGACTGCTGTCTCAGCAACAACCTGTGGAACATTTAAAAGTTTTAATTAACAGTTTGTACTGAGCCTGTTAAATATTCAGATCCACTCTTCTTGCTGTTGCCTTTTTCCTCTTTCCTTTACGTTTACATTTACAGCATTTAGCAGACGCTCTTGTCCAGAGCGGCTGACAACAGAGCTCTAGTAGCTCATTCTAGTAACCAGCTCAGATCAGCTCCTGCTGATAAACTATTACAACCAAGTAACAAACTTAGTAACCCTGTGACTAGTACAAAAGAAGTGCCATTAGTTTTTTTTGTTGTTGTTGTTGTTTTTTTTTTATAAGAAGAAAGAAAGAGCAGAGGTTTCTTGATGAAAAGAAAAGGAAGAGCAGAGGTAAAAGAGTAGAACTGTTGTTTCCTTTACAATCTTACCAACTGGGCATCTTTCTTGCTGAATAGTTTTTATTTATTAGCTTTTTTGTGATCATTTCTAACATTTTTGAAAAACTGTGCTATAATCCATGATACAAAAATCTATTTTAAAATGAGATCTTGGTCAATTTATGTTCTACTTACTGCCTTTTATATACCCAAATATTAACATTTACATAAAAGGATTTCTGTTATCCAAGATCAAAACTGTTAGTAATCAAGCCCAAAAGTCTTTCTATATGGAGTGGACATGTTCTCCCAGTGTCAGTGAGTGAGTGAGTGAGTGAGTGTGTGTGTGTGTGTGTGTGTGTGTGTGTGTGAGTGATTGGGTGAGTGAGCGAGTGAGTGAGTGATTGGGTGAGTGAGTGAGTGAGAGTGAGTGAGTAAGTGAGTTAGTGAGTGAGTGAGAGTGAGTGAGTGAGAGTGAGTGAGTAAGGGAGTGAGCGAGTGAGTAGTTTCTACACAGTTCTGATCAAGGAACACTGATAGAGGTGGAATGCACCAGATTTAAGTGCCAAAAGAGTCTTAATTTAATGGGATATTTCAGTCTATTATTAACAAAATGCTAATAAATTAACAAATAAAGCTCTAATAAACAAATAAAATAATTAATTGTGTACATTTTAATGCAAATCTGAAACACGACAAACAAAAGTGGAAAAACCTGATAGGCTCTGAGACATTCCCAATACTCTGCAAACCCCAGTAAATCACAAGCCTGGATGAATGGGGAGGTTTATGTCAGGAAGGACATCCAGTGTAAAATTTTGCGAAATCAGTATGCGGACAACGAAACAGACTTTCATACCAAATCAGTCGAGGCCCGGGTTAACAATGACGGCTAAGTAAAGAGGTGATTAATGAGCAGTATGGTTTCATGTCAAGAAAGTTTGAAGGAGGAAAGTGAAAGTGACAACCCTTGTCACTGCAAGGCCAAAGCACAGCAGACAATGAACCACAACAAAATTGGACCTCTGCATTTAACCCATGCACACTCAAACACCGTACAGCAGTGGCCAGCTATTGAAAGCGCCTGGGGAGCAGTGACGGGGACGGCACCTTCTCAAGGGTATCTCAGGGCAACATATTGGGAAGGGGTTCAAACCCCCAATCCTCTGATCATGTGGCCAACGCCCTAATCACTAGGCCACCACTGCCCCGATGCAGAGAACAGGAAGAAATGGAGATGCTGACCCACTGTGGCGACCTCAAACGGGAGTGCAGCCCAAAGAAAAGGAAGACTGGGGAAAAAATTTAGAATATTACACCTTTAAGTGCATGTGATTATTTTACCTCTGATTTCTCCCAGGAGATTAATGGTTTATGGCTGTCCTTGGGCTCATTTTTTGTTGTAATTGTTGTAATTGTTCTTCTTTTCACATCATTATTAGTCTCTTTTGGCCATTTTTTTTTGGCCAAGGCTGAATAACTATTGTTGGCTCAGAGAAAACCCTATTGTGAAATAATGTAATACTGTTGTTATAAGTGCTTCTGCACTTTAAATTGGCAGTGTTTGCCCAAAGGCCAAATTCAAACGCGTGGGAATCCATCTGATTGGCTAGAGGAGATTACCATGATGATAACGCATCACTGAAGGCCAGGGTTGGTACTACTTCACAAAAATGTCAAACTTTTATGACAACTGACCTCCACTTACATACATCTATAAGGGATTATTTCCACAAATGTCAGTTGTCAGGGTTTCCTGAGTTTTCCTGATATCAGAAAATGTTGTTACAACTGATGCTACTGTTCGTGGAGGCTTCCAAAGTCTTCAGTAGAGTGTTACCATGGAATTCATTATGGTGTCCATGGGTGTCCATTTGCACCCATTCAAACCGAAGCGACAAGGAGTACTGTTACTGCTTTATGAATGAAGCGTCAATCAAAATAGTAATCATTTCCATACATCCGTCTTAAAGGTACAGGCAGACCATTGTAATAGCTGGATTTGGAGGGGAGAAGACTTATAAAAGTGTACATTGGCATAAAGGAGGAACTTTAGACTGGACTGGGACACACAGACAGGAGACGGCTGACATATCAGACTATATGACAGGAAGTGATATGGTGGCTCTTCTTGTTGTTTGCCCTGGTATTTCCTGTCCCACCCCTCTGGTAAACTAATCGCTCTCAGACACTTCCTTTAGTTTGAGTGAGGGTGACAGCGCTGTTCTAGTCACATCCTCAGCTTTTCACCGGTGAACCTCACCACTGCGTTCGATTTAAACATGCTGTTCTCTGTGTGTTCATGTCAGGACACTGGGAAGAGAGAACGGATTTGGTTATATTTGCATGAATGAATGAATGAGTACATAAATAGTGAATAATAAAAAAATGTATCTTCTTTTTCTTTCGGCTGCTCCCATTTAGGGGTCACACCAAGTACATTTCTAGCCGTCTGCCTTATCACATCTGCAGTAGTTTCCCAGCAATCCGGTAGCTCTTCAACACCTCCCCGTGCCCGTGTTAACTCCTGCCTGAATTCAGTCTTGCAATCCTCCTCCTTCAGCTTCCACCACTTGATCCTCGACTCTGCCCTCACTTTCCTCCTCTTCTTGACCTCCAAGGTCATCCTACAGACCACCATCCTATGCTGTTTAGCTACACTCTCCCCTGTCACTACTTTGCAGTCTCTGATCTCTTTCAAACTGACCCTCCTGCAAAGAATATAATCCACCTGTGAGCATCTTCCTCCACTCTTATACGTCACCCTGTGCTCCTCCCTCTTCTTAAAATAAGTATTAACTACAGCCATTTCCATCCTTTTTGCAAAATCTACAACCATCTGACCTTCAGCATTCCTCTCCTTGACACCATGCCTACCCATCACCTCTTCATCACCTCTGTTCCCTTCACCAACATGACCATTAAAATCTGCACCAATCATCACTCTCTCTCCCCTGGGTACACTCTCTATCACTTCATCTAACTCACTCCAGAATGTTTCCTTCTCTTTCATCTTACAACCAACTTGTGGAGCATAAGCACTAACAACATTCATTATCACACCTTCAACTTCCAGCTTCAAAATCCTCACCCTCCCTGACACTCTCTTCACTTCCAAAACACTCTCCACATACTCTTCCTTCAGGATAACACCTACTCCATTCCTCCTTCTATCCACACCATGGTAGAACAATTTAATACACCTGGCCTTACTACGCTTCCATCTAGTCTCTCACACACAAAATGTCAACCTTCCTTCTCTCCATCATATCAGCTAATTCTCTACCTTTACCAGTCATGCTGCCAACATTCAAAGTCCCTAACCTCACTTCTACTCTCCTCCACTTCTTTCTCTCCTCCTCCATCTGGACATGCCTTCCTCCTCTTCTTCTTCCGTCCTTTGGCCAACAGTAGTCCAATTTCCACCAGCACCCTGTAGCCTAACAGCAGTGGTGGCGGTCATTGTTAACCCGGGCCTTGACCAATCCGGTATGGAAATTTCGTTGTCCGCATATTGATTTGATAAGGTTTACACCGGATGCCCTTCCTGACGTAACCATCCCCATTTATTGGAGCTTGGGACCAGCACAAAGAAATACACTGGCTTGTGCATTTCTAGTGGCTGGGTTGAATAATAAAAAAAATAAAAAAATAAAAAAACAGGGAAAAATGAAAAGTCCTGCTTTGAAACATTATGAAATCAGAAATATTCTATATATTAATAATGTAAATAAATAAGTCAGCAAAATAAATAAATGAAAAACTGTTTAAATTAATGGATTATATATAATAAAAAATAAATATTGAAAATATAAAGTAATAAAATAATAAATTGGTCTGCTTTGGTACACAAATAAATCATATAAAAACCAAACTTTTAAAATGTAAATACGATTAAAAAAATATCTTAAATGAAATTGAAAAATATATATATTTTTAAAATTTAAATAAATGTCTTAGCTTAAAATAAAATATTTTAGACAAATTTGTTATTAAATTTCAAATTCGTGACAATTTATTAAAGTATTAAAATCCCCAAACTGAAACTCCTGTTTCCATGGTTTCCGTCTCTCCGGCTCAGCCAATCGCGGGGCGCCCTTGAGCCGCGCGCGGAGCCGCTGTTCTCACATCTGTTCAGAGCGCTCGCGCCCTCGCGTCCCTCAGTAACGGCTCTGCGTTCGCAGCCTCTTTCCGGCGCTTCATTCCTTCAGTTTTTACTCTTTCTTTTCATACCAGCTCCATTCTTCTTCTTCCTTTTTAAAACTACTTCCCCGTTCTCTCTCTCCTCACGTTGCCGTAAGCATGTCCGCTGAAGACGCAACAGCCGCCCAGCAGCCGCTGCCCGAGGAGCGGCCGGAGGTGGAGCCTCAGGCCGGGGAAGAGGCGCCCGAGCCCGACCAGGAGCAGCAGAGCGAGTCGGTGGCGGACAGAGCGCCGGAGGACACGGAGGAGAAGAAGACGGATGAGGAGCCCTGCTACCGCGCCCTGGTCCTCACCGGCTACGGCGGGTATGATAAAGTGAAGCTCCAGCTGAAGAAGGGGCTCCCGGAGCCCGGCGAAGGGGAGGTCCGGGTCCGGGTGAAGGCCTGCGGGCTGAACTTCGCCGAGCTTCTCGGCAGGCAGGGCCTCTACGAGCGGCTGCCCTCTCCTCCCGTCACCCCGGGCATGGAGTGCTCGGGGGTGGTGGAGGCTCTGGGACAGGGCGTGGAGGACAGGCAGGTGAGTGTCCCATCAAAGTCCACACTGAACCCTGACTGACGCAAAGTGAAGTGATCTGTGGTGTTTCTGTAAAAGGGATGGTAGTGGGACCGCATATGTTACACGGGTAGACCCTAAGATGCTGAGATATACATTGGGAGGATGGACAGGAGCCTTAGCGGGACAATTTGGAGGCAGAGAGGTGAAACTGTTGGTTTGGACGTCTGCAGAGGAGCGATATCAGGGGAAGGATGTTGAAGATGGAGCTGCCTGGGAAGAGGAGAAGAGGAAGACCAAAGAGCAGGTTTATGGACGTGGTGAGTCTTTACTGGGGAAAAACTGAAGACAACAATTGGACATTGACCTGGACGTGTGATTGGACAAGCACTGAAGTTTCTGATGATAGCAGAATCTTTTCGCTGCATTTGTTCCAAATCATGAATCTTCACCATCTAATATACTTGTTTCTAATCCTGTCCATCGTCGTCCCTCCCAACGCGAATCTCAGCATCTTTAACTCTTCCACATCCAGCCTGTGTTCACGTCAGTGCCACCGTCTCCAGCCCGTAAAACATAGCTGGTCTCACTACCTTCCTGTAAACTTTCCCTTTCACTTTCACTGGCATCCGTCTGTCCCATGAAACGTTTCCCACTGATGTTTATCCCTTAGAATACAACAGGCTGTGAGACTGGTATGTGAATGATCTCTTTTCTGAATTGAGACTCAACTGTGCTTACAAGCTTTTTTAAAAGGGCCTTTTAATAAAAATGAACGGCGTCACAGTTGCATTGCTGATATTTTGTCTGTGTTGTTCGGCCCTAAAGTGCTGGATGGTCTGTTGGGCTTGGTCTGTCATTAATTTGTGGACACACACTTCCTGCAATCCACTCACTTTGCCAAACCTCCCTGTAAGTATACCTGTCGGTAAAGATCCACCTCCTCGATGAGGACTGACGGTGGGATCAGCCGAGGCCCACCGATCGCCAGGAATCGGCCCTGATCTTTTGGGAAGGACTGCAAGGGCGAGGCTTGTCTCAAGAGAAAATCAATATGAACAATGTCTCTGTTTCTTTACACCACCAGGTCTTGATGCCAGCTCCTTACTCCAGATCTTCTGTCCTAGATGGATGCCATGGATCAATTCTAGACATTAATCTTGTTGGAATTGCTGGTTGTTGGTTTTTTTGTTTGTTTTTTTGGCAAAGAGCACTGCAGCCTCAGGACAGCCTGATTTCCATGCTGTACTATCAACAACAGAAATTATTAGATTAATTATTAATTATTAAATTAATATCACATGCTGTCATTGAGAAAATACAGATAGTCTATATTAAATATTACACAGCTCGATTGCGCCCTATTACAGGTTAAAACGATCGTTTACTCCATATCATTGCTAATCCCACTTGGTTATTCCTTATCGTTGGTTACGGTACTTTCAGATTAGGGATTAAACGTCGTGACGCAGCACAGCTTTTGCTACTCTGTTTAGCTACGCTACTTTATAACACCGTTCAGTTATTCTTCATTATCAGTAATGTCGCTCAGGTCTGCCCAATCACGGCCTCGGTCATCCTTTGTTTTTTCCGTGGTATCTGTTCATTCTTACTATGCATTGTTCTGGCTCGGCACAGTCGATGTTTGAGCCCCGCGTCGGTGTCAGACACTCCCTTGACATCCCGTTATCTGCTTTATGACGGCTGTTGCCATGGCAACGCAACGTGGTAGAGGAAACGGGGGAGATGATGAAGCAGAGGCGGAGCGCCTCCCGATAGCAACAGGCCTCCAGAGCACCTGTTGCCGCCTGCAAAGGACAGAGCGTCGGTTCAGTTTTGGACATTATCGACCTTGTGTGTGTGTTTTTAGTTAGTATGATTGATCACTGGGTCCTGCTCTCTCTCCATTACTCAGAGAGAGAGAGAGAGAGAGAGTGTGTGTGTGTGTGTGTGTGTGTGTGTGTGTATGTGTGTGTGTGTGTGTGTGAGTGAGAGAAAGAGAGCACAGCCCAGTTCCACTTGAGCATAATTATCCTCTTTTGTCTAACATTGTCAGTTTGGTATTTCCTATCCCACCCCTTCACGCACACACACTACTGCCATACTCAGAATCGCTGTCCACTCACGTCACAAACCTGCTGATGATTTTGGGATGCCTTGTCCATCTCCCTTTCTCTCTCCCTCTCTGCTTTCATCCAATAGATCCTGGCAGATCCACTCAAACTAGAACAACGGGGACTAAACCAGACACTGCAGTGTAGCCTCGTGTTTGTCTTGGCGCTCCTTTCAGTTCTGTCCAGCAGACTGAGGCTGTTTCTGTCATTACGTTTACAATTCGGATAGGCTTAGTGTCGATTCCAGCCCGTCTGAGTCCGTCTGGATGCAGCATAATGTCATTAAGGAATGGATCCCTTTGCCGCGGGTCCCAGGAAATGATCGGAAAAGCCTGAACGAGCAGTTCTGCCCCAACGGGCCTTTGAGGCGATTCGATTTGACTTAAGTGCAGAAATGCACTCAGGTTGCTCCTAACTAAAGCAGCAAACCTCACACAGCAGAAACTGCCTCGGGTTAAAGAGGCAAGTTTGTCAATCGGCCCAGCTTTCGAAACTGAACTGTAAATGTTGGAAGGGCAGTTTCCTGTTGGCCGAGACTCTGAGCAGCTAACGGAGGAAGATGGGGTTTCCTCGCTTTGTGTCCTGCTTAAGAGAGGGAAAAGGGGAGGAAAACAATGGTGATGGGAAGGAGGGGTGTGTAGCTGATGGATGGATGAGAGCAAAGAAAGCGTGTGAGGTTGCTTATCTCCCAAAGCTACTTTTACACCCGGCCACCCAGGTGACGTTCCGGTGCCAGTTCCCAATCCGGAACCATTTGGGGTTTAAACCATAAACCATATGAGTTAGGCTCCAGCACATCCACAATCCTGGAGCATCTCAGAATACAGAGCCATAGAATCATATAGAAACCTTATTATTACATCCTGATGCTTACATATGAAACATACACGGTACACACATATCTCCATATTAAGGTTGCCCCAATCAGATTTTTATAGCTGATTCTAGTTTCTTAATGTGAAAAAATGGAAAAGGTTCTTAACAAAGACATGAAAATATGCTGTTAATTGAAAAGCTCATAATTATATATCAGAAACCCATGAACTAAGTGGATCGAAGCATATTTTATGAAGGTCCAGGATGTGCTTGGATGTTTGGAGATAACCACAGGAAATAATTGTGTCAGTTATGAGGATCCTGATCGTTTCCTATTCATCCCTTTACATCAAAACATGACTGAAAAATTGGAGGAATACCAAGAGCATGTCCATATTGAATTGAGGTAAATAGGACTAAAGCTGCTGATTTAAATTTAAATAACTTGAATGCACGATTTTCCTTTAATTTTGGAAAGTAACAACTGGTTATACACAAAAATTCGATTTCAGTATATATTCAGCATAATTCTGTTTTTGTGCATTAAGCAGGTTTTGGGCAGTAGGTCAGTTGTGTTCTGGCTATAAAGTGCAGACTGGTTGGTGAGCAAAGCTGCTCATTGGCTGTCCCTCATGAAGTCACTGTTAGGATGTCCTGCAACTGGAGCTTAAAATAAATGCTTTGTACTGTTCCGTCTTGAAAACATTTCACAATTTTGAACATATAAACCCGACCGTCTTGGAATCGATCAAAATGTGTGGGAACGATTTAACTTTAAACAGTAATAGACTGTTAAATTCTTTTAAAAATGTATCTTGTGAAAGTTATCCTTGTCTCTCTCTCTTTGCAGGTTGGAGAAAGCGTTTTGGTTCTGGATAGGTGTGGCCTATGGCAGGAAGTGGTTGTGGTTAAGGCTGACCATACCTTCGCCATGCCGGAAGGGATGAGCTATGAGGAGGCGGCTGCTCTTTCCATAAACTACGTCACTGCGTACATGATGCTCTTCGAAATGGGCAACATCAGGCCCAATAAAAGCGTCCTCATTCATATGGCAGCAGGTAAGGAAACCCTTACGTACGTTTTTTTTTTTTTATCGCCTGTCAGGAGGTGTTGACTTTCACCCGGCCTTTATGAAACATTAACTTTAATCGTTCTTAGGTAGGATAACTTGTGTGCTGAGTCGTTTTCTAGACGCGCGAGCCACTTTTCTCTTGAAATTCAGTTCGCAGACAAGTGTCCTGACTTTTCTCTTTCACATCTCACTGGCATCATTTAAAATGTATCGTTTCATTATTCATCGCAAGCGGTCATCCATCCCCTGACCCTCCAGACCTGGAGGGCAAACCTGAACACTATGATACGACCAACAGTATGTAATAAAACAGTATAAAATATTTTTTATTTGCTTAAGTTTCTAATAATAATATGGCTCATGTCTATAATATAATTTTATATGATACAATATCTATGCACAAATACTGTTTATTTGCTGAATTACACATTTCGATATAAAACGTGGTCTGTGCAAATGTTATGGCACATTTTGCAACCTAAAGATTCGTGCATTTTATTTTGTTTGCTTTAGAGGATGTGATCATTTCACTTTTAGCAAAATATTTTGTGATTTTTTGTTTATTCATCTTGATGAATAATTTTAAAACAGTGCACGTTCTATACATATGAAAACGTGTGTTAAATGTACAAAAGCAAACACACACACAAACACGCAAAATGCAGAACAAGAACAATGTTGTTCAAGTTAAAATACATAAATGAAATAGTCTAATATTATTCTGCTCAGCCAGAAATGGAAATGGGAATTCAAAGTAGCTTCTCCATTCATAATGGTCCTTTCCAATTGGATTCGGGATCAAACACTCGGTCACGATGGCTTCTGTTAAGAGCTTTCAGCGCATTTTTACCAAATGTGAAAAGCAACAGCCCAAGAAAAAATTTATTCAGTGCCAACTTCACAGTCCAATACATTTCCATTTGATGCAAATACTCTTTGACCAAAGATGACCTGTAAAGCAATCAGTCTGACAATAAAAAACTTCTAGTCGATTACAGTCTTACTTCTTGAAATAAATGTGTAGCGATTGTAAAAATCTGTGTATTCATATGTGTAAAATCTGCACTCTGTCTTTTAAAATGATTCATGTGTGTATACAATTTTCCATGTCTACAGTTTCATGTGTTCTCTGGTTGAATAATAGGGGCCTGCCGATCATCTCATTAAAATATATTAGCATTCAAAACCCAGCGGCAGAAAAAAAATGTTTGTTCTATTTAACCACCCCAAAAATCTTCTTCAATTTAAACTGAAACTGAAATTTGAAATGGATTTTGTGAATAATAAGATGGTTGTCAAAAGGATGTGAGGATATACTGTGCAAGGCCTGATCGATTCCACATTTCTTTAAATTCTGACAGAAAAATATATGTACATTATGCTTGTAACTACAGTCTTTAACACAAAGAGAGTTTGTATGATTGTATCCACTTTTAAAGTCAATATTTGGCAACCGTTATTCTTTAGCACAGCCTTTGAAGAGCTTGCGATGGGAGCTTTCCTGTCCTTTGAGTCCTCTTTAGGAACAGTTCTCCAGATACTTTATTCTTCTTGAAGGACATTCCAAAGCTCTTTGGAGAAGACGATCTCTGGGCCAGTCTAATGGCTGACCCCAAGAGATCAGCTTTTCCTTCCACGATCTCATATCTGCTCATAGAACACAAACTGGACCCAGCCTCCAGTTCATATCTTGCTTTACGCGGTTGTAATGGTCTGGTTTGCATTCTGGCTTCAGCTGTAGAGGAACCACGTTAGAGTGTTTCCACTGTTTGTACAAAGCGTTATCTGCACTTTTTCCAGTGGCGACACTCGGCTTGTTTAAAAAATCTCAAAAGTCTAAAATGGGAGAGACTCCATCACCTGACTGGGAGGGAAAGAGGCAAACTCTGGTATAGCAGAGTCAGGCAACTTGTGCTGTTAGAAATGCATCAGCAGAAATGCCGATGAAACATGTGGATGCACACACACACAAGATATAACAGCAAGAAAGGCCAAAGACAACAGAGATATGGGTGCAACGGGTGCAGATTATGAACTAAAACCTAATTTCATTTGGTTTTAACTTGGAATTGTGTCACCGGACTCTGCTGTTTATCCTCATTGCTCACTAGCAGCTCAACACAGAGAACAGGGAAGGATATTTTATTTGACTCTATAATTAAAAGCACATCTACATCCATTCTGCTGGTGGAATACCTGATAGTGGGCATGAATAAAGACGCTATGCTGATTATAGTGGATGTTCCAGATGCAACGTTTCCAAAAAAATCTGAAAAAGGATGCCTTAAGTGGCCCATTATGTCGTTGGTGCAGTATGCTAGCTGTACCCATTTGGTGAGTACAATAAATGCTTACGCAATTGGCCACAGAATGCCTGTGGGGAATGAAAGCAAACAAAATCTTGCATCACTGAATAGCTGTTGATGTTTTCTTCTAGACGGCAGTCATATTTGGTGTTTTCATGTGTGTGAGTCTGTGTGTGCACCCATCTCCAGTGTGTGTGTGTGTGTGTGTGTATGTGCATATATCTCCAATCTTGGCGTCTCTGCAGCACTAGGCTTGCCGGAGAGCGCTATGTTTGTGCCACATTTCCGTTTGATTTGGCTGGCGGATCTAGGTCAGCCACTCATTCTTCGGTGGAGATGTAGAGCCCTCGACTTTAGCTTCGGCTCCAAAACCACAGGAGCCTCAAACATCCTCATGACTTACAGAGGCGGCCCAGCCTCTGCCCAGAGCAGACTCCATCCACTGAGAACGGCTACAAGGAGAGGAGCTACAATGTGATTTATGCAGTTGTTGTGCTTGCGAGCTGCAGATATTTAAACGCATGTTTAAATAATTCGGTAAAATGTTTTTAATCTGTGCTCTCAAACTGATTTTACATGAAAAATGCAGCAGCCGTTGCTTTTTCAACCTGTGACTGCCACAAAAAAAGAGAAAGTCCCTAAAACTGCATTGCTGCTAAATGGTATTGAGTGGGTGGGGATCCTTTTTTGCACTTTCATTCAGAGTGATGGTAGTGAGTAGGCAGAACCGAGAAGGGATGGGAGTTTCGACATGGGTTGCTGTGAAAGTAATTGATTCTCTGTGAACACAAGGCTATATTGTCAGTTAAAGCAAGTGCAATGTGAACAAAAAGTGAACAAAAAATGGACAGGCTCTGTTGATCTGGATTTAGAACATTCTCTGTTACCGGGTGATAGTTTGTCCATGTGAAAGGGGATTGAACGATGAGGTCCAACCTGAGCTGTCCCTTTAATATACTCATTTCTAATCTAATTGTAAAGTAACGTTGGTACTTTTAATATCAATCTCACCATCTTGGACTCAGCTCCGCCACCTAGATTTTTGTCAGCGCCACCATCTACGACACCAATATGGCTGGTCTCACTACCATCCTGAAAATCTTTCTTTTCACACTTGCTGGTACCCATCCTTCACAGATCACTCTTCTTGACCCATTCCAACCTCCCTGCACTCTCTTCTTCACCTCTCTTCCACACTCACCAATATTTAAACTCCTCCACCTCCGCCACCTTTAATCCCTGCAAAGGAACTTGATTAACTGCAAGGACAAGCTTTTTGGAGTTCCAGTGATCAGCTCCCAGATGCAAATTCAGTATTTGAAATTTGAAAGAACGAGGGAGTAGGCCCCATTTGTGTATTCATGAGTGTAATTTATAAAAGCTTAATCTAAAACACTGGTTCATTTTTTTAAAGTAAAGCGGAAAGTGTGTAAACTTCCATCACATCTTGATGAAAAATCAGTTAAAAACATCACTTTTCAAAACTTGAAGGCAAAGCTTAAATGAAGGCAAAGCTGCTGATGTCTTGGCTTAGTCCTAACTTAACTATGTCTGGAAAAACAATACATGAGATATTTAAATACCATGGGTTTTATGTTCACATGTTTCTATTACCCACCCAAGTGCCTTCATAAGGAACCACATATGTGGCTTCAAGTACTGTCAAAAAAACAAATTCAAAGCGGTAGATGGAGGTGGTGGTGGTCTAGCAGTAGGATACTTGCCAATGGACCAAGAGATCACTGGTTTGAATCCCTCCTCCAGCACCACCACCACCATTGGGTTCCTGAGCAAAACCAATTAAGTGTGCATGTACCAGTTTTCCCTTCCAGGTTGCTGGCATAGCAGTGCACTTGAAAAACTCATGCAAAGGGGCACAGTTTTAAGAACTCCAAAAAATGTAATTCTATTTTCTATTTATTATTTGTTTTGTTCAGTCACCTGCTGTTCTCACGAAAACCTTTGTTGATATTTAAAAGACACTTATTATAATATTCTTGCCCTTTCTAATGAGTTTGTATTGTTAATAAGATTTCACTCACAAGTCAATGCAGAATGGAAACTAAGCTGCAAAACAATGTGTGATATCGACTATTTTACATGCAGTTGCCAGTCGACATCAGTTTAGCCCTACATGGAATAAAGACCGCTGGACTGAATGAAGAGCAAACTGTTATTTCTTTATATCTTTATACGTTGTTTGTGCAAATAACTGATGAAAGGGGTTCTAAATACTTGTGTTTGGAACAAGCATTCAGCATGAGCAGTAAATGAATCACCTGAATCATCTGAAATCATCTGAAATCATCAAAAACAGTAAAACACCCTGTTAAATTATCATGTCACGTTTGTTGTTTGGTGACTTTTACTTTGGCGTAAATTATGTTTTTTTTCTGCTAGCTCAAGGCTGTAGGTGCTCAAGGACCAATTAATGTGCTGGAAAACATTTGTTCTTTTTGTGTTATTTGAGCCATACAGTACAAACCTCTGTGCCTTTTTTATTTTACCCAGTGACTAAAAATGCATGTAGGTAAAGAGTTTTATATGGTATGGAGTCTTCTATGGCTGGAAATAACTAGGGGTATGTTGCTAAGTTAGACAGGCTTTCCTATAAACTTTCTCCTTTACATGATAACCGCTTCCCAACAGCTGGCTGGAAACACCATGACTGAACCTGGTGAAAATAAACACATTGTTCTTGAAGAATCGCAAGCTTGTTTTCCTGAGTTTCAAACAGGAAGTTATTTCATATCCTCACACACTTGAATAATGGATTTGTTGAAATATATTAATATTTATAGAAACGCTCAGCTGGCTTTGGAATGAAAGAAAAGTCCAACGTGTTCAGATATCAATTAACCAAGAACTCATAATGAGTTACTGCTTATACTCTGTGATGTGCAGTTCCCCAATCTGACAAACTGGGGTCTGCTAGTGAGGTAGTCTGTAATCCAGTTCACCAGAGTCCAAACTTGTACAGCTTGTCCCTCAGTAGGATGGGCTGGATGGTGTTGAAGGTACTGGAAAAATCAAAGAACTGCATCCTTGGAGGTTCAGGCCACCGGCCTCAAGTCGTCGAGTTCACTAGATCTCGCTGTCTTTGGTACCGGGATGAGACCTGATGTCTTCCACAGTGTCGGGACGCTCTCCAGTTGTAGGCTCAAGTAGAAGATGTGCTAAAGGTGCAGCATAGGCATTAGGAGTCTTGGACACACCCTCTATGTACCAGCTGCCTTCTCAGCTCCCTTCTGACCTGGTCAGTAGTGATGGTATGAGCAACGGTGGGTGGGGAAGTAGGGGGGCTGTTGGCACCTTCTGATGTGTTATGAATGGATAGAAGCATGGTGGCAGCTTGAGGATGAGGTGGATGGGCTTCTGAGGTAGAGGGTGGTAAGTTTGTGTCAGCTACCAGCTTTAGAGGAACAGGGGCCACCTCTGGTCACCAATGACATTTCTGTTGGGGCTGGTGGAACACCAGACACGGTAGTGTCACAAATCAAATCACAATTGCTGCGCTGCACACTCTGGAGGACCCAGGAATCATCCGATCGTTTCAAGTGTATGACTAATGGACCTGGGTGACCAATCTGACCATCCAACAAGGCGGCTACACTGCTGAAAAGATTACATTGATTTCTCATGCGGCTTTTTCCCCCGGAGGCTCTTAATCCTCATTAAATTGTTAGCGTGCCCTTTAGCTGAGGTTTTTCCAACCCAGTGCTCTTTACTCAAAGCTTGGCTAATGGCTAGCAGTGAAAAGCAAGATTGGCCTAATGAGCATTAAGGCTTTTCAGTTCTTTTATGTTCTCACTTTCACTCCGAAATGATACGACACAGCCTAGTAGAGTGGGAATTTCAATCGGGTTGAAAAAAATCCGTCCCCTGATCGTGCCACACCTTAACTATAATGCGACGAGTTTTTCAGCGGCATCTGTGATGAATGAGAATATTGTACTGAAGGGCAAGAAAGAGAGATTTTGCTTCACACATAATAAACATTCTTTCACAAGAAATGTTTACGGGTCATCTATGGAGAACACAGTCTTCTCAACTTCCTATCACATGTGTGGCCTGTGAGCATTTAGAAATGTGCTTGCCAAGGTGAAACTGTTACAGTGTGGTTTTGCTGTATGTGAAGTGACAGCTATTAATCACCCACTTACAGTAATGGGACTTGGTGTGCTGGACAATTGAGCTTAAGCCAGTCTTTAGGAGGGTGAAACCAGACTGACCTTTAACTTCAACAGATCAGGAGTTTTTTCATTATTGTTGTTCCACTTGAACACTGTCATCTGTAACATCAGTGTCTGAAACAGGAAATTGCCATTTGGTAAAAGTTGATATCTTTCAATCAAATAAATCGAAACTGTTATTTTAAAGCAGGTTTTGTAGCTTTTCAAATGTAATCCAAAACAAAACAACTGTAAAATGTAAAAGAAATTCCAGAAAAATCTCCAAAATGGTAACTGGCGCAAGTAGGAAAAACATCGTACTGGACTTAAAACCAAAATATTTTTTTTCTGTAATTTTAAACATGTTTGGGCTATTTTTATTATTTTTATTGTCACGGAATTTTGACACTGTGTAAAGGATATTTTATGATGACCTTTTTCTTGATTTTAAGTTTATGACTTAAAAATCACATGATTTAAGTTCTTCCTGAGTTAATGCTAATTATGGTATATGTAACGGTGGTGTGGTACCAGAGGGACGTCAGGTCCGAGCCAGGGGTTCAGAACAGAAGTTTATTAAACAAAGAAGGAAACACAAACAAACAAGAACACTGACTGACTGACTGACTGACTGACTGACTGACTGACTGACTGACTGACTGACAAAAACCACCATTACGTGCAGGCATAGCCTATCTAATGAGCCGCGCTCTGTTCTGACTCATCGGGGCTTAAATAGTCAGCCCCAATGATGCACACCTGCCCGCAGGGGCTCAGGTGTGCTTAGTCAGAACAGAGCGCCCTCTAGCGTGCCCAAAACCCAACACACGTGACCGAGAGCGCCCTCTAGCGTGCCCAAAACCCAACACACGTGACAGTATAATTTCTTAACTGAGTAATATCTTCTTCTTCCAGCTACTCCCGTTTAGGGGTCGCCACAGCGGATCAAGTGTCTCCATTTCTTACAGTCCTCTGTATCTTCCTCCTTCAAACTGACCACCTGCTTCTCTCACCACGTCCATAAAACTTCTCTTTGGTCTTCCTCTTTCTTTGCCACTCCATTTTCAACATACTTCTCCCAATATAATCCTTGTTCTACATTTACATTATATTTGCAACATTTGCGGCGTTCCAGAGCAACTTCCATGTCCTGATTACAGGGACAGTCCCCCTGGAGCAACTCGGGGTTAAGGGTCTTGCTCAGGGACCAAGTGGTGGTAGTGCCAAAGGTGGGATTTGAACCTAGTCATAGGTCTGTAGGCAAGAACCCTACCACTAGACCATCACCATGGTGATTTGGACATGTTATCTGGACATGTCCAAGTTAACACAACCTTGCTTCTCTTAAATTGTCTCCAACTGTCCAACCTGAGCTGTCCCTCTAATATACTTTTAATTCTGAACGTTCATTTCATTATATAAATGTTTGAATTTTATTTATTTATTTATTTATTTGCATATTAATTGGACAAAATGAATAGTTCATAGCTGCTGCTAGAACAGATTTCTGGACGAAAGAATAAATCGGCTCTGCCTCTAGTCCTGTTTTCTTGTTTTATTGCTGATACTGATGTTTTAATGTAAAAACATCAGCTTATCTGGACGATATCATTTCACTCATTGTCCACTCCTGTGACGGGCAACTCCTCCCGTCCTGTCTGTTCGGTGTGTGAAAGCTCTGCTGATGCCAGTGAGAAGTGCACTGAGCTTGTGCAGAGCTAATCAGAGACTAACCAGACTCTGAGTGTTGTCTCTGCTCAGACTGGATGCTGAGTAATGCTCACATGACTGTTTTGGTTTTTCTGCAGCCTTTTAACTTCACTGACTCACTCCCTCGCCTTTTCTCACCACAGCACTCCTTTACCCTCACTCTTTATTATTCCTTTCATTCGCTCCCTGCTGACACTCTCGTGTGCCATAAATTGTAGTTCAAGGCTGAAACTACTTACTGCTCGCACGTTGAAGAAGTAAAATTTGGGAGATGATCAATTTATAGCCGTTTTTGCTGGTAGTTATCAGTCCCAAGATTTTACCAACATAAAATACAGAATTCTGGATCATAATTTAAATGGCTTGACTTGTTACAACTTCATTCTAAACACTCTTTTTATGGATTAAGCTTTATTTTAGATACGTACATGTTAACTGTATGTGCATAAAAAGAAGCAGAACTCCGTTCTGAGTATTAACTTTAAGCAACATTCTGATTATTGTTGCTTTCTGGATGTAAATTTTATTGCCATGAGTTTGTTCTTTATTATAATGGTATTTGCTACATTCATTTGAGCATAACTTCAATATCTTTTATTGATATTATTAACTTATTACACAAATAAACCGTAGTATAAATGAAACAATTTGTTATTACTCTGGATCTTGTTGTTGATATTGTTGTTGTCGTTTTTGCTGTTGAACAGATCTCTCCGTTTTGTAGATACAGAGGTAGTTGCTATGTGTACAGCTCTGTTTATCCTGGTCATTTTTTTGTTTTTTCCCCTCCTAATTATTTAAAGTGTATGAAGTAATAAGTGCAGGTATAATGACTTTACACATCTTTTAACAACAGTGTGGGTTTTACGATTAGAAAACTCCTTAAATGAGAAAAATAGTGGACATTCTGTTTTCACCATGTCTCTCTCTCTCTCTCTCTCTCTCTCTCTCTCTCTCTCTCCCTCTCCCCCCCTTCTCTCTCTCTCTCTCTCTCTCTCTCTCTCTCTCTCTCTCTCTCTTGCTCTCTCTCTCTCTCTCTTTGTAGGAGGTGTGGGTATTGCTGCCACTCAGCTCTGTAACACGGTCAGTGATGTCACTGTGTTCGGCACAGCATCAGCCAGTAAACACGAGGTTATAAAACAGGGCGGAGTCACTCACCCCATCGACTACCGCACACGGGACTACGCCGAGGAGATCCGCAAGATCAGCCCCAAAGGTCAAGAGCTTCTACACACTGTTAAAGGAGCACTGTTTAAAGTGGTCGTGCCCGATCAGCCAGGCCTGAAATGTTCTTAAGCCTCTTACCGGAGCTACGAGGTTAATGTAGCTAATAAGTAGCAGAAATTCCTCTAATAGATCCTCTAACAGAATAATTCACATTTCTATTAATAAATGTCTTTTCTTCCCTTTCCAGTGATGATAAATCCTCAAGAAATTGGCAAAGAACAAAGTGATATTAAAGAATATGAACTAAATAATATGAAAGTGATAGTGACTAGTCTTGTCATTGTGAGTACACAGCACAGCACACAGTGAAGCACAACGAAACTGGATCTCTTAGCCACACACTCACATACAAGTCTGTTGCCCTGAGGCACCCTTGAGTAAGGTACCATCCCCATCACTGCTCCCAGGGCACTTTCAATAGCTGCTCCCTGCTGCATGGTGTGTGTGGGTGAAATACAGAGGTAGCATTTAATTGTGGTTCACTATGTGCTGTGTTTCACAATGACAATTAGTCACATTCACTTCACTTATCTCAACAGCTTTTTAGCTAATTTGCGATTTTACTGTGTTTGCGATGGATGCAAAATACATTTGTTTTGTTCCCCCTATAAGGTAAAATATTTTGTGCTCACAAATGGACGGTTTCACAAATACAGCGGCTTGTTTTCCCTTCGTAAAAGTAGGAAATTCATCTTCTTAACATTTGAGAGAGTAGGAACCCTGTTATTATAAGTTCATTTATAAAAACCTCTTCAAAAAAATCAAATCTTCTTTTAAGGGAGAGATATTAACGAGGGGGGGGTTTCAAAGCTGTAAGGAATCATCAGCCTGCCAAAAGAGGAGTGAAAGCAATCTCGGTTGCGAGATTAGGAGGAGCCTCAAAGATCTCAAGAATGGGACATTGATTCAAAATCAAACATTGTAGATCATGTCTTAAAGCAAGAACGAAGAATATGAAATAGTCAGCTGGCTCAGTGTAGACTGTTCTAGTCCTAAACCAGCATGGACACAGCTTGAGACTTGCAGATTGCTGGGGTATAAGCTTCCACTTTGTACAACTATATACACTTTCATTAACTCAAAATGAGATTTTTTCCCCTGAACAATCACTGTAAATGTGCTGCTCGAGTTCGTCGCTGCTCGAGTTTGTGTCAGGAGGGTTTCGTTCTTGCTCCTCAGTTTCTGAGTCATAATGCAAAGCGAGCAACGCTTCTTCGGTTCGAACGGCCCCCCGAACTAATGAAAAACAGCAGTTAGCACAGGATGTGTAACACTGTCTCTCATATATTAACCACACATGAACATGAGCATGCACACTTCCACAAGTACCAGCGCATGAACCTGAGCACAGGATGCAAAAAAAAAAGTAAAAAAAAGAAACATTTATTTTTAGTGTTTAGTTTAGAACCAAACATAAAACATATGAAGAAAAAAAATATTAATAGAAACAATACAGTAAGAGAAATGAAGGCACATTAAAGTAAACAAATATATACAGGCTGTCAAACCATGTGATCGAGAGCCCTCAGAAGTACAATGTCTCTGAAATAGTGAGGAAACAGAGGGATCTATTTTACTCAGTTTACTGTCGGAGCAATAAATCTCGTGAAAAAGTTTAACTGTATAAACCTGAGTCTGGAGCTAATGGAACATCGGTTCTAGATCATCTTGATCTAGGTCATCAGCTCTAGTTCTACTTTCTAGATAGGCCCTCTTCCCACTTTTCTTCAGGCAAGTTTCCTGAGATTCTAACTGAATCCTCTGTTTTTCAGGACTGGACATTGTACTGGACCCTCTGGGTGGCTCTGATACCCAGAAGGCCTTTAACCTCCTAAAGCCCATGGGAACGCTCATTGTGTACGGTAAGGAAGAGCCTGCATGGGTGTTCGCTTTTGATTGTACACAAACCTCAACCCCAATGCTCATTAGCAGACTATCTTGAGTCCTCCACAGTGAAACAGCTGCTAAATCTGTTAACTTTTGTGAAAATCCAGCTTTTTTTGGGCTTCCACAAACTGCCAGAGCTGAAGCTGGAGGCATGAAGGGCCATTCTGACGAAAGATCCCTCTTTTCCTCCGACAGGAAACTGGCTTCTGCTTTGGTTTTGAACCATTCGGAGTGTTTTCAGTCAGAATCATGACATGACTGATTTTCAAGAGCTGTGGCCACATTAGCGGGCGTTTCCTTCCCCTCGTTAACTTCCGTCATGTAGCACCTCCTCCATCAATGATCCTCGACGTTCCTCAGACAGCAGCAAGGTTGAAATAATCCTGTATGGAACCTGTTGGTGGCTCAGGGCTTTCAGATGGAGTTTTTAATGGTGGAAATTGCTATATATTGTATCTGTTTGTTTTATTTTAATCATATCTCCTCTTTAATCATGCTGAAAATGAACACATCCATCAGGAGAGAAATATAACCTCACAGGAGAAAGAAAAACTTTTAATTTACAGTGGCTCTTAAAAATGCCCCATACTGTCTGGGTGAATTATAACATACACACACACTTGTATAGAAACCGGTGAGGGATTTTTCTAGTTTTTCCAAAAATTCAGAGATCAGTGGATATCCTTTTTACACCAATGTCCTCTGAGATGGCCACATCGTCCTAATAAAATTACGGGGTTCCATTAATTATATTGTCTCTTTTCTGTTTTTAACATTCTGGTCATTTTCTTGATCTTTAACTTCATTTAATAATCCCCTTTAGAATGAATTATATGTCATTTTACGGCACATTAATTGTAAATGTAATTGTGCTATTTTTTATTTTTCTTCTTGTTCAAGACTAGAGCTTGACATTAGTTACTTTAGAGTAACATTTTTAAGACTCAATGTCAATAGTCACCCAAATCTTAAACTAGAAGTACTGATAAAACTTAAAAAACTTTGTGTGTGTGTGTGTGTGTGTGTGTGTGTGTGTGTGTGTGTGTGTGTGTGTGTAGGTGCTGCTAACCGCCTGACGGGCCCAAAGAAGAACTTGTTGGCTCTGGCGAAGTCCTGGTACAACCAGTTCACCATCAGCGCCCTCAGCCTCATGCACTCCAACAAGGCCGTGTGTGGTTTCCACCTCGGTTACCTTGACGACGAGTTCCCCCTGATTGCCCGTGTGCTGCAGACGCTGCTGGAGCTTTACAAACAGGGCAAGATCAAACCGCGCATAGACTCCACCTACCACTTCGAGCAGGTCAGTGTGTGTGTGTGTATGTGTGTGTGTGTGTGTGTGTGTGTGCGTGTGTTCACCCTCCCTTCACTGTTTGTTTGAAAGGCAGAAGATAAAGTGCCATCCTGTGTTTCCTCATCCTATTCAGCTTGTTTTATCCCGCTCTCTTTTTTTTTCCGTCATTTTTCTCTTTCCTTTCTCTGCCTCTTCGGCTGTATTTTTTTTCCCACCTTCTTTCGTCCTTTGTTTTTCTCTTTTCTCTTCCTCCGTCCTCGTTTTTCCCTCTCATTCTCTTTTTTTCCCTCTCCTTCTCTTTCTGTCTCTGCCATGAAAGGCGATGTTTACCCCTTCAATCGTTTATCCCAATAAGCAGCTTCTCCAGTGTGTGCGTGTGTGTGTGAAGAGCCTGGCAAAAGGTTAAAAATCACAGCGGCTTGTTTATGTGGACCCGGGAGATCTCTATAGCAACATGTCGCCCTTGACAACAGGTACAGCGAATGGCTTCCCAGAGGGTTTTTAAGGGTCAGGAGTCAACAGGGAGAGCGGTGCCCGTCCTTTTGAAGAGCCACTGCACTAAAGCACCTGTTTACAGAAGGACCTTCTACACACTCTGTGTGGGTGTGTGTGTGTGTGTGTGTGTGTGTGTGTGTGTGTGTGTGTGTGTGTGTATGTGTGTGTTAGAGTGAGAGAGAGTCCAGACCAAATCATAAATGGCAGGTTCTCTTTCAAACAAGATCACTGTGTTTGTGTGCACTCCTTTTTTTTCCAGCTTTCCCTTCTCCTTAGCCTCGCAGACCCAGAAGTCGTGGCAGTTGCTAAGTGACTGGCCGCTGTTACCGTGGCTCTGGTTGTCAGGGTGATCTGATGGCGTTGCCATAGAGACCAGTTCAGAGTAAAGAAAGAGAATGGGTTTCAGCTCATCTGAAGAAGTTGCAGGATTTTTTTTTTCCACGGATGAACCCGTTCACCTCCTGGCCTTCATTCATTGACTATTTTGTTTCTTTTTTATATCATGAGAGGTTCAGTCAGCCAGGCAGGTGCCCAGGTAGACCCCAGGTTGGAGGAGTGAGGTCTCTCTTGGTTAGCATGTATAAATGTATTTTATTCAACCGTCTTTCACGCGTTCATGCTCACTTCAGGAAACGAATTTGTCTTGCGTCCACCCGCCACAACTCAAACACATCTCTATAACAGGCATCATGTTCCACAAAGTGTTCACTTTGAGCAACCCAAACAGGCAATGTTGGCTGTAAAGGAACATTAAACCTTAACATTTTCATTATTGTCAAAGGCTCAAAATGAGAACACCTGCTTTAAATGTTCTCCTGTTTTTAGTGCTGAACTGTGATAATAATGCATTAAAAAAGGTCAGATTGTTAGTTTGGAACACTCTTATATTTGGTCTGTGATGTATTCACTGTTAACCACTTCGTATGTTTTTTTTTTTTTTTTCACTCTCAAAGCAAGACAGTTGGCGACCCAGTGAAACGTAATGAAGTTATATTTGCACAGATCTGCTGAGGGCTTTTATTCTGAAAGCAGGGAACAGAAAGTGAAGTCCTGTGGCAACCCCAGGTCCACTTGACAGACATCCACTGTTGCGACAGAGAATTCTAATCCTTGCACTCGTCGGCATGCCTTTCGTCTATTAAAACGTAAGCAGGATTAATATTTACATCCTCTTTGGGTTTAGGCCAGAGCCTAACATCCTGGCACCAGAATGGTAATTTTCTGGAGGACCACCACATTGTAAGGCTAACAGAAAAAGATGGGCTGCATCCCAAAACACACTCCTCTGTATTTTGTATTCTGTATTACTGAGTGTGTCCAACAGTTCTGTATTATTTTTACACACTGTATACTGCAGTAATAAGTAAGAGCAACGATGGCCTAATGTTTCTGGAGTTATGGAAGGTCATGGGTTTGAATCCCAGACCAGTAGGTTGCGGTGAGGTACCCTTGACCAGCATCCCCATCACTGCTCCCCGGGCACTTTAAATAACTGCCCCCTGTTGCATGGTGTGGGTGAAAAGCAGAGGTTGAATTTTGTTGTGGTTCACTGTGTGCTGTGCCATGTTTCACAACGCTAAAAACTAGTAGTCACTTTCACTTTCATGTGCAGTTTAGGATGCAGCCTCAGTTACAGCCAACATTAAGCCAAATAATAACTCGTCCAGTTAAAGGAAAGGTGTATTTTCAGTCTAAACACTTAACAGCTGATTTTTGGAAAGACGATGGTAGCTAGCAATAGCTAAAAAACACTTACCGTTACTTTGACAGTGAAGAGTTTAGGTCTGTCCATTCAGCAGCATTTTTGACCTGTCCACTCTGAAAATACACGTCGGTGTCTGTTGTAAACGTCGTCCTTGCATTCTAAGGGGAGGGATTCTCCACAAGATATATGCAGATGTTGCCAAAGTGGAGCTCTGGCAGGGACTTTTTTTAGTAACTGAAATATGTATTTATTAGAAAAAATCCTTTTTATTTGTAAAAATTCCTACCTTTGGTGTACCAGCAACTTCCAAATGGTGGATTTCGAATGAAACATAATAAGTATACCTCTTTCTCTCTGTACGTCCTCTCTCCCTCAGGTGGCGGACGCGATGCGGCGAATGCAGGAGAGGAACAACATCGGCAAAGTGATCCTCCTCCCCGAGCCAAAGAAGGAGGAGCCCAAAGTGGAGGAGGACAAAAAGGAGAATGCCAAGGAGGATAAGAAAGAGGAGGAACAGAAAAACGACATCCAAAAGGAGGAGCCCCAAGAGGAGGCGAAGGCAGAGGAGCCACAGAAAGGAGAGAGTTAAGCTGCCCGACACTGTGATGTATTCCGATAACGAAAGCCTCTTCCTCAGGTGGGAAGGGCTTATAACTGAAAGGCAGGGTTTGACTTTCATTGGGTTGGGTTGGGGTTGCCATCATACACAAATCAATCACAAAACCACAGAGCAGTCCCATAAGAGAAATTGTCTGAGAATGTCTGATTTACCCCAAGTGACCTGTCCCAGTTCCCACAGTAGACTCCATGAAATGCACTAGACCAATGAATGGAATAAGCACAAAGGAAAAAAGATGAATAACAGTTATATCAGATGCAGAATCTCAAATCCATGCCGTTGCTTCGTTATTTACTAAACCTGCCCAAACAACCTCAACATCCCTGCTTTGAAATCTGAGAAAGGCTTGTCAAAAAAGTGCTTCTTAAGCAATTACACTATCTTTAAGGCAAATGCGAAACTTTTTAGTCCAATATTAATGATATAAACATCTAGGAGATCCTTACCGGGTTGGCGATTCAGTGTTAAATGCTCTTTAAGCCACTGACTCGCTCACCTCCACATCAAGGGCAACAGCTACATCCAAGCCTCTGACCTACAGCAGCGCCTAGACCGGCCAAATCACGCCACAGCATGAGGTTAAGCTTTTGAAATTTGGTTCTTTGGAGTGTTTCCTGGAGAGTTTATGCTGGTGGTCCACAGTGCATCCAATGATCTGCTTGAGTTTATCTAACCATTTTTCAGGAGAAACAAGGAATTTACATTGATCTACAACTGACTATGAATAAAAATGATCTTAAATCCAGTCAATATGTCAGATTTTTTTACTTTGAGATTATTATGAGATTATTTAACTAAAGTTTAGTCTGTTTGTCTTTTCCTTAAAAAAGCAAACTCAGACCATTTTTATCATCTTAAATTTAGAAGCAGTTGCTAACAGACACAAGAACCTGAACCAGAACAACATTCAGACTTTCATTTGGATTTGTGGATCTGGACTTTCAGCTTCAAAACTTTACAGGCTGCCATCTCAGACAACAGCGCTTGTCCTCAAAGCAATCCGAAACCACTTCCACAGGTTTGCGCCACCTTAGTGAAGAGACTACCTCTGTCTTTTTAGGTCGGAAAGATTTTTATGGAAACGATTCAGGCTATTTGGATGGCTTAATAGTTTAAAGTTGAAATAAATCTCAAATTCTCATTGCAAGAAATATTGCATTTATTGGTTTCATTTAAGACGTTTTTCACTTGCATATCCTTTTTTTTTTCTTTTTTCTTTTCTTTTGTTGCATTGCAGAACTTTTGGTCGCTAAAGCAAAGCAAAAGGGCTCATTCGGTGCACTGTGGGACCTAATAAACATTCCAGGGAAGCAACTCACGTGCAAAGAAAGAAAGAAAGCTCGTCTTCTCACATCTCCTATGCACCTGTTGCACACTGTTTCTCAGGTGACATAAGTCTGTTTTCACGGGACACTTTTGATAACGCAGGCTTGATTTCGCTATGTTAGCACAGCGCCTTACACGCCTTAGAAAAAAAGTCCCACCTTTTTGTTTTGTTGAATCCCCGCCCACAAATCTAGACTTTGGACGACCTTTAGTTTTTCAATTAGCCAATAGAGAAGTAGAAATATTTCTAACGATTGAAACGGTTTACCTCTGTCAGTGTCAATTAAGTGCCAACGTGCCATGTAGTCGCACGAACCCAGGCCTTCGCACCCCTGCCTTAGTCTGTATTGCACGTTCTTTGGTCAAGAAATCCTGTGGAAACGGCCCAAATATAATGCGAAGAGGCCACATCACTGTTTAAAAAGTGGAATGAAACAGTCGTGGCTAGTTTTCAGTGACTTTATTTAGCATTTTATCTTGGTGATTCCTCTTCGCTGAGGACAGTAGGAGTGAGAGTGCGTTTGTGTCCCTGCTTGTGTACACCTGTCCGTCAGAGGGTGTGGGGTAACGTCTGGTTCCATTGTGAAGTGTTTCTGGAAAATTCAACCGAAGTGTTTGTTTTTTTTTCTTTAACGTCTCTTCTTTCGTTTCTCCCGTGGTTCGATTATCGTGCTATGCCTGACTACACCGTGCCAAACTGTCCGCCAACTACTATGCCTTGATGCAAAACTTGCGGAACATGTTGTACGTGGTTGCCTTCTCTTTTCTCAATGGGCTCAAGGGGGCTCTCAAAAAAACCAAGCATCTCCAGACCATGAACTGTAAAACCTTTTGGCACAACATGTAAATAGCTTCTAACAAGCAGTCACTGCACTACTTTTTTAACTATTCAAACTGCTCCAGCATACTCCATCCTTTAGTCAGCCGTCACAAAGGTAGTAGAGGTAGTAGGGGGTGGTGGCAGCCTGGGGATAGGTTGCTCCGCTGCAGACCAAGAAATAGTTGCTTTGAGTCTGGCTCTATCCATTCTGCAGCAACCATTTCAGCCCCTGAGCACGACCTTTAACCCCTAGGAGCTCTAGGGAGTCTCTCCTTATCGTTAGGTAATGTGTCATTTTCAGCTTGCTCTTCCTTGTTCTGGATTCAGTTCTGCAAATAAACAGTAACTGTGCATTAAAATATGCAGAAGTTTGTTCTCTGCAAAGGATGTATCACTTTGCACTTTTTAAAAGAGAATCCAACTTTCTGTCCACTTTATGTGCGCTCGGGCACTATGACCAAATTCTAACACCGCAAGGCATTTTCATGAGACATTTAATGATATTTAGTCTTTCAGATTCATTTGGAAAGGACCAAAAAAGACTAATTTAGAGCAGAGCTGGCATCTTTTAAAATTAGGAAAATATAATAAATGACTTGTTTAAGTTTGTCAACGTATGATAAAAGTAACTCAGATTCCTTGGATTAGTCTGCTTTGCTATTTGCAACCTTTCAGTGTGGATCTGTTGGTCCCGGATTTGTAAAAAAGTGTCTAAAGTATTGATTGTACCCGTTTCTACTTGGCATATTTGTGTTGCTTTGTGTTTGTGCTCTTTTTTGGCCAAAGACAGGAAATCTTTATCATACACACAGTGTTCTAACCAGGAAACCTGAATCCCCACAGCAGAAACACATCACCGCAACAAATAAATGAGCCTTCGGTGAAGTCAAGGTCACCCTTCTGCTAAGTTAAGTCACTTTTTCCTGTTTTCCAACCGCCGATCGAGTTGGGAGGAGAAAGTGTCAGAGTATTTGGCTCAACCTTTCACAGCTACGTCATTAAAAAAAAAAAAAAGAACTGAAAGTGGATGTTTCTGCATGGATAAAATGCTATACACACAACACACTGTCAGTTCATTTGACTTCCTGTCAGTCATGTATTTTATTCATGTGGAAACACTCCTGAGTCAGTCTATTTCACTGCACTGCAGCACCCCAAAGTGGTTCCTCTAAACAGTTAACTCCGAGTCGGAGGAAGCAGATGTTTTTCGCAGCTGTGGCAGAAACTTAATGCCGTGGCCCAGTTCAGAGGAAACTAAAGGTCCTTATCCAGCTGAAGCTAACCTCACACATTCCTCTTTTCTGCCTTTCTACTTCTCCCGACCTCATTTGAAATGATAAAAACCGACGCTCCTAGCCGAGACCCACGCCCAAACCATACGCCATTTTATATTTTTTGTCTTCTAATCTTTTTAAAATGCGAATATGTTTGAGACATATCATGATATTTAGTTCTGCCTCCTCCTCTTCACTGCTGGGCTGAGTGTGGGCGAATACCAGGCTCAGATCAAGAAGAGGACTGAGAGCTTCCGTAAGAATGTGTTCTGCTTTCTGTCTCTCCAAAGGGCAACCACATTCAGTCCCAGGTTCAAGAGAGCTGCTATTTTAGAGCTTGTATTTCTTCCCCTGCTGGGTGCCATTGCCTTTGAGGAACTTTCAAATGAAAAGTTTGACACAATTACCCCTAATCCTAAGCCTTAGACAGGGAAGTTGGAGGCAAACAAGAGACAGTCCACCAATTAACAAACATTTATCATCACACACCCGCCTGAAAACCTCAGTCAAATGATGTTTGGTTGATTTTTTGAAAGTGAAAGTGAGTTCACACCTCGAGAATGAGAATATGAGCTCCTCTGACAAATTTGAGTGTAGGATTTCTAACTGACAGTAAGGCTGTTTTAACAAAACATATCATTTGAGCAGGGCTGCCCATACTCTTGCACACATCTGTAGGTAGATTTGCTCAAGCGGTTTCTGACACCGTATGACATGCTATAATCTAAAATTCCGGACAAAATTTTACAGTGGTGCTAAAAATTTGCCAAATTCACTTTTATTTCATTTAGTCTAAAATGGGGGTTAGGCTGAAGATTTAGGGAAGATTAAAATTAGGATGGTTACCCCATATTTAGATCTAATTTATCTGCCTCAATTGACCCCAGGTTGAACTTGGAATCAGGCCTTGTGCTTTACTTAGCACTTGGTTTGTATAAGAAAAAGGAGAAAACACTTGGACTGAGAGTGGGCGTCCGTATTTCTTTGGGCCTTGGTACTTGCTTGACGTTTCTAAAGTCGGTGTTTGCAGAAATTGTTATGACTTTGTATCCCAAGCCTCTGAATAACTAACTGCTTTTGTGCTTTGAAACTTGTTTATATGATGCTTTCAAAAACAAACGTGGAAAATGTGACGCTTTACCAGTGTGCGGTGTTGCGGTTTTGCCTTACAAGGTATTGTGCGTGTTGTCTGGACTGAATAAAATGCATCCCAAAAACACAACCCACCAATCTTTCTCATCACTTATTTACATGCACGACATTCCTGTCATCATTCCGGCTTCGGATGCCGTAGACTGTAACCGAATGAAGGTTATCATTTTCTACACTATGCTTCACAAAGTGACACCTGCTGTAAATATATGCAATGGGAGCAAAGACCTAGTGCTGGGACGCCCTCTGCTGTTAGATTTTAGATTAAATTACTATATAATAGTCCTTTAGTAATTCCTAATATCTCACTTTTATGTTTAGAAGTTTCATATCCTCCATTTTTATTGTCTTTCAGTTGTTTCTCCACTAGTTTATGTACCAAACTGACCATTTTCCAACCGGATTTTACCCCATTTTTGTTACAACCCCTTTAAAAGTGTTTAAAAGACATCTGTCCTGGTGATATTCATAAGATTTCTTACTGAATTCAACAAGATGGATATAACACCGTACAAAAGTCTGGGTCCCTCATTTCTTCATATTTTGCTTCCAAATTCCCAGAACTTCTTGTGCTTTAATGAACTGTTGGAAGAGCAAAGTTATTTGCTCTCACTTTCTGTACAGTCCCTGTACCAGAGCCGTTTCAGAGGACCCTCAAAGTGAGCTACATATGAATAGTTTAAGTAGATCAAAGTTGTATAATAGATAAATAAATAGAATAGAAAGTAATTAAACAGAACATAAAATAATAATTTTAAGCATGAAACAGTAAAATAGTCACCAGCACAATATTAAGAAATAAGGAGTGGCTGAAACGTAAAGGCATTGGGTTTAGTGACATCACATAAGAGTGACTTTTTCAATGTGCATGAAGTGAAAAATGAGTTTAACACTTAGAATTAAAAAGAAGAAAACAGCCATAGGCTATAACAAAATGATTTTATTTTATACAAACAATAACACCCAAACGCCCTTTAATTTTAACATGAAACTGCTCTATTAATGTGTAATTTGGTCAGTGAAAATTAAACATTTAGGAATGAAAGAAGATATCTTTACATCAGTGTTCAAAATGCTCTCTTAAAAGATCATTTCAGTACTGAAATAAAAGCAAAAGATTGATAACGGTGATATTTCTTATATATGGCTTGGATGCTATTTCGATCAAAAGATGGAAATTAAAACGTAAAAATTCCCTTCATTCGACACATGGACATCCCCTTGCTGATGAAGCGGCTCTTCATTCTTCTAATCCTGCCGTCCTGAGTGCCTGAGTTAAGCGTCTGAGGTAAGTGGAGTCTGGGTATCCATTCCTGCAGGTAAAAGAAGGGTAGTGAACACACTTAGACAACAAGATCACCAAACCCAACTTTTGTTTTTGTCTGCATGTTTTTGTTGGGTTTTTTTTGTATTTTTACCAATATATTAAATGTATCCTAATAGGACAATATATTTTGTATTTTGTATTTTAGACTGGAATGGGTAAGCAGGCACCATACATCCTTTATGCACTTTAATTAGCTGCCTCAGTGATATTAGGGATTGGATGAATAACAACTTCCTCTCACTAAACCCTGAAAAAACTGAGCTGCTCTTGTTTTGTAGTAGTGATGTAGAAAGGGCCAACTTCATTTCGCATATCCGGGATGCAGGGTTGAAGTTTTCAGTTAGTACTCTGGCACGTAACCTTGGTGTTATTTTCGATTCAAATCTTTCATTTAATCCCCGTGTTAATGCAGTTGCGAAGACATGCTTCCTGCACCTTCGGAACATTGCCAAACTACGGCGTTTTCTGTCAATGGAAGACACGGCGAAAGTAGTACATGCATTTGTATACAGTAGATTAGATTACTGTAATGCCCTACTTTCTGGAAGCTCTCAGGCCACATTAAGCACCCTACAGAGCATTCAGAACACAGCCGCTAGGATTGTTAGCAGGAGCAGGAAGTACGACCACATAACTCCCATACTCTCCTCGCTTCACTGGCTTCCTGTTAGGTACAGGGCTGGCTTCAAGGTCCTCCTCTTAACCTACAAGGCACTTAAAGGTCTTGCCCCAATATACCTAACTGAACTGCTTAATGCCTATACATCTAATCGCCCACTTAGATCCCAGAATAAAGATCTCCTAATTGTCCCTCGCATAAATAAATGTATTGGAGCACGAGCTTTCAGTTACAGGGCCCCTAGATTGTGGAACAGCTTGCCTGCTTCTGTACGGGATGCCGATTCAGTCTCAGTCTTTAAATCACGGCTGAAGACTTACTTCTTTAGTTTATCTTACCTGCACCAATCACCATAGTGCACCATTACTAATGTCTAATGTGCTGCTGTACATGCCATCGCACTGTTGTTTCATTTCTGTGTCTGTCACTACTGGATCCTGCTCATTACTGACCCCCTCATTCCATTTCTCTCCCCACATGTCCGGGGGGGGCACGCTGTGGTCATCACCTGAGTCCAATGCCGAGCTACCATCTGGTCTGTGTGATGCATCTGATGCACCAAGGGACCCTGGCAGCTCATTGGTACCTGGAAGCAACTTGGGACTCCTCACTGATCCTGGAGTTTAAAACCAAACTAACTTTGTACTGTTAGTATACCCAAGGGGGTTGGGTAGCCGGTTGACCTTGGACCCTCAGAGGTTTTTTTTCTCCACATAGTGGAGTTTTTGGTTCCTCTCCTTCGTAGTTGTCCGGCTTTAACATCTATCACTGTAACCTGTTCCACCATCTACCACCAATGTAAAGTGCCTTGGGGCAACTGTGTTGTAAAAGGCGCTATATAAGAATAAATTGAATTGAATTGAATTTAATCCTTCCCAGAATTCAATTCATCATACCGGGAGCGGACTACACTGAAATGGATGAACGCAAGGCCATTACCTACTTATCAAAGGTTTAGAGCGTTTATAAACATTTATAAAAGTTTAGAAAGGTTTGCTCAAAAGCAGTAGGCTGACATGGTCTGAAACCACAAGAATCATTTCTTTGGACTTTCAGTACATAACTGGGATTGAACGAAGAGAGAAATACCAACCAATCCCAAGATCGGACCATTCTATTCTATTCTATTCTACAGTTTGTATCAGAAAAAATTTACACCGCAAAGGACAGTCATTTTTATGGAGCATAAAAAAAAATTTGAAGCTAAAATAGCGACATGTCTGAAATCACATATTCCTTTAGACAGGAGGCGATGCTGGAGGTGTCAGAGTTAAAGATGTTGAGATTTTCGTTGGGTGTGACGAGCATGGACAGGATTAGAAATAAGTATACTAGAGGGACAGCTCAGGTTAGACATCTTGGAGACAAAGCAAGAGTTGGAAATGTTCTGAACTGCAGTAATGAAAATACTTACATTTATAAAGAATTATAATAATATATTTTAAGAGTGGTTTTAAGAATGAGTAATCAGCAATTTGTTGCATATAGAATTAATCTCTACTGCTTCAGCCTCTTAGGTTATGCTTGTTCTACATTTAAAACTAAAACAGATCTGAGAAAGGGGGTCCAAACAGCCCATACTTGGGATTTTCTTGACATTTTATGATGTGCTTTTAGCCCAAAACCCACTCAAATGCTTTGTAATGAAAGCTTACTTGAAGCCACTTTATACATTTCTGTGAGGAGGCTTTAAGAGGTTTTTAAGACTTGCGATGCTAAAATCAATAACTCATGAATGGCTTCATCTACAACCATCTACAACTGCCTTCACTGTTTCTCAAAAAATACTCCACACAACTTACTATGAGCTTTGAAAATCTGTGTGACTTTGATGAAAGTTTCAGTTGAGAAGTTTTAGGGATGTAATAATACAGAAAAAAAAAACATTTTTTTGGGTTACTATTGACTTCTTGTGCTGGGCAGCATGAGCCTCCAGCAATAAAATCAGTCTTGGCCGATTGACTGTATCTGAGGTACATGGGAAAAGGTGGAACATTTATTTGTTACTGAAACGAATGTATTCCTCTGAGGGAAACTCTTCAGCTTCCATGCTCAAATTTCCATTGTGAAAGTGAAAGTGACTAATCTTGTCATCGTGAAACACAGCACAGCACACAGTGAACCACAATGGAATTCAATCTCTGCATTTTACCCACACACACGTGCAGCAGGGGGCAGCTATTGAAAGTTCCCGTGGAGCAGTGACAGGGACGTTACCTTGCTCAAGGGTACCTCAGGGTAACCTACTGGTCTGGGATTCGAACACATGACCTTCTGATCCTGGGGCAAACTCCCTAACCACAAGGCCACCACTGCACCACTGATTTATTTTAATTTTCATTAAAGTAAACCAGTTCCTAATCTGGTCCCTGCAGATCCAACTGAGGAATCCACTTGCAGGAACTGTCCTACGTGTTACCTGAAAAACTCCAAATTTGATAATTTCGAAAATACTCACTTTGAAGCGCCACCCTCTAGCCGGGTTTTGTGAGGAATGCTGCCCCATACCACCTCTCCTTCTCCACTCCCTTCGTTCCCAGGGTCCTCAGAGGATCTGGCTTTCACGGTGAAGGTGAGGCCTTTGTGAAAAGCTTTCTCCAGAAGGGGCAACAGTCTTCTAGTATCCACATTAAGCGGTAAGAAGGCTTCAAACTTGCTTCCTTTAAACGGTGCCCCTGGGCAGGGATGATTCTCCTACGGAGGAATTAATAAATCAATATATTTTTTATATTATTATTTAAATTTAATGATTAATATTCCAACCCATGTTTTACCCACTGTTGGGCTAGTGGCTTGCCAAAATAATCTTATGTATCTTTTGAGAAAATTAAAAATACTGAAAATTGAGGTTTAGTTGAACGTTTGTACAGTCATACAGAAGAAGGTTTTGCTGAAACAAATGTTCTAAATCATGATGGAAGCGTATTTGTCCCTTAAGTAATGTAAATGTAAAGTCATACAACTTATGTTTTCGCATTTTTACCCGGCCTTAGTTAAAGAACATAATGAAATTATCTTATATTCATATTCAGCTTAGATTGTGAGATGACTGACTTCTCCTCAACCCTCAGGACAATTTACAGCACCTGAACCAGCTGTACAGAATTTTATCCAGGTTACTAATGTCTTTACTAAAGATTTAAAGGAAACCATTTTCAGAATGTGATGAAGGGACCTCTAGAAAAAAAAACACACACTTACCCCTTGAATACCATCAGGTATGTCATAGACGATCCTTAGTGTTGTATCTCTGATAAATCCAGGAAGTGTGATGGTTGACTCCCGAAAAGACATGGTGCCCTTGATACCCCAAGTGTCCCCCAAGTTAGTTGAGCAGAATTTGCAGTTCACATGATTTTTTTTCAGGCACTCAGAACAGAGCTTCATCCCACAGTCAGTTTTAATAACTATGCCGCGCTGAGATCCACACATACATGATAAAGGGCGGTTTACAGAGGATTGCAAACAAGTGCCGAGGACTCTCGAAACTCCTGGTGCTTGTGGAACGTCCCTCATTTGGTCCATAGAACCCATGAGATTCTCTTGCTCGGTTCCTTTGACCTGCGATTTATCGTCAAGATCAGTATTCTTTTGCAAAAAAGTAGGAACGATTCTTTGCTCTCCATAAACCTTGCTATCCTCATCTTCTTTATCAAAGTTGATGAGGTTTTCAGTTCTTACATTCAATTTATTCACCATTCCGCCATCTCCTTGATGTGTCCTTGAATTATTGCGTTTGTAGGCTACAAGCTGTGTCCTCTCCTCTGTTCCTTGCTCTGTTTCGGTGTCTTTTTGTTTGTCAATTGTTTCTTGGGTTTGATCTTGAAATAGCAGGGGATGGGTTTTGGAGACCCTTTGGTCCATTGTTATTGGTTGATTTGTTTTGATGATATCATGTGCACTTTCACCTGTTGGTGCTGGACGGTCAGTAACTAACAATGGCATTGAATCCCTGTTAGTTGTAAAAGGATCAAAGCCTACTTCAAGAGAGCTTGGCTTATGAGGCTTCCAACTCTCCAGCTCTTCCAACTCTGCCTTTGTACCACTGACCCCTGTATGAAAAACCTCCGTCATGGATGCCTCCACTTTTTGGCATGCTGTTGTAGGACCTAGGATCATCACAGCTTTGGACATGACTACAATCTTAACCTTCTCATGGACGGCTTTCATTGCTGTACAGAAGTCTATCAAGGACTTGTCCTTACAGTCTGACACTCCAAGCATGGACAGGGGTAATGTTCTTGCATCAAAATCCATTTCAACAGTGGCAATGAGGTTCTTCAAACCATGGCGACATTCATTCACCTTTTCTGAGTCGGCACCCCTTAAACACAAAATGAGATTTTCTTGATCTATTTTTTCTTTAATTTGTAGATCAGATGTCAAATTGTCAATTTCAGTACTATATATTGACTTGAGATAGAGCCATATTCTTGTGGATACACAGACATCCAATGTGAAGACTTCCTTTGTCTGCGAACCTTGGTTTCTTTCCTTTTGCCTGCAAAACAGATCTATAGTTGTTTGCTCATCTTGTCCTGTTTTAACCATGCCAGAGAAGCTACTGGATCTTTTCCGAACCGGCCTCAAAGGAACGCTGGAATTTTTACTGATCCCTGTGTCTCCATTTGGATCAAAAGACAAACTCGGAAATTCAAAGGAATAAGCTGGCATTTTTGTAGACTTCTTCTCAGTTGAGCTAGTGGGAAACTGACCTGGGTTCTTCAAATCACCCTTTACTGCTGGAATGTCCAACTTGCTCATAACACTGCCCTTTGGACTCAAGTTACCAAGCATGGTATTTGGTTTCAGATTGCTATTCATTGATGATTTGATAAAGGGAAGAGAGCGCCCCTGTGTACTGTCAGGACACTTTCTTTCATTTCCAGATATGCCTTCTTCCAGTTTGGGAACTGTTTTTTGGTCATCAGAATTTTTGATGACACACTCTGTAAAAATGCTTGACATATCCTTCCGAAAATTAGCAGCCATTTTCAGTTCTCGCCCTGAATCAGCTCGCTTGGTTTTATGCCCTCCACTTGACTTGAGTTGCTTCTCTAAGCCATTTAGCTTAGTATCTGGATGCCACTTAACTTTGGTTTCCTCTGAAATCAAGTCTGCATTATCTATTGGTTTCTTGTCCAGATCCATGGTGGAAAATGTAGAAGAAGGCTTGGCTGAGACAAACAGGGAATCTGTGTACTTATCCTTGTCATACCAATCAACAGAGAAGCTTTGGATGTGTTCCTGTTCTGAAGTGTCAGGGATTCTTCTTGTACAAAATATATCTTCATTAGTCATCGCTTTATTTTGTGCCTGCAGGGTAAAGGGGCTAGAGTGTGCATGTTGATCAAACGTGTGTTTAGTTTCATTAGAGCCATAGACCGCTTCTCTTTTTGACTTTTGGTAGTCCTCTCTTGGTTGAAATAAGTCCAGAATCTTGTCCTCAAATGGACGAAAGATGTCTGACTGCTCAAGTAGTTGTGATGATACTGAACCCCCATGATTGGACAATGAATAAGTGGATTGAGGGGGAGGAAAGAGAGGATCTGAGTGGGATTCTTTATCCGTCCTAATCACTTTCACATCAGTAATAAACTGCTTGGCTTCAGACACGTCGCTTTTACTCCCGACCAAATACACATTCCCTTCCTCTTCATCTATCATCAGCTTTGGCAGCCTCTGCTTAAGGCTTTCCAGAGCATGTTCAAGGCCATTTTTTGGGATGCCGCTCTTAGAAACATACTCCTTACGTAACTGGGACCCTTTAACCTGGTACAAATGAGCCAGGTCTTTGTGTGCCCTTTTAACAGAGATCATGCCACCTTCTGAAAAAGGTTTTTTTGACTTCAGGTACAAGGTTGTGATGTCTTGGCTGGTCACATCCAGTACTTCCACCCTGTGCTGCCTAAGAATGCTTTGGTACTCCTTAGCGCAATTTGTATGGAGGTAACGGAAGATGTCTGAGTCAACAACTAAAGAGAAGTCTTCAAAAGAGGTACCATCGTCTGGCTCCCATCTATCATCCATTAAGACTTCATGTGACACTTGATGAACGTAACTGATAGACTGAGCCTGACCTGTAAAGAACAACACAGCTCACCAGAATTCAATGTAAGAGAAACAATATTCAAATGTGTTTACATTTAGTAATGTACACTCATTTCTTCATACTCTGTCTCCAAAGTATTTTTATTGTTGTATTTTTAATGTATTGTTAAGAAACAGTTCTCCAGGCTTCCTGAAGGACTTTCACAGTTTTGGAATGTCCTTCAAGAAACCCGGAGAAGTAATCCTCCTGAACACAACTTAAGGAAATTACAAGAAAGCTTGTCTAAGATCCCTGCGATGGGCTGGCAACCTGTCCAGGGTGTGGCCCTGTGTGAGCTGGGATGGATTATATATTGCATTCACATGTATAGGTATTTAAATTTTCATAAGCACATCACTGTGCCTATAATCTTATTTTCCTGCCAAAATATGAGTATCAGTAAGGTTGTTACAGCCTAAAGGTTATATAATAGGTTCAATCTAGTTTCAAATTACCTGTTTTATTGATTGTGTTTTCCATCTCTTGATTAAATTCTTCGGTCTGTTGGGCATGTTGGGACTTTACCACCCCAGTTTCTTCATCAGTCCCTGAGGTGATGTTATCGTTCTTCTCCAGTGGAAGGCTATACTTTCCATTTCTCTCTGTCATTGATAAGAGTCCATCTCCAGTGTTGGGTTTCTGAGTAGAAATTACATTCTCATAAATAAAGGCAGAGTTTGAGCAAACTTTAGTTTTGAAAAAGTCAAAAAAGAAAACAGGCTGAATAGGATACTACCTGTGCTAAACCTTTGAGGAATATAAAATGCCTTGACTGCCTTGGGATAGGACTGAATGCTGAATTTAGTAGATCAATGTTCAAATTCATATTTAAATGTTATTTATGAATTCTAAATGTTCCACTAGGATACAAATGTTTTACTTTAAAATCAAGTTGTACAAATATCTTTTATACAAAATATATAAATTTGAAAACAAATATATTGTTATGGTTATTAATATTACTATAATAACTATAACAGTGTTTCTCCACTAATTATTTACAAATAGCATAATTAGTAATGATAATAATCTACTTTTAAATAAATTGCATGAATTCCATTAATTTTCTATGCTTTTTTTCATGCTTTATATTAAAACCTAATTGGAAAGGCAAAATTTTGGATTTAAAAATACTCAGTTTTGATCGATTTGCCAAACTGGAATAAAAGCAGCTTTGATGTTCTACCTGTGATTCCAGGGATCTTAGGATCAGGCTGCTGAAGGACTGAATGTCAGTATAGAGACCATTCAGAGTGCAAATGTTTGTCTGAGCATCAAAGTTCAACTGGACGTCTGGAAAGGTTTTTTTCAGGGACAAGAGTGTTCTTT